>CAMAPF010001048.1:960000-1560000 GCA_945859915.1 Cuscuta epithymum | reverse complement strand
TTGGGGGTGCTTAGTGGGGGTGTATATATTTAAATAAAGTGAAAATTCAATATTTCAAGTGTACATACATATTGTAGTTAGATAAGTCAGGTTAGTCGATTATTACTATCTGTCTTCTTATTTTATCTCATCTTGTTTGGTTTGTTCCTACAAATCTTATTTTATCTTATCAGCAGTGAATAGATCAATCTTAGAGTGTTAGAGGGTGTTGTTGAGGTTCGCTCTTTATCTTGTCTTTCATTTAAATGGTGAATAGTTTTCTAAATTAAGGAGTTGTAATAAGCTGTAATGTAATGACCAAGCAATATGCTGGCAGTGTTCCCTTCCTATGGAGAAGAGCAGAATTCTGCAGATTAACTGTAAGCACGTGTCATATCATCCCATGATGACATCATGAAGATGTCATACTGACGTCCTCATTGTCAGGTGGAAACAGTTATCCCAGGCGGTCCAGTTTTATATATATAGAGATGAGAGAAGATGAAATATGGATAAATGGGGAATTTACAAAAACATATTTTGTTGCAACAAAAAACTGTAACCGCCAATAGCTCACTAGTATAATAAGAGAAGATGAAATATGGATAAATGGGGAATTTACAAAATATATTTAACTGCAATAAAAAATTGTAGCCGCCTATAGCTCACTCGAAATCAAGTCTACACATTTCCTTGGCAATTGAACATTAGTTGTCTTCAACCGCTCTTCCGCACCATTTTATTCCAAAACGTAATCATTGCACAAGAACCATTGTATGTCCAAGACAATCTGTCTTTTAGGAATATAATAGTGCTGGTGTTTATCTTCGTGTATGGATCACACCTGTCTTGAGTTATTCTTTTCAGGGTAAAACATCGCCCTCCTCCAACAGCTTGGCTTGATTTCCTTATTAGAGATGCGCTCAACCGCAATTTCAATTTCCGCCTCCTCCCACGCCCATGGCGGCTGGTGGGGCGGGAGAGGCAGTTTCGTAAATAGCAGCAACGGCAGGAATAACAGTAACAACTATCTCGGCGTCATTTCAGCTGCTCTGGTTTTCTTCCTAGTATCATTTCTGTTGCTGGGTTCCATTGGTTGCTTCTATGCTCGGCTCATGCTGACACCTAATGTCCACACAAACCTGCCCGTGAAGGGCTGCCGTGAAGACAATGAGGGTTCTTGGGCAATTGGTGTTTTTTATGGCGACTCTCCTTTCTCCCTAAAACCCATCGAAGACGTGAGATTTCTTCTTTCTCAGTCTTTCCGATTATAGGGTTATAAGGGTTACTTTTTTATTGAAAGAAAAATTCAAGTTCGTGATTTTCAAAGTTTTGGGTAGGAACCACTGAGATTACCAGCCTGGGTTTTGAGGATGAATGTTACATTTTAGGAAAGTTCAGGGGTGCGATTTTCAAATTTCGGGCTGTACCCATGGTTAAAGTTTGGATCTTTGTAAGATTACAAGTCTGGGTTTAAGGTTGTTTTCTGGGAATATAGAATTGGATAAATCTTTATGAGTTATAGACCCTTATAGTTACTTCTCTGATGTCTATATCTTGAAATGGTTGCAGATGAATATACATAGTGACAAGAGTGCAGCTTGGCCGGTGGCCAATCCAGTTCTAACTTGTGCTTCAGCTTCACAGGCCGGGTTTCCTAGTAATTTCGTTGCCGATCCTTTCCTTTATGTTAAGGTAGCTAATTCCTCTTTTCCTTGAAATTGGATAAGCTTGTCTTTTTTTTGGTACCAATATGGATTTGCAGGGAATTGGTCTATGACATCCTTTAGTAGGGCACGCTTTGGTAGTCACTTTAGCAGAATAAGTAGTATCTACTGACTTATTTATTTTGCTGAAATGGATGTTACCAAACACTTTTCCATTTTCTGAAAATTCAGCAAAGTCCACCATTTCAACCATATAATCCTTGCCAAATGGGCCCTAGACTTATATGCTTGAAATTTGGCTTTAATTTTGTTTTTATTAGTGCTCATTTGATAAGACGTTTTGGGGCTTCTCAAATAAAATACTAAAATCTAGCCGCTTGATGCCCCACCATGGGAAAAAATAGTTTTTATCTACTTTATGGTACTCCATTATTTAATTAGTAGATAATTCTGTGTTTAATTTTTATCATACAAGTTGATGAAAGATATTGCAACTGGCTCTGGCTTGATAATTTTGTTTATGAGGGTTTGATAAATATGGATTTGTACTTCTAGTGACTTAGAGCAAGACTGCAAGCTGCTAGAAAGTTCTATGAAATTATGAGAAGCCAGTCTGCAATATTTTTAGGAAGTTGAGGTTTGAAAAATAGTATAACAGAGTCATGGAAGATAATTGGATGAACTATGACTTTAGATGGGGAAAAGTGTTTGGGTGCTTGAAACCTACTTTACACTTTCTAGGGGTGTAAATAAACCTAACAACCTAAAGTTGTACTGATGTTGCAGCAAAAATAAAGTTGAAACGGGCTCAACTTGAGAGGTGTGTAAATGGACTAAATTGACCCCCACGGGCTATTCCAAGCAATGTGTGCCAAAAAACCAAACAGACTTCAATTAGATCAAATTTTGATACCAAGTTATGTTGGGCCTAACTCACTCAAAAGGATCCTCAAGAGATAAGGTTTACCCCGTACTCATATACTCCCTCAGTCCCAAAAAGTATGATACATTTACCTTTGGCACACTTTTTAATAAAAGTAGCGAAATATTGGTGTTGTTCCTTTTTTACCCTTCGGTGGTAAATGGACCGCCACCTGTTCCGAATAATTGTACTGTCGTAAATCCATCATTTCCTTAAAAAAGAAAGAAAGCTGTAAATCGATCATTAATGCGGAATATTACTATAACATAGCTCAAAATATTAACACGTGTCATACGACTAAGTTTCCTTTGCTTGAGGTGTCCCATTCTTTTCACTTAGTGTTCCTTATCCAAAAGCCTCCACTTACATACGAATCATTACCTCCACTCAGTTACTCTCAAAGCATCCTCTTCCACAAAGCATTTTTCTTCCACAAAGCATTTTTCTTTACAGAGTATGAACAATTTCAAGAAATTGCAAATCAGATTCAAGTTCAAGAATTGCATAATGGTTCGAAAAGCGTTTATAAACAGCAAGGTTAGCCTTTTTATGATTGTAGTCCCCATTTTACTCTCTAGGTGATAGTGTGTCTTCTTTATGTACTCGTACGTATATGAAATTCAGGAATTTTATGAGTTTTTGTCAGTAATACCATGTCCAAGTAATCACAATTTTATTGTAAAAAAAAGTACTCAATCACAATTTTAATAAAGGATGACACCCCATCCCTGAGGCCCCCAACACCGACCGGACGGCACGATAGGAGGATGTTAATTGGACTATAATCACAATCTGACAGATAGAGAGTGGGGCTCTGTCCCCGATACTTGCAGAAGCCCTATGCATTTTTCAGCATAGTAACCCCTCATCGCAGTTGCTGGGATTCGAACCCGAGACCTAACCCCTCAATCACAATTTTACTCTCTAGGTGATAGTGTGTCTTCTTTATGTACTCGTACTTATCTGAAATTCTCAAGTTGTTTACGTAGCTTTCACTAATTGAGAATACAAAAGAACACTCAATGTGGTCTGTTCAACACCAAAAGACCTTTTCGTATGTTTATACGGAGTATTTACTCTTCCTTTAAAAGAATATATTGGGACCAGTAATCAATAATGGCACAAGAATTTAAAGCCTTGGTCCATCAAATAATAAATGCAGAAGGAGAATGGCATGAATAATGGGGTACACCGGGAAGGGCAAGAGGGGAAAGTAAAAATTTTAATTTGGAAAGTGTTCATATTTTTGGGACAACCCTAAATGGAAAATGTATCTTACAAAATGGGACGGAGGGAGTATTAGCCATAACCCATATGTATAGAAAACATTTGACGTGCGACACAAGTTATTTTGTATTCCATGTCCTTTGGCCATTATTTCAACTTATGAAATTTAAATTCTTTTTCCCATTTGATTTCAGGAAGACGCTCTTTACCTGTTTTTTGAAACGAAGAACCCCATCACAATGCAAGGGGACATTGGAGTTGCTAAAAGTGTTGATAAAGGAGTGACATGGGAACAGTTGGGCATTGCATTGGATAAGGATTGGCATCTCTCATATCCATATGTCTTTGAATACAATGGGAATGTAAGATCTCAAT
Organism: Cuscuta epithymum; assembly: GCA_945859915.1. NCBI lineage: Eukaryota > Viridiplantae > Streptophyta > Magnoliopsida > Solanales > Convolvulaceae > Cuscuta > Cuscuta epithymum. The sequence continues at coordinate 1,555,830 of CAMAPF010001048.1, read as the reverse complement.
TTCATAGACTTGTTCCTTCATTAACTTGAGACTCATAGACTCATAGTTATCTATCAGAATTTTTTCCCATGCAACAATTTAGAATGATTAGTTCTTTTATTTTTTAAGTTGTGGGGTGGGGGAAGGCAAGCAAAGCAGTATAGCACATACTTCGTATTAGATAGTGCCATAGTGGATAGACTACTGCATTGTGAAGAGGATTTACTTTTCCTGTCTTCAATACGTGGTAATAACCATGTAGTTCCAGTTCTGTTTTATTTCTAGTATATGAAAACCCCCATAAATCTAAATATATGATTTTTTTAATAGTAATTCATTTTCCTCTGTTTCCAATGTCAAACCAAGCATAAGAACACAACTTCTCTTAGCACTCGCCATCATCCAAACATACCCTTAATGCATGCTCCACTGTATTTTATTTTCTCTATCATTTCTGTCTTCAAATAATGTCATGCATTCCTGCTGCTAACCTCTTTCACTTATTCTCTTGGCAGATATATATGTTGCCCGAGGGTAGTGATAAGGGAGAACTTAACCTGTACCGAGCTGTAGATTTTCCCACAAAGTGGGTGCAGGAGAAGGTACTAATGAAAAAGCCCATCATAGATCCTTCTATAATCTCACATGACGGGAAATACTGGCTGTTTGGTTCAGATCATAGTGGCATTGGGGCCCAAAACAACGGACAACTAGAGATATGGTATAGTACCTCCCCTCTTGGCCCTTGGAGGCCCCACACAAAGAACCCCATTTACAACACAGGCCCAAGCAGGGGAGCCCGGAGTGGAGGAAGACCGTTCATGTATGATGGGAACATATACCGTGTTGGTCAAGACTGTGGTGACACGTACGGAAGGACAGTCCGCATATTCAAAATAGAAAATCTCACAACACATGAGTTCAAAGAAGTTGAGGTTCCATTTGGCATTCAAGAATCTATCAAGGGGATAAATGCCTGGAATGGGGCCCGCAGCCATCACTTTGATGTGAAACGCCTGGGCTCGGGAGAGTGGATTGCCTTTTTGGATGGGGATCGTGTGCATTCAGGTGATGCTACTCACCGGTTTGCTCTCGGCTTTGCTTCTGTTGTCGGTGTTGCAGTAATGCTCATATTCTTGGGTGTTTTACTTGGGGCCGTCAAGTGTGTTGTCCCTTTGACTCGGCATTCACACATGGGAAAGAAGAGTGATTCTTTTTCAACCTGTGAAGAAGAATCAAAGGACCCATTCTCTATGAAATTTTGGTTTTTTTGCTACCAATTGAACCGACTGGGCTCATTTCTACATGCCAAAATAAAACCAAGCACATGTCCAGGAGTTTTGGTTCTTGCCTTGACATTCTTAACCGCGGCTGCTTTGGCGTGTTTAGGCGTCACCCACATCTATGGAGGCAGTGGTGCCCAAGAACCGTACCCTATGAATGATCACTACTCTCAATTTACTCTACTGACCATGACATACGACGCCCGCATGTGGAATTTGAAAATGTACATCAAACACTACTCGAGATGTGCTTCGGTCCGTGAAATCGTCGTTGTGTGGAACAAGGGAAAGCCCCCACTGGTGGGAGACTTCGATTCAGCAGTGCCAGTGAGGATAAGGGTGGAGGAGAAGAACTCATTGAACAACCGGTTCAAAGCCGATCCCTTGATAAAGACGCGAGCCATTCTTGAGCTTGATGATGACATCATGATGACATGTGACGACGTCGAGCGGGGTTTTCTTGTGTGGCGTCAGCATCCGGAGCGGATCGTGGGGTACTACCCTCGCCTAGTGAATGGGGACCCGTTGGAATACAGGGCAGAGAGACATGCTCGGAAGCACAACGGGTATAACATGATACTGACTGGGGCAGCATTCCTTGACGCTGAAATGGCTTTCAAACGATATTGGAGCATGGAGGCTTTGCCAGGACGGGAAATGGTTGACTTGTTTTTTAATTGCGAGGATGTGCTTTTGAACTACTTGTATGCAAACATGAGCTCTTCTCCGAGCACTGTTGAGTATGTGAAACCAGCATGGGCTGTTGACATGTCAAAGTTTTCAGGTGTTGCAATTAGTGGTAACACACAAGCTCACTATCATGTTCGGAGCAAATGCCTCCGTAAATTCTCTGAGATTTACGGGAGCATAACGAACCGAAAATCCAAATTTGGCAGCCGGAAGGATGGCTGGGATGTATAGCGTATATAAAACTTTGTTACTAATTTCTTATTTGTTTATTTTTTGTGGTGGGTTAATTTTTGTGTGCAGAAGTTATGCTTTAGCCTCTTTGTAGACTGAATGATCACTTTACCTCTTATATTTGTTTTTGTACATGGATGAGTGTAGTTAGACTGTAAGATCATGTTTATCTTCAAGGTGAAATGCATACTTGTTCTTAAAACATTTGCCCCGGTATTGTTTTGATTTTAATTTTCTTATTGTCAAATAGGGCTGCACAAGAATAACTCGAACCCGCATAACCCGCCCGACCCAACCCTACCCGACCCTATTTAATCGGGTATTTTATTTTTAAAAATATTCATGGGTTAAATATGTATGAACCCGCACCTAATGGGTAGGGTTGCGGAATTAAAATCTCAAACCCGATAGTACCCGACCCGGCCGAAGTTCATTTTACTATTATTATGCTACAACGTTTTCTTGGATAATTTCAATTTAAGACCAATGTGCTCTATCTAGGACTTTATGATATTAGAATTATTATAATTAAACATTTATCATTTTGACTAGGTGATTATTATATACTTACGTTTCCTTCTAAATGAACTTTCTTTACGGAAAGATGTTTTAATACTACTCTGTATTACCTAATGTTTTTGCTTATAAAAGATACGAGAACTTGTATTTGTTTGTGTGTTTTGGAAATAAGTTAATCGAGTTTTAAATTGGTTACATTAATTTCCCACATAAACTGATGAAAGATGCAACCTGTAGTGATTCCCCCCCCCCAATACCCGACCCTACCCGACCCGTTCATGCATGGTTTACCAACTTATTTTGCGTACCGCGGGTTGGTTAATAGCCAACCCGAATAAATCGGGTAGGCCCAAAAAATATAGCAAACCCGACCCAACCCGCCCGATGTGCAGCCCTATTGTCAAATACGGAGTATTAACTTTAAAAATAAAATACGGAATATTAGAGATGTTTTCACTTCGATTGAAATTTTAAAATTTGAATTACTCTACCAATAATCAATATGGTCCAAGGGTGTTTGGATCTGCCTCTCTTCTGCTCTTTGAGAGATAAGAAACAAACAAATATGGGACTGTTTGGTTGAAATTACAATAAATGCAATGATATTTTAGTTGTTTTTTTTATCATAGGTCGCTTATATCATTAAAATAGCATTCAGCTGGATACAAGGACGTGAAAGGACCACATGTAATCATCCGCTCTTGACCAAGACTTTGAGTTAATCATCCAGTACAAATCAATATAACTCGCTAGACCTAATTTGGGCAATTTAAAGCAAACGACGCTTACCGCAGGCCTTCCTAACCCCAAACCTAATGCAAAAGTTTCAAAGCTGACAAAAAAATAAAAACAAAACATAAAAGTACACCCGTGGAAATAAAACCTAAAGCAGAAAATAAAATAAACTCCAACACTCGAAGTCTCGAACTCTTGATCAAAATCACCAACTCCAACCCTCTTTGAGTAAGAAAAATATAAACGGAGTTGGAAGAAGCAAAAAAAATCCCTCTTTGAGTTTAATGACTCTTTATTTTAATAAATTTGGCTTCATATATATATATATATATATATATATATATATATATATATATATATATATATATATATATATATATATATATATATATATCTTGGATATGCTATGAGAAGTAGTCATCTAGATGACGTAGAACTTTTTCAAGCGGGAGCACTATTGTATATAGACAGATATGGATGTGAGACTAATCTATTCAATGTGTAGACAATTTTTTCAAACAAAAACAATGTATTCAATTTCAGTTTCAAATAATTTACATCTATGTACAAAAGACCTAGAGCCCGTTTGGAACCTTTTTTTTCCGGCTTATCACACTTATCAGTCAGTTTTTTCACCAAACACGTAAATTTTGATTTCACGCGCAGAATTGTGTAATACTCCCTCCGTCCCGTTGGAATGTTCCCGCTTTCCTTTTTTGGATGTCCCAAAAAGAAGTTCTCATTTCCCTAAATGGAAAGTTATTCTACATCAAAACAGTGTCAAACAGTACAAAACAGTGCCAAACAGTGCCAAATAGTGTCCAAACAGTGTCCAAACAGTAAAATTTACCTCATGATAAGTTTATTTCCTTAATATGTGTGTAGGTCAAACCGGGAACATTCCAACGGGACGGAGGGAGTACATAGTATGTAATCTACATCATTTCACTTTATTATACTCAAATCTCAACCACAACTTTTACTTTTTCAAACACTTCATTAATAATCATGACAAGTCAAACTAAGACACATAAAATGGGACACAAGTAGTATATAATTTCGTTAGGGCATCTTCAAAAAGGGAAAAGAACATAAATGAACCACATGAAAATTGGGTAAGCACTTATTACTAACATTGAAATATCACATGAATTTTTGTATGTGTTATTGGGCTATATTCTGCCACCCTTTCTGAAGTACCCTTTACATAAAAGTTCTAATATGTTCTTGAAGACACTTACCAACAGCAAAAATTGTTAAATGGTTCAAAGACAAATCAGCTTTATAGCTACGATTTTGATTGAAATAGCTAATATATTAACCACTTTTACAGTGTGGTATTTAAGCTGAAACAAAAAACATGCTTGGTTAGATAGATAAAGTATGTGAGCCTTAAATCCACTTCCTTTCTCTACTGCTATTTCTTATTGTATTTTCTCTATCCCTTAAAATATCATAGGAATCCGTGTCTCCAAGAAGTTAACAAAGGACACACATGCTTAAGAAATTGAGGACCTAGAGATGACTATCATCCCTGTTTGATGAAATATCCTCTGCCTTGGACTGTGGCAGGCCTGGAATCTCAATTTGTAGCAAAAAAGTGATCTGCTGCTTGCTTATTTGTGTCCTTTATTATTGATGGTTCAGGCATGCAAATCTCCTCAGTATTCTTATCAGCAATTACCATAGCAGCCGGGGTCTTGGACGTAGAGGGAATATCCTCTATTGCCTTGGATGTAGAGAGGATATTCTCGATTGCCAAATGCATTTTCTCCTTTCCCTTTTGCTTAAAAGTATTTTTCTGCATCTGATTACCTGGATCATTAGGTTTAACTGTCCATTTTTCTTTAAGCTCAGAATGTGCCTCAAGCTGCTGCTTAGGACAGTTTTTCTCTGTATGCCCTACGTGTAGGCAATGAGAGCAATAGAAAGGTATATTTTCATAGTAACCCTGTTCGGAAAAACCATACGAGTCACCGTTGATCCACATCTTCTGTGGCATATCCTTTTGTTAAATCCAAATCTACACAGATGTGAGCAATAGATGGTTGTGATAACATAGAAGTAGTCGAGTCTATCTTAATCGGAGAACCAATTAGATTGGCAATATCAAACAACACACGCTTGTCATGTAGATGAATCGGTAACCCTTCAAAAGCCAACCAAACAGGGATGATATGAGACTCGACATTTGGCCGGAAGTCTGGTGACCATTTTGTCACCCGGACCCCTCATCATTCTGCCATTGATCGGCCATGTCTGCCTGTTCCAACAACGCAAATAGTCCTCCATCTCAAATCCAATCAAAATATGCTTCTTTTCCAATAAACCTAACAGGAAAGTGCCCTTAATTCCAATTATTTCAAAAGATTTTCGGATCACTTTCATAGCAAGCCTACCACAGAAGAAATATCCAACTAGGGATCGTTTATGGCATTAGCTAATATCTGGGTGCCACTTTCTGGGAAACCGATAACTAGCATACCCTTAAATCTCGTAGGGGCCTTAGGAGCCAGCGGCGTTTAATTCCGATTCGCCACCACATCTGCATATGATTTGCCAGACCACACGTTACCATCCGGCAGCGGCTTGGCCGCCAAGGGAGACGAGATCATTGTCATTCACAAATTGCCAGAGCTCTCTCTTCCAAATACTCTTCTTTAAAGCTCATTCACCTAAGAAATTGATTCTCTCCAAAAGTTGTTGAAATTATTTAGAAATATGATATAAAATTAGCGATACAAATGTATAGGTGTTCATGCAAAATTCAAACAAAAATCTCATTCAACACCCATGGTTTGTAATGAATTGAGATATAAAAATCATTCATCAAAACCAAATGCTACTTTGTTTACTTTGTTTTTTTGAAGTGGTAATCAAGTGTTGAAAAGTGGCTTCCTATTTTTTTTGCTTTAAATTAAACCTTCTTGTTAACATGATCTTTATTCTGCTTGCACATACTTTACCACTTCTTTTTGAATTCTCCTATACATACCAATTCAAATATCCATGAAGACACCAACAAGCAGCAAAAAGAAATAAATTGTTTAAAGTAGAAGCAACTTCATTTATTTTCACATATCAATGATAATAGGAAACTATCAGTGATGAAAACAGAATATAATCTAACAAATTAGCAACTTGGTTCTCACAGGAATCAGATTCTAATTAATTTCCCACTCTTCTATTAACCATCCTTGAAGGCTTAAACACATGTACTAAACTCATAATAGTGCATTGGGCACAAGTCGCATGTACACGGCTAGTACATACATACACACATACATGAAGTTGCCCCTAATCAACATCCAACTACATCTCCATACCCGGTGTCACTTTAAGAGGAAACATGTGCAGAATTGAAAGCATGCGAGTGAAGGGAGGGATGAGAAACCTGCATTGTGGGCAGGAAGCAACAGGGGGTGTTCTTTTTTTCAATATCCAGTTCAAGATGCAACTTGGGTGGAATATGTGCTTACATGGCAACAGCAATGCAGCCCCTGGCCTCTCCTGGTAATGCTCCGGGTTGTAAAGAATCTCTTCCAGGCATTGGAGGCGAATCAACAACAACTTGGAGGGCACCTCAAAGTGCTCCAAACAAATTGAGCATCTGTCTGCTTCTTCGCCATAATCTAGGTACTTATAGCCATGGGGCACTATAATGGGCAGAGGCATTTGAGACGACGGGTTGTATTTATCCTGCAGCTGCTCAGCTTGTTTCAATATCTTGCACAAATCGCCCCCCAATAAAATTGTGTCCAAGTTTACAATCACGGATATGGAAATCAAGAATAATCTTGAGCATTTATTAGTGTGGTTGATGAGAAGCAGTTCAGCACTGAGCAATTTACGAGCTCGAGGAATGATGGTATCCACTACGAGGAATTTGAGTTGATCTCTGCACACAGCTGGCTCTAGGGCCGGAGAAAGAACTTTATCAGTAATTAAATGGGCGAGTTCTTCTTCCTCCTCTTCTGATCCTCCGCCAAGCATCTTCTCCAGGTCAATATTCGCCAGACCTGCATCCCTCATGTCAGCGTATTCCTCGATCCTGTACAGAAGTTCTTCGTGGCCGCGTTTGACAGAGCGCCACCATGTCTTAACATAGCCAGAATCCCCGGCCACACAAATCCTGACCATAGATCGAGGATCGTCCACTACATCTGTCTCCAATTCCACCGCGCACTCACAATCTGCGAGTGGCACGCCAGACATGATGCTTGATCGCTCTCCCTCTCTACTCACCGCGCTGCAAATGAATGGAAACAAACCGAGAATCTGGTACGGTAAAGATTCAAACAATCTTTACCAGGGACAATTTTAATGAGATTTCTGAAAGGTAAATTGAGATTACCTGTTTGGTACTCCCTCCGTCCCATTTTTGTTGTCCTACTTTCCTTTTTGGGTTGTCCCAAAATGAGTGTTTTGTTTTCTTTTTTGGATGAAATATGGGGTTCTTATCAATTCACTTTATTATACTCAAATCTCAACCACAACTTTTACTTTTCAACCACTTTATTAATAATCGTGCCAAATTGGAAGTGGACAACCATTATAGGACGGAGTAGTATGGTCTATCATTCTGCCATTGATAGACCATGTCTGCCATTGATTCACAGGTCTTTGGATGTTTAGTACTCCCTCCGTAACTTAAAAATCTTCCCACTTTCCTTTTTTGTCCGTAACACAAAAATCTTCCCATTTTTAAATCTTCCCATCATACCCTCAATAATTCTTAAAATAATACACTATTACAACTACTTTTTTTGGATTTATCCTACATTCCACCACATTATTCCACTATTTTCCCATCATACCCTCAATAATTCATATCATCTTTCACTATTCTTAATCTACCTACTTTTGAAATGGGAAGATTCTAAAGTTACGGAGGGAGTATATGCTTATTTATACGCACAATAACAAAGGAAAAGACAAATTTGAAGAAAGGAGTATTAACGACAACCTACGCCTCTTGGTTAGGATTAAGAAAAGTGGAGCAACGGCCTGACCCATATGCTTATTTATTTGTGGAAATAACCCGTTTCAGCTACTTTTGAGCTTTGTTAGTAATATACGGTACGTGAATAATACAATAATACGGACGTTTGTGTATAATACGATACAACTATATAAAATACGGCTTAATATATGTTTCATACGTTCGTGAAATATATAAAGATATGGACGCGTTTTAAACGTTTCACAATTTAAAAATACGGCATATAATATGTGTCTTATATACGAAGTACTTATTTAATGATAGAAATATAGAGTTATTTAACATTTGCACCACAATCTTCAACAATTTAAAATGTACGGAATAGTTTTTTTTTTAGATTTACGTATTTAAATGCATAGGTACAATACGTAATAAAATGACATTGCCTATTTAAGTAGAAATGGAGAGATATTACTAGAAAATAGTTGATATCATTGTTCTAAAAATCGGCCTAGGCGGACCGATTAATCGGCCTAGGCGGCCTAGGCGGCCCTAACCGTAGAGGCCGAATCGGCCTAGTCGGCCAAAAATTCGGCCTAGTCGGCCTAAAAATCGGTCTAGTCGGCCGCCTAGGCGCTAGGCGTCCCTCAACCGCCCGACTAGCGCCTAGCGAGTTTTAGAACAATGGTTGATATTACTTTGACCACGAGTTTAGTGAGCCGCCACAACATTTTTCAATCTCTTTGGAGTCTTGGTATATGGGTGGAGAACAAAAGTAATACAGTAGTAGTACAATAGAAATATCGAAACAGATTACGAATTTAAGAAGCTAATTCATTAAATGTAATGACCGTTAAACAATTAGCGAACATATAAGGCATAATGTTTTTTAAGCAATATAAATAATATTGATTAGCTTGACATGCATTTTGTTTCAGTTGTATCACTCCATTAGGCTTCCGTTTAATGGTGTTTTTTTTTAATAAAATACATATCAATACGTACAGTACGTGTATTATACATTTTATCCTTAAAGAACGTGAGTTTTTCAGAATTTTCTGAAAAATTCATAAACAGAAGTATTATATGTAATAAAATACGTATCAATACGTACGATACGTGCATTATACATTTTATCCTTAAAGTACGTGAATTTTTCAAAAAATTTTGAAAAATTCATAAACGGGAGTATTATACGTGAATTGTACGTTCGAGTATATTATACGCGAATTATACGCGAATAAACTAACAGAGCTTTTGAGTATGCTATTTCATTTATAGCCCCATACTTTATCTTTTTCATCTTTAGACTTTTACATTTTCACTTTTGAACTTCTCTATTTCTATTTTCTAAAATAGTTTCCCCGTTAGAATAAAACTCAACCCTCCGTCTCCAAAACGGAACCTTGGCCTTCTAGCTTCAAACCTCTATCCGACCTCCAAAAATGCCACCGCCGAACTACACTTCTCCGATCCGTTCCGATCCGTCACAGAAACACTCTCATATAGCCGTGGAGCGCGATCCAAGTGATTCTTGGTTACTGGCTTAAAGTTCTCTCACCATCTCACACCAGTGAGCTCGATAACTAGCCTACGCCGCCACTGTCGAAGCCCAACCCACCTGACGATTCTTCGATTGACAGATTCATGAAGCTGTTGGGTAATTTTGAATCTATATCTTTTGTGCCCGAAATTTGTTCATACGATATGTCTTACAAATGTGTACTTCTCGAATTGTCATTAATTCTGAATCAAATCAAGTAAAAAATTTATTGCATTTCCGGACTATTGATTTTTGTTACTAGACGTTTAAACAGATTTGTTTTGGATTATCACGATTTTTAATATATAGGTCGTTTATTAAATTTAGTGCATTGTTTAATTTGTGTAGCTAACACATCTCTTCTGATCGATCTGAGGAAAAAAATTGGTGTTTCAAAATTTACCTTGTGATTCGATGGGAAAATTAGTGGAGAGGCAAGTGATTTGCCAATGTTTAGGAGTTAAGTTTGTTTGTTTTTTTTGACGAAAATGTTTAGGAGTTTATTTGATCAGTGTTAAATCATATGTTGAATATTCAATGTGAGGCTACGATCTATCATTTCATTCATCTGTTTGAGTTTAGTTGATCAGTGTTTGTTCATCCATGAAATTTCTTAAGAGTTGCAATGACTGATGATAGAGATTAAAGTTCGTGCTATCCACATTGCTTCCTAATCTTGCTTTCATGATTGCCTCATTACTGGGTTCAATATGAACTGTTAGATGAATATTAAACAGGATGAATATTAACATACAAGTGATGAGTGTTTATCTTTGAGGAGGCATTCCCATCAACAACTAATGCAAAGGCTGACTGAGAATCATGTGCATGATGCTTACAACAGATGGTCAAGGTACTCATATGCAGTTGAACTATAGGCAAAAACTTGCTTGGTGCCTTTTCTTGTTATTATTTCTTGGCCAGTGCTTTGTTCATGGGGTGGTAGCACCCTCTTTTGTGCTACAATTGTATGATATCACTTATTAAAACAATGATGATAAAGTAGAAATTTGAATTTACATGGTCTATATTAATTCTCCACATCTCTGATTACTTGTTTATTTCTCCATTCAATAATTTTTAGAGGTCTATGACGATATTTTGGAGATATTTTCTTGTATGACATTTTTCTCACCAAAAATATCATTTAACATGAGGAGCCTCTGGTCCTTGATGATGGAAGCACTTGCAGACTAGTCAGTTGATTTCTTCCAAAGTAAGTTCTTCAAAACTATGGTTAATGTTATAATATCAGTAGAACGGTGATTCCACATAATGTTCCTTGCGCTTTTTGACTCAAATTTTCTGGTCAGTTTCTTGTTTTTATGTCCCTGTTTGTACTTTGTACTCGTTGGATATTGATATCTTCATTATTAAGGGAGCGTTTGCAAATGCTTTTGCTTTAAGAAGAACAACTTTTGAAGCGATTTTGGAAAAAGTGTTCCATAGTAAAAGTTGATAGTGTTTGAGAAAAAAGTTGATAGGAGCATTACAAGTTCAATAGTACTTTATTGTAGCTTTATTTTCGGCAGCGAAACTTTGGGAGATGTTAGACCTTGTGATTATAAATATTACTAATGCAGCATATTATAGGTTATTTTTTATAGTAGCTTCAGTTTTAATTTCAAACTTTGGGGAGATTTGTTACGGGAAAAGGGAAACTAATAGTTAATCACTTTTAACATTCTCGTCATAGCAATTGTATTCTTACTTTTTACAGTTATAATAATTGTATACTTCCAAGTGTTGAAGTGAATTGTTATAGAAAATTAGTATGCTACAATTGCTTATTTTATTGTCATTTTATAGTAGTTGTATTTTTATTGCAGATGCATAAAAGGAAAAGAAGCACATGAAGGTGATAATGAGATTAGGAGGGTGAATGAGGAAAAGAAGACAAGAGAGACAAATATGAGAAGTTATGCGTTAAGATGTATAAAAATATATGATAAGAAGCTCAGCCAAATTACATACTTGATAAATGTAATAAATTGAATTATATATTTATTGTGAAAATTTCATATGTTATCTTTTGTTGCTTTTTGTTGCATTATATGTGTTCCTTTTTGTTGCATTGTGTTTCATGTTGTTGCATTGTGTTGCTTATTGTTGTTTATAGTTGAATTTGATTTTAGTTGTTTATTTAGGTTCCTACATATATATCTTTGCTACTTCTTTGGAATAAAAAAATCAAAAATTATATATTTATTGTGATAGTCTCATATGTTATCTTTTGTTTCTTTTTGTTGCATTATATGTGTTTTTTTGTTGCTTATTGTTGTTTATAGTTGAATTTGATTTTAGTTGTGTATTTGGGTTCCCGCTTATATATCTATGCTACTTCTTTGGAATAAAAAATCATTTATAGATATGTAATCACCTAAAATGATAAATTTTGATTTGTGAATATCAACAATAAAACTTGAAGAAACAATAAAAAAAACAAATATTCGAAATTTGCAACAAAATAAACATATAGAAACACAAAGAAACAACATGCAACAAAAAATAACAATAAAATGATAATAAGAATTAAACTTTGTAGCTCCTTACAAATTTATTAAAAATCACACTTTGTAATAATTTCAGTTTTTTTACGTTTTTACTATTTAAGATTTTTTTACATTTGGCATTCGAGTTTGGAATTATTACATTTTCTGAATATTTTAAGAATTTTTACCTTTTTTACTTTCTATTTTTATTTATTTATTTTATATATTTTATGTTTTTTATTTGTTTTTTGGTTTTATTATTCTTTTGGTTTTTAATTTTTTCCCCCATAAACAGTTTTTGTTTTACTTTTATTAAGTTTTGTGATGTGATTTTTTTCATTGTTTCAGCATTATTATAAATTTTTACATTTTGCTTTCTAATTTTGATTTTAAATAATGATAAAAATTTGATTTTAATTAAAAAAAATAAAGCTTTGACTTATACGAATTATTTTAGAATCACAAGAAAAAATAATCTTACTACACCGTACTTTAAGCTTTTATAGATTTTAAAAATTACAGATTTTTATATTTTGTTTTATTGTAATCATTTTTACATTTATAAACAGCTCATAAAATTTTCAAAATTTACAATTTTTCAAATGTTCCCAAATCCCAAATACTCTATATTTTACTTTCTCTCAAATACTCCATATTTTACAATTGAGCAATTTTCCTCCTACTTATTGAACGAACTGATAGGATACGACTTAAGGCTTAAGGGCCGTTAAGTGCCGTTACTGCACTAAGCAAGCTTAAGGCTATTCTTGAAAAGACATTTTTGATTAGTCTATTTTTGAAAGAAACTTTCAAAAGTGAAAAAATTGATATTACTTTTAATTTTTAGTCTATTTGTGAAAAAATACCTATTTATTTCCTGCCATACTTATTTATAATCACTACCTTTTATATTAATATAATAATAATTATTAATTAGTATTAACCATATACGTTTTTAACCATATACCATCTAAAGAATCCTATCCTATCCTATATACGTAAAAGGAGAACCCCTCTCCCAAACTCCTTTCCCGCTTCTCTCCCATCCTCATTTACTTCGTCATTTACTTCATGAACGGTTTCGTACGTTTCATTTCTCTAAACCCGTTCTCATTTAGGAGAAAACTCATTTACCACTCATCATCTTCAGCCCACGTCGCCACACATCACACCAAAACATCGCCGCACAGCACCTCGCCGCACCGCTTCGCCGCACAACACCTCGCCGCACCACATCGCCACAGCCCGCTTACTATTATATTTAACCTCCCTTCAAGCACCTGCTCACCTGCTCACCTCCCCAATCCCCATCCCTAATCGAATATCATCTCCCAGGAGGAGATATTTGCTCTTCTTATAAATAAGGTATTTTTTCCTCCCAATTAAAGCTTCTGCTTGGATAACAAGTCCTTTTTTGTCATCTACCCCTCACCCCTGTACAAATCATTGCAACTCCTTTATTATTTCCAATTGAATAAAACTATAGCAATTACAGTTTCATCTCATAGGTTTGGAAAGGAGATTGTGGATGAAGCTTGGACTTAAGAGCAGCACTTAGATGTTCTAAGATTTCTACCATTAGTTTAACAGTTAGCATGATTTTGTAGATTATAAAAGTGCAGCTTATAAAACAAAAAAATGCAGATTTCTTTTAAAGAATTATAAAATTGGGGGTTTCCAATTATAGAATCCATCACAATCAAGGGATAATGCGTTTAACTTACTCTCAAGAAATTCTATATGTATGTATAAAGAAGCGTACCCACTGAGTAATTCTTAAATGTTTCCTTATTTCGGTAATCTTTCTGGAATTCTTGGCATCTAATTTTGTATATATTTACACGGGTGGATGTTATGTGGTATATATCATAGTGTTTGGATGCATGTGACATTCATTTCAAATACAATATACTTTTTGCAAAATAAGAGTTTTTTGGTATTGTAGCAGTACTATTTACTTTATTAAAGTGTAGTGTAGTTGTTTAAGGAGGATGGATTGTTTAATACTATCCCTCCAAAGATACCGTTGGGTTAAAATTTTGTTGTGTTTAAATTTTGTGAAAGGCAATTACTTTAGTAGCCACCCCCCAAGTCCCAGGGACGGAGGCTACTAGTGAGTAATACTAGTGAGTAATTTTCTAAATAAGTCACGAAATTTCTGACTGAAATTTCGCCCGACCATGAATCTTGAGGTTATTTTGAGTAGAATTTTTCGATGAATTTTGTAAGCATATTTTTCACGAGATGTTGTCCACTAAATTTTAGTTTAAAACTCAAATATGAAATTAGTTAAATAAATTAATAAAAAACACTACATAAAAGAAAAACATAAAACCACTTTGATCTTGTTACATTTCAAAATCTAAGAGCTTCTACCTAATACGAATTAAAGGTGTGGATGCGCCGCCACCCCTGTACTTCAACATGGGATTGGAGCGGATACTTTTTAGTTTTGTTCTCTCTTTTTTGGTTTACGGTGAACCAGGAGTCAAGCGACACCTTGCATCATCGTTGTTGGAATTGGGGTTGCACTATTGCAGTGGAGGCGGCAACGATACTAATGTAAAAGTGGCGTTCTCCTTAGCTTTTGTCTAGGGTTTATCTTTCTGGCAGGCGACTTAAGTCGTTTCTTGTAATGTGAATGGTTTGGAGCATAAGTGGGCGGGCAGTTGTTATCATGTTCTGCCTATCCATGATCTGCTTCTCTGTGGTTGATGTATCTGGATGTGTTGCTGTGGATCGAATCTGGAGGTCCGTGATTATACTTTCGATTGGAAAATTGCCCGACAATTTCTAAATCGAAATCTGAGCAAGGGAGAAGATAGATTGGCAGACCGCTTCCCTCCTGAACCGCCACCCTAGAGCGACCGAGGTGATAGGGTTTGGAAGATGATACTTCAAGAATACAGTCAGGAAGGAGCTTGGAGTATTTGTCATTTATTTTATTTTTTATGGTCTTACTTTCACGTTAAGTTTGTTTATGTTGCTCTATTTTTTTGTTGATGTCTTTAGTTTTATGTTTACAAGAAGGAAAGACAATTCTGCATGATAATATGTCGTTAGAAGGATCTATGTGACCAGTGATTGCTCTATCAAACCCGTTTGGTGGTTTGCGATTCATATTGCTCTTTAGGGGTGATAGTCTCTAAGTCTAGTCGTAGGGTTGATAGTGCTAGTTGGTTAGGGATTGTTGTTGTCAGGGTTAGTCTTTGTGAGTTTGTTGTAACGATCCGAGTCTTAACAATATTAATATAAGCTGTTTGTTTTGATGATAAAAAACTACATCAATATATACATTATATATACATTATATATATATATATATGAGTTCAAATGGGAATTGAAGACATTTTAACGTGTAAAATGTGAATTAATCTCAGCCGTCCAAAGTGTCGATCTGATGCACAATAACCCCTATCTGATGCACTTTCGAATATACCTTATTTGATGCACTTTTCGAAAAGTGCATCAAATAACACATATTCAAAATTGCACGCGTGTACAATATTTTTTTTCAAACTAGTAGCATGAATGATGTAACTTGTGCATAATTAGATGTAACTCGTGTTGCAAATGTAAATTCAGTTAACAACATATGTAACTTGTGCCCTGAAGTGTAACTCATGTTTAATGAACGAAATGAGTTTAATTGTCCAATTATTTTACATAAATAGTGGATATGTTTTGTTTTTAATATTAGGTCCATTAAAAATGATTTTTAATAATAAAATCATTTTTGATTGAAAAACAGAGGTTTATTTTGTTGTGTAACTTGCATAGTTTTGTGATGTAACTGAGAGCCTATACCGTACACCCGGATGTACATGTACATCCGGCATTTTTGTAATTTTTTCTAATTTGAAGAACAATAATCAGATCCTCCTTCTTCCGTCCACCTCTTTCCCTGTTTCTTCCGTCCGCCTCTTTCCCTGTTTCTTCCGTTCGCCTCTTTCCCTGTGTGTATGTGGACTATGTCCGCACTCGGCAGTTCTTTTTTTCTCAACCACCTTAACCTGCTTTTGCTTTGTAACTTGTAAGTAGTTTTCATTTTTATTTCTCTTTCCGTTTTATCTTAACTACCTTTTCATTGATTTCAATTTATGATGAATATTTAATGTGTTAATGTTTAATTTTTCTATTTTTAATTTAACATGAATATTTATTAATTTATGGTAAATCCGAATATGATTTAACTTCAATTCTTTGTAATTAAATTTTCAATAGTTTTGCTTATTTCCTGCACTTTTGTAATCCACTACAGGTTGCTTGCAATATATATCATTGGAAATTGTGTTTGGTTTGGTTTGACCGTGGCAAAAAGAACTAAAGTAGTAAAAAAACATGATATTCAATTGAAAATGATTTTGATTCTAAATGAAATTTTGTATGCACACTTTAAGAATTCTAATATTCATTACACATAATCTTGATACTCAATAGTAGAAAACAATATACTGAATGAGAATGTTTTTATACTCAAATGAGACTTTTAAATTATGTGTATTCAATTGCAATATTGTACTCTATGGAGGGCGTTTGATGCTCAATGAGCAATATTGTACTTTTAGTGGACATCTGGTCTATTTTATTGAGTATTAGGATGCTAACAATGAGTATCACGATCTCTACTTCATATCTTCTAATCTTTTTTTTCTTTTATAAAAACTTATTAAGTTATATCTACAATCCACTCTTATTAATTTCAATATGCAAGTGTAATGTAATATGATACTTTTAAAATATGCATTTATATGACATTGTAAAAATGAGCATAACATCAGTACCAAATGAGCATATATAACATACAAAGTGCACATTGATAAGAAAATCGTAAGATTTGTAAGTTGAACATCATGACATTTTAATTGACCATCAACCTCCACTATTGAGCTGAAAATCACGACTTCTGAAGAATGAGTAATATTGAACTTTTAATGAGCATCAATCCTATTATATTGAGTATTAGGAGTCCAATATTCAGAATCGTGATCTCTGCTTCATAACTTTTAATTCACTTTCTTTTTGTTATTTTTCTGTTATAAAAATTAATTACATTATATTTATAATCAACTCCTATGAATTTCAATATGTGAATCTAATGTAGAATAGTACTTTTAAAAATGCATTGATATGACATTTACAAAATGAGCATAAGACCAGCACCAGATGAGCATACATAACTTACAAAATGAGTATTAATGAATTTGTTAGTTGCTTTGTTAGTTGAGCATCACGACATTTTAATTGAGCATTAAAGAACTTTTAATGAGCATTAATGAACTTTTAATGAGCATTAATGAACTTTTAATGAGCATTAATGAACTTTTAATGAGCATCAGACCTATTATGTTGAGTATTAGAAGTTTAATAATCAGAATCGTGATATCTGCTTCATAACTTCTAAGTCATTTTTTTTTAATTTTTTTTGGTATATAAAAACTTAATAAGTAACTTAAGTAACGTCAATATCAAATGAGCATAAGTAACTTACAATATGAGTATTAAACCAAGATAAAATGAGCATACATACTTACAAAACGAGTATCGAAAAAATTCAAAAAACTCACTTAAAATCTCCAGTATGCTCAAATAGTAAATGAGAATGCATAACCCATGAAATGAGCATCGAAAAAACTAAAATGAGCATTACACCAATATGCATGAGTATGACATTTTGAAATGTATGGTGTAATGCTCATTTTAAAATGAGTATTATACCAATATCAAATGAGTATAGATAACTTACGAAATGAGTATGTAAATGATATTTTAAAATTAACATAAAACCGATATCAAATGAGTATATATAACTTACAAAATGAGTTATATAAAATCAAAACATTAATTCATAAAATATTTTATACGAGTAATTGAATAACATTAAAGTAAAAAAAACGAAAGTGAAAAGAGAGAAGGAAACAAGTTAAAGCAGAAAAGGAAGAAAAGAAAAAACAAAACAAAAAAACGTAAGCAGAACAAAGCAAACATCGAAGCAGAACTCTTCGTCGAAGCAGGCCAAACATCGGCACCTCCTCCGTCGATTCCCAGAACATCAGCGCGCAGCAAAAAGAACTCTTCCGCGGCTTCTTCATCCCTAACCTTTATCATCTGAGTTGTAATTAATTTCAAAAATACCCGGTTGTACGATGAGAACCGTACAACCGGGTGTAAGGTATATTGTTAGACCCCAGATTTTGATGAACTGTTTTGATGATGCCAAAACCTTTTGTTATCCCCCCTCTATTGTAGCATCATTATAGGAGTCTTTGTTATCCTCTGTTGTAGCATCTTGCAGTTGTCTAGTACTAAGAAAATTATCTAGATGTGTCGTGCTTCTTTTTATATAGTTAACAAATAAATATGACTGGAAAATTATAAAATGCAATAAGGCAATATTGTATTGCCTTAAAAGGATATCGTATAAATCCAACCAGTTAAATTTATTTGTTACACACAATAACATCTCGTACAAATGAACTATCTATTTTAACTGGAAAACAAAATGCAATAAGGTAATTTTACCTTAATAGGAGTTGATATCCTACCAGTTAAATATTTAGCTTATCATGTTCGAAATACTAGATAAACCATACACTCAGAAAAAGAGTTCTTGATATTCTGTTCACTACAACAAATAACAATGTAAATTCAATATAACAAATAGAACACACTGGAAAACAAAATGAAATAAGGTAAAGTTGTCTTTATCTTAAAATTGGATATTTAAATCCAACCAGTAAAGTGTTATTTGATATATAGATAAATCAAAGTGAACAAGAATAGTGAACAACTAACTGGAACACAAAATGCAATAAGGTAATAACTTTTACCTTAATAGGATTTGTTATCCTACCAGTTAAGTTGTACACAATACCTGCTAAACTAAAGTACTTAAAAGTGACAAGAATTCCAATGTACAAACTATGTATCAGATTAAACATACTGGAACTATAAAATGCAATAAGGTAAAAATTATTTACCTTACATGGATATTTAGATCCAACCAGTATAGCTTTAATTTGATACATAAGTTTAATCATGTCACTTAAAGAAAGAAAGTGATTAGTAAAATAAGTGACAAATTTTACTATGAAATTTGTACCAAATAAATTGTACCGGAAAGAACAAAATGCAATAAGGTAATCTTATTACCTTAATAGGATATTTCAAAGATCCTACCAGTACAAAATTTATTTGATACAAAATATTCTAAGTCACACATTTTACTACTTCACTACTTGAGCAGGTTCACGCACTCAGCTTCACAAGTGTAGTTGCAAGACAAGGCCAATACACGCAGAATGCAAGAGCAGAAAAGACATCGGAATAGGTGAATAGTGAAGAGTTTCAGAATAGGCATGCAGCGATAAAAAGGCCTAAGGTATGGGTGTTATCTTCGTACAAAGCAAGTGGCCTTCAAAAGACAAAACCTTATCCTGCTCCAACACAAGAAGACGCAAGTACAATACTTTGGACGTCTAGGATTAAATCCTCTTAACCAACGGAGGAGATTAATCTACTGGAGATGCCTATAAAAGTAGGCAGAAGCATGAGATCAAAAGCAAGTCATTGAGTTCAAAGCAAGAGATTCTATTATTACACTACGAATATCCAGCAAAAGAAAAAGTGCTAGAATACTCTGCTTTGACTCATGCTTCACTAAGCTCTTAGACTAGATCATAAATTGTTATATTTTTAGAGCTTAGTTCATAGTTGGAGGTCAGAAATTCCTTGTATTTTTCAAGTGGTTGTAAACACTTAGGAGAACAGTTGTTCGGATCCTATAGTGTGGTTAGATAGATAGAGTACCTTTTGATCCCCACTGGATCGATTGAGAAAAGTCTAAGGACTGAGTAACTTTGAGTGGTGTTATACTCATTGTGAAAAACCTTCAATCTAGGCCAGAGTTGTCAAGGCTAGATTAGCACTAATTGTATTGGGCTGAATACTTTAGTGGAAATCCATCTGAAATAGGGTGGGACTGGATGTAGGAGGATTACACCACCTCTGAACCAGGATACATGGTGTGTTGATTTACTTTCATACATACAGAACACACACCAAACACATCTCACTAAAGGTTTGTAGTTTGCCAGCAGCATCCTAAGCAGTAGTCTTCATCGACTCTACTGCTTAGCCTACTGCTTAATAACTCACTCTCCTTGAGAGTGTTTTTCACTAGAAGTTGTCTTAAACTCAGAAGGTAACTCAGCAGTACACTGGTCTTCACCCTCCTGCTGAGCCCACTGCCCATCCAAACGTGTCTTTCCAAACCCCATAACAAGCCAGAACAAAAAGCCATCCAAGAGTCATCCTAGTCCTCAGCAGTTGCCTCAGCAGTAACCTGCCTACCAGCCAACTGCCAACTCAGCAGTTGCCTGCCAGTCAGCAAACTATCTGTGCAGCAGTTGCCTGAGCAGTTACCTGCTCACCAGCCTACTGCCAATCCTACTTCCTCTCGTAACCAGTCTAAACATTATCTAAACTAGAAAGTTATCTCACACTAAGTATAAAGAGGTTAAAGACTTCCGCTGTGCATCTATTAATACTCTCAAAAGATTATAGATCAACTCATCTAGAGGGAAAACTTCATAAAGTTGAAAAAGATTTAAAAGTCTATTCACCCCCCCCCCCTCTAGACTTTTACCTCTATCCGGGACCATCAAGTGGTATCAGAGCGGGTGTTCCTAGAGTCAGTTTCTGACTAATTTGAACTAAAAATCCAAACCCACTTTTATCCCAAGACTTTCTAAATTATGGATGAACCGCAAGCAAAGAATCTGTTGATCAACTGCAACAAATCCAATGACTGGAAAACAAAGGATGTATGGGATGAACTCACGAAGAGCCAATCAGAAGATAATCAAAGTAGCTCAAATGATGAAAGCTGCTCTTCAGAAAGGCAGAAGAAGGCTATTACTTGCTTCTTTGGAATAATTCCAGAAAATAGCTCCTCTCACAACTATGATATGGCCAGATCTTATGAAGATGACAATAATGAGGTATTATCCTGTTCCTCGAGCAATTCATATGTTTCCAACTCTTCCAGTGTTGATATGGAGGCATTGCTCCATCAATTTGAAAACTTCCAAAAAGAGCACCTTAGCTTAATGAATGAAAACTGTAGACTTCAAGAAAATCTTTTAGTAGCTCATGCACAATTGGGTGAAGTAATCAAAAAGATAGATTTTCTTGAATGTGAAAACATCAGTTTGAAAGAAAAGCTAAGCTCCCTCACTCCCCCACTCACTAAGGAAGTTCAACACACTGAAAAAGACACAGGATACACATCATGTTCCCACTCATTGAAAAACTCTCCCAAATACTCTTCTACCACAAAACATACTTTCAAAGAAGACACAAAGTTTCTTAGCCACCAACACTCCCACTTCCATACAGTTCCCACAAGAGGGAACATGTCAGCTCCCAAACCTAAATCCAAATCCCTGTACAAACAAAAGCTTCCTATCAAACAAGAAAACCAGAGAACCAGTTGGCAAATCACCAATAAGACCAACTACCCACCTAAGAAGCAGCTAAATCAACCCAGAAGAAATCACTCTTATCCTACATACAGGAGAGAGATGATGAACTTATACACAGCCACCTCATCTGAATACATCACCTCAAAAGGCTGTAGATCACACTGCTTAAGGGAAAATGGTTCTAAATGGGAATGGATGCCCAAATCTGTTCAAAGGAAGTTGCCCACTTCAATATGGGCTACCACCACTCAACAATGATAAATACAGGAGGGTGCTGGAGCAACTAACTCAACAGAATAGTACATACATTCTAGTTGCTCTAAGCACATGACAAGGAGCAGAAGGCCACTGACAAACTGTTCAAAGGAAGAACCCAAAGAAACACTTGTATAAGAGGAAAAGAGAAGAAGATATCAAAGGAGTTGGAGATTCAATCAAATGAAGAACTCACAAACCAATACACTCCTTGTGTTGAGGTTTTAAAGTTCAATCAAATGCACAAGCCAACTCCAGATCAACTGTTACATCTTCCTCAAGAGATGTAACTGTGCTTAAAAAGAGATGAAGGAAGGACCATCCAGGTGATAGAAGAAGAAAAACTGAGACCATTTCAAAAAGGTGACTCAGATGCCAGACTACTGCTAGCAGAAGACTCAGACTGAAACAACTGCCAGCAGCAGGAACAAATCAAAAAGGATCATCACCAAAACCGAAGCTCATATTTCCCAGATGCTACCAATTGTTAGACTCAAGATGATGAAAAGCAGTAGACTCAAACAAAGCATGTGGCAACATCCTCCTCAACAAGAAGACATCCATGAAGGGATTCGTACTAGATCATCACTCTAAAGGGAAGCCAACTTCTCTCTCAAACAAACTGAATCCAAGAAACCTTCTCAACTTCAGACTGGATACGAACCATACACAAAGTTCTCTATCTTAGAGAAGAATGATAACTTGTGAAGGGTATTCAAAAATTGGATGATGAAGGTACCATCATCAAGAAAGGCCTTTGCCTTTCTGAATGATCTACTAAAAGAGGAGGACCATGTGAAGAAAGGAGCCCCAAAAAAAAATGAAGAACTCAACTCTAGAACTAAGGGGGAATTCCTAGCCACCTGCTGAAGGGGAACTCTTATAAAATACTCAAGGATAGCCGGCTGTAAAAAGCAGACTACAATGAGTATAGACCATACTGCTCAAAATGACCCTCTGAAAAACCAGCATCCCGCCTGAGTTCACTGCTGAGCCCATGATAAATCAAGAAAGGTAGTCTAGTGCATCCACCCCAAAGGAATGAAGCATCAAGGTCCAAAGAAGTCAATCTCAGACTTTCAATTAAGAAAGGAGAACAAATCCAAACAGAAGATCAGCAGGAGACTACTTTCTGGAAGCAGAAGCCTCAGCAGACGCCTGCTCACCAAAAGCAGCAGACTCAGCAGACGACTAACACTCAGGTCACTGCTCAAAGAGATTACAATGATGCTCTAAACAGGAGACTGAAAAGATCAACAGTAGGCTCACATTTGAAGAAGAATTCCACTAAAGAAGGAATCTCTAAAGCATCAATTGAGGGGGAACTAAACTTAGAAAATTCCATGACAAAAGGAAATTTCTAAGGTGCATCATCTAAAGGGGAATGAGTATTGTTCAAACAAGATGAGCCAACACTCTGAGATCAAGCATCATTTATAAAGGTATCATTTATTAAAATTCTGTTAAAATTCATAGACTGCTACTCTGTAGACCCTTAATTTTGTTAGGAACATCTACATCCTAATAAAAATAAAGGTCATCTACAAATCAGTCTACAAACAGAATTTTCATTTATGAAAATACAAGGCAGAAAGATTTTAGTGTTAAAAGCATCATACAAGGAAGACATCTGATGATCCGAAAGCATCTTTTTAAACTTCAAAAAAGATCATCAATGCCGTCTTCAATAAAGGTTCTTAAACTCAACCTTGGAAAAAGAACCAGCCCCCAAACACACTAATCAATATGCCTCGATCTCTTGAACTCAATCTCAAAAGACGAAGAGACCATCTGAAGCTCGAGTATAAAATCTGGTCTCTCTTCTCACATGCTCATCTTCCACCTACGATTATTCCTTCCAAACCTTCTTCACAGCAAAACCTCTTAACCCTCAAAATGGCTGACAACATTCTTGAGCTCTCACTCAGTCAACCCAGCTCTGCTCAAACAGCACCATTTCCTCCTCAACCTGACCAACCCAACGTTTCATTTCTCAAAGGGAGAGAAGAACTGGACAATCAAGTCAGAAGGGTCACGAACTGGAGGCAATGGAGAATGGCTCCAATGGAAGAACTCCTTCAACATGCAGCATTGGTAGAAATTGAAGAGGAGTTTGCTCTTAACTGGCTCCAGGAAAGGAGCCTTGAGACAGCCATGCTAAAAACTACCATTCGTCGAGTCTATTATGAATAGCTGGCGGTACTCAAAGAAAAAGCCAATCAGAAAATGAAAGGAAGAATCCCAAACCTCTTTCCTGATGAATCATCAAGAAAGAGAAGAAGGAACGAGTGATTGGTGGATGCTACCAAAAGAGGGGGAAAGAGAGTTTTAGTGATTAGGACTCTTCTTTTGGCATCATCACAAAAGGGGGAAATTTTTAGACCCCAGATTTTGATGAACTGTTTTGATGATGCCAAAAGCTTTTGTTATCCCCCCTCTATTGTAGCATCATTATAGGAGTCTTTGTTATCCTCTGTTGTAGCATCTTGCAGTTGTCTAGTACTAAGAAAATTATCTAGATGTGTCGTGCTTCTTTTTATATAGTTAACAAATAAATATGACTGGAAAACCATAAAATGCAATAAGGCAATATTGTATTGCCTTAAAAGGATATCGTATAAATCCAACCAGTTAAATTTATTTGTTACACACAATAACATCTCGTACAAATGAACTATCTATTTTAACTGGAAAACAAAATGCAATAAGGTAATTTTACCTTAATAGGAGTTGATATCCTACCAGTTAAATATTTAGCTTATCATGTTCGAAATACTAGATAAACCATACACTCAGAAAAAGAGTTCTTGATATTCTGTTCACTACAACAAATAACAATGTAAATTCAATATAACAAATAGAACACACTGGAAAACAAAATGAAATAAGGTAAAGTTGTCTTTATCTTAAAATTGGATATTTAAATCCAACCAGTAAAGTGTTATTTGATATATAGATAAATCAAAGTGAACAAGAATAGTGAACAACTAACTGGAACACAAAATGCAATAAGGTAATAACTTTTACCTTAATAGGATTTGTTATCCTACCAGTTAAGTTGTACACAATACCTGCTAAACTAAAGTACTTAAAAGTGACAAGAATTCCAATGTACAAACTGTCACGCCCCAGACCGCATCCGAGCGCGTGTACAACCGCCGTATGGCTAAATGGCGTCACTCGCAAGTCATCGTGACTTAATCATACAAGGCGTCCATGAACATTGTTCATACCATACTCAGTAAGTAAACATACATAACAACATCACATATTTGGATTGAATGAATCGCGGAAATATTCAATATTCAATCATGGGCCGCATATGGCCAAAACGTGGACTCGCAGGCCCAAAACAAATGTACTTATTACAAATTATCCATGAGCATAGTTTATAGTTTAAAACAGTAAAGGAAGCACGAACCACGTCTCCCTTTAGATTACTTCACCGAGCAAGGTGAGAATGCAAGCTTGAGCTTCAACCTGAAATGGTGGGGCCCCCCGAAGGGGTCAGTACAAGTACCGAGCGAGTAGCAGGCTAAATGTAGAATAACTAACGTTTCAAGTATAAGACCCAAACATAGGGTGATACATATACATATAGTTCTTTCCCCCAAGTCATGAAATATATATCATTATATATATACTTGGAAATACCCGACCCGCAGGTCATTGTTTATTTGGGAAATAGTATAGTCAATATCCTTGACTTAAACCGCAACCAACCCATATACCTATGAGTGTATAGAACTCCTCCTGGTTCAAATCATCTTAACTTGAGGACACCGCCCGGTCCTAAATTACAAATAGTAATCTATGAGTTTTGAGGATACACGCCCGATCCTTGGGTACTCCACCCTATATAACTGAGTTTTGAGGATAACCGCCTGATCCTTGGGTACTCCACCCTATAACCGAGTTTTGAGGATACCGCCCGATCCTTGGGTACTCCACCCTATAACCGAGTTTTGAGGATACCGCCCGATCCTTGGGTACTCCACCCTATAACCGAGTTTTGAGGATACCGCCCGATCCTTGGGTACTCCACCCGACTTATGATCTACCACATATCATCCTAGATAAGGTCTATATCATAATCAATAATCAAGACTAACCCAAGTCTTAAGGCCTAAGCATAATCATCCATGCAATTCATGCATTAAAAATCAACATATAGGCGAAACAGTGCCAAACCGGCGCCGGTTTTGGCATAACCGGCGCCGGTTATTAATTAAATCAATTAAACCGGCCATGCCGATCCATAACCGGCGCCGGTTTTGCCTATAACCGGCGCCGGTTACCCCCTGGGTAACCAAGTCAACATTTTCGTTAACTCGCCATTTCAAACCCGATTTGCGTCAAACTTAATCCCAACGTGTATTAAGTTATAACCAAGCATTTTATGCCCCTTTTATCCCTTAAAACATCATATATGTTTTTATAAACATTTTCATATCACACTTCATTTATGATATCAATGGGTCATACATATAAATCTAATCACTTTGGATAATCACATGTTTAAGCATCTTTTAAACATCATTATGAACACATATAACATTTACTTAGGTAATCTCATAATTAACCCAAGAGTTATAAGACATTAAGCCGTCCACTCACCTCAAATGAGCGTGATGAAGTTCTACCCTTCTCGGTTGAACTCCGGCCAAACTCCGGTGAACTTTGACGAACTCCGGCGATAACTCCGGCGACTCCTTAAACTTTGTGAAAGCTTTTAAATCACCTTTGACAAGTGCCTAACAAGGTTTCATCATCACAAAACCCATATCAATACAAATAACCTTTAAAAGGTTATTTTCCGGCTAACCGGTCATTTTGGCCTCCAAGTCCGTTCTTGGACTTAGAACGACCTTTCAACCCCTCAATCCACACTTATCACGTGTAGAACACTCTTAAGGATACTCCATATGATATATAAGTCATATGAGAATTAAAATATGGAAGGAAAGTTGTTATGGAGCTTCTTACCTTTACTTTCAAGGGTTTTCTCCACTTTAACAACTCTTTCTTCTTCCCTAAGCTTCTTGCTTTCTTGAGCTCACTTGGCTATGGAGAAATGGTGGTTTGAGGTTCCTCTCTCTCTCTTGGGGATGCTCTGGCCGCAGGTATGAGTGAGGAAAGGGGTAAGGGTCTCTTTTTGGCTCATTCAACAAATGATAGGGAAGAGAGGTCCACCTTTGTCTCCATAAGGTGCTAATCACCTCAAATCCCATCCTCCCTCTTTCATAGAAAACGGATGGCCATCTCCTTTGGCTGCAAGAGTGTCATAATTTGTGGGTTGGCCCCCACACATGTGGGAGGTCACCCCTTTAAGCCCCGAAGTGTACAATCGGTCCCGAAAGTTGTAATTCTCGGACTATTTTAATTATATTTTATTTTATTGGGTCAAATAAAATATAACACTTACTTCCCATCATAATGGGCCTTTAGGATGACTATACATTCCCCAACTTTAATTTGGAAGTCCCCGAAATTCATTTCGGACTGTTATCCGATAAATTATCCAAAACCGGTAATTGGGCCTTATTTGACCAATCGGTCAACCCAATGCCTTTCTCATGGCCCAAAGTGAATGTCCACCACCATATAACTATCATCTATACCAAGATGAATAAAATATGCTATCTCGGGAATATCGGGTGGTCCCCGCTCCCGGTGTGGGCCCCACGTGCAATTTACTATTCACGCAAAAGAATTAACAAAAATTTACAACCTCGTAAATTCATTAACCATTTCATACGATTCAATACATAATTTACACAAAAGTAAATATACTTGGGGACGGTGTTACAAGTTCACCCCCCTTATTTGGGATTTCGTCCCCGAAATCAACGTGTCTAATCGAAAAGAAACGGGTATTGTTCCCTCATTGAGACCTCAGTCTCCCAGGTTTCTTCTTCGACTCGATCACTCCTCCACAGAACCTTCACCATAGGAATCTCCTTGTTCCTAAGTTTCTTCACCTGTTGGCCCACTATCTTCACTGGTTCTACAGCATATTGCAGGTCCTCCCGGATCTCCACCGGTGGTTTCTCAAGAATATGTGACGGATCCCGTACATACTTCTTGAGCATCGATACATGAAACACATCATGAATCTTCTCAAGTTCAGGGGTCAACTTGAGACGATAAGCTACGGCCCCAATCCTCTCAAGGATTTCAAATGGACCGATGTATCGGGGGTTAAGCTTACCCCTTGATATGAATCGGATGATGCCCTTCCAAGGAGAGATCCTTAGAAAGACTTCATCTCCGACCTCAAACTCCAACGGCCTCCGCCGTTTGTCTGCATAGCTCTTCTGCCGGTCTTGGGCAGCCATGAGTCTATCACGAATGATCTTCACCTTAGCCTTGGTGATCTCAACGAGTTCTATCCCTTCGAGTTTGGCCTCGCCAACCTCATCCCAACACAAAGGTGTCCTG
This sequence comes from Cuscuta epithymum, assembly GCA_945859915.1. Taxonomy (NCBI): domain Eukaryota; kingdom Viridiplantae; phylum Streptophyta; class Magnoliopsida; order Solanales; family Convolvulaceae; genus Cuscuta; species Cuscuta epithymum. Next base: position 1,527,235 of record CAMAPF010001048.1, on the reverse strand, counting down.
CACTTCCTCCCATATAAAGCCTCGTATGGAGGCATGCCAATACTCGCCTGGTAACTGTTGTTATAGGCAAACTCTACCAGAGCCAAATGTTTGTCCCAACTCCCTTGGAACTCCAAAGCACACGCTCTAAGCATGTCCTCCAAAATCTGTATCACCCGTTCGGACTGTCCATCCGTCTGTGGGTGAAAAGCTGTACTAAATTTCAGTTTAGTACCCAAGGATGCTTGAAACTTTGGCCAAAATCTGGATGTGAATCGGGGATCCCTATCTGAGACAATGGATATCGGGACTCCATGCAACCTCACAATCTCTTCCGTATATAACTTGGCTAACCTTTCAAGAGGGTAAGTAATGTTGATAGGCAAGAAATGTGCGCTCTTGGTGAGCCTATCAACCACTACCCAAACTGCATCATAGTTGTTTACCGTCCGTGGTAGTCCTACCACGAAGTCCATAGTCACATGTTCCCACTTCCATTCTGGAATGGTAAGCGGCTGCAATAGTCCTGCCGGGTGTTGGTGTTCTGCCTTAACCTGCTGGCAAGTAAGGCATCGACTCACATACTCTGCGATGTCTCTCTTCATACCTGACCACCAGTAACTCTCCTTCAAGTCTCAGTACATCTTAGTACCCCCTGGATGCATGGCATAGGCCGAAGAATGAGCCTCCTCTAGTATGGACTTCTGGAGCTCCTCATTCTTTGGTACGCACACACGGTCTTTAAACATCAAAAGGCCATCATCACGTACCCGAAAGTTCTCAACGGGTCCCTCAAGGATCCGTTCACGGATCTTCTGACACTCCTCATCAATGGCCTGACATTTACTGATTTCACTCAGTAATGTGGGCCTAACCTCAAATCTAGCAATGAGGGTCCCATGCGTGGACACCTCCACGCGTGCTCTCAATGCCCGTAGACATGTGAGTAACGTCCCCGACGTACTCTTCCTGCTTAGCGCATCGGCCACCACGTTGGCCTTTCCGGGATGGTAGTCAATGATCAAGTCGTAGTCCTTGATCAACTCCATCCATCTCCGTTGTCTCATATTCAACTCTTTCTGAGTGAATACATACTTCAAACTCTTATGATCAGTATAAATGTGGCATGTCTCTCCGTAGAGATAATGCCTCCAAATCTTCAGTGCAAACACTACCGCCCCCAACTCCAGATCGTGGGTAGGGTAGTTCACCTCATGTTTCCTCAATTGCCTAGAAGCGTAGGCTATCACCTTACCATTTTGCATCAACACACATCCTAGGCCTTGGATGCTAGCATCGCTATAGATATCGTACCCTATCCCCTGCTTGGGTAGGGCAAGAACTGGTGCCTCGGTAAGCCGCTTCTTCAATTCAAGAAACCCTTTCTCACATTTGTCATCCCATATGAACTTGGCCCCCTTCTTTGTGAGCTTCGTCAATGGAGATGCCAACACGGAGAATTTCTCGACGAACTTACGATAGTATCCTGCCAGGCCAAGGAAACTACGTATTTCTTTCACATTTTTGGGTCTCTCCCAGTCGATGATGGCTCTTATCTTGGCGTTGTCCACAGCAACGCCCGAACCGGATATGACATGCCCGAGAAAGCCAATCTCTTTGAGCCAAAATTCACATTTGGAGAACTTGGCAAAGAGTTGTTTTTCTCTAAGTCGTTCAAGTACAAGCCTCAGGTGATGTTCATGCTCCTCCTCGCTCTTGGAGTATATCAAGATGTCATCAATGAATACTATCACAAATTGATCCAAGTATTCACTAAACACTCGGTTCATCAAGTCCATGAATGCCGCCGGTGCGTTGGTTAACCCAAATGACATCACAAGAAACTCATAGTGACCATATCTAGTGCGGAATGCACTCTTAGGTATGTCACTCTCCTTGATCTTCAACTGATGATAACCCGACCTCAAATCAATCTTCGAGAACACTATCGCCCCCCGAAGTTGATCTAACAAGTCATCAATCCTCGGTAAAGGATACCTATTCTTGATCGTGACCTTGTTCAACTGTCGGTAATCTATGCACATTCTCAATGTGCCATCTTTCTTCTTCACGAAGAGTACGAGTGCTCCCCACGGTGAGTGACTGGGCCTAATGAATCCGTTGTCCAAAAGTTCTTGTAGTTGGACCTTTAACTCTTGAAGTTCCACCGGTGCCATTCGATAAGGAGGTATCGAAATGGGTTTGGTTCCCGGTTCAACTTCAATTACGAACTCAATCTCCCGGTCGGGTGGAAGTCCCGGCAAGTCTTTGGGAAAGACGTCCGGATACTTGCACACGACACGTACATCGTTGATGTCTATCTCTTTCTTTGTCTCATCTACTACGTAAGCAAGGTATGCGTGGCATCCTTTTCTCATCATCTTCCGTTCTCTCATCACGGATATGATACAACCGTGAGATCCTCCCCGATCTCCCTCAAAACGTAAGGTATTCCCCTTATCATCCTCGAGTTCCAACACTTTGGTGTAGCAATCAACTCGAGCATGGTGCTTTTCAAGCCAATCCATTCCTAGGATAGCATCGAACTCCATCATACTTAGAGGTACGAAGTCACAAGTCAAAGGTTGACCCGTCACTTCTACCTCACATGACGAATAGTAATGGTTCCTCTCCACGTCATCTCCCAATGGTGTGGAGACTACCAAGGTTTGCGTCATTGGCGTCAATGGCACGTCAAGACCTTCGGCGAACGCTTCGCTCACAAATGAGCGTTGAGCCCCGGTGTCAATGAGAATTCTTGCATTTCTTCCATTGATCAATAGTGTCCCTACATTTATAGATGATGTAAGACACACTACTCGAAGTACCGGATCGAAAATGGGCTAAACGAACATTTTCTGGCCGAAAATGTACTGGACCGGCGCCGGTTCGAGGCCCGACCGGCGCCGGTTTTCCCCTGGGATGGCCGAATACCCACCAAATACACTGGACCGGCGCTGGTTATGGCCAAAACCGGCGCCGGTTTACCGTCGGTAACCTCGGAAAATAATTTTCCTTAAAAACCGGCCCCGGTTACGAGCACGGTGATTTGCCTCGACCAATTTTCCACTAGACCGGCGCCGGTTATTGTCAAAACCGGCGCCGGTTTTCCTTCGGCACCCTTCGGAAAAACCCATTTTTATTACCCCAGCCCTTCCGAAACCGGACCGGCGCCGGTTATGGGCAAAACCGGCGCCGGTTCACCTACGGCAGCCCCGAACAATTAACCTTTAAATAGAACCGGCACCGGTTTAAACCCTGACCGGCGCCGGTTTACCCCTGGGCAGCTGTATTCCTACAACTTTTTGCTCAGAAACACACCGGTATCGACCCCGGCGAGTCCGTACAAGCCCGCTATAATTTTAACACTTAACAACATGTAATTTATCAAACATTACGAGGGATTACCTGCAACGGAGTCGGGGTTAGCCCGAGCATCGGCCTCGGTCATAGCATAGACTCGTGCTTGGGCCCCGCCTTGGTTGACGGACGCGGCATGGCTCGTTGATGCGCCGCCTCTCCCCGTGCCACCATGTGACGGTCCCGCACGGTTCCTCCCCGTCACGGCCCCTCCTCCGGTTCCCGGTGTGTTCTCCTGCGTCGCTTGAGGACAATTGGCCTTCATATGGCCCGCATTTCCACACTTGAAACACCTTGGTGGTTCGTTACACTTCCCAAAATGCTGTTTTGAGCAATTGGGACATCTAGGTGCTCCCGAGTTCTGTGGCCTAGGTCCGTGCCACCTCCCGTCCCTGTTCTTTTTCGCCGGTGGAGCCGGCGCCTTGAATGAGCCCCCACCACCACCATGGTTGTTCTTTCGGGAATGGTCGGGCGGCCCCGAACTGTTCCACTTCCTCTTCTTCGCCTCCTCGACGTCCCTTGCTTTCCTCTCATTCCACTGGGCCTCCCCAAGCATGCCCTGCTCTACCACCTCACTGAAAGTCATGAGGCGGGAGTATGTAGCACGATCTCGGATGTCTAAGAGTAAGGCATCCCAGAAGTGCTCAGTCATGCGGTCCTCATCGATTGCATACTCCGGTAAGAACCTAGCCAAGGTTCTAAACTCTTGCTCCAACTGCTTAACGGTGCCACCTTCCTTTTGCTTGAGGTTGGTATACTCCCTCCTTTTTACATTAACCTCAAAATCGGAGTAGTATTGGGCATAAAACTCCCGCTCAAAATTTTCCCATGAGATATTCCCACGGTACTTCCCTTCTACACCTTCCCACCATGTAGAAGCCATCCCCTCAAGCAACCGTGAAGCAACGGTTAGCTTCACGTCCGGAGTAATTTGCATGTCTCTTGATGCATCCTTCACCTTCTTGATCCAATCGGCGGCAACGGTAATGTCACCGGTGCCATCGAAGGACCTACACCCCAAGGCCCTAGCCTCCTTGAGGTACTTGGAGATCCTCACTATGAAACCTCCCTCGAGCCCACCTTGTGGAGCCCCGGGTGTGGCCCTTGGGGCTCCCCGGCTTCCTTGAGCCGACACACCTGGAGAACCACGCCTTGCTTGGCGCCTAAGGTCTCTCCTCAACTTCTCCTTTTGATACCACTCAAGTAATTCACCCATTTGAGCGAATCGGGCATCACTCTCATCATCATTCTCATCATCAGTGTGGAAATCACCCCCATCGTATGGGGTCTCTTCATGCCCCGTTTCAGGAACATAAGTAGAGTCGTGGTTCTCGGTGCTAGTCTCGTACACCGAACTCACGTGGCCATCACTCACTGTTTGGGCTCGGTGGCCCCCACGACTTCCACGGCCCCCACGGCCTCCTCTTCCACCTCTGGAGCTTCGAGATGCAGCCCGGCTAGCTCCAACGGAAGCTATCGGTGCTTGCCCTCTCGGATTGTTCCTGGTCCGCATGCGTCTACCCTCCATTTCTGAGAATGAATTTGGACGAGTCGTTAGACTCCAATCAATGTCAATTGACGGAAAACGTTATAGACACGTATTGGCCCAAGTCACCGCCATACCAATTGTTAAGGGTACCATCTTAACAACTAGAGACCTTGCAACTTAGGTAACACCAGTTCTATAAGCGTCAAAATACAATGCTCATGGTTTTCGGTAAAACTCTTTTGTAAGGTCTCATGTGAGAGGTTGATTATATAGTTTAGAAACTGAGATGGCTCTGATACCACTTAATTGTCACGCCCCAGACCGCATCCGAGCGCGTGTACAACCGCCGTATGGCTAAATGGCGTCACTCGCAAGTCAACGTGACTTAATCATACAAGGCGTCCATGAACATTGTTCATACCATACTCAGTAAGTAAACATACATAACAACATCACATATTTGGATTGAATGAATCGCGGAAATATTCAATATTCAATCATGGGCCGCATATGGCCAAAACGTGGACTCGCAGGCCCAAAACAAATGTACTTATTACAAATTATCCATGAGCATAGTTTATAGTTTAAAACAGTAAAGGAAGCACGAACCACGTCTCCCTTTAGATTACTTCACCGAGCAAGGTGAGAATGCAAGCTTGAGCTTCAACCTGAAATGGTGGGGCCCCCCGAAGGGGTCAGTACAAGTACCGAGCGAGTAGCAGGCTAAATGTAGAATAACTAACGTTTCAAGTATAAGACCCAAACATAGGGTGATACATATACATATAGTTCTTTCCCCCAAGTCATGAAATATATATCATTATATATATACTTGGAAATACCCGACCCGCAGGTCATTGTTTATTTGGGAAATAGTATAGTCAATATCCTTGACTTAAACCGCAACCAACCCATATACCTATGAGTGTATAGAACTCCTCCTGGTTCAAATCATCTTAACTTGAGGACACCGCCCGGTCCTAAATTACAAATAGTAATCTATGAGTTTTGAGGATACACGCCCGATCCTTGGGTACTCCACCCTATATAACTGAGTTTTGAGGATAACCGCCTGATCCTTGGGTACTCCACCCTATAACCGAGTTTTGAGGATACCGCCCGATCCTTGGGTACTCCACCCTATAACCGAGTTTTGAGGATACCGCCCGATCCTTGGGTACTCCACCCTATAACCGAGTTTTGAGGATACCGCCCGATCCTTGGGTACTCCACCCGACTTATGATCTACCACATATCATCCTAGATAAGGTCTATATCATAATCAATAATCAAGACTAACCCAAGTCTTAAGGCCTAAGCATAATCATCCATGCAATTCATGCATTAAAAATCAACATATAGGCGAAACAGTGCCAAACCGGCGCCGGTTTTGGCATAACCGGCGCCGGTTATTAATTAAATCAATTAAACCGGCCATGCCGATCCATAACCGGCGCCGGTTTTGCCTATAACCGGCGCCGGTTACCCCCTGGGTAACCAAGTCAACATTTTCGTTAACTCGCCATTTCAAACCCGATTTGCGTCAAACTTAATCCCAACGTGTATTAAGTTATAACCAAGCATTTTATGCCCCTTTTATCCCTTAAAACATCATATATGTTTTTATACACATTTTCATATCACACTTCATTTATGATATCAATGGGTCATACATATAAATCTAATCACTTTGGATAATCACATGTTTAAGCATCTTTTAAACATCATTATGAACACATATAACATTTACTTAGGTAATCTCATAATTAACCCAAGAGTTATAAGACATTAAGCCGTCCACTCACCTCAAATGAGCGTGATGAAGTTCTACCCTTCTCGGTTGAACTCCGGCCAAACTCCGGTGAACTTTGACGAACTCCGGCGATAACTCCGGCGACTCCTTAAACTTTGTGAAAGCTTTTAAATCACCTTTGACAAGTGCCTAACAAGGTTTCATCATCACAAAACCCATATCAATACAAATAACCTTTAAAAGGTTATTTTCCGGCTAACCGGTCATTTTGGCCTCCAAGTCCGTTCTTGGACTTAGAACGACCTTTCAACCCCTCAATCCACACTTATCACGTGTAGAACACTCTTAAGGATACTCCATATGATATATAAGTCATATGAGAATTAAAATATGGAAGGAAAGTTGTTATGGAGCTTCTTACCTTTACTTTCAAGGGTTTTCTCCACTTTAACAACTCTTTCTTCTTCCCTAAGCTTCTTGCTTTCTTGAGCTCACTTGGCTATGGAGAAATGGTGGTTTGAGGTTCCTCTCTCTCTCTTGGGGATGCTCTGGCCGCAGGTATGAGTGAGGAAAGGGGTAAGGGTCTCTTTTTGGCTCATTCAACAAATGATAGGGAAGAGAGGTCCACCTTTGTCTCCATAAGGTGCTAATCACCTCAAATCCCATCCTCCCTCTTTCATAGAAAACGGATGGCCATCTCCTTTGGCTGCAAGAGTGTCATAATTTGTGGGTTGGCCCCCACACATGTGGGAGGTCACCCCTTTAAGCCCCGAAGTGTACAATCGGTCCCGAAAGTTGTAATTCTCGGACTATTTTAATTATATTTTATTTTATTGGGTCAAATAAAATATAACACTTACTTCCCATCATAATGGGCCTTTAGGATGACTATACATTCCCCAACTTTAATTTGGAAGTCCCCGAAATTCATTTCGGACTGTTATCCGATAAATTATCCAAAACCGGTAATTGGGCCTTATTTGACCAATCGGTCAACCCAATGCCTTTCTCATGGCCCAAAGTGAATGTCCACCACCATATAACTATCATCTATACCAAGATGAATAAAATATGCTATCTCGGGAATATCGGGTGGTCCCCGCTCCCGGTGTGGGCCCCACGTGCAATTTACTATTCACGCAAAAGAATTAACAAAAATTTACAACCTCGTAAATTCATTAACCATTTCATACGGTTCAATACATAATTTACACAAAAGTAAATATACTTGGGGACGGTGTTACACAAACTATGTATCAGATTAAACATACTGGAACTATAAAATGCAATAAGGTAAAAATTATTTACCTTACATGGATATTTAGATCCAACTAGTATAGCTTTAATTTGATACATAAGTTTAATCATGTCACTTAAAGAAAGAAAGTGATTAGTAAAATAAGTGACAAATTTTACTATGAAATTTGTACCAAATAAATTGTACCGGAAAGAACAAAATGCAATAAGGTAATCTTATTACCTTAATAGGATATTTCAAAGATCCTACCAGTACAAAATTTATTTGATACAAAATATTCTAAGTCACACATTTTACTACTTCACTACTTGAGCAGGTTCACGCACTCAGCTTCACAAGTGTAGTTGCAAGACAAGGCCAATACACGCAGAATGCAAGAGCAGAAAAGACATCAGAATAGGTGAATAGTGAAGAGTTTCAGAATAGGCATGCAGCGATAAAAAGGCCTAAGGTATGGGTGTTATCTTCGTACAAAGCAAGTGGCCTTCAAAAGACAAAACCTTATCCTGCTCCAACACAAGAAGACGCAAGTACAATACTTTGGACGTCTAGGATTAAATCCTCTTAACCAACGGAGGAGATTAATCTACTGGAGATGCCTATAAAAGTAGGCAGAAGCATGAGATCAAAAGCAAGTCATTGAGTTCAAAGCAAGAGATTCTATTATTACACTACGAATATCCAGCAAAAGAAAAAGTGCTAGAATACTCTGCTTTGACTCATGCTTCACTAAGCTCTTAGACTAGATCATAAATTGTTATATTTTTAGAGCTTAGTTCATAGTTGGAGGTCAGAAATTCCTTGTATTTTTCAAAGTGGTTGTAAACACTTAGGAGAACAGTTGTTCGGATCCTATAGTGTGGTTAGATAGATAGAGTACCTTTTGATCCCCACTGGATCGATTGAGAAAAGTCTAAGGACTGAGTAACTTTGAGTGGTGTTATACTCATTGTGAAAAACCTTCAATCTAGGCCAGAGTTGTCAAGGCTAGATTAGCACTAATTGTATTGGGCTGAATACTTTAGTGGAAATCCATCTGAAATAGGGTGGGACTGGATGTAGGAGGATTACACCACCTCTGAACCAGGATACATGGTGTGTTGATTTACTTTCATACATACAGAACACACACCAAACACATCTCACTAAAGGTTTGTAGTTTGCCAGCAGCATCCTAAGCAGTAGTCTTCATCGACTCTACTGCTTAGCCTACTGCTTAATAACTCACTCTCCTTGAGAGTGTTTTTCACTAGAAGTTGTCTTAAACTCAGAAGGTAACTCAGCAGTACACTGGTCTTCACCCTCCTGCTGAGCCCACTGCCCATCCAAACGTGTCTTTCCAAACCCCATAACAAGCCAGAACAAAAAGCCATCCAAGAGTCATCCTAGTCCTCAGCAGTTGCCTCAGCAGTAACCTGCCTACCAGCCAACTGCCAACTCAGCAGTTGCCTGCCAGTCAGCAAACTGTCTGTGCAGCAGTTGCCTGAGCAGTTACCTGCTCACCAGCCTACTGCCAATCCTACTTCCTCTCGTAACCAGTCTAAACATCATCTAAACTAGAAAGTTATCTCACACTAAGTATAAAGAGGTTAAAGACTTCCGCTGTGCATCTATTAATACTCTCAAAAGATTATAGATCAACTCATCTAGAGGGAAAACTTCATAAAGTTGAAAAAGATTTAAAAGTCTATTCACCCCCCCCCCCCCTCTAGACTTTTACCTCTATCCGGGACCATCATATATTTTGCGGATGTAACTCGCATAATTTCAAATGTAAATCAAGTGTAGTCAAGATGTAACTATTAAGAAAAATTGAAATGTAAAATCGTGTGTTACAAATTGAAATGTAACTTCAGCAAAAAAGAAATGTGTATATGGAATGTAACTTTATAATATCTACAAAGCAAACAAATAGCAGACTAATTAATAAATAAATGTTTGCTTTCTGTGGATTAATTTGCTCTAATATGAATACCCAAGGCCTATCAATTGTATTTGTATTGATTCGCTCCATATTTGTTTACTCTTTAAATGATATACCAAAGCATCAAAACAGAACCAGCCGATAGCAAAATACGGAATCCAAAGGGAAGAAGATAAATAGAAAATACAGAGTATAGGCTAAAGTTGTGATTGAAGTGATGTAATTGGTTTGCTTTCCCATCTTCGTATACATCGAACAAAGAATGAATTGCTCTATGTGAGGCTTTCCCATCTTCGTATACATCGAACGATTATGGCAGACTTGCGCCTTGCGGAGAAGAATACAGAGCAACACACTTATTTTTTTAGCATAAACGGTGCCGTATCGGACCGGCATACCATGCCCATGGTATGCCGGTTGCACGGTATAATTTGCGACAACGGTTGTATATTAATCTGAATTTTATCTATTTTTTAAGGCTTATTTAGACAATTTTTCCTTTGTTATTCGAGTTCAATTGTAACGCTCCTATGACTAAATCCCGGTTACACCCTTACAATTTAATATGAAGTGTGTTAAGAGTGTCATTTCTTGGTAAGCGGTGAATTGAAGGGACGCCTGACGGAGTCAGAGACAAAGCAGTGGAGTTTGAGAATGAGATTGAGCATGGGTGGACCCAGAAAATCCGTCTTGGGGGGTCAAAATATGTTTTGGGAGGCGAAAATTATTTTTTGAGGGGCAAAAATTATTTTTCGTGTATATACACCATAGAATTTTTTTGTTGGTGGGGCAGTTGCCCCCCTGGGTCTGTACTACGGTCCGCTCCTGAGATTGAGGTAGCGGCGATTGGCCGTGAGGCGGTCAAGCTTCAAATTCCTGGTGCAGTTCTTCAGGGTGGAGACAGGGAGGGGCTGGAGGTGATCACGGCCCCTGCAAGAAAATAAATTTTTAGTATATATTATGTATAAATACTTTTAATCTGTAGAAAGTATGTCAATATTTTACACTTTGGCCCCTACAATGTAAAATTGTTAAGAACCAGCCCCTTTAACCCTAAATGTCTGGCTCCGCCACTGGGTTCTTGAGTCGGGTTTGAGCAGCAGGCTTCATCAATTGGGTTTGTGTGGCAAAATAGTTGGCTTTCGTGGCTGGTCACAAGCGGTCTATGCAAGATTTTCATTCTTCTCCACCGTAGCCACTGGCCATGCCGCCCAGTTAGGACTGGACGTAGTACTCCCTCCGTCTCTAATAACTTTGCCAAATTTGACCGGCACGGGAATTAATAAAGTAAAAATTGTGTGGTTGAGGTTTGTGCAGAGGAGAGAGAATTAACTGGAATCACAAATTCTTTACTTAAATGGGAAAGTGGCAAAGTTATTGGGACATCCAAAAATGGAAAGTTGGCAAAGTTATAAGGGACGGAGGGAGTATATCATAATTGACCAATTTCACTAATTTAGCAAAATGAAAGAATCTAGGTTAGGTTTCCACCCCCAAACGCGGGGTAACTTGGAAAACTCATTTTCAGTAAAATATTAACCATTCCAAAGTCCAGACTCGAGAGAGCCTTTTGTGAAATTGGAACATGGAATTTTATAGATGCAAACCGTAAACTCTGTTTCTATGGGTTCAATCATTTTTCTAAGGATCGGAAGATATAAAACTCAACAACACATTAATCTTATCTAGCTTAGATGATCATTCTACCTATTTTTACATATAATTTTTTCTCTATTTTATAAATAAAATATATTTTAAAAATAGAATTTCCAGACCAGCTCCTAGACGGGCTACAATTATGTCCATGGCCCATGGGTGCCGATACGTGATCCTCAATTTTTAAGAGGTCACCACCGTTATACATTCTGGTTATTATTGTCACCATCATTATTATTCGACTTTAATGATCGGAATTAGTAAAAGTGATTGAACTCAGATTAATATGCCCTGAAACCTTTGCTGCGCAAACCGAAGCCTAAAATCACAACCCAAATTAAAGATCAGAATACTCTCCGGTGCCAGACGAAGGTAAGCACTTCAATTCCTCTGTCACTTTCTAACTCTCTTTCTTCTGGTACTGATCGTCCATATCATATGAAGTGATTTTAAGTTTTAAATCCCATGTATTTCTGACAGAGAGTAGTTTATTTAGGGTTTTGAATTGAGGAAAAACTGATGGCAATGGAAAAGCCTTCAAATCATCAAATTTCAACAGACATCCTGACCAAAGGGGCTCTTTCAAATCCAGAAATTCCCGAACATGTCATCATCCAAAACGTCCTCCTCAAGCTTCCTGTAAAGGATTTGCTGCAGTTGAAGATCATTTCCAAAGTTTGGTATGATCTGATCAGCGGTCCTGATTTGACCCGGCTATACAACTCGCATTCTCTTGCCAGTGGGATCTTAATGTTAATTTATGACCTTGAACACTGTCCTCATCTTTTCATCGAGAACGCGGTAGGAGATGCAATTTCGACGAAAATCTATCTCCGGAGTTCGGACAATGTTTTCTCAAACATTTTCCGCGGCCTTATATGTTTCTACAGCGCGACTGAGAACCAAGCATTTGTGCTCAACCTCACCACACATGAGACGATACCCCTCCCTCGTCTTCGATACCAAAGAAGATCCCTGCTGGGTTTGGGGTTTGATCACGTTGCTAACAAGTATAAGGTTGTCTATTTTGATAGTGCACAATGCAGGATTCTCACATTGGGACCGGGAATGAGAAGAAAGAATTCTTGGAGGACTGTCCCGAGTAAAGGACTGCTGCCTTCAATCCGAGGGAATTGGAATGTAGACAAACTAGATTCAGACAGCCTGATTCATATTCAAGGGCGGTTGTATTGGATAGCGACAAAGACACGCGTAATTTGTTATTTCGATCTGAACGAGGAAAGGTTTGGGACTATTCCAGTTCCACAGGAGGTTCAACAGCTCAAATGGAGCGGTAGGATTACTGAATACTGCGGGAAGTTGGGAATCGTACAGTTATCCAAATTACATGGGGAGCTATGTTTGAAGTTTTGGATATATGATGGCGGGGATGAGGCTGCGGTTGTTTGGACAGAGGAGAGTTTGGAGCTGAAGATGAGACGGGAACTTGTAATCACGAATGCACTTTGTGGAAGTGAAATCATTTTGGGGACCATGCCTAGCCTCGGCAATTCAGTTACTGATTCGTGGACTCGGAGGAGATTCATACCCAAACTCCTCGTCTGCAATAAGACGGGAGAGTGTGAGCATATTCCAACTGATGATCCTGATTATAGCTTCCCAGCCTTTTTGGGAGTTGTGGATTTAAACTTTGCTTCTTTTGGATCTTTGTTTTTCTGCACATAACTAATTATGTGGTTATTAATACTTCACCTCCTAAGCTGTAGTTAGTATCCTTGAATCAGTTTTATCTGTCTAGCAGCCAGCTTTTCCTTATGAACGAAACTTATGTAGGCCCTCAAGTAAAATCATTCAAGTTAATAGTCAGGAGTCAAAAGTGAAAATATTCAAATTAAAATAAATCATTCTACCAATTATTAATTACTTTTCCTAACCAATGTACGTTGATGCAGTTTTATTGCTCTGTACCATTTGCTATATACTATTGACGAGGAGTACAACTTTTGCAGCAGCCACAAGAGAAGCTTACCGTGTGCTTTGTTTTTTGTATGGAGTATCACATAAAATGTTTTTAATTGGAATCCAATTTTTAGTTGGACTTGTCTAGTTTGATTCATTTGAAATTAATCGGTCCGATAAATGTCTCTTTATGTGTATTTGACTATAATTTACTTTTATATAGGTAATATGATATAAAAAGCAAAATGTAAAAAAAAAAAAGGATGACACCCCATCCCTGAGGGCCCCCAACACTGACCGGATGACACGATGGGAGAATGTAAATTGGACTATAATCACAATCTGATAGATAGAGAGTGGGGTTCCGTCCCCGGTACTTGCAGAGGCCCTATGCATTTTTAGCATAGTAACCTCTCATCACAGTTACTGGGATTCGAACCTGTGACCTAACCCTTGTGGCACTCTCTCGCTACCAGTTGAGGTACGCCCACCGGTATAAAAAGCAAAATGTGTATTTAGGGGGTGTGAATCAGCGGGTCGAGTACGAGTTGAGTTTCAGTCAAATCAAAATATTTATAACTTGGTTCGAGTTGAGTCGAAAGATGTTTTCTTTTGGACTGAAATTTGCTGGCCTGGTCTGAACTGGTCTGGTCTGGTCTGGTAAATGTCTGGTCTCTGTGTTTTTTATAAATACAGAAATTAAGTCTGGTCTGGTCTGGGACTGAAAATAGTCCAAAAGAAAACATATATATTGTTTGAGTTGTATTCGAGTAATCGATTTTTATATATTCTAAAGAAATGATATACGAAGTACTTTTAAACAGAAAGTTTTATTTGTTATACGTTTAAACATGCATGTGCAATCATGAGTAATTTTTTAAACACATAAACATTGTTTTAAAAAAATTCAGCTAGTTGTCTCTTAGATAGTAGGACTCTTTTTGCTGTATTTATCTAAATCTAAGAAGAACTAAGTTCAATTAGTCTTTCATTATGCATAACACTCTTAGAACATTTTTTCAAAGGGGAAAATAATAAAAATACCCCAAACTTTGAAGGGGTATGAGGTAAACACCCGAAACTTACATATGTAATTTAAATACTCCAAACATTATATAAAAAGTTACTTTTGCTCAATTGTCATGTGTTATTTCTTTCAAAAATGTAAATTTATGGGGTTAATTGCATAATTTCAAATAGGAAATTAAAAGTGTTACAATTATATAGGTTGGGGTAACAATATTTATTCACAATGGAAGTATAGAATGTTAATTATGTCTTCTTGAATTCTAAAATATTTTATATTATGCGATTAACACCATAAATTTACAGTTTTGAAAGAAATAATACTACATTATGATGCTAAAATATTTTTTATTTAAAATTTGGGGTATTTAAATTACATATGGAAGTTTGAGGGTGTTCATCTTACACGCCTTTAAAGTTTGGGGTATTTGAATGTTTTTTTAAACATTATGCAATATGTGAATCTAATACTCCGTATATGTTTAGTAGATGATAAGTATCACTTTTATGCATGATCCAATATTATATGTGTGAATTTAAAATAACCAACACTAACTCATAATTTGCTGGTCTGGTCTGGTTTGAACTGGTCTGGTCTGGTCTGATAAGGTCTGGTTTCTTTGTATTTTTATAACTATCCATGTCTAGTCTGGTCTGGTCTAGTCTGAACTAGTCTAGTCCGGTCTGGAACAAATTACAGTCCAAGTAAAAATATCCTTATATAACTTAATTTAAGTTTGACTTAGATTGGTTGGAGTCGAGTTTGAGAATCAATCGAATTGGAATAGAATCTAGCTATGTTTAATTTGGGGAAAAAGTACAAATAGGCCCATGTACTAACAAAAAAAAGGTCAAATAAGCCTTTATTTAAGAGGCTCTGTCCAATCATCTCCATTTGGGGTGGTTCCCGGTGGAATTTTTTGATGAAATTTTTTGAGCATCGTATTCATCAAGTCTAGTTTACTCATACCAAATTTCAGCTAAAACTTCAATCAGGAAGGCATTCAAATGAATTCTTGAAAATAACTGCGCAGTTAGAAGCGCTGTTATCTTCAAGAATTCATTTGAATGTCTTCCTGATTGAAGTTTTAGCTGAAATTTGGTATGAGTAAACTAGACTTGATGAATAAGATGCTCAAAAAATTTCATAAAAAAATTGCACCGGGAACCACCCCAAATGACGACGGCCGGACAGAACCTCCTAAATAAGGACTTATTTGAATTTTTTGGTTAGTACATGGGCCTATTTGCACTTTTTCCCTTTAATTTGAGTAAGAGACTATGTAGATATCGTGGATTGGACTATTGGAGTGAAAATGTGAAATAAGCGAAGTCCAAAACTAATTATGTGCTCAAATGGAACAAAATAAGTCAACATGTAAATGTAATAAGAATTAAGAATACGTACGTATAGTCGTATATACAGTGCATGGAATCAAAGCAAAAGAAAAATAATGTGCAGAACAAAGTTGAACGGCAGCCGGCAGGCATATGGCCAATTCAACGCGAGAGCAAAATTTAGGCGGGTGAAATACTTTACGAAGAGCTATCAATCATATTGTTCATACAACCATGTAAATATGTAACTTCTACACATGCTAAACTATCTATTTTACAGCAAAAAAAACAAATTGGAACCTGATAAAAACAGAAAATAACAATCAACGGGTGAACCGTTGAACTGTTGCCCAAATAATCAACGATAAAAAATACCATTACCCAGAGCCAAAAGCCTAAACCAATTTTTATTCCAAGATGTTTAAGAATGAAGCATACAAGTATAAATAACCTACTAATGATAGACTCCAGGGATCGGAAACCCTAATTAAGCCCAAAATAAATAACTCCTAATTAGGCCCATAATAACTCTACTAAATACTCTACTAATAATAGGCCTAAACTAAAACATAACATTAACTTAATGATAATAAATAAACTATAATAACTATAATTAAGTTTATAAAAATTAATTATAATAATTATATTAAATTTTGACTTGATTAATGCTAATTAAGTTTGTTTTCTTCGGAAAAAAACTATAATGACAGTAAGTAAAAAATTGTAGAGGTTAGTAAATTTCGTATTAAAAACTGATGTGAGATAATAAAATAATTGAACATTTATGAGACTGACACCACCGGGGCATGCCCCAGGTGTTACACTAGTTATTAATAAAAAATGAAGTGATTGAATTAAAGTTTATAGTTATATAATATAAGCAATATAATACGGAGTAGATCTAAACTCAAAGCTAAACAATAAAGAATGTAAGCAAGCATATAGCCATATAGTTGCAACGTAATTAAGTCATTCATCCTAGATTGAATTGCACGTGTGACTAGATATGGCCCAACAGCTTTTAGTTAAGTTTATTTTTCCGGATTTTAAAGGCATAACACGCCTTTTAAAGTCTGAATTAATTTAGAAGTATATATATATATATATATATATATATATATATATTGCTTAAAAGGAATTGAAGTCAGATTAATACCCTGAAACCTTTGCTGCGCAAACTCCCAATTCGAAGCCTAAAATCACACCCCTATGATCAGAATTATCCGGCGCTAGACGAAAGTAAGCACTTTCTCTATTAATTTTCCAATCTCTTTGTTCTGGTAAGAGTCGAACTTATTCCTGATTGTCCATATCATATGAAGTGATTTTAAGTTTTAAATCCCATGTAATTCTGACAGAGAGTTGTTTATTTAGGGTTTTGAATTGAGGAAAAACTGATGGCAATGCAAAAGCTTTCAAATCATCAAATTTCTACAGACATCCTGACCAAAGGGGCTCTTACAAACCCAGAAATTCCGGAACATGTCATCATCCAAAACATCCTCCTCAAGCTTCCTGTAAAATTCTTGCTGCAGTTGAAGAGCGTTTCCAATGTTTGGTACAATCTGATCGGCAGTCCTGATTTCATCAGGCAATACAACTCTTATTCTCTTGCCAAGGCCAATGGGGGGCGCTTAATGTTATTTTATGACCCTCATTACTATCATCTTTTCATCAAGAACATGGAAGGAGATGTTCTTTGGAAAATCTATATCCGGAGTAGGGACAATGTTTTCTCAAACATTTTCCGCGGCCTTATATGTTTCTACAACGCGACCGAGAACCAAGCGGTTGTGCTCAACCTCACCACACATGAGACGATAACTCTCCCTCGTCTTCGATATCAAAGAAGATCCCTGCTGCGTTTGGGGTTTGATCACATTGCTAAAAAGTATAAGGTTGTCTATTTTGATAGTGCACAATGCAGGATTCTCACATTGGGAGCGGGAATAAAAGGAAAGAACTCTTGGAGGACGGTCCCGAGTAAAGGACTACTGCCTTCAATCCGAGGGAATTGGAATGTAGATAAAGTTGAATCAGACAGCCTGATTCATATTGACGGATGGTTGTATTGGATAGCGACAAAAACACACAAAATTTGTTATTTGGATCTGAATGAGGAAAGGTTTGGGACTATTCCACTTCCACAGGAGGTTCAACATCTCAAATGGAGCGGTAGGATTACAGAATACAAAGGGAAGTTGGGAATCGTACGGGTACCTAAAAATGGGGAGCTAAGTTTGGAGTTATGGATATATGATGGCGAGGGTGAGGGCTGTGAGGCTGCTGTTGTTTGGACAGTGGAGAGTTTAGAGCCGAAGATAGGACGCGATTTTGTAATCACGAACGCACTTTGTGGAAGTGAAATCATTTTGGAGATCACACCTGACCTCAGCAATTCAGTTACTGATTCGGGGAGTCGGAGGAGATTCATACCCCAACTCCTCCTCTGCAATAAGACGGGAGAGTGTGAACAAATTCCAACTGCTCTTGATACATTTGTTAGCATCCCAGCCCTTTTGGGAGTTGTGGATTTTAACTTTGCTTCTTTTGCAACTTTGTTTTTCTGCGCATAACTTATTTTGGGGTTATTACTACTTAACAAAGCTCTTTAGCACATAAACTTTGCTTCCTTAATAAAGAAAGATCGAGTTCGAGTTGAATTTAAGTCTAGTAAAAAAACATATGACTTGGTTTGAGTCGAGTCCGAGTTCGGGACGGATTTGGGTTGTATTCAAGCTATTCTAAACAAAAGTTGTACTTTTAACAAAAAGTTTGATTTGTTTTAGGGAAAAGGGGCAAATAAGCCCTCGAACTAATAAAAAAAGTGCAAATAAGCCCTTTTGTAGGAGGTTCCGTCCGGTCATCGTCATTTGGGGAGGTTCACGGTGGAATTTTTTGATGAAATTTTTTGAGCATCTTATTCATTAAGTCTAGTTTAGTCCTACTGAAATTCAGCTAAAAATTCAACCGGGAAGACAGTCAAATGAATTTTTGAAGATAACTGCGCAGTTAAACAACGCAGTATATTTCCGAAAATCATTTGAGTGCCTTCCCGGTTGAATTCTTAGCTGAAATTTGGTATGGCTAAACTAGACTTAATGAAGAAGATGCTAAAAAAAATTCATCAAAAAATTTCACTGAGAACCTCCCCAAATTACGATGATCGGACAGAACCTTCTACAAAAGGGCTTATATGCACTTTTTTTATTAGTTCGAGGGCTTATTTGCCCCTTTTCCCTTTGTTTTATGTTTAGACATGCATGTGCAATCATCAATAATTTTTTAACGGAATTTTATCAATTCAGGGCCCGAAAGATAAACGAATTATCAATTCGGGACCTGAAAGATGAAATGCATCGATACAGGACCCGAATGATGAAAAACTATCAATGTAGGACTTGAATGATTGAAAACTATCAATCTAGGACCTAAATTGTCATACATTTTGTAACTTTTTTTTATTTTGAAAATTTTAAATATTATTTAGTTTTATTAAACTAATAAACTTTTGTGAAGACCAGTTTTTAAAAAACTAGTAATGGAATTAATAAAAAAGTAAATACATCAAAAGATATTAAATGTTAGATCCTAAAATGATAGTTTTCCATCATTCGGATCTTATATCGATACGTTTCATCTTTCGGGTCTTGAATTGATAGTTAATCTATCTTTCGGGTTCTGAACTGATAAAATTCCATTTTTTAACATATAAACATTGTTTTCAAAAAAAATTGCCTAGTTATCTCTTAGATATTTGACTCTTTTTACCGTCTATGAGTTATTTAAACCTAAGATGAACCAAGTTCAATTACCGCTTCATTCTGCTTGAGGGTTACTTGAGAATGCCTATTTTTTGAATAATACTTTTAGAACATTTTTTAACACATTATGTAATATGTGAATCTAATACGAAGTATATTTTAGTAGAAGATAAGTATAATTTTTATGCATGGTCCATACCATGATTATATTGAACATAGGGAAAGTTCCCGAAATAAGACTAAACAAGTTTGAAAATTTCAAAATAGGTATGTCATGTTTTATTCTCAAAATAGGACTAATTACTATCAAATTTGGAAAATAATGCCATGTTTGAAGTCTGGTACTGTCACAACATGACACTAATTAGTCCTATTTTGGGAATAAAAACATGACAGTCCTATTTTGGAATTTTCAAACGTTTTTACTCCTATTTCAGGTAATATTCTCTTAAACATATAATGCAATATTATATGTATGAATTTAAAATAAGGATAATTTGAGTTTGCACCCTATTTTATTGTCCAAATTGGACTTTGCACCCCGTTTTTAAAAATCTTTGTTTTTTGCACCTCAACCCCATATGAAAAGACAAAAACGTCTCTCCATTAATAATTGTGTTGGTCTACAATATATTCCTGATTGATGGAATTTTTCTCTATTCATGTGGGGTTGAGGTGCAAAAACAAAAATTGTAAAAAACGGGGTGCAAAGTCCAATTTGGAAATAATATGAGGTGCAAAGTCAAATTACTCTTAAAATAACCAACATTAACTCATACTCGGGTAAAAACGCTAACTCATAAGCGAGTTGAGTATGTATATAACTTAATTAAAGCTTGACTTAGATTGGTTAGAGTCCAGTTTGAAAACAAGTCGAATTTGGATCGAATTTGACTATTTGAGTAAGCAAAGTCCAAAACTAATAAGCATATGTATAGTGCATGGCAGCATGGAATCAAAGGAAAAGAAAAAGAATGTGGAGAACAAAGTTGAACGCGAGAGGAAAATGTAGGCGGATGAAATACTTTACAAATAGCTAATCAATGATATTGTTCAAACAACCATGTAACTTCAAAACAAGCTAAACTATCTATTTTGCAGCAAAACAAAAACAAAAAACAAATTTAAACCAGAGATTAAGACCCTGTTTGGTAGCATTGATCAAGTTCTGAAATTTTTGACGACAAGTTTTCCTTAAAAATGGAATAAACAGACACATTCACATATTTGAGAAGCCAAACCATCCAAATCCAGAAATTATAACCCTTGCTCGAACAGGCTTCAAGTCTCTGAAGTAATTCTCAAAGCCTTGTTCTTGAACCTATACCTAGGAGCTCTGGGAATGACCTGGCTCGGCCCGAAATGAAACTGACCCGGGCCGTCAGTCATGGGCGGGCCGTCGTCATAGACATAGCCCACGAGCATCCCGCAGCCAACGCACTTGATCCTGGTCCGCTTCCTCTGGATGCCCCAGTAATCCAGGGTCTCGAAGAAGGGTTTGATCTTATCCTCCTTCTCGAAGCTCAATTTGGACGGATCGACGGCGGAGAAGGAGAGGGTGCCTTTGTTTCCGGCCTCAAAGTAGAAATCCGGTGGGAAGAGCTGAGCTGTGTGGAGGTTGAGATTGGTTTCGCACTCTTTGCAGCAGTAGATGGACGCCATGGACGGTGGTGAGGGTTGATTCGGGAGCGCCAATTTGGGGTTTTATTATGCAGAGAAGACGAGAGAGAATGTGGGTTTCGGGTCAACCGTTTAGAATCGGAACTCCAAAGCCGTGTTTTCGCGAAGCGCTGACCATTCGTCGTAATTCAAAAGGACATCGACCATTTCATTTCATTCACAAGAAAGTTGTAATTATGGAGTCTTTCGTCTGAATTTGGTTGCATTTTTTTTTAAAAAATAAAAATACAAAAGAAATAATAAATAATAAATAAATAAATAAGGAAAAACATAAGATTACTTGTGACTGAGTTCAACGTAAATGTTGTTTCCTTAAGACGCTTTTGTCCGACACACGTAGCAAGCGTATCCCATGATAGAACGGTTCTTCGCTTCGAATGAGATTCCGGCGAACTCAAAGATGCAATGAAGAAAGAGAGAATATGAAGAACTATGTGATGATTTTCTGATTGATTAAAAATGCATGCAAGCATGAGTATATATAGAGCTTTGGGCAGGAGACTCTACACCCAAAGGACAACTTTAGAAAGAAAGGTTGTGACCCTCCTAAAAATAAAGGATGCCTCCTTTGTCAAACATTATCCAAAATTGAGAGTGGCTATTAGAATCCTCTTTAAGACTCTAACCCGAGACCTGACCCGGCCGACTGGACGACGGCGACGGTGTTTGCGTGTGAGATATAATTTCACAATTATCTTTCTGGAAAAAATTTACATTCATTTCAAAATGATTTTTTTAAAAATGATATTAATGAACATAATATTAATTTGTAAAACCATTTTTCCAACAATTTATACTAGTAAAATATAGTCATTTAATTATTTTTAGAGATAATTACCTATATAGGACTAAAAAATAAGAATTATGCACAAATAGGACTTAAGTTTCCCGTGAAGTTTAGTAGGAGTAAAAAAGGGGTGACCTGACATAAACGCCCTTAATAAAATCTCAAGCATAATTGTTTATTAATCATTTAAATCAAAATATAAAAAAGAAACAGTACAACTCATTATCAACGACACAACCCTAGGGCCAATAAACACCTTCTCTGCCGCCACCATCTCATCCGCCGCCGCTGCTTCTTCCGCAGCCGCCGGTGGCTCTACCACCTGTCGCCGCCGCCGGTGGCTCTACCACTTGTCGTCGCCGCCGATGGCTCTACCATCTGTTGCCGCCGCCCATTTCAGATGTCGTCACTACCAGGCGCTACCGCCACAACGCGCCTTCATCACCACCAGGCACTGCCACCACAAGGCTCCTCTGTCACCATCTCCACAGCTGCCTTCAAACTCTACCAACACCTTGGTTCCTGCAGTGATTTGAAATTTGGAAGGAGTGTCTCAAATGTCTATTTTAATGGAACTTTAACATTAAATAAAGTATATGAATTTTATTGCCATCTTCAGATTTTCATGGCATTATAAATGTTGTAATTGTAATTCCATATGAATGGAACTATGTGTGAAAATAATATATTTTATATAAGGAAAAACATGGCATTAGTAGCCATATTGATGGAATTAATGTTATAAAAATGGCATTAAATGTAAAAAATAATATTGTGAAAATAATATATTTTATCTAAGCAAAAACATGGCATTAGTAGCCATATTGATGGAATTAATGTTACAAAAATGGCATTAAATGTCAAAAATAATATTGTTAAGAGAAAAATAGAAAAATATGACATTAATAGTATTGTTTTTCCAAAGAAGTAATATGTTCATTTTAATGCCATAAAAACTAACGGTTATGGAAACTTAAATTTAAATCAAAAAATTAATTTGAAGGGTTACAAAAATTTAATTGACACGATCGAATGAAAAAAATATTATCTTATTATAAAATATATATAAAAAAAGTTAAAAGAATAAAAGCTGAAAGAAAAAATCGAAGAAAAATAGAAGAAAACGGAAGAGAAAAATCTTGATAAGTTCAATTCGGATCCGAAAGGAAAAAAAAAGTAAACCAAATATCAATTTAAAAGATTGTCATAATTATGCCATAATTGAATAGAACCTTCACATTGTAAAAAAAAGGAAATAGAGGCTCTGCCTCAGATTGAAGGAAACGAAGGGATAGGGGAAGAAAAGAATGAAGAAAAACAAAAAGAAGAAGAAGAAGAAGGAGAAGAAGAAAAAGAAGAGTTCAAAATTTAGTTACCTCAATTGTCGTCGTCGTCCGCCGATGGCCGGAATTGAGGAGAAAAAAATCCTAGTCCAAACCTTTATTATGTGCTGGAGATGGAGAAATCAAAGAGACCTGAAGATGGAGAAATCGAATACATCTGGAGATGGATGAGTGATGGAGGAGAAAAGCTAGAGAAGAGATCTGGAGATGAATGAGTGATGGAGGAAAAAAGGCAGAGGAAAGAAACGTGAGAGGAAATAGGAAGACACGTGCAATTGAAATGCGTACAGGCTGAAAGGTAGTCTGACAAAAGCAAATAATTGAAGTTGAATCTAGCTGTAAAGTGGGGGTATTATGGGAATTAGGTACGGCCGGTCAATTAAAAACTCCTATTTGAAGAACAAATCAACAAGGAGTCCTATTTTGGAACTTTTTACTGTTTTGATCCTATTTAGATTAATTACTTTTATTTTTATTGAAATTTAGTCAAAGGTTGGGAGGTGCTTTGACCAAAACCAGAAGAAACAACAACTGGGAGCCACGACCTTTAACTCAATATCAGGTATGTGTTCTGCGTTACATAGCCATTAGCCAGATTATCTGTATGATTAGAAATCTTTAAAGGTTTATTTGGAAAACCTCCCAGCAGAGTGATGCAGCTGCTCTTAGGTTTGGGACCGGTTCAGTTCTTAGGCAAAATATGTGGAACCGTTTGAAAATATGAAATTTTACTAACGGTTCGATTCTTATAAATTATTTTATATATAGAACCGATAAGGAACCGAACTGTTAAGAACGCGATTCGGTTCTTGTCATTTAAAGGTGCCCGTATAATCATTCCAGTCTAAGAGCATCCACATTGATCGATAATCTTCAACTTTATGGTTTTTCATGACTTATTATTGTCATGTCACCTCCACATACGATAATCTCAAATAATCTCCAAACCAATAAATTTCACCTCATCCATGATCTTAATTTACCTTGGATAGGAGCATGAACATGAACGAACTACAAAGTTAGTCATCGTCATAATTATGAGTATATGCCTAGAAGTTGGAAATAATGTCAAAATAATCTAGCTTTAGAATTTGATATCAGATTATTTTATCAAATAATTTTATAACAACTCCTCATCTATGATCTCAAAAAATTTCTCCACATCATCAAAATAACAACCCAATACTGGGTTCATCAATATTTCTCATACTATACATTTCAGCTTTAATTCATTCAAACTTACTATACGAATGATACTATACCAATTAATAATATTGATACTATAACAATTAATAATTACAATTTAAGTAAAAATTAAGTACGAGTAAACTGGTATGGCTATGCGTAAAGTAAAAGTAAAAGCAAATAATCAAATATACCAGGTTTCCAATTCAAATGAAGGGATGAAGCTCATGAAAGCACCTGTGATCGAGAAGATCGATGGAACGAACAAGTCTTTGATGAGTACAAGACATTAGAATTGGAAGTGCAAAACGATCCATCTATATGACCTAAGCTAGGAGGCTTCAATTATACAGATGATAGCGAAGGAACATTTATTTTAGGGAAAAGGTGCAAATAGGCCTGATATGCACTAATTAGTAGGAGAGCTCTTCTCATCAGGCCGGCCTGACGGGCTGCCCCGTCCGGCCGAGCCCGTTTGGGCACCTTCCC
The DNA here is from genome assembly GCA_945859915.1 of Cuscuta epithymum. NCBI lineage: Eukaryota > Viridiplantae > Streptophyta > Magnoliopsida > Solanales > Convolvulaceae > Cuscuta > Cuscuta epithymum. The sequence continues at coordinate 1,502,284 of CAMAPF010001048.1, read as the reverse complement.
GGTGGAATTTTTTGATGAAATATTTTGAGCATGTTCCTCATCAAGTCTAGTTTGTCCATACCAAATTTCAGCTCAAAATTCGACCGGGAAGGTCGTCAAATGATTTTTGCAAGTTAACTGGTCCGGAATATGTATTTTCCGGATCAGTTAACTTGCAAAAATCATTTGACGACCTTCCCGATCGAATTTTGAGCTGACATTTGGTATGGACAAACTAGACTTGATGAGCAACATGCTCAAAAAATTTCATCAAAAAATTCCACCGGGAAAGTGCCCAAACGGGCTCGGCCGGACGGGGCAGTCCGTCAGGCCGGCCTGATGAGATGATTTCTCAATTAGTAGTGCATAAGTGTGTGTTTTTGTGTTTAATTTGTGTGTATTGTTTATCGTTTTATTTAGTTTGTAAACATTTGTGTGATTTTTGTTGTAATTGTATTTTAGTTCTCATTTGTAAGTTGTAAAGTAGAATTAGGAATTATGGTGTTGGAAAGGGAGACTTTGAAGTGAAGAAAAAGGAGATTTGACTGCCCTGGAGGAAAAACCCGACCGGGTATCAACCCACACCCGGTCGGGTAGGAAGTGAAAACCGAACTAGCAAGGAAATTGCTAGGCCCGGTCGGGCCCACTACCCCACCCGGTCGGGTGGGACTTGACCGGGGACAATCCGACGTGCTAAAAACAAGGAATCGTGGGCAAATATTTGATTTTGACATTTACCCGGTCGGGTATGCCCATTTACCCGGTCGGGTAAATGCCCCAGGGTATTGAAAACACCTATAAATAGCCCCATTTTCCTTCACTTTTAAACTCTCCTTCTTCCATACTCTTAAGCTCAATTTAGAATAGTATTTCTTTTATATTTTTATAACATGTTTAGTCTCCAAATGAGGAGCTAAACTTCCATTTCTTGGTGTTGCCCTTGAAGCTTGTTGATTATTAAAGTTGTGAGTTATTTTCTTATCTTCTTCCCTTGAATATTAATTATTCTCTTAATCTATCTATATATTAATGTTGGGGAGTGTTGCTAAGATAACAATTAGTTAACATCTCGACATTAATTATGGTAGTATTTATTTTCTTCCTCTATATATTAATGTTGGGGAGTGTTGCTAAGATGACAATTAGATAACATCTTGACATTAGTTATAGTAGGATTATTCATATTTAATCTTCTTCCTTGAATATTAATTCTTCCCTTAATCTATCTCTATATTAATGTTGGGGAGTGTTGCTAAGATGACAATTAGTTAACATCTCGACATTAATTACTACTAGAAACGATCAACGAACCGATGGTTAATCGTTGATGGCTTCACAAGTAAGTAACTTCGGTTTATTAATGCACGGTCGTGGTTAATAAACTTAAGAGGGATTAATTTTGTTGGTTAAACCGAAACCATTGTGTTGAGGTTATCAATCTCAATTGATTTCATCAAGGAGTTAAGAGATTAAATGCTATTATTAAGTCGGTATATGGCGGTGTTCTATACTTGACTAATAGTAAGGGTTATTAATGAACGGTCGTTGTTAATAGCTACCCTCGATGAATTGGATATACTCCTCGATTGAGTATTCGAGAGGGAATAAGTTATAGATATAACAATGATCGACTAAAATATATCAACGAGTGGAAAGTAGCAATGCCAAGTCCTTTTTATCTTTAAATTAAGTTGTTCATCTTTATGTTTAATTAAGTTAAATCATTCAATCCCAAAACCCCCCTTTTTATTTACTAGTTTTATAAAAAGAGAATTATTCCTTTCCCTGTGGATACGAACTCTACTACGCTATACTACGTATAAGTGTTAGTATTGAATTTATTTTGAGTGCACTTCGCGACAAGTGCACGTCAAATTTGGCGCTGTCGCCCGGGGAAAGGCAATTATTTTTCTTTTTATTTTATCTCATAAAAATCAAAAACAAAAAAAAAATAAAATAAAAATAAAATAAAAAACTTACTCTTCTATTTTCTGAGCTTACATGAGTTATGAGTGTATGGATACCAACATTTCATCCTTAGAGAGTCAAATTTCCTTCTTGACTTCTCTAATAAATGAATTTATCTTAAGCTCAAAAGCTCAAGATGCCAATACATGCAACATTTGCATGTCTCACAGGCATCTAACGGATTTCTGCCCAAAGCTCCAAGATGAATACCTTGAACAAATTGATGAGGTTGGTTACGAAAGGGATGTACCTCAAATGAGGTATGATCCGTTCTCCAACTCTAACATGTCTACGGAGGATATGGTCCGGGCTATTGCTACCAACATGACCACCATGCAAAACAACATGGTGCAATTCCAAAATGAGACCAAGTCTAGCATTTTAAACTTGGAAACTCAAATAAGTCAAATAGCCGGAGCCGTGAGTAGGCTTGAAGCAAGGGATTCAGAAAAACTTCCTTCTCAAATAGAATGTGATCCTAAACAGCAAACTTTTGCAATCACATTGACAAATGAAAAGGAAATGCAAAAGGAGATCCAGAATCCAGAAGAAGTAGAAGAAGTAAAAGATACGGAGCTCCAATTGGTCAAAGAAGAGGATAAGCCGAGCTTCAAATTCAAATCTTTGTCATTGTCATCCTTTGAGGTATCTCCATCATTTCTGGAAGCTTTAAGAGAAACTCATAAACTTGAAAAGGACAATGACATTTCCGAAATCTTCTTCAAAATTGAGAGGTCGAAAAACTTTTCATTGACCATGCTAAACGATAGTTTCTTCCCCTCCCTCCCACATGAATCAATGAAAATCTGGATATTTGATCCTGGAAAGATTTTCAAAGTGAAGAGTCAGAAAATTGAGCATTCCTATGTAAGTCCTAGGAGTGAAAATGTGAAGAAGATGAATTATCACCATCCAAGCTTGAACGATTGAACACAATGATGGCGTCGTGCCGCGACGTTAAACGAGGCGCTTCTTGGGAGGCAACCCATGTAAGGTACGTTTACTTTTTTTCTAGTTTAAGTTTACACTTCAAAAAAAAAAAAAAAAAAAAAAGTGAAGCCTGGGGAACATACCCGGCCGGATACCACACTACACCCGGTCGGGTATAGCGTAAAAATACCATACCCGCACAACTCTCCCGGGCGAGGCAGCTAAGGAACAGAAAAAAATAGACACACCCGACCGGGTACCCGGCCGGGCAACCCTGCAAAAAACTCTCTGCCTCGGGTGAACAGTTTACGCCCGACCGGGTCATTCACTATACCCGGCCGGGCGGACGGGAAAAATCCCGATCAGGAGGCGGGCGGGCAGCTTTCTTCCTCACTTTCTTTTCCCCATTCGAACCGAACCCCAAATTTCCTCCATTTCCAAGAGTCCAAAGCTTCATATCTCCTACATCCATCCACCAAATGCATCAAGTAAACCCAATTCATTCATCTCCTCTTCACCCTCTTCATCTCCACACCCACAAATCACCAACAAAACCTCCCAAAAGTACCAAAAAAAAAAAAAACGCATTCATCTCATACACAAGCACTAGGGACAGTGCTTTGATTAGCTTGGGGGGAGAGTTTTATGGAATTTTCACATTCATACTCTTTATTCTTGTTTTAAAAAAAAAAAAAAGCTTGTTAAGTTGAAAACCTGAAAGGGCAACTTAAGCAAAAATAAAGCAAAAATAAGAGTGAGTTGTGAGGATTGAAACAGAAAAATGTGGGAAGCTGGGATGAAAACCCGAAAGGGCACCTAGGCAAAATGAGAGAATGAGAGAAAATATTTTCTTTTCTGCAGGATCCTAAGGGTAACGAAAAAAAAATGAGGTTGATAAGAAATATGGAGTTAAAGACCCCTCTTTACTGTTATATTTTGGGGGATATTTTTTGTGTTGTTCTAAAAACACACGTGGATGTTGGTGTTGATACTCTTGTCAATTTAAGGACTTCTTGGACTGGATTTGGTTTACTCGAGACGAGTAAAGGTTCAAGTGTGGGGGTGTTTGATATGCACTAATTAGTAGTGCATAAGTGTGTGTTTTTGTGTTTGATTTGTGTGTATTGTTTATCGTTTTATTTAGTTTGTAAACATTTGTGTGATTTTTGTTGTAATTGTATTTTAGTTCTCATTTGTAAGTTGTTAAGTAGAATTAGGAATTATGGTGTTGGAAAGGGAGACTTTGAAGTGAAGAAAAAGGAGATTTGACTGCCCTGGAGGAAAAACCCGACCGGGTATCAACCCACACCCGGTCGGGTAGGAAGTGAAAACCGAACTAGCAAGGAAATTGCTAGGCCCGGTCGGGCCCACTACCCCACCCGGTCGGGTGGGACTTGACCGGGGACAATCCGACGTGCTAAAAACAAGGAATCGTGGGCAAATATTTGATTTTGACATTTACCCGGTCGGGTATGCCCATTTACCCGGTCGGGTAAATGCCCCAGGGTATTGAAAACACCTATAAATAGCCCCATTTTCCTTCACTTTTAAACTCTCCTTCTTCCATACTCTTAAGCTCAATTTAGAATAGTATTTCTTTTATATTTTTATAGCATGTTTAGTCTCCAAATGAGGAGCTAAACTTCCATTTCTTGGTGTTGCCCTTGAAGCTTGTTGATTATTAAAGTTGTGAGTTATTTTCTTATCTTCTTCCCTTGAATATTAATTATTCTCTTAATCTATCTATATATTAATGTTGGGGAGTGTTGCTAAGATAACAATTAGTTAACATCTCGACATTAATTATGGTAGTATTTATTTTCTTCCTCTATATATTAATGTTGGGGAGTGTTGCTAAGATGACAATTAGATAACATCTTGACATTAGTTATAGTAGGATTATTCATATTTAATCTTCTTCCTTGAATATTAATTCTTCCCTTAATCTATCTCTATATTAATGTTGGGGAGTGTTGCTAAGATGACAATTAGTTAACATCTCGACATTAATTACTACTAGAAACGATCAACGAACCGATGGTTAATCGTTGATGGCTTCACAAGTAAGTAACTTCGGTTTATTAATGCACGGTCGTGGTTAATAAACTTAAGAGGGATTAATTTTGTTGGTTAAACCGAAACCATTGTGTTGAGGTTATCAATCTCAATTGATTTCATCAAGGAGTTAAGAGATTAAATGCTATTATTAAGTCGGTATATGGCGGTGTTCTATACTTGACTAATAGTAAGGGTTATTAATGAACGGTCGTTGTTAATAGCTACCCTCGATGAATTGGATATACTCCTCGATTGAGTATTCGAGAGGGAATAAGTTATAGATATAACAATGATCGACTAAAATATATCAACAAGTGGAAAGTAGCAATGCCAAGTCCTTTTTATCTTTAAATTAAGTTGTTCATCTTTATGTTTAATTAAGTTAAATCATTCAATCCCAAAACCCCCCTTTTTATTTACTAGTTTTATAAAAAGAGAATTATTCCTTTCCCTGTGGATACGAACTCTACTACGCTATACTACGTATAAGTGTTAGTATTGAATTTATTTTGAGTGCACTTCGCGACAAGTGCACGTCAAGGCCCATGTACTAACCAAAAAAGGTCAAATAAGCCCTTATTTAGGAGGTTCTGTCCGACCGTCGTCATTTGAGGTGGTTCCCGGTGGAATTTTTTGATGAATTTTTTTGAGAATCTCATTCATCAAGTCTAGTTTACTCATACCCTATTTCAACTAAAACTTCAATCGGGAAGGCATTCAAATGAATTCTTGAAGATAGCTGCGCTTCTAACTGCACAATTATTTTCAAGAATTCATTTGAATGCCTTCCCGATTGAAGTTTTAGCTGAAATTTGGTATGAGTAAACTAGACTTGATGAATAAGATGTTCAAAAAATTTCATCAAAAAATTCCACCGGGAACCATCCCAAATGGTGATGACCGGACAGATCCTCCTAAATAAGGGCTTATTTGACTTTTTTTTGTTAGTACATGGGCCTATTTGCACCTTTTTCCTTTATTTTAGAAGGCTGAGAAGGAAAGGATATAGGATTCAAAATGGCACCTTAACCGTATAGGGAAAAGTGTCAAATATGCCATCTACTAATACGCAAAAGTCAATTAAGCCTCCAAACTTAAAAAACATCTAATTAAGCCCACGAACTAAATATAACGAGGCAAAACTGTCCTTTTAGCAGGATATTAACCGTTCCCGGTTAAGTTGCATGTGTGGCAAATGATGTGGCATGCTTTTACATTTTCTTTTTCTCTTTTTCTCTTTCTTTCCTTTTTTGCTCATCTCTTTTTAACCGCTTAATTACCTGGTAAAAGGACTGTTTTGCCTCGTTTTTTATAGTTCGTGGGCTTAATTGAGTATTTTTTGAGTTCAGGGGCTTAATTGACTTTTCTGTATTAGTAGGGGGGCCTATTTGACAGTTTTCCCAACCATATATAAATGTTTTGAATTGAGATTTTATTCAAATTTCTGATCAAAAAACCGTTCATGACGATCAAAATTTCATGTGTAGAGTCACTCTATAGTGATCATATGGACAAAAATAAGGTGAAGTAGACTTTACGCATAGAATTCTAGCGGCCACGGATGATTTTTTGGTAGGAAATTTGAATAAAATCTTAATTCAAAACACTTATGTATAGTTAAGGTACTATTTTGAATTATTTAAGACTTAATGTACCAAAATGCAACATTACCAATAATTAAGGTACCATTTATCCATTTGACCCGTTTTATTTTAACGGAGATAGAGAATCAATGTCAGTATAAAATAATGCGTACAATGACTGAAACACGGAGTACAACTATACTGTGCTCAAGTGTTACACCAACAAATTTTATATTCTCCATGATGCTAAAGACCTCCCTAAGATCATTTGCATGATCGCTCTCTTTTTGGCTTTTTACAATCATGTCATCAACATATGCCTCCATGTTTCTTCCTAGAACTGATCGGAACACTCTAGACACCATCCTTGAGTAAGTAGCTCCCGAGTTCTTCAAACCGAAGGCCATGACTAGGTAGCAAAAAACTCCCTCTGGTGTAATGAATGAGGTCTTCTCAGCATCATCCGGGTGCATGGAGATCTGATGGTACCCTCTGAATGTGTCCATGAATGAAAGGAGTTCGCATCCAGCAGTCTGATCCACCAACCGATCTATGCTTGGTAAAGGGAAAGAATCCATTAGGCAAGCTTTGTTCAAATCAGTATAATACTATAATCTACGCACATTCTCCGGGTTGGTGGCTCTGGGGCCAAAACCACGTTGGCGAGCCATTCTGGATACTGGGCTTTGGGGCCCAACAGCATTGCCACTTCGCCTTTAACAAATTCTTTTCTATCCAAAGACAAGTACCTGCGTTTTTGCTTGACAGAAGCGGCCTTTGGATCCACATTCAGATGATGAATTGCTATACTGGGGTCAAGCCCTGGCATATCCTCAGGTCCCCAGGCAAAGATCTTCTCAAATTCCATCAAGACTTGGACTATCCTTGCTTTCAGGTCGGCCTGGAGCCCTGCAACGATCTTAACCCGACATTCTGGCCGGGCTGGATCAACTCTGACCTCCTCGAGCTTTGAATTAGGTTGGGCTTTGAACTGCCACTCTAGCTTCATTCCTTCCGTGAGCTTTGCAAGCCCTCACATAGCAACTCCTGGCCATTTTCTGGTTTCCTCTTACTGTGCCTATCCCCGCAGGGGTGTAGGATTTGATGCACAAATGAGCCTGGGGTATGATGGCTCCCAAGTCTTCCAAAAGAGGTCGGCCGAGGATTGCTTTGTGAACACTTGGTAGTTGCACTACTACAAAATCTGTTTCAACAGTCCTCACACACGGCTCCGATTCGAGCTGGATCTTGAGGGTGATCACCCCCTCGGGCTCAATCGTGTTCCCATTAAAACCTGACAGCGCGGTTTTAACGGGATTGAGGGCTACCTTTTGAAGGCCAATTTCTTGGAGAGTGCTCATATATAGAATATTTACCGAGCTCCCGTTATCCACAAGGACTTCGTAGACAATGGTATCAAGAACCTCCATTTTTACCATCACCGCATCCCTATGTGGTGGAGGACACAGTGGCAGGTCATCGTCAGTGAAGATAACGGATTCTCGCTTTTGCTTTTTGTCAGCAGGAAGATGGTTGATTTCTCCAATGAAGAGTTGGCGATTCCATTTTTTCCTTTCCACCGCTGTGTCTCCCCTCATAGGTCCGCCGTAGATCTGGTTGACATGTGGGCGCTTCTGCCGGCCTGAATCTTCCCCTTCTTCACAAACTGATCCAATTGTCCATTGCGGGCTAGTTTCTCCACATACCTCTTGAGGATGTAACAATCGTCAGTCTCATGGGTATCGTTTTGTGAGTTTTACAAAATTTACCCTTAGAAGATTGACCGTTGACGATATTACAACCCTCAGGGATTGTGATCAAACCCTGTTTTGCCGCGTAATCCATGATTGTGTCAACTGGAAATTCAGGCTGGCTGGATGACGGGCCTGATGGAACACTTGATTTGCCCTTTCCCCAGCCTTTCTTCTTTTTTAACCCGTTTCCCTTTTCTCGGTCATGGGTCTCTTTCTCTGAGTTCTTTTTTTTCCCATCACTAGGTTGGGACTTCCCAGATTCCTCATCTCTCTTTCGTTTCTCTGCTTCCTCAACCTCGGCCTGTGCGTTAGCACGCAGCAGGGCCTCCTCGTGTGAAGTCGGGGGTGTTTGAATGAAGTCCTTGTATAATTCGCCCGACCTCAGAGCATTGGTGAGGATTTCCACATCGAACTTTTCATCCAGGTCTTCCACCTTAACCGACTCATCCCTTTAACGAACTAGAAAATCAATTAGGGTTTCTTGGGAGCCCTGCTTGATTCCTAGAAGGTGAGAGAAATTCTTCTTGAAATCCTTGGAGGTGGCAAAACGTGCAACGAATGCGTGAGCCAACCCCCGGAAGTTCCTTATCCTTCCATCTGACAAAGAGCCGTACCATCCCGGGCTGGCCCATCTAGGGTTACCGAGAATCTTCTACACTTTATAGCATCCTCATACCCCATCATGACCATGTAAGCCACATACCTGGAAAACGTGATGCTGGGAGTCTGTTTTTCCCTTGTAGGCGTCAATGCTGCATGTCCTGTATCCTTGAGGCAATGGTGCCTCCATAATTTGCCTAGAAAAAGGCTCAGGGATTCGCACGCCATGCTCGAGACAACTCTTCTTTCCATCTCCCTTCATGAGCTCGTCTAGCCTTCTCCCGAGGTCGGCATTATTATGGCCGGCCTGGGTACGCATTGGAGATCGGCGATCTCTCTGGGCTTGCCTATTCGCGTTGATCTCATCTCTTAGATCTCCCCTACGCGCACTTCGGCGGTGGGACGAAACGAAAGCCGAAGATCCCCCCTTACTATGCTCCACCCTAGAGGAAAGTCTGTCATGAATAGAACTCCTTTGCTCATTAATCCGATTTGCCACTGGAATTCCTGGGAGTTGCTCTGGATTGATGAGAGTGTTGAGACCGGACCGGTGAAGAGTTCCTCTGACGTTGGGGGGAGTCTCCTCCTCGCGGGATCACGGATGGAGCCTGACGAGGGGAAGGAGGTCTCCTATTAGGATCAGGAATGATACCTTGGAATGCAATTGTCAAAGTTTCCACCTTGAAACGTAGCGAGGCTCGCTAATGCCTGCGCCGGATCCACGTTGGGAATGTTGTGTCCGGTACCAGGCGTCACGAACTGCGGTGGGCGCACCGCCGTGCGCCTAGAGTTCCCAGCACTGTGGATATGGTTTCTCAAATCTCCTTGAGTAGTGATGTTGTCGTTGCGCCTCCGGAAATCACTTCGTCGTGACCTTGATCCTTCGTCCTCGATCATGACTTGGTTGTAGCGATCTCCACCTTGATTGCTACCAACTCGATTGTGACTGTTTGATCCAACCATGATTCTTCGTAAATTCAACTCTCATCGAGAGCACCAAATGATGGAGTTTAATCCAACCACGAGAGCTAATTATACGAAAAGTATGAAAATAATCTGGCAGCGTAAGGCATTATTACTCTTATTCTGGAAAACGAATTACCGATCCCCTCGTAGGGTATTTACATGAAGTATTTATAGAGATTAGAAGGTAGAATTATGGTGGGATTCTAATACAACAAATGCTAATTAATGAACTATACTCTTGCTTGAAATAGAACCCCTTTTGTGCTTCATCCTTACGCAATAATCACCTCCTCTTGATCTCCTAATTCAGGTGGAGTCCTTCCTATTGCCAAATATCTATCACCGAATGATAGCTTGCCACGTAAGCCTCAAGAATATCCCGACCTCACTGGAACTCCGCACAGGCTCGAGGTCTGCTGTCCAGCCCGGCCTGGTTGTGGGTTCCTATCATGGGCCTGATTCCTAATGGGCCCAACATCTCATTCAATACAAATCCTGTTTATGGGCTAATCATGTTAATTAGGCTAATCTCGTTAAGGGCTGATCTTGTTTTAGGATTGATCCCGTTTAAGGGCTGATCCCGTTTATGGGCTGAGTTTCGTAATTGGGTTATGGTTAGAATCCATGATACCATCAGACCTAAAAAAGGAAATTGTGCTTTTAGTGCCTCGAATAGTGCTCATATTCAATTGTAGTCTACCTATTGTGGAGTTTGTAAATATCACCCCTCAAGTATCCAAATTATTGTAAATGAAATCCTCCCTTTAAATCTGAAATAACATTGTCAACTTTTTAACTTTTGGCATGGTTAGAGTTACAACCTCAGACACAATAAAAAAGTTATGATGTTTAAAAAACTCTTCATACCGATAATTTTTATCTCTAGAGTTACACCACATATAAAAAATACTTAGTATTAATGGAAGATGACTATTTTTATGCAATAAATTTCCAACATAGACAAAGAGCGTTTTCGAAATGGGTAAAAAACGGTATCACTTTTGTACACATTGTCAAAAAATTCCATCAGTTATTTTTTACACAAAAGGAGGCCACAGACAAAAAAAGACAGTCGGGAAAAAAACCATACTAAGCTAAAAAGTTCTAACACAGATAAAAATGTTTTCAAACAGCTTAAAAAGTTTATACTTTTTGTACATATATATTCAAAATATTTTTTACTAACAATTTCTAAAAATATCAATTTTATAGATAAAAAACATGACCATCAATTATTACACTTTCCTAATGTTTATTTTTTAATGTTTTTTTTACAGAAACTTCTTAGTGCCCGTTTGGTAGCCATGATTTCTGGTTTATAAGCCAACTTTTTCACAAAACACTTAACTTTTGGTTTTACGGGCTGAATTGTGGAATAATAAGAAAAAGTAAGGTTGAAGTTACTTTTCTGGCCGTATTGGCTGAAGTTACTGTAGAGGGCCATTTAAGCTTTTATTTCATATAAGTTTTTCTTTTTATATTAATAAAATGTATTTTAAATTATTATTTTTCACAAATCAACAGAATAAACCAATACAGCCACATCAGCCAGAACTTCATAAATTTCAGCCGATTTGACTATTACAAAACGGGCTCTTAATAATGTTTTAGGCAATTCTCACCACGTGCAACAACCTATGCGGGATTCCTATGCCATAAATTCGTAATCCTAAGAGACATAGGATTTGTTCTTCCACAATTAAAAAGACTATCCGGAAGACTCCTGATTTATTCTGAATCAGCTTAGGTTGCATCTTCGGTTCCATCTTCTGCGCGCAAGCCACAGAGCCAGAGACAGACGTTGAGGCCGCGAGTCAGACATTCGACAATAAACATAGGAACCACTCCGATTTAGTGGTTCGCCCGCTGCAGCGATGGCGAAATTGTTTGAAAGTTTTCGGTTGGACTTGGACATAGATACAGAAGATGGTCCTGACCTTCAAAGGTCTGTGGTGAGGATATATCTGGAACAAGGGTTTGCTTCGTTTGCTAGAACATGGTGGCTGGATAGTAAAGAATGCGGCAGCTGGAACCAGGAACTTCTGTATAGGATTGTGGAGGACGTTGACGTGAGCCCTGAATGTGCGGAAACTATTGACTTGGAGAAGATACTATCTGAAGAAGAAGACGAAGAACTTGTGACTTTATTGACGGATAAACTACTCTCCCCCTTCCAGAACATTATCCCAGGAGAAAACATCGAGTACCTTGCAAGTGTGTTAATAAGGCGATGTCGTGATCGGCTTATTCCTCTCACCAATGACAACTCTAACTCAAAGCTTTACTCAATTAGCGTGGCTGTGTGTTCTAAGCTCTCTATAATTTTGGGACTCAAGGCCTGGACCTGGTTTCTAGATTGCCTTGAGCAGCTGCCGCCTGGTAGTGTGCATAGTTACGATCCCTCATCTCCAATGCCTCTCCCGAGGATGGTGCCGAATGGCTACAGTTTCTTCCAACTTGGCGGTGGAGAAGAAGAAGAAGAAGAAACATGTGCAATTTGTTTGGGCAAGTACGAGCCGCAGTGCCTCGTGATTCGCCTCCAATGTCTGGAAGACATTCTCCCCAACCACGAGGAGGAGCATAGTCACAAGACCGAGACCGCAGCAGCAATGCTGCTGCCATGTCAGCACATATTCCACGCAAATTGCATCGCCAGTTGGTTTCGTGTTTCAGAAGACAAACCCGACCAGTTATCCGGTATTAATACTTGCCCGCTATGCAGGCGTCAGGTTCCTAGCCGTCATTTCGTGCTTTCTCTTGAACATTTCTTTCGTCTGTCCTATTATTTACAATAGGTCTACTTAATGTTGGCAAAAGATTATAGTCAAATTAAAACATGACCAGGTAGTAAAAGAGAGAACTCTTACAAGGATCTCGGTTAGTTTGTAATGGTAAATGATGATTTGGTTCTCAATATAACCAGTCGTGTACTGCTTCTTCTATAAAACTATCATTGTAGTTTTAATGGAGAAATCATTTGAAGTTTGAGGTTTTACGTACTACATCGATCCAACAACTGAACAAATAATAACAAGAATACAATTGATCGAGTACCTTTTGGATATACGTAGTACTCCCTTCCTTCCATTCCAAATTGTTTTGCAAAGTCAACATTTTTTAATAAACCAATAATAAAAGTCAAACCTCTTTATCGATAATTAACTCAATTTATAATAATTAAAATTTACATATTCAAAACTACATTACATTCCGTATAAAGTTGCAAACTCCAAATTAGAATATAATTAAAAATTGACATCCTAATTAAGTAAATAAAATGAAATTGTTTGACCAAGAAAAGTCAAATTTGCAAATCAATTTGGGACGAAGGTACATGAATGTATTTAGGCCGATGCATCAGGTACATGAATGTATTTATTCTGTAGACTGTAGTGTCAAAGTTTTTTGAGCTGTAACAAGGCTTTTGATGTATACTGCTACTTAAGATAAAGGTTTATGCATAGATTAAGTGATACGATAGATGTTCATTATTATTGCATAATGTCTACACTCTAGAATATATATAGGGGTGTTTGGTAAATGACAGTTGGCTGATTGTGTTGGCTGATTGATAATAACGGATTTTGTTAACTGTTTTGATCAGCTGTTAGTATTAGCAGTTTTTATTTAAAAAAAAATAGGAACAACCCATTTGATGAATTAACTGATACTTGTATTTAGAGGTAAGAGTCAGATTGATACTCGAAGTTGCAAAACAAAATCAAATAAGTCCTTATATAGGAGGCTCTGTCCAGCCATCGTCATTTGAGGCGGTTCCCGATGGAATATTTTGACGAAATTTTTTGAGCATCTTATTCATTAAGTCTAGTTTACTCATACCGAATTTCAGCTAACAATTCAACCGGGAAGACATTCAAATGAATTATTCAAGATAACTGCGCAGTTAAAAACGCAGTTATCTTCAGGAATTCATTCGAATGTCTTCTCGATTGAAGTTTTAGCTAAAATTTGGTATGAGTAAACTAGACTTAATGAATAAGATGCTCGAAAAATTTCATCAAAAAATTCCATCGGGAACCGTCCCAAATGGTGACGGCCGGACAGTAAGGACTTATTTGAACTTTTTATGCAATTTCGAGTACCACACTCTTACCTCCTTTTATTTATCAGTTGACGCCCACTCGTTATTCTATCATAGCATCACAACGTGAACTTAGTGTAATTTTGCCCCACATACGAAATTAACGAAAAAGGTCAGAAAGGTAACCATGACTACTGCAACTTTATTTACAGCCCATTTGTCATTTGTGGCTTGCGGTGGAAAATCCCTTGCAACACCAAAATTGGGCGGCAAATCGGCAATAACGCAAATGTGAAAATGGAATTACGGAAAAAATTAATTAGAGAAATGCATCGGGCGTTAAATACCAATGCAAAAGAGAAAGAATAAGGTACAACCAATGTTCTAAAAGGTTTGGAGAGAGAGAAAAGAGAAAAAAGAGGGAGAAATAACTTCCACAAAAGACAGAAGTTGGATAACTAGGTTGCGAAGACCGAACGACACTATCACAACCATGGCTAGAAGCCTCACCTCGATCAGCTTGCTAAAATGGCAATCATTCTGGACGACCGAATGAGAACTTTCATCTTGATCTGTAGGGAGCCACCATTTCAGCTGGGACTTGACCTTGTGCTCCAGATGACCGAGTAAGGGATTCGGGCCAGTTTAGGAGATGGTGTAAAACTATGAGTAGGACGAACTGGGCGGCACACGGTAACACGGGTGAGCGAGCATGGAGTCAGGACTCTGGTTTTGAAATCTTGCCTCAGTTATGTAGCTCGAACGAACCACGTACGGCGAAAAGGAATCATTATGGTGGATCCGAGTTGTAACTTGAAGGTGAGTCTCCATTTTAGCTAAAACAAGAGGGTGACCCGAGCAGGGGATCTTGTTTCCTAGTTTGAAAGTGGACATTTCAAACCCTTAAATTAGTATGAATGGCCCGGACCAGAAAAACTGGACGGGTTGCATTGAAACCTAAGAAGGTACATTTGTAGAATTGTATAATGAAATATACACTTCGTATGTAATTTTGTGTGTTATTACTATTTTAATATTTTGATAACGTACATTAACCTATGAAACGTTATGATACTTTAGAGCCTGTTTGGTAATACTTGAATCGGCTGTCTTGACTGATTCTACTAAAATTTATGAAGTTATGGCCGAAGTGACTGGATTGGCTGATTCTACTTGTTTATAAAAAAAAATTAAAATATCTTTTATTAATAGAATTTTATCACAAAATTCTACGGGAAACCGTCCCAAATGAAGACGGCTGGACAGAGCCTCCAATATAAAGGTTTATTTGACCTTTTTATGTAAGTAGAAGAGCCTATTTGACTTTTTTCCCATGTATTATATTTATACCAACACTTTTCTTACCGTTGGTAAATGACACTTTGTTTGTAGTGAAAATAAAATGGAATAATGATTGCTAATAGATGGACTAGTGAGTAGTGACATACGATTATTGGACTAGTGATAAGAATGCATTCATTTGAGGTTTCTAAAATAAAGTGGTGAGTTACTAATTAACTGATAACCTAAATTCGAATGATGGTATAAGGGGGAAATCCGTTAAATTGTCAAGAATAGAATAAGTGACTAATTTTATCATATTAATTAAAAAGGTGATACCTTAGAGAGTGGAATAGAGAAAGAGAACTAGGAGCATCAAGATTGAGGTAAGTTTCTCTGCCGATCCAAAATTGTTTTCCTCATATTATATAGTTATTATGTGTTATGTGAGTAAAGCATGAATTTTGAATGTGTACTGTTTGGGATTTAATCCCTAGTATGACTTTGGAGTGGATTTTTATTGTGGAGTATGTGTGAATGTAAATTTTTGGTGGACGTATAATGAAATATACACTTTATATGTAATTTTATGTGTTATGACTATCTTAATATTTTGATAATGTACATTAACTATGAAACGTTATGCTACTTTAGAGTCTGTTTGGTAATACTCGAATTGGCTGGATTGACTGATTCTACTAAAATTTATGAAGTTATGGCTGAAGTGAGTGGATTGGCTGATTCTACTTATTTATGAAAAAATATTTAGAATATCTTTTATTAATAAAATAAAGAAAAATTTATCGCATCGCCAATACACATGAAATATACTATGAAGCAACTGGATTGGCTAAAGTATGAAAGATAGCTCAAATGATTTTATACAGTAACATCAGCCAATATAGCTAGAAATGTAACTCTAAACTTACGTTTTCTTATTATTACACAATTCAACGTGTCAAAATGAAAGTTACGTGTTTGGAGAATAAATGGGGTCATAAGCCTGATAAGTCGAAAAACAAGATCGCCAAACGGGCTCTTATTAATTAGAGTTATATGAGAGCAGGGACCCTGTGATCCTGATTTTCTGAGTCCGCCACTGGACACGTAGCCTTAAGATGTTTTCTTTTGGACTGAAATTTGCTGGTCTGGTCTGATTTGGTTTGGTCTGGTAAACGTTTGTTCTCTGTGTATTTTATAACTACGAAAGTCTGGTCTGGTCTGGTTTGAAATGGAAAAGAAAACATTTTTTAATAGAGGCGGACATATATATATATATTTTTATTTTTTATTTTTTATTGTGGTCGAAGGAACGAGACAAAAATGATAATTATAAAAGGTTAGAACTTAGAAGTTAGAAATAGAAGGTTATAATCTCTTAATCTAATTAGTTTTGCTTGGCTAGCTACGTCGATCAGAAAATGAAGAATCGGAGTAGCGGGCGGCAAGAAAAGTATGAGCGGGAGCGTGCAGAGGAAGATGAATACTTCTCGGCGGGAGGGCCAGGGCCGTGGGTCTACGATGACCACGCCGACAAACGCCGTCGGACCACGGCCGGGCCCGTACGGATGATAGACGCCACAGACAAAGACTACGGCGCCGCCGCCCAACTCCGGCACCACCACCGGCGTCCGTCGCAGGCCTCCAGCTCCCGACCCCGCTTTTGCCAGACATGTCTGAAAGAAGGTCATTTGAATTATGAATGCCGGGGGAAGAGAGCCTATGTGAGCCGCCCATCTGCCACCCAAAGACTGCTCCGGCAGTTATCAGGAATGCAAGACCGCCCCTGTTCACCGCCCCAGAATGGAAGGACTCCGGCCGCAAGAATGCAACAACAAGAACCCGCGACGGCCGCCGGTCCAAGATCCAGGAAAACAGATGAGGAACCCGCGACGGCCGCCGGTCCAAGATCCAAGAAAACAGATGAGGAACCCGCGACGGCCGCCGGTCCAAGATCCAAGAAAACAGATGAGGAACCCGCGACGCCCGCCACAGCCAACAAGAATGACGAGATGGCGGCCATGTCTACTTAGCTTCTCCGGCCACATGATGAACTGCGCGCCAGATACATTTTTTTATTTGTTTTTGTTTTTTGAAAGATACATTTTTAATTGTTTGTATGTAGTATGTCAATTACTTTCACTTGCAAATGATCAAAAAAAAATTACTTTTACTTGCAAGCTAGCTTTCATTAGTCTGATCCATCTGTATTTCATCATTTTTACATTCACCCCACTTATGTTATACTCCGTAGTAGTACTACGTATTATATTACTCCGTATTATTTTAAAAGTTGGATAAATAAAGTTTAAATCATTTTAAAGTTCAATACGTGTGATAGTAACAATATTTAAGTTCTGAGAATTGAGAAAATGAGAAACCGTAGTGCGTTGATTGCATGCATGAAGCTTATAGCTACAGTGTGTCTTTTTAAGTAATTAGCTAGTAAAACTTCTTATGGATCGTACCTTTAATTTACTCATTTCAAGACATGAAAATTTGATATAAAAAAAAATTATGCTTACGATACTCTTATTTTAATTGATTCGTACTATGTTAGGATATTCCTAAACCCTAATAATAATTACGAGGCTGCAGATTATAACTTTTAATTTATATATACTTCATTAATTATGAATTGTGATTGAAACCAAAATAAGTATTCTGTGAGCTCAAATAATGATAGATATATGGTTAGTGGTTAAGTATATACCATATATATATATATATATATATATATATATATATCTAATCTAAAAACATTATAAATATGAATAGAGGTTAGTACCCCTAAATTGTGTCATCCTCTTATATTCATTAATACTTGTATTGTTTTATAAAATTAATGTGCTTAATTTTTTGTGGTCAAAAATATCCTTCTACTACCGTTAGCTAAAAGAAACGCCGTTTGACTTCTCCACCCATTTTGTAAAGTATTTAAATGAAAGTTTATGATTTATGACTTGTCCCCCCTTTATGATTTATAATTTTTAACTTTATGTTATTTAAATAATAAAGTACTCCACTTAATTTATGAAATATCATATACGAATATCTAACTTATTAATTTAGTCAACTTTAATATAGTGAAACTTGCATGTTGTGTTTACCTTTTTTAATCGGTTTATAATAATATTTGTAAAGAAACTCAATTGACTCTATAGAATTTCTAAATAACTTCAATTGACTCAACTAAATTTGAAAGAGTGAGAATTTTCAAATGTTAGTTT
This sequence comes from Cuscuta epithymum, assembly GCA_945859915.1. Lineage (NCBI taxonomy): Eukaryota > Viridiplantae > Streptophyta > Magnoliopsida > Solanales > Convolvulaceae > Cuscuta > Cuscuta epithymum. The sequence continues at coordinate 1,483,893 of CAMAPF010001048.1, read as the reverse complement.
TTATTTATAATTGATATTTAAATTTTAACACGCTTAATTACCTTCTTTAACCTTCAATAGGACAAACTTTTTAATGCATAAATTTGAATTGAAATAATTATTTAATTAAAAATTATTTTTGGATGCCAATCTTGTCACGGATTTGACACTGATCCCTGCCAAAAATCTTTATTAAATATGTTTAGGCACAAATAGTCCCTACTAAATCCATGACAAAGGTTCGTTCCGATCCAAATCTCTGCTTGGTCTATTGATTTTTGCGAGTTTTTTATGAATTTGACTTTATCATACTAGATCAGATCAGAAAATATCAGTCTAATTAAAAAAATCCTAAATTGAAACTCGTTTAAAAAATGATTACTTTTACATATGGACAAAGTTGACTAACAAGATAAAAATTTGGAAAAAGATGATATGAGTGATGATATCACTATATGTTTTTGTGTCACTAACAATTATATCAGATTGTATTGGTCGTGGTTATAGATGTCACTGCCGCCATTAAACATGTCATTATGACCGCCATAAAACTTTCTTGTCACTTCTACTGGTGAGTTTAAAAAGAAAAAAGAAAAAAAATCAAACAAATAGCATCAAAATTTTCGGACTACGGAAAATTCATGTATATATATATATATAGTGAGAACCCCTTTTAAGATGATACCTTTTCTTCTGTTGGACTGGCTTGGCGTCAGGCCGAACGGCCAACTTGTGACATATGAGGGCCGGATCGATCCCCAGCATGTCTTCAGGTCCCCGGGCAAATAGGACCTGGAATTTCTTTAGGACAGTTATCACCCCTTCTCTGATTTCCCTTTCAAACTCTGTGCGCCGGGTCTGCACCTCAATGCTGTTTACCCGCTGTCCCCGGGCAGTCATCTGTTTTAAAGCCTCCCTGTAGTACGTCCGGGCTATGGCAGGATCTGTTCGGGCCACTCCCACACCAGTGTCAGTTGGGAACTTGATGCATGAGTGTCGAACAGAAGCAATTGCCTCCAAATCTTCCAGCCCTGGGCAGCCCAATATGGCGTTGTGGGCACATGTAATATCCACCACCACAAACGTCATCCGGACTGCTGCCCGGTGTGTTTCATCGCCTATTTCAACCAGAAGCTGGATGGTGCCTTCGGCCTCGATTACATTACCGGTGAAGCTAGCCAGTGGTGTCTTCATCTTGGTCAGCTGATCTTTCTTCAGCTTCATCTTCTCCAACGTGTGTAAATACAGCACGTTCACACTGCTTCCTGTGTCCACCAGAACTCGGCAGATCAAGGCATCGTCTATACACATACTCACCACTAGCTCGTCCCTGTGCGGACTTGGTGAGTTGGGCAGGTCAGCCACCCCGAACGTAATTGGCTCCAAGCGGCCTTTCTTTGAGGGTGGAGCAGCTATAGTGGCAACATAGAGGCTGCGCTCAAATTTCTTACGTTCAGCGGCTGTATCCCCGGTCTCTCCTCCACCAAAGATGACTTTGACTTCCATCCTTGGTTTCTTCCCCAGATTCCCCGATCCCTCAGCCTCCTCTATAGGGGGACGGTATGAATCATTGCTTGGCTCTATGTCCCGCTGGATATCCCTCTTCCAGCTATTAGATCGGGGAGGGCGTTGATTGGGGGGAGGGCCGTTCGGGTCGGTGCTGACATATTTCCTTAGGTAGCCTTTCTGGATCAGGTTCTCAATTGCCAGATGTAGGGCGTGGCAATCCTTCGTGAGGTGTCCATTCCGCTTGTGGTATCTACAGAAGGCATTCGGGGTAGGCCCCATTACGGCCCTTGTGTCAGTAGGGGGAGGAATGGCATTCTTTTCCAAATGGAAAACGCCAGTTATAGACATGACCAGGGGGGTGAAATGTCCAGTCTTGCGACGAGGCGCTGCAGCCGCTGGTGCGGGTCCCAAACGTTCCGCCAGCCTTGTAGTGGGGGGCTGCGGGGCCGTTCGGTCCCTCATCCTGATTTCCTCTTCTAGGGCCGCATGTCTCCTGGCCCTCTCTAACACCTCCGGGTAGTGGGTGCCCGGGTTCTTCTTAAGCTCCCCGATTTGGAGAGCATCGGTGAACAAGAGGATGATGGTCTCGTCCGTCATGCTAGTGACCTTGAGGTTCTCGCTCCTCCATCTGATCAGGAAGTCGCTGACGGACTCCCTTGGTGCTTGCCTCACCGTGGTCATGTGACTAAGATGCACCTTATGCTTGGTGCCAGAAGCGAACTGCGCCAGGAAAAGAGTGGACAGTTCGGCGAAGCTTCCAATTGATCCGGGCTGCAACGTCCCGAACCATTCTTGTGCGGCTCCCTGGAGGGTGCTGAAGAACAATCTGTAGATGGCTGCATCAGTGGCCCCAAGGAGCATGAGGCCTCCTTGGTAGCTTCTCAAGTGTACTTCGGGGTCACCTACCCCATCATATGTAAGCCCGGCCGGGGGACGGCAGTCCCAGAGAATTTCTGCGCTCATTATCTCCCATGTGAAGGGAGAAGTGATACCAACCCGAGCTGGCGGTGTTTGCTGGGGCGTCCGGTTCACCCGCTCCCTGAGCTCAGTCATTTGTCTCCTCATTTCGGCCATTTCTTCGTCTTGGGCCGTTCGGGGAGTTTGTGGTATCCTTGCTTCCACATACTCCGGCATCCTGTTCGGGGGAGGGGCAGCTGTGTTAGCCCTCCTCCGAATAAAATGTTCCCCATCCCTCTGGACATACTGGAAATGTTGCCCAACGGGGTCTATCATGGGGGTAGGTTCCCTGTATTCGTTCCGAGGTGCGGACGGGGTTCGGGAGGTTGGTGCTTGCTGGTCATGCCTGGAAGGGTGGGCCCTCCTGTAATTCCCTCGATGCTCCTGGGAATGTGCTGAGGCCGTGGTGGTCTTAGTGTCTTCCTTTTCGTCAAAGGATGACATAGGATGAATAGCGGACAGAGGCTCATGAGTCTCATCGGTGTATCCCTGTTCCTGTTCATCCGCCATGCGCTGCATAGCCTCTGCCATCTCCCTCATCAACTGAGGGTTCCTCCTTACATCCCGAGGGATGATGTCTTCAAACTCCCGGGTGGCACTGCCACTGGCGTGTCCTTGCATGGACCACCCCTCAGAAGATCCATTGCCCCTTCGGCCCCTGGACGTAGAACTCGGTGTTGCTGTGGTGATTCTAGCCATTTGCTTTAGAAAAATGGTGCCTAGATCAACGGTTTTGCTTAGGATTTTTGTTCAGTTTCCCACAGACGGCGCCAATGTTGAGGTTTATTCCCGAAGATCCGAAAGCCCAACACAAGCTTTGGATATTGGGTTGGTTTGGAAAGTGTCTAAAATATAAAACAGTGAGATATTATTCAACTAAGGAGCTTACTTGTATTCAGTAATTTTGCGATTACACTGCAACTACCCGAACGGTAGGTAATTATAAGAATACAAGAATAAGGGATGTAAATCTATTGCTAAGCTCTGAGTATTGAAATGCTAACCCTTTACAATGATCTAAACATGGGTATTTATACTAAAATGGGGATGGATAAGGTGGACACGTGGCCGAATCTGGTAGGCTGCCTCCTCTGACATGTAAGCACCCATGCCCCTACTTGAGTTTCATTCCATTTATCTGAACGTATCCATTTAACTCTTTTCTCAAATTGAGTTTCTACCATATTGCAAAATTGTGTCAACTTTTGGCAAACATAAGACTTATTTTTCATTAGGTAAACCCACACACCTCTAGAAAAATCATCAACAATGGATAATAAATAGCGTGCTCCTGAAGTAGAGTCACATCTATAACCTCCCCATATATCACAATGTATTAATTCAAAAACAACAAGTAGTCTTACTTGTACTTTTGGGGAAGGGTAGCCGAGTTTGTTTAGCTCGTAAGCAAGGATCACAAAAGCTATTGCACTGTTGCAAACCTTTGAGAAATTAAATGTGTTGTAATTTTCCATTTGAGGCATGTCCCAGCCTCCGGTGCCATAAATCAGAATCAAGAGTGGCTCCCATTGCCACCCTTTCACCCTAGGTAATTCTAGGTAATAAAGACCATTATGAAATTCACCCTTGTCAATTAATTTTCTGGAGGGTAAATCCTGTAATATACAGAAGCTTGAGAAGAAAGTGAGTGTGCAATTCAACTCACTTGTGAGGCGACTGGCGGAGAGCAAGTTGCATTGGAACTGCGGAACATAAAGAACACGACGAAGATATAACTCATTAGACAGGTACAAGCTACCAACGGCAGTGACTGGAACTAATTCCCCATTAGGAATTCTTACTCCTGGTTCGGGTGAACGAGTAGAAATATTGAAAAGATTTACACTATCACACGTAATATGCTCACTTGCTCCTGAATCAATTATCTAGGTACGAGTGTGAGGTGGTATTGCCATCACGTTGATACGAGAGGAAAGGACAAAAAATGAAATCTTAAAAATAAGTAGTATTGAAATATCCAGGTTTTGGCTCTGATACCATGATAAATTTCACATAAAACTAATGATAAAAATAGGAGCTAGTATTGAGAGAGCTAGACTTCATGTACGTATAAGGAATGATACGTAGGTAAGTAAGTAGTCATAGTAAGCAAGCATTTGATTAAAAAAACATGAGTTATAGAAAGCTTGACTAAAAAGGGCACAAGAAATAGATATACCATTCTTATGGCATTGCAGGTACCCTCTTCTGATAAATTTCATATAAAACTAATGATAAAAATAGGAGCTAGTATTGAGAGAGCTAGACTTCATGTACGTGTAAGGAATGATACGTAACTTACTTTTATTCAATGGCATGCATGCTACATATAAATAGGTGATGTGCATAATGGAAAGAAATAATGCATGGGCCATGCATGGCATGCATACATGCTTACAAATAGGGAAACAATACACATGGTATGTGAATGATATGACATACAATAAATAATCTCAATATGTTCTGCCTCCTCTCCAGAGACATTCTTGGCCATTTCTTTCATTTCTTTTTGGGCTTTCAGAAATCGCTGGGTAGCAGAAGGACGCGACAGATACACCCACTCTGCCTTGCAATCATATGTCCAATGGCCTGGTGTGTAGCAATTTTGGCAATTCGCTTTATCATCGAATTTGGCTTTTTTGGAGGAGGCCGGGGGCCTGAAAGGTTTCACAGGCTTGAACTCTTCTTCTGCAGTCTTTCATTTTTTCTTTACCTGGGGGTCTTCCGCGTCGTAGACGGGCCCTCCGTGCGTGAAGTACGTGTCATCTTCTTCACGCTCCTTCTGGAGCCTTGCCACCCACCCACGGTTCTTCATTTTCGGCAAAGTGTTACAATTCTAGAAGCACTCTACATTGGCCAAGTCTATATATCTAGACTTCTTGAAATCTTTTTTCACTTATTAGCGTGTGTAGTGTTATTCTCATTAATAAATTTCTTTTTGAAATCATATATATATATATATATATATATATATATATGACAAATGTTTATTAATTTAAATCGGAAGTAGTTTTAGAGTTTTTTTCCGAAATAATGCTAATTAAATAAATAATTCCCAAAATACTGTTGGTTTAGAAATAATTCCCAAAATACTGCTGGATTAACCAGAGTTAAGGAAAGCTGTCACTTGAAGTGGCGGTTTATCTCCTACAATACAAGAACCGCCACTTGAAGTGGCGGCTTTATCAAAAGTATACGGAGTATCAGAGCATCTCCAATGCTAAAACGTTAACGGTGCATACGTGGCATGGGAAATAACCAATTAAAAAACAATAAATACAATATCTCTCTCTTTATTACATTGATGTAATGATCCTGAAACTTATATGATATGAATAGAGGCTAGTTTTCGTTCAAAAAAAACAACAACAAATGTTTATTAGAAAAAGAAAATATATGCAAAATTATGTGAACTTTTGAAGCTGCTCAAACATGTTTTTTTTTTAAATAAAATGTTGCAACTTTTTTACAAAACGTATATCAAATAAACATACCGCTCCAATATAATACTTCGTAATAACTTTACAATAAAGTACTCGATTATATAAACAAAAATATTACTAATATAAAATTTATTTATACAAATATGATTAATAGTATTACAATCTAATGTGATGGTAACTGAAGTTTAAAACTCGAATATAAATTATTATGATTTTATCACTACTCTAGTCACTAGTCACATTTTTTTTTGTAAATAATAGAATTCAATTTTTGAGTTCATATGAGGGGATAAGTCCGTATTTTGACACGCATTTGATGAGTATTGAGATCGGATTTTGATGATTTTCCTAGCTTTAAGGTGTTACAAGTCTCAATTTTAGCTAAAGTTATGTTTAACAGGCGTTGGTTCGAGTTTTGTGTTGTTTGTAGTCAAAATCAGGGAATTTGAGCCCGGCACCGGCACTTAAGGAACAATCGGGATGATTTGAGAAGCATTTTAGATTGATTTGATAGCTTTGGAGGTCACCGGGATGTTCACGATGAAGATTTCAAGGAAAAAGAGCTCTAGGATTGGCTACGGGGTCAAAAGAAGATAAATGAAGCTTGAAAACGACGATCAGGATGACCTTCTGTCAATCGTTCAAGCATATCTCTTTGTAGAAATATCCAATGTACACGATTCAAGTTCCATATGAAAGCTAACTGCAAGGGCTACAAATAATATGCAGACACCTTTGCGAGAATATGAGAGGAAAAAGGTGAAAACAGACATCTTAGTAATGATTAGCTAGACTCAATTGAATTAATTTCATGTGATTAAGCCTGATCTGCCAGAAATCTGGTTACCCCGGAATCAATCCTTGTTCCCTTCGTCATTAATTAGAAAGAACCCCCTAGTTTAATCGTTTTATTCGCATTTTTATTTTCCAGCAACCAATCTCGCACGACACTTTTTTATTTATTTCTTTTTAATCGCTGAATTTAGTTAATTTTTTATTACCTTTTGTCCATCCCTATGGAGACGATACTCGTACTTACACCACTATATTACGATCTATTTTAAGTGCTAGAAGACACACATCATGAAGTAATTGTCAATTGATCTCACCATTTTACAAAACGTAAGTTAATAAAACATAACCAGTCTGGTACGTCTAGTTTTGATTTGATTTGATTTGATTCGTCTAATTTGAATGTTTATGATTTGAGTTGTAGTGGTCTGATTTTTGAATTCACTCTATCGTTGAACATGATCATTGTAAAAAAAAATACTCCCAGGGAGAAGTTCCCGGGTTGACTTTCACACATATTAAGGAAATAAAGTTACTGAGGGGTAAATTTTACTGTTTGGCACTGTTTCGACACTATTTGGCACTGTTTTGCACTGTTTGGCACTGTTTTGATGTAGGATAACTTTCCATTTAGGGAAATGGGAACTTGTTGTTGGGACTACCAAAAAAGGAAAGTGGGAACTTGTCCCTGGGACGGAGGTAGTAGAATCTAATATTTGAGTTCATAATTTTGATCAATAACACATTTTATTTCCTATTAGTAAAAAATATATTCGTAAGATTTATAATGAGAGAAGTTTAACAATATTTTTCCAAATTAAATTTCTAATAAATTAATAAATAAAATACAATAAAAAAGAGCATGTGAATAGTTTAAAAATCAACATTTTCACTTAATTATGAATCAAGATAAAAGGTTATCTTTTATTGTATTCTAAACACAATTAAGTTAAGAAGAAATGGCTAAAATATTAGCTACAGACTTTACATAGGCAAAATTATGACCACTTTCCACTTGGACAGAAATGTCACCTTAATAAAAGAAAAGCCCATCCCGTAACCTCTCGCCCGTCGTCTTCTCTGTGCCTTCCATCTCTCCTTCCATCTCTGCGCCTTCTCTTCCTTCTTCGCCCAAGCCATCGTCAGTCGACCTCCACCGCCGAGCTCCAGACCGTCGCCGCCTCTGCTCCCCTGAACGTCTCAGTCGCCTCCTCCGCTTCATTGGCCGTCTCCGTCGCCGCCTCTGCTCCCCTGGACGTCTCAGTCGCCTCCTCCGCTTCATTGGTCGTCTCCGTCGCCGCCTCTGCTCCCCTGGACGTCTCAGTCGCCTCCTCCGCTTCATGGGCCGTCTCCGTCGCCATCGCCTTCATCCTTGCCCTCACGCCGGTAACAGTGTAGTCGCAACGATGGTCTTCTCCGTCTTCTTCTCCTTGGCCCTCATTGTCGCCCTACGCCACTTCGTTTTGGTCTCTTTCTGTCGGGCGTTGTCATGGCGATAGATGAAGGTCACTTTAGATCTCCGACGACGGTTTGACAGCAGGGGAGTGGCGGATCTGAAATTAAGGTTAAGGTCAGATCTTGATCTTGATCTGGGGTCGTGGTGGGCATCGATTGGGTTAATTGGGGCTTGTTTGGCAATGATGGAGCTGGTGGTCAATGAGATGAGGTTCGGCCGGCGGCTGGCGGCGTCAACCACCGCTGGAGGTGACAGTGTCTGTGGTGGTGTGTGACAGTGTATGGATTGGGACAATAACAGTGGTGCTGGGATGGGGAGTCATGGTGTGGTGTGGACATTGATGGGCAGTTTGGTCGCAACAATGGAGGCGGCAATGGCCGTGCCAGTGGGATAGCGGTCAGATTTGAATTTTATTTTGACGGAAATAGTCGGCGGAGATTTTTCCGGCGACCATAGTGACATCGGCATCGGTGTCAGTGACATTACATTCGGGGAGGTGACAGTGACATATGCGATGGCGACAGTGACATATGCGATGGCGACAGTGACATATGCGATGGTGTTAGTGACATGAATAATGGACAGTGACATGACTATGACGACATCACTATGACGGTGTCACTGTGGCGGTGACGGTGGCGGTGTAATTGGCATGAAAAAATTTGATGGTGACTCTTAGTTACAAAAAAAGCGAACACAGTGACATAAAATTTTTGCAGTGACATCATGTTTTTTAATTCCACATATATTATATAACCCTTCTTGATCATTTTTTTGCCCCTTTTTAAAAGTGATCACTTTTTTGGTAATTGATTCAAAATTAGTAATATTCAAGTAAAAACCCTTTAAGTTAACTAATACAAATTAAAAGGTTTTATGTAACGAGACTTTTTTTACTGTTATTTATGTAGAATTGTTTCCATGGGATTGTCATTTAACAAAATGAAAAAAGAATAAAATGTTAAGAATAAACTATGTTATGTACGGAGTAAAAAGGAGTAACTCGTAACAAGGAGCAAAAAAATGGAGCAGACTTATCAACTAAACCAGCGTTACGGAGTGATGCTACAACCTTAGGATAAAACAGTCCCTCTAAGGAAAAAAATGGGTGCGCCTCGCAACTAATGGGGTGCGCGGAGTAGGAGCGTAATTTTTACAGCACAAATTGAGTGTTGTCCAAGATGTGAGGTGCAGGCAGCGATGGTTACCCCGGGTCTTAGTCCAAATATTATGGATTAATAACATTATGAATTAATATATTAAAATAAATATTTTCTATTAATTTTATTTTAATTCGGTATGTCTAGAAGCCAAATATAATGCTCATGTTAACGGCGCTGTTCCAAGTACTCCTCAATGACCGTTGATTATTTACTAATAACGTTATCCGTTAGATTTAGATTTTCAAAAAACTTGTGTGGAATAAACATGTTAAACACTACATATAAAAGTATTAATATTTGATCATTCTAATATGTCGAATCAAAAGGGCTTGGCTGTACGACCCTTTGGGTCTGTCTGTATGAGAAGATTACTCACCCTTATAGATTTTTCAGGCCACTACGACAAATCAGTGTGTGTAGGCAAATACAAAAGAATTTAGTGCTCTCAGATATGAACTATTGGCACATATTCTAACTTTATGCCATTCTCTTTTTCATAGTGATCTATCAAACATTATTTGAATATGATGGTCAAGCTTTTATATATGTTTCCTGGATAGCTTTTTTACATTTAAAACATAAATCAGAACGGTTATTTGTAATTTAGTTGCAGGTTTTCAGAAATTAGCATGATTAACTTTTTTGAAGCAAGGTGCAGTACAACATTGTTGCATAGGTCAGTCAATTGACCAGCTCAAATGCTCCTCATAAAAAAATCCTCCAAAGCATAAGATGCACATAATTGTTCCTTTGTTGAGGTTGGCAAATCAAGGAAATCTTCAAGAAAGCTAAATATCCTAGTTGAAAGTAATTAACTAAAATGAAAAAAAAATAAAAATAATTACAAATACAATGTTAATGGAACAAAGAGAAGAATGATGCTAGCTTCAAGAGAACATTCCTTGATAGACTCAAAAATGTGAAAGACGTTCTTCTCCTAAGAAAATACTACGTACATCATACTAATAAGCTGACACGACCTTACTTGCTTCCTCCAAGTAAATCAAGGAATTATAGAAATTATAATTAAGCTTCCTCCTATAAGCTGAGATTAAATGCTTTGAGTCTATGACCAAATGCACTCTCAAAAGTAGAAATTATAGAATCTCATACATTAGCTTGTTAAGCCTTAATTAATGACAAGTATACATAAGAACTGAGAGTTGGATAGAGACATTCACTGGCTCCATTTTCTTCCACCTCCTTGACTCTAAATTATGCTACCCTACTCTTGAGGGAGGTCTGGGAATCAGATCATTGACTGCTATTGAAAAGACTTTTTTAATAAAGCTCGGTGGAAATGGAAAACAGGGGAGTCACATTGGGCACACATTATTAGGAAAATTTATGACAGAGGCAATAATATGAATCCTAAACTTACTGATTCAGCTTGTTGGAGGAGGATTTGTAGCATACATGACCAGGCTTCTAGTTTATGCTCCTTGGATGCAGCCGGGAATACTGTTTGGAATGAAGAACCAGATGCCATATTCTCCTTATGTCTGCTTATGAAGAAGTTAAAAATCTTTCCTTCAGTTCATATATCTATCAACATATCTGGGAATCAAAGGAATTTTGCCAACTACTGACAATCTTAGTAGGTTTAATTCCATTTTAAATCCCTCTATTTGTCCTCTCTGTAGAAGACACAATGACACAATGATCCATTTATTCTTCAAATGTTCAGCTGTGAGAAGAATTTAATTGGAAACATTTCTTGGGAGTATTGGGCATACTAATGCCCCAGGATACTGATTTCACCATTTTTAGGCTATGGACACCTCGGCAAGGAGATAAAAGTATGTTTGGCATTTTTAAGCAAAGCATTCCGGGAATTATTTGTTGGCATATATGGAAGACTTATGCAAATAGATATGGGGTTCGAGTGGTGTCATTCCAGGGCCAGAAAAAATAATTTTGCAGATTAAGATCTACACACAGTCTTGGGCTATTAGTTTATCCCGTATATAAGCATTCCGGGAATTATTTGACGATTGAACGGATCCAAAATTTCTAGTCGGGCGAAAATTTTCATTAGTGTAGGGGGTGAATTTTTTTTCCTGAGAGTCGCGGAGCGAATTTTTATCGCACACAGTAGTGCAGCACGGAGATTTTTTTTCGCTACTGTAGGGCTCTGCCGCTATTTTTATTAAAAAAAGAATCATTAATACATGCACGACAAGTTCGATTCTTGGGTAGTCCCTGAATTAAGTTTCCCTTTCCTTCTTTGGCAAATTACCTATATCAAAACAGTGCCAAACAGTGTCTAAACAGTAAAATTTACCCCCCAATAAATTTCTCTCCTTAATATGTGTGAAACGCAATGGTGAACTTCTTTTGGGGACGGAGGGAGTACATTCTAAGTTTAGACAATGGCAAAACAAATTCGATTTTTATAATTAAAGTGCTTTAGAAACAAGTATTGATACATTAAAGCATAAGAAACAAGCAAAGGAATATCATTTGAAAAAAAAGATATATATTTGAAGATAAAGAGTTTAATAGGTACACATCCATCAATACTTTTAAAGTAACTTCTACATTGTTTAACCACATGAATCTTATCGGAATAAAAAATTGATTTTTGAATTGCAATGTTTGTCTACCAAGGAGAGTGTTTTTGAGTCAAGAATAGTTTTCTTAATATTACAATATTATGTATGAGATTATTATTTTTAGAATAATACTATATTACTAATTCATTTATATATATATATATATATATATTATTTTTACTAATTCAAAAATAATTTCACATTTATTATCTATGCAATAAATTATTTTTTGAAAGTAAGAAGTAAATGAATTGTGTGATTTAATGTTAATAAACATTTATATTTTAGATCCACTTCACATTATTTAGAAATTGTGTAACTAACTAGTTGTTTGGTATTTATTATTGCTTGATATATATTTCACAAAATCGAGTACTAGTTATCTAATAAAGATAATTAAACAATACAATAATAGGAATTTTTTATATAATAAGTATTATAAGTCTTATTCAATGAGTCGTTCTATTGTTTAATTTATGTAAATTATATTATATGTTCCTTCTTCTAAATTTCCAATTAAGTATTACATTAGGTCAGACTAGGGGTGGGCAAACGGGTCTTGGAACCGCGGTCCGGTCCGGGTAATGGCGGTTCAGGTCCAAAACGGGCCGGTTCCATTTTTTGTTGCCATAAAATGGTCCGGGTAGGGTCGGGTAATTTTTTTAAGGAACCGGACCGGTTCCAAAATTAAAAAATAACGGGTACCCGGCCCGTTATATCTATTGTATATTAATTTATTAGTAGTTTTGTGATAATCAGTTTTGAAATAGTTTTGTTTCCTTTGCTAGAAGTAGGATTTTAAATTGAGTTGCAGTAACATCCTTTTGTTTTCAAATTATTGATAAAATGTTTCATAAATATCTTATTACTTTTTATTGTTATTGAATTATTCCTTTCTATGGAATTTATTTATTTGTTAAAGATGATTTTGTTATATATTTTTTATTATATTGTTATTAAAATATATAAATTGTGTTTACCACCCACCATGTATGTGTCAACTTTGGCTAGTACTGAAAATTTAATATAAAAAAAACAATCACTTTAATATGTGATGTTAGACAACATGTTGAAATACAAATGTTAGAAAATATGTATTTTGGCTATGTTGCATATTTTTGAAATATCTTTAATTGTTTGACACTTATACACAATAAATTATGGAGTATTGGACTTTTCGCTTGTGTTGTATGTGCACCACTATATTGTTATTTTGAAACTTGCTAATGTCCTAGATTATTGATTATTGATTTTTGGAACTTCGTGAGTTTTTACTAATTTCAAGACATGAGAATAGAAACCATAAAACCCGGACTGGACCGACCCGTTTCAAACGGGCCGAGTAATTTCCGGTTCCTATTTTGAAAATTGTAATACCCGGACCGGACTGAACCGTACAATGGAACCGGCGGTTCCATTTTATTTTGCCCCGACCCGGCCCGTGCGCAGCCCTAGGTCAGACTATATATTAATTTTGATAGGAAAAGTTAAAGGGGGCGAATCGAATTAAAGTATGAAAATTTTATGAAAATATTATATATATAGTAGAAAATTTTGAATGTCCAAGGGGGCGGTCGCACCCCCCGCGCCCCTTAAATCCATCTTTGCTTGTAGTAGATTCTCATCAGTATTCACCCATATTGCAAGAGTTTTGGAAAAGATTTTATTCCAGTATTATTTCCTTTTTAGTTGCAATTTTTTTTGTTTTGTTTTAGTGCGAGTAGATTTGATTTGAATGTTTGAATTTTTGAAGTTTTTTTTATAGGCAGGGTTTCGGTCGTTTTATGATGATCAAATAACACTCAAGTTAAACTCATCATTTTCACTTAGATGACGGATGACATTTGAGAAAGTTGTGCGACCGCTACACTTATTATTGTTTATGTGTAAACGTTTATACTAAAAATGCCGAGTTTAGAAAAACCTTAATTTTGATATGCTTGTTTGGAAAAGAACATCATAAATCTAATACTAATATGTAGTAGTATTTAGGTTTTAGTATTTTAGAATGCTAGCTTTAGTCATCCTGCAATAAATTTTAGTATTTAACAATTGTATATTTGTATTGTAACAATACAAAAACACGGGGTCACTGGGATGAAGTTTTCTTTTTTGCTTTTAAACTATTGTTGATCTCCTAATCATTTGATGTATTCATACAAGTGATCAAATGATGTTTCTATTTTTTGTAAAATATGGGAAAAATACGTTTTATACGGGAAGTGGAAGATTTTTTCCTTTTAAAACGGACCGACATTATTTTTTGTTTTAAACGCGTTTTTTTTTGTTAAAAAAAACAGTACGTGTTTAAAACGCGTTTTAAACGTAAAAAAGCTAACTTAGCCCAAGAGCACGAGTGTGCCATCGTTTATTCTACAGAAATTAGTTATGCATTTCTACGTATAGTATCAAGCAAAAAAGAAGCATCAAAGTAAAATAAATGTCAAAGCGGAGCAAGAAGTGATCTGTTCCTACCGAAAAAATGACATTACTGAAAAGATGGAGAAAACCTATCCTGATGCAAAAACAGTTCTTGAATTATTGGTAGATCTTGTTGTTTAGGAATGCCTCAATCTAGAAAAGTACAAAAGACAATATGCAGGTGCCAAAGGGGAGCATTTAGAGAACTGTCTACATTATTCATTTGCATTAAAAAAAATGAAAAAATTCCACTTTTGGTCCCATGACTATGATGTCACTTCCACATTACTCACTTGACTTTCAATTTAACAAAATCTAGTCCGTGACCTTTTCCCCTTCACCACCCGTCGTCCTTCCGACCACAACTCCGGCAAATTTTAACCGGAAACCAATTAATGAAGGTTAGTTGCGTCATTTAATAGCATTTATATGTTTTCTTATCGAAAAAATTCCACTTTTGGTCCCATGACTATTATGCCACTTCCACATTACTCCCTTGACTTTCAATTTAACCAAATCTAGTCTGTGACCTTTTCCCCTTCACCACCCGTCGTCCTTCCGACCACAACTCCGGCAAATTTTAACCGGAAACTCATTTATGTAGAAATATTGGGGACATTTTAGTAATTGTATGTTGTTAAAACGGCTACCTACAAAATTAACTTCAATTAATGTTGAGTTAATACGTCGGCTTCCTTCATTCTCAAAACCGAAGTCTTCTCCAATTTCCCAAACTTCCGTCAGCCCGAAAATCCCCAACCATCGTTCGAACAATGAGGACCCGTCCGGACCGTCGGAGTGAAGGAGAAGGAACAAGTGTTGAACGACGTTCGCCGACAAATGCTGGTGATAAAGGTAAGAGGTTGAAGTTTTTAAAAAAAGAGTGGAAGAAAGTAATGAATACAAGGCTGAAATGAGGTGTATATAATTGGTGTTTGCACATGTTACGTTCTTTCACTCTTTTTTTTTTTTTAAAAACCCTCTTTTTCAGCCTCAACATAAAACCTCTAACATGGTCAAACACCAATTATATACACCTCTTTTTCAGCCTTGTATTCATTACTTTCTTCCACTCTTTTTTAAAAAAGTTCAGCCTCTTACCTTTATCACCAGCATTTGTTGGCGAACGTCGCACTTGTTCCTTATCCTTCACTCCGACGGTCCGGAAGGATCCTCATTGTTCGAACGATAGTTGGGGATTTTCCAAGCTGACGGAAGTTTGGGAAATTGGAGAAGACTTCGGTTTTGAGAATGAAGGAAGCTGGCGTATTAGCTCAACATTAATTGAAGTTAATTTTGTAGGTAGCCGTTTTAACAACTTGCAATTACTAAAATGCCCCAAATATTTCTACATAAATGAGTTTCTGGTTAAAAATTGCCGGAGTTGTGGTCGGAAGGACGACGGGTGGTGAAGGGGAAAAGGTCACGGACTAGATTTGGTTAAATTGAAAGTCAAGGGAGTAATGTGGAAGTGGCATAATAGTCATGGGATCAAAAGTGGAATTTTTTCTTAAAAAAATTGGGTCACAGTTTTTTATGTATTTCATATAGAAACTAATAACAATGTCAAGCATCAGGTTCTTAGGCATTATCAAAATTAACAGTGACGTTTTGTAGATCGCGATGACAGTTAGTACGTGCACAAAAAAGATTTCAACTACTTAAAAATTGTAAAATACACCTACAAAATATATCAACAAATTCTATATCATGGCAACACCATAGTCATGCCTTGTTCATAAGAAGCTCACCCAGGCAAAATTGAGCATCATGAAGTTGGTGCAATTATGAAAAGGCCGGGAAAGAGAAGAAAAGTGGCTGGTTGTTGTACATGGAAAAATCTGCCCACTGTGATCGAAATAATAACTAACTTGTAACTAAATTACATGTAAATCAGTAAATACTATTGTATGAAAAACGACTTGCAACAAAATTCTAACTCAGCACACTAAAAATGTTGGGCTGGAATACATACATACAAACAGGATGGGCATGGTGGCCCGACCTGCTTCTTTCAATTCAACATCCATTGTTGAGTACCTAAGAGTTAGCCCATGACCAATTGACCATCACTAGCTTTAAAAATAGAGCAGAGGAAAGAAATGTTGAAGAGAAAGCACGAAATGACGGGTAGGAACCTGAAACCTACATAGAGGGCAAGTATTAATACCGGATAGTTGGCAGGGTTTGTCTTTTGAAACACAAAACCAACTTGCAATGCACTTGGCATGGAATATGTGGCCACATGGCAGCAACATTGCTGCTGGAGTCTCGGCCTTGTGACTATGCTCCTCGTCGGGATCGGGGAGAAGCTCATTCAGACATTGGAGGCGAATCACAAGGCATTGTGGTTCGTACTTGCCAAAGCAAATCACACATGTTTCTTCTTCTAGTTTTGTACCACCGCCAAGTCGGAAGAAACCGTAGCCATTCGGCACCATCCTCGGGAGAGGCATTGGAGATGAGGGATCGTAATCACGCACACCAGGCGGCAGCTGCACAAGGCAATCTTGAAACCAGGTCCAGGCCTCTAGTCCCAAAGTTACAAAAAGCTGTAAAGATAAACCCACACTAATCGAGTACACCTTTGAGTTAGAGTTGTCATTGGTGAGAAGAATAAGCCGATCGCGACATCCCCTTATTATCTCACTTGCGATGACCTTGAGCCTTTCTCCGTAGACAATGTGATGGAAGGGGGAGAGTACCTTATCTGTAAATAAAGTCATAAGTTCTTCTTCGTCTTCCTCTTCAGATAGGATCTTCTCCAAGTCGATAGTCTCCACACATTCACGGCTCACGTCAAGGAACTCCTCAATCCTATACAGAACATCCCCCCAATCCCCCCAATCCCCCCACCATGTTCTAACAAACGAAGCATCCCTTTCTTCAAGATATATCCTCACCAGAGACCTTTGAAGATCAGGACCATCTTTTGTATCTATCTCCACGCTCCACTGAAAATCAGTCAACGAGTCCCCCATCGCTGCCGCGCGCGAACCTAATCGGAGTATCAATATATGTTATCAGTTTGATCTGTCGAATTAACGAGCTGCAGTGCCTATATTTATTGTAGCCGGCCCTGGATTACGATAGCACAAATCCTTAGTCTCTTAGGATTACCAATTTATTTATGTATCATTAAAGAATCAACCGACTGTTGGGCCCAAAAGATCATTAGTTTCTTGGGAAATTTTCACAAACTAAAAATTGATAGTAACATCACTTGTGTCACCCTTAAAAATTTCTTTCAATAATAGATTACCTCTTTTCAAAAATAGACCAGTCCGCGTATCTAGCTCACAGGCTCAAATTTATTCTCCTTGCACAGTTACACGTGCACCCATCCACGTAACGTTTCAATCAGTGCTCCACTTTTCACAAAGCATTACTCTTCGTATGAAATTACAAATAATATGTAGGCACTCAAGTTTTTATTCTTAAATTTAAAATGTAAAAATTCATTAACTCTTATAGCGGATAATGCATAGGAAACAATAAAATTTAAAAAAGGAAATTGATTTTCAAAAAACTTTTAAAACTCGAAATAAAAAATAAAATTCCGATGTGAAATTAGAAAATTATAAATTAAATTTACAAATTAAAGAAAATGAATTAAAATTTTATAAAAAAGTTTGAAAAAAAACACGTAGAAATCATATAATAATAAAACTTGAGAAATAATTTTCAATGTAGCTTTTTTAAATAGATAATATAATTTATTTTATAAAATATAAAAAATAAATAGTTTTATAAAAAAGTTTAAAGTAGTTAAAAATTCGATAAATTTAAAATTATAAAAAATACATAAAATAAGAAATCAAATAATATTAAAGAATCTTTTATGAAAGAGATTCTTATTATTTAATAACTGTTGGGATATTGGGTCCAGGCCCAATATCCCTTGGCCCAAACCCGGGAAGAAGCAGCAGGCCCAAGGCAGCCCAAGAATTTCCGATCAGCATTTGGGGCAAAGCCTCTACTTGGAACATTTCAGGAAACAATTGTGCCAAAGCACCAATGGCTGGATCCCGAACAGCATTCGGGATACTTCTCAAATGGAAGATCATAAACAAGATAAGATCTATGGCAGGGTCCCACACCCCGAACACCATACCCGAACGGGCAGTCAGCAAGTGGAAGCCGCATTTAATGCTGGATCATGGTGGCTGCAAGTAGGGGCATGGGTGCTTACATGGCAGAGGAGGCAGCCTACCAGATTCGGCCACGTGTCCACCTTATCCATCCCCATTTTAGTATAAATACCCATGTTTAGATCATTGTAAAGGGTTAGCATTTCAATACTCAGAGCTTAGCAATAGATTTACATCCCTTATTCTTGTATTCTTATAATTACCTACCGTTCGGGTAGTTGCAGTGTAATCGCAAAATTACTGAATACAAGTAAGCTCCTTAGTTGAATAATATCTCACTGTTTTATATTTTAGACACTTTCCAAACCAACCCAATATCCAAAGCTTGTGTTGGGCTTTCGGATCTTCGGGAATAAACCTCAACATTGGCGCCGTCTGTGGGAAACTGAACAAAAATCCTAAGCAAAACCGTTGATCTAGGCACCATTTTTCTAAAGCAAATGGCTAGAATCACCACAGCAACACCGAGTTCTACGTCCAGGGGCCGAAGGGGCAATGGATCTTCTGAGGGGTGGTCCATGCAAGGACACGCCAGTGGCAGTGCCACCCGGGAGTTTGAAGGCATCATCCCTCGGGATGTAAGGAGGAACCCTCAGTTGATGAGGGAGATGGCAGAGGCTATGCAGCGCATGGCGGATGAACAGGAACAGGGATACACCGATGAGACTCATGAGCCTCTGTCCGCTATTCATCCTATGTCATCCTTTGACGAAAAGGAAGACACTAAGACCACCACGGCCTCAGCACATTCCCAGGAGCATCGAGGGAATTACAGGAGGGCCCACCCTTCCAGGCATGACCAGCAAGCACCAACCTCCCGAACCCCGTCCGCACCTCGGAACGAATACAGGGAACCTACCCCCATGATAGACCCCGTTGGGCAACATTTCCAGTATGTCCAGAGGGATGGGGAACATTTTATTCGGAGGAGGGCTAACACAGCTGCCCCTCCCCCGAACAGGATGCCGGAGTATGTGGAAGCAAGGATACCACAAACTCCCCGAACGGCCCAAGACGAAGAAATGGCCGAAATGAGGAGACAAATGACTGAGCTCAGGGAGCGGGTGAACCGGACGCCCCAGCAAACACCGCCAGCTCGGGTTGGTATCACTTCTCCCTTCACATGGGAGATAATGAGCGCAGAAATTCTCTGGGACTGCCGTCCCCCGGCCGGGCTTACATATGATGGGGTAGGTGACCCCGAAGTACACTTGAGAAGCTACCAAGGAGGCCTCATGCTCCTTGGGGCCACTGATGCAGCCATCTACAGATTGTTCTTCAGCACCCTCCAGGGAGCCGCACAAGAATGGTTCGGGACGTTGCAGCCCGGATCAATTGGAAGCTTCGCCGAACTGTCCACTCTTTTCCTGGCGCAGTTCGCTTCTGGCACCAAGCATAAGGTGCATCTTAGTCACATGACCACGGTGAGGCAAGCACCAAGGGAGTCCGTCAGTGACTTCCTGATCAGATGGAGGAGCGAGAACCTCAAGGTCACTAGCATGACGGACGAGACCATCATCCTCTTGTTCACCGATGCTCTCCAAACCGGGGAGCTTAAGAAGAACCCGGGCACCCACTACCCGGAGGTGTTAGAGAGGGCCAGGAGACATGCGGCCCTAGAAGAGGAAATCAGGATGAGGGACCGAACGGCCCCGCAGCCCCCCACTACAAGGCTGGCGGAACGTTTGGGACCCGCACCAGCGGCTGCAGCGCCTCGTCGCAAGACTGGACATTTCACCCCCCTGGTCATGTCTATAACTGGCGTTTTCCATTTGGAAAAGAATGCCATTCCTCCCCCTACTGACACAAGGGCCGTAATGGGGCCTACCCCGAATGCCTTCTGTAGATACCACAAGCGGAATGGACACCTCACGAAGGATTGCCACGCCCTACATCTGGCAATCGAGAACCTGATCCAGAAAGGCTACCTAAGGAAATATGTCAGCACCGACCCGAACGGCCCTCCCCCCAATCAACGCCCTCCCCGATCTAATAGCTGGAAGAGGGATATCCAGCGGGACATAGAGCCAAGCAATGATTCATACCGTCCCCCTATAGAGGAGGCTGAGGGATCGGGGAATCTGGGGAAGAAACCAAGGATGGAAGTCAAAGTCATCTTTGGTGGAGGAGAGATCGGGGATACAGCCGCTGAACGTAAGAAATTTGAGCGCAGCCTCTATGTTGCCACTATAGCTGCTCCACCCTCAAAGAAAGGCCGCTTGGAGCCAATTACGTTCGGGGTGGCTGACCTGCCCAACTCACCAAGTCCGCACAGGGACGAGCTAGTGGTGAGTATGTGTATAGACGATGCCTTGATCTGCCGAGTTCTGGTGGACACAGGAAGCAGTGTGAACGTGCTGTATTTACACACGTTGGAGAAGATGAAGCTGAAGAAAGATCAGCTGACCAAGATGAAGACACCACTGGCTAGCTTCACCGGTAATGTAATCGAGGCCGAAGGCACCATCCAGCTTCTGGTTGAAATAGGCGATGAAACACACCGGGCAGCAGTCCGGATGACGTTTGTGGTGGTGGATATTACATGTGCCCACAACGCCATATTGGGCCGCCCAGGGCTGGAAGATTTGGAGGCAATTGCTTCTGTTCGACACTCATGCATCAAGTTCCCAACTGACACTGGTGTGGGAGTGGCCCGAACAGATCCTGCCATAGCCCGGACGTACTACAGGGAGGCTTTAAAACAGATGACTGCCCGGGGACAGCGGGTAAACAGCATTGAGGTGCAGACCCGGCGCACAGAGTTTGAAAGGGAAATCAGAGAAGGGGTGATAACTGTCCTAAAGAAATTCCAGGTCCTATTTGCCCGGGGACCTGAAGACATGCTGGGGATCGATCCGGCCCTCATATGTCACAAGTTGGCCGTTCGGCCTGACGCCAAGCCAGTCCAACAGAAGAAAAGGTATCATCTTAAAAGGGGTTCTCACTATATATATATATATACATGAATTTTCCGTAGTCCGAAAATTTTGATGCTATTTGTTTGATTTTTTTTCTTTTTTCTTTTTAAACTCACCAGTAGAAGTGACAAGAAAGTTTTATGGCGGTCATAATGACATGTTTAATGGCGGCAGTGACATCTATAACCACGACCAATACAATCTGATATAATTGTTAGTGACACAAAAACATATAGTGATATCACTCATATCATCTTTTTCCAAATTTTTATCTTGTTAGTCAACTTTGTCCATATGTAAAAGTAATCATTTTTTAAACGAGTTTCAATTTAGGATGTTTTTAATTAGACTGATATTTTCTGATCTGATCTAGTATGATAAAGTCAAATTCATAAAAAACTCGCAAAAATCAATAGACCAAGCAGAGATTTGGATCGGAACGAACCTTTGTCATGGATTTAGTAGGGACTATTTGTGCCTAAACATATTTAATAAAGATTTTTGGCAGGGATCAGTGTCAAATCCGTGACAACATTGGTATCCAAACATAATTTTTAATTA
This sequence comes from Cuscuta epithymum, assembly GCA_945859915.1. Lineage (NCBI taxonomy): Eukaryota > Viridiplantae > Streptophyta > Magnoliopsida > Solanales > Convolvulaceae > Cuscuta > Cuscuta epithymum. The sequence continues at coordinate 1,461,988 of CAMAPF010001048.1, read as the reverse complement.
AATAATTATTTCAATTCAAATTTATGCATTAAAAAGTTTGTCCTATTGAAGGTTAAAGAAGGTAATTAAGCATGTTAAAATTTAAATATCAATTATAAATAAAAACTAACATTTGAAAATTCTCACTCTTTCAAATTTAGTTGAGTCAATTGAAGTTATTTAGAAATTCTATAGAGTCAATTGAGTTTCTTTACAAATATTATTATAAACCGATTAAAAAAGGTAAACACAACATGCAAGTTTCACTATATTAAAGTTGACTAAATTAATAAGTTAGATATTCGTATATGATATTTCATAAATTAAGTGGAGTACTTTATTATTTAAATAACATAAAGTTAAAAATTATAAATCATAAAGGGGGGACAAGTCATAAATCATAAACTTTCATTTAAATACTTTACAAAATGGGTGGAGAAGTCAAACGGCGTTTCTTTTAGCTAACGGTAGTAGAAGGATATTTTTGACCACAAAAAATTAAGCACATTAATTTTATAAAACAATACAAGTATTAATGAATATAAGAGGATGACACAATTTAGGGGTACTAACCTCTATTCATATTTATAATGTTTTTAGATTAGATATATATATATATATATATATATATATGGTATATACTTAACCACTAACCATATATCTATCATTATTTGAGCTCACAGAATACTTATTTTGGTTTCAATCACAATTCATAATTAATGAAGTATATATAAATTAAAAGTTATAATCTGCAGCCTCGTAATTATTATTAGGGTTTAGGAATATCCTAACATAGTACGAATCAATTAAAATAAGAGTATCGTAAGCATAATTTTTTTTTATATCAAATTTTCATGTCTTGAAATGAGTAAATTAAAGGTACGATCCATAAGAAGTTTTACTAGCTAATTACTTAAAAAGACACACTGTAGCTATAAGCTTCATGCATGCAATCAACGCACTACGGTTTCTCATTTTCTCAATTCTCAGAACTTAAATATTGTTACTATCACACGTATTGAACTTTAAAATGATTTAAACTTTATTTATCCAACTTTTAAAATAATACGGAGTAATATAATACGTAGTACTACTACGGAGTATAACATAAGTGGGGTGAATGTAAAAATGATGAAATACAGATGGATCAGACTAATGAAAGCTAGCTTGCAAGTAAAAGTAATTTTTTTTTGATCATTTGCAAGTGAAAGTAATTGACATACTACATACAAACAATTAAAAATGTATCTTTCAAAAAACAAAAACAAATAAAAAAATGTATCTGGCGCGCAGTTCATCATGTGGCCGGAGAAGCTAAGTAGACATGGCCGCCATCTCGTCATTCTTGTTGGCTGTGGCGGGCGTCGCGGGTTCCTCATCTGTTTTCTTGGATCTTGGACCGGCGGCCGTCGCGGGTTCCTCATCTGTTTTCTTGGATCTTGGACCGGCGGCCGTCGCGGGTTCCTCATCTGTTTTCCTGGATCTTGGACCGGCGGCCGTCGCGGGTTCTTGTTGTTGCATTCTTGCGGCCGGAGTCCTTCCATTCTGGGGCGGTGAACAGGGGCGGTCTTGCATTCCTGATAACTGCCGGAGCAGTCTTTGGGTGGCAGATGGGCGGCTCACATAGGCTCTCTTCCCCCGGCATTCATAATTCAAATGACCTTCTTTCAGACATGTCTGGCAAAAGCGGGGTCGGGAGCTGGAGGCCTGCGACGGACGCCGGTGGTGGTGCCGGAGTTGGGCGGCGGCGCCGTAGTCTTTGTCTGTGGCGTCTATCATCCGTACGGGCCCGGCCGTGGTCCGACGGCGTTTGTCGGCGTGGTCATCGTAGACCCACGGCCCTGGCCCTCCCGCCGAGAAGTATTCATCTTCCTCTGCACGCTCCCGCTCATACTTTTCTTGCCGCCCGCTACTCCGATTCTTCATTTTCTGATCGACGTAGCTAGCCAAGCAAAACTAATTAGATTAAGAGATTATAACCTTCTATTTCTAACTTCTAAGTTCTAACCTTTTATAATTATCATTTTTGTCTCGTTCCTTCGACCACAATAAAAAATAAAAAATAAAAATATATATATATATGTCCGCCTCTATTAAAAAATGTTTTCTTTTCCATTTCAAACCAGACCAGACCAGACTTTCGTAGTTATAAAATACACAGAGAACAAACGTTTACCAGACCAAACCAAATCAGACCAGACCAGCAAATTTCAGTCCAAAAGAAAACATCTTAAGGCTACGTGTCCAGTGGCGGACTCAGAAAATCAGGATCACAGGGTCCCTGCTCTCATATAACTCTAATTAATAAGAGCCCGTTTGGCGATCTTGTTTTTCGACTTATCAGGCTTATGACCCCATTTATTCTCCAAACACGTAACTTTCATTTTGACACGTTGAATTGTGTAATAATAAGAAAACGTAAGTTTAGAGTTACATTTCTAGCTATATTGGCTGATGTTACTGTATAAAATCATTTGAGCTATCTTTCATACTTTAGCCAATCCAGTTGCTTCATAGTATATTTCATGTGTATTGGCGATGCGATAAATTTTTCTTTATTTTATTAATAAAAGATATTCTAAATATTTTTTCATAAATAAGTAGAATCAGCCAATCCACTCACTTCAGCCATAACTTCATAAATTTTAGTAGAATCAGTCAATCCAGCCAATTCGAGTATTACCAAACAGACTCTAAAGTAGCATAACGTTTCATAGTTAATGTACATTATCAAAATATTAAGATAGTCATAACACATAAAATTACATATAAAGTGTATATTTCATTATACGTCCACCAAAAATTTACATTCACACATACTCCACAATAAAAATCCACTCCAAAGTCATACTAGGGATTAAATCCCAAATAGTACACATTCAAAATTCATGCTTTACTCACATAACACATAATAATTATATAATATGAGGAAAACAATTTTGGATCGGCAGAGAAACTTACCTCAATCTTGATGCTCCTAGTTCTCTTTCTCTATTCCACTCTCTAAGGTATCACCTTTTTAATTAATATGATAAAATTAGTCACTTATTCTATTCTTGACAATTTAACGGATTTCCCCCTTATACCATCATTCGAATTTAGGTTATCAGTTAATTAGTAACTCACCACTTTATTTTAGAAACCTCAAATGAATGCATTCTTATCACTAGTCCAATAATCGTATGTCACTACTCACTAGTCCATCTATTAGCAATCATTATTCCATTTTATTTTCACTACAAACAAAGTGTCATTTACCAACGGTAAGAAAAGTGTTGGTATAAATACATGGGAAAAAAGTCAAATAGGCTCTTGTACTTACATAAAAAGGTCAAATAAACCTTTATATTGGAGGCTCTGTCCGACCGTCTTCATTTGGGACGGTTTCCGGTAGAATTTTGTGATAAAATTCTATTAATAAAAGATATTTTAATTTTTTTTTCATAAACAAGTAGAATCAGCCAATCCAGTCACTTCGGCCATAACTTCATAAATTTTAGTAGAATCAGTCAAGACAGCCGATTCAAGTATTACCAAACAGGCTCTAAAGTATCATAACGTTTCATAGTTAATGTACGTTATCAAAATATTAAAATAGTAATAACACACAAAATTACATACGAAGTGTATATTTCATTATACAATTCTACAAATGTACCTTCTTAGGTTTCAATGCAACCCGTCCAGTTTTTCTGGTCCGGGCCATTCATACTAAGGGTTTGAGATGTCCACTTTCAAACTAGGAAACAAGATCCCCTGCTCGGGTCACCCTCTTGTTTTAGCTAAAGTGGAGACTCACCTTCAAGTTACAACTCGGATTCCACCATAATGATTCCTTTTCGCCGTACGTGGTTCGTTCGAGCTACATAACTGAGGCAAGATTTCAAAACCAGAGTCCTGACTCCACGCTCGCTCACCCGTGTTACCGTGTGCCGCCCAGTTCGTCCTACTCATAGTTTTACACCATCTCCTAAACTGGCCCGAATCCCTTACTCGGTCATCTGGAGCACAAGGTCAAGTCCCAGCTGAAATGGTGGCTCCCTACAGATCAAGATGAAAGTTCTCATTCAGTCGTCCAGAATGATTGCCATTTTAGCAAGTTGATCGAGGTGAGGCTTCTGGTCATGGTTGTGATAGTGTCGTTCGGGCTTCGCAACCTAGTTATCTATCCAACTTATGTCTTTTGTGGAAGTTATTTCTCCCTCTTTTTTCTCTTTTCTCTCTCTCCAAACCTTTTAGAACATTGGTTGTACCTTATTCTTTCTCTTTTGCATTGGTATTTAACGCCCAATGCATTTCTTTAATTAATTATTTCCGTAATTCCATTTTCACATTTGCGTTATTGCCGATTTGCCGCCCAATTTTGGTGTTGCAAGGGATTTTCCACCGCAAGCCACAAATGACAAATGGGCTGTCAATTAAAGTTGCAGTAGTCATGGTTACCTTTCTGACCTTTTTCGTTAATTTCGTATGTGGGGCAAAATTACACTAAGTTCAGGTTGTGATGCTATGATAGAATAATGAGTGGGCGTCAACTGATAAATAAAAGGAGGTAAGAGTGTGGTACTCGAAATTGCATAAAAAGTTCAAATAAGTCCTTACTGTCCGGCCGTCACCATTTGGGACGGTTCCCGATGGAATTTTTTGATGAAATTTTTCGAGCATCTTATTCATTAAGTCTAGTTTACTCATACCAAATTTTAGCTAAAACTTCAATCGAGGAGACATTCGAATGAATTCTTGAAGAAAACTGCGTTTTTAACTGCGCAGTTATCTTGAAGAATTCATTTAAATGTCTTCCCAGTTGAATTGTTAGCTGAAATTCGGTATGAGTAAACTAGACTTAATGAATAAGATGCTCAAAAAATTTCGTCAAAATATTCCATCGGGAACCGCCTCAAATGACGATGGCTGGACAGAGCCTCCTATATAAGGACTTATTTGATTTTTTTTTTTGCAACTTCGAGTACCAATCTGACTCTTACCTCTAAATACAAGTATCAGTTAATTCATCAAATGGGTTTTTCCTATTTTTGTTTTAAATAAAAACTGCTAATACTAACAGCTGATCAAAACAGTTAACAAAATCCGTTATTATCAATCAGCCAACACAATCAGCCAACTGTCATTTACCAAGCACCCTTATATATATTCTAGAGTGTAGACATTATGCAATAATGAACATCTATCGTATCACTTAATCTATGCATAAACCTTTATCTTAAGTAGTAGTATACATCAAAAGCCTTGTTACAGCTCAAAAAACTTTGACACTACAGTCTACAGAATAAATACATTCATGTACCTGATGCATCGGCCTAAATACATTCATGTACCTTCGTCCCAAATTGATTTGCAAATTTGACTTTTCTTGGTCAAACAGTTTCATTTTATTTACTTAATTAGGATGTCAATTTTTAATTATATTCTAATTTGGAGTTTGCAACTTTATACGGAATGTAATGTAGTTTTGAATATGTAAATTTTAATTATTATAAATTGAGTTAATTATCGATAAAGGGGTTTGACTTTTATTATTGGTTTATTAAAAAATGTTGACATTGCAAAACAATTTGGAACGGAAGGAAGGGAGTACTACGTATATCCAAAAGGTACTCAATTGTATTCTTGTTATTATTTGTTCAGTTGTTGGATCGATGTAGTACGTAAAACCTCAAACTTCAAATGATTTCTCCATTAAAACTACAATGATAGTTTTATAGAAGAAGCAGTACACGACTGGTTATATTGAGAACCAAATCATCATTTACCATTACAAACTAACCCAGATCCTTGTAAGAGTTCTCTCTTTTACTACCTGGTCATATTTTAATTTGACTATAATCTTTTGCCAACATTAAGTACACCTATTGTAAATAATAGGACAGACGAAAGAAATGTTCAAGAGAAAGCACGAAATGACGGCTGGGAACATGACGCCGGCATAGCGGGCAAGTATTAATACCGGATAACTGGTCGGGTTTGTCATCTGAAACACGAAACCAACCGGCGATGCAATTTGCATGGAATATGTGCTGGCATGGCAGCAGTATTGCTGCTGCGGTCTCGGTCTTGTGACTATGCTCCTCCTCGTGGTTGGGGAGAATGTCTTCGAGACTATTGCAAGTTAAACTTGTTAGTCATAATTAGTTAAATTATTATCTTTATTATTTACGTTTGCATGTAAGTAGTTACTTATATTAGGATTACTTATTGTATTTAGTGGTGTACGTGGGCATGTTTTAAGGAGGTTTTTTAGTCCACTTAAGCTAACTGTCTTCCCACGTTTTTTTGCCTATTAAAGCATGGCGTGGAAGAGGTGAAACTTGAGATGGTTTTTCCTCCTGCAACATAAAACCGATCAATATACTATTACTTCTACGTATTGCATGTTTACATACTTACATGTTATTGAATCCTTTTGTCATATAAAGTAAATATCATTATGGTATTGTGTTGTTAGTCCTACAATTGGTATCAGAGCACACGGTTACAAGAATCCTGCAATTATGAGTTCTTCCTCATCAACAAGTGAAGGGGTCGGAGGAACACATGATGCCTTTGATCGTGGTCAAGAAGAGAGTAGCAAGTACCAAAGTAAGGAAGGTACAGTTACCCTAAAGTACCCTATGTTGAACCGGACAAACTACGCAGCCTGGGCAATTAAAATGGAGGTGTTTATGATAGCACAAGGTGTTTGGGATGCTGTAGAGGCAGATGGACCAGTTGATCGAAGAAAAGATAAGATGGCACTGGCGGCAATATATCAAGGTATAGAAGAAGACACTCTTCTCCAGTTGGGAGCCAAACGAAGTGCAAAAGAAGTCTGGAATATGCTGAGTACGATGCATTTAGGTGCAGAAAGAGTTAAGGAGGTACGTACTCAATCATTGTTAAGAGAGTTTGATGGAATGCAAATGAGCAATTCAGAAAGTGTGGATGATTTTGCTGAAAAATTGCAAATCATAGTAAGTAAACTTCGAGGATTGGGGAATGTAGTGGAAGAAGAGAAGGTGGTTAAGAAACTGCTGAGGGGAGCATCACCCAAGTTCCTTCAGATTGCTTCAACCATAGAAGAATTCTGTGATTTGAAGACCAAAACTGCAGAAGAAGTGATTGGGTCATTCAAGGCTCATGAAGAAAGATTTCAAGGCCAACAAAATACGAATGAAGAAACTGTGTTACTCACAAGAGCAGAGTGGAGAGCAAGAGAAGAAGCCAGACCTCAGAATTATGCAAATAGAGATCAAAACAACTTCAGAGGAAGGGGCAGAGGTCGTGGCAGAGGTAGAGGCCAAGGAAGGGGTATAAGTGATGAAGATCAGCCTCAGCAAAGGAGGAAATTTGACAAATCAAAAATAAAATGTTATAACTGTTCCAAAATGGGACATTTTGCATCAGAATGCACACAAGAGGAGAAGGAAGAAGAAACAAACCTGATTGAGGAGCAAGTAGATGAAACATTTTCATTAATGATGATTGAAACGTGTGAATTAACTAAGTCACATGTTTCAGCAGAGAAGGAGAGTCAATGTAGCAAGGAGGAACCAATGGCATGGTGGTACTTGGACACAGGAGCAAGCAACCACATGACTGGTGTCAGGAATCATTTCTCAAACCTGGACACATCTATACAAGGAAAAGTCAGATTTGGTGATAACTCAATGGTTGATATCAAAGGGATGGGAACTGTTGTATTTCATTGCAAATCAGGTAAACATTTGTCCTTGCCTAATGTGTATTATATTCCCAAACTCAAGAGCAACATTATTAGTCTTGGACAATTGGATGAACTGGGAAGTTATGTGATGTTAAAAGAAGGAACTCTGAGTGTGTTTGATAAAACAGATCATCTTGTTTTTAAAGTGAATAGAAAGGAGAATAAGTTGTTCATGATCTATCTAAAGATTGCATTTAAGGACTGCTTATTGAGTAAAGTCACTAGTACTGAGTGCCTTTGGCATGCAAGATTTGGGCACTTAAACTTCCAGACACTGAGCAAGATGACAAACAATGCTATGGTGGAAGGAATGCCTAAAATTGCACATGTTAATCATGTATGTGAGGGCTGTATGCTAGGCAAACAACACAGATCCCCATTCCCTCAAAACACTTCTTTCAGAGCACATGATAGACTAGAGCTAGTTCATGGTGATTTGTGTGGTCCAATTAAACCACAAACCTCAGGGGGGAAGAATTATTTTATGCTTCTGGTGGATGATTACTCTAGATTCATGTGGGTAACACTGCTAAAAAACAAGGGAGATGCATTTGAGAGTTTCAAGAAGCTCAAACATAAGCTAGAAAGTTCAGTAAACCTAAAACTCAAGTGTTTTAGGACAGACAGAGGAGGAGAATTCACATCACATGAATTCCAGACATATTGTGAACAAGAAGGAGTGCAAAGACACCTTACAGCCCCTTACTCACCCCAACAAAATGGGGTGGTGGAAAGAAGAAATCAAACAGTCATGGAAATGGTGAGAAGCATGATGAAAAGCATGTCAGTTCCAGGCAGATATTGGGGAGAAGCAGTTTCCACTGCTGTATATATTCTGAACAGATCATTGACAAGAAGTCTAGATGACAAAACTCCCTATCAAGTTTGGCATGATAAAGCTCCTAATGTGACTCACCTGTGTGTGTTTGGATGTGTAGCTCACATCAAGGTAGCAGCAGCTCATTTAACAAAATTGGAAGATAGAAGCATCAAGGGAGTTCTGCTTGGTTATGAAGATGGTACAAAGGCCTATAGATTGGTAGATCCAGTGAAAGAGAAAGTAATCATTAGCAGGGATGTGAAATTTGAGGAGGACAAACAATGGGCATGGGATCCTAAAACAGAAAGAAAATCAGAGGCAAAGAAGGATGATTATGAAGCATGCATATCAAAGCAAGAAACAAATCCAAGAGAGATAAACTTCAGAGAAGTAGGGGGAGTAAACGACACTCAGTCAGGCCATGAAGCACTCTCAAATACATCTGGGACACACTCAAACTCCAGTACAAGTGAGGAGCCTTTGCATTTTAGATCTCTTCAAGAGATATATGATGCAACTAGAGAGATCACAAAGGAAGTCAACCTGTGTTTCCTATCCATAGATGAACCTGAAAATTACAAAGAAGTTGTAGAAAGGAAGGAATGGAGACAAGCCATGGCTGCAGAACTTGACTCCATTGAAAAAAATGAGACATGGCAACTATCAGATCTTCCAACAAATCACAAAGCAATTGGGCTAAAGTGGATATTCAAGATAAAGAAGGATCCAGAGGGCAACATTACTAAGTACTCCCTCCGTCCCAGCTAAATCTTTACACTTTCCTTTTTGGGACGTCCCATTTACTCCTTTACCTTTCCTTTTTTGGCAACTCTTTTAACATGATTTGCCATAAATACCCTTCACACCATCCACCCACATTTGCATTTAATGAGATAAAATTAATTACCCACCCACTACCCAACCGTCACTCTCGTATATTCCCTGCTAATACTCGAACCCTCCATACGCTAAACCCAGTGTCGAGCAATAACCTTCTCTCTCCATCTCTTCATCGTCTCTCACGAATTTATTCAATTGCTCTTTGCAATTCCTCCTAATTTTCAACCATTGGAGTTTGTTTGCCTGGTCAAGAAAACTTTAAGTTCTAAATCGATCTACCCATGTATGTTGATGTATGGAATCATGCGATTAGGGTTCTGATGTTTTTTTCAACAGCTATGGCAGATCCAAATTCAGGCATGGATCTTGAAGATCTCGAACATGCCATTGGCGAAGACTCATTTGAACACCGTGTTCCTTCTCTTCCTGAGCAACGAGCCGTTGATAACTTTTGCCGGCACCCCTGGAAAAGGCCAATTCGTGAAACTAGCCAATCAAATAACCATAGCTTCGACCATGGTTGGGCTATGCGAGGGCCTTATATATGACCACAAAGCAGGTCTGGATTTGGAATTATATGTGAACGCAATCTCAATGGGAGTTGCAGTATCAAAATCACTGGACTTGTATGGGAGGAGGATAGTGAGCAGAGAATACTGTAGGTTGGTAAAAGAATACTGTGATCTTGACTTGGCCTTCATCTCGCTACATGTGTTGTGAGTTATGAATACTGTGTCATTCATTTTCTTGTTTTCATGTGCCGGGGCTTTATTCTATTTGTTGTGATGTTTTCATCGGAAAAAAAAGTAAGATACCCCAAACTCTTTTTTGAAACCCGTTATCCGTTTTAAGATAAATTCATATCTTCTTCTTAATTTCCAGTGTTCTCAATCGGTTTTGGTAGTCTGTTAAGCTGTCTATGATGAAATTAAATTGCCCATTCTAAAATAAAGGATATTTGTAAACATTAAATTGATCAATGATGCAATAATGTGATTGTATATGTGTGCTGAGATCCGTGTTGGTGTCACCAGTTGTAACCAAATTGATTGTTACTCCGTACAACCCAGGAGACCCAGAATGATGTCATATATGCTTATGATCTGTGTTGGTGGTATGTTAAGCTGTCAATGATGAAGTTAAATGGCCTTTTATGAAGTAAAGGACATTCTAAACTGTAAATTGATCAATGATGCACTGATGTGGTTCTATCTGTGTGTTGGGATCTGTGTTGGTGTCACCAGTTATAACCAAAGTAATGGTTACAACTTAGGCGACCCAATATGTTGTGTCAATTGCTTATGATCTGTTTTGGTAGTCTATTAAGTTGTCAATTGATCAATGAAAGTAAAAGGCCTTTTCTGAGACTATAACATCAACAAAGAAGTTGCATCTGTACTCAAAATATACTGCATTTATACTCTAAATATTCTGTATCTGTACTCAAAACATACTGCATCTATACTAAACAGTATACAAAAATAATGCATCCATACTAGACTGCATTCAAGATGCATTGCATCTATACATAACATAGTGCATCTATATTCAAAACATACTGCTCTATATGAAACAGTATTCTAAAAACAATGCATTTATACTAGATTGCATTCAAAATGCATTGAATCTACACATAACATGGTGCATCTATGTTCAAAACACACTCCATCTATAATGATGAGTATTTAAAATCGTGTCCCTTATCAGTTCATATGTGAAGATGATGCTCATATTCACTTATGAATTGACCCAGTTCAGACTCACATATATTATGTGAGCCCCCACCATTTATATGATCCAAGGCTTCTTCAATTAAGGCTGCATCTGGTCCAACACTTGCAGGTAAAATTCCTTGTTTGGTCAATCGTTTCTTTCCAATATGTGGTATCTTGTACACATTGCTCCCCTTCACCCTCATTATTTCAGTCATACAACATTGTAGAGTAAGCCACACATCATTCAAAGTTTTTGCCTCTAACTTTTCAAATGCATCTTGAACACATTCAACCAATTCAATAACTGTTTTTGGGGCAGACTGGTGTTGCAATGACTGGATGGCATTAAAAAAACCAAGATCTAGAATATTTAGATCAGGACTGTTTGTGGGTTGACATGTTAAATGAATGTCAAACCCATCAGCTTTAGCAACTGCCTTAAACTCTGGGTCAGATGACTTAATGTGAGGGGTGGCATTATCTTGTTGAATAAAAATAGTCTTGCTTCCATGAATAGGCCACTTAGATTTTATAGCTGGCACCACTTTTTCAATTAGAAAAGCCTTTGTAATGTCTTTGGTGATAGATAACATAGGTTTAGTCTCAAACACACCTGCCACTCTATTCTTGGATGCCCTCTTTGCCGCCTCAATGACTGTGAAAGGGAAAATCCCTATTTTCCCATCGAATAATACCTCTTCATTTCGACCAAATCTTGGCCTAGCCACAGCTGTCAAGAACATCACTTTTGTAATGAACCTTTTGGATTTACAAGTCCTGACCGGATCTATTTCAGCAGGATGCAGGTAGTATTTTTGAGTAGTTTTACTTAAGAAAAACCATTTCTCATCTATGTGAACGTAGTTGTAGAATGCATCAAAGGTTGGTGTTAATCCAATACTTCTAGGGTTCAGTTTGAGAAGACAGAACTCTAACCTTTTTTTCATGTTTTCCTCGGTAAGAAATGGCTTTATTGCACTGCTATGTGATCTGATTTCACCTGCTTGCACCAGCCTGTGCACTTGTGACTTTGACATTTCAAGAGACTTTGCTAGGGTTCTAATGTTTGTTCTTTTGTGTAGAGGAATATCAAGCAATTTGGAGATCTCCAACGGACCAATCTGCCTAGGCCGCCCTTTATACTTGGCCTTAACATCAATAGGAATTTTCAAGAGCAACTGCTTCTGCATAACACTCCAAATGGTGCTAATGGTCTGCCTTGAACAAGAAAACTGACCAGCAACAACAGAAATTAAACCCCTACGCAGCTTCCCATTGACAGAAGAGGCTAATAAAATCTCTGCAATTTGAGTTCTCTCTTGCGGGCTTAATTTTTTTGTGTTCATTGAGAACTCCTGAGTGTAGGCTTTGTAGAGAGACTGAATATTGTGTGGCTTGAGAGACCTATATAACGGTGTTTGTGAACTGCTGTAATGGACTCACCTTTTAATTTGAGTTCAAACATAAAATTTGTGTTGTTTTCCCTCCAAAATTTGTGTTTCCCTCCACTTTTGTATTTTCGTCCCACTTGAGCTGAATTAATTAAGAAATGGGGGAGTTAACAGCCGCATGCAGTAAAAAAAATCAACTCCAACTCCCTGGTACTGCTCACCCGTCAAGTCAGTGGGAAAAGCCCCACTTCGTAGATTAACAAGGTCTACACCAGGGCCAAAGGGTATATAAGGGCTTTCATATTCCATTAATTGCTCTCCTAAAAAACCGATCCAAAAGCAAACGTAAAGATGTAGCCGAGACGGAGGGTATAAAGCAAGATTATTTGCAAAAAGTTACATTCAGAAGCATGGGATAGACTACCTTGAAGTGTTTGCTCCAGTGGCAAGAATGGAAACAGTAAGAACACTATTGGCTCTTTCAGCTCAAAAGAGGTGGCTGGTTCACCACATGGATGTAAAGACAGCTTTCCTGAATGGTGACTTAAAGGAGGATGTGTATGTGGAGCAACCAGAGGGATTTGTGAATGAAAGATATCCAAACAAAGTGCTAAAACTGAACAAAGCACTTTATGGCTTGAAACAGGCTCCTAGGGTCTGGAATGAGAAATTGGATGGATGTTTAAAGAACCTGGTGTGACACCGCACCCGGATGTACGTGGATTCGAAATTTGATATGTACTTAAATTTCCTAACGAATAAAATCGTGTAATGGAATTGGTATATTTAATTAATGCGTGATTAATTAAATTATTTATCGGGTCCCTAATAATGGAAATGGACTCCCAAATATTTAGATGGGCCATGGAAAGGGCATGGAGTTGACCTGTTGGTCAAACGAGGCCCAATTACCGGTATTGGTAATTTATCGGATAACAGCCCGAAATGAATTTCGGGGACTCCTAAATTAATGTTGGGGAACATACATCTTCTCTAAAGGCCCATGATTATGAGGAACGCGTGATATATTTTATTTGGCCCGATAAAATAAAATATAATTAATACAGTCTGAGAAATACAACTTTCGGGGCCAATTATACACACCGGAACTTAATGGGATGACCTCCCACATGAGTGGGGGGCCACCCCACGTTTTTATATGTACAAATTGGCTGAATAAGAGCTGGAGGGGACAAGGGAAAATGGGTTGTGCGGACCTAAAGAGGAGGAAGCCTCCTAAGGACAATAAAATACACCCATGACCCCATCCTCCATATTATGTTTGGATTGATTGCATTGGGATATTTCTTCCACCCCTTGCAATCACTCGGCCAACCAAGAGGGAGAGAGAGAGAGATCCAGCAACTCTTCATCTAAACTCAAGCTTGAAGGAAGCAAGAGTAGGAGAAATCCAAGGAGAAAACTAGCAAGGAAGAAGGTAAGAACCCACCTATCTTCTTTAACTAGTTTTATAGTGTATGATTTTTAAGAAATCATATGGTGGATTAAACATGATGTTCTACACATTTAAAAGTGTATAATATTGTTATAAAATGGTGGTATTTAACTTAGAAGAGTCGTGGAATCGATAGGAGTTGAAACCGCCGGAAACCGCCAAGTGTAGGAGGCTGTTCGTAGTTGCAGACCACGAAAGCCGCCCAGCTTTCGTGAAAGCCGCCCGGCTTTCACCTTCTGCCCAGATTTTCACTTTCAATCGGTTTAGAACGGGGATTGATCGGAGGGCTTAACAAAGGCAACTATTTCAGCACTTCATAAGGTGAGGATGGCTGACTATATTGCTTATAATCTTTGGGTTAATTTCATGAGATTACCTAAAGTTGTTAAAAGTGATTTTCATGGATTATTAATGATTAATAATGCCTAAATGAAAATATTATTGTTTATAAGTAAATGAAGCATGATATACAAATTTGGAAGAAATTGTGTATGATTATGTGATATGAAAGGAATGGTATGGTAATGGAATTAACTATGAAAATGGTGATAAAATATACTTTTACTTCATGTATGAAATACATGAATGGATAAAAGTGATATTTTTGATATTGGGATTAAATCATATTTGGATCGGAAAATCAATTGAGATAAACTATTTGGCTATGAATTAAGAACTTGGTTGTTCTAGGATTATACGACTAGTATCGAAATACTAGTCGGGAGATTCATATAAATAAATGATGGAATTAATCCTAAGAGATAGGATTGTGAATAGATATGCCTTAAGTAGTCTTAAGTGATGCTTTAAGGTCGAATTGTATGAACACTAAGGTGTGTTAGGGGTAGGCCTAAGGGCTATCCAAGTGAATCGATTCTAGGCATAGGATTTGCTTGAGAATTGGACTATGAGAATAAATTAGAGTTGGACTCTAGGATTACATGGAAATGTAGTTGGGCCGAGCCCTTGCCATGTAATGTGTTTAGCATGGAAACGTAGTTGGGCCGAGCCCTTGCCATGTCTTGTGATCTTCATGGAAACGTAGTTGGGCCGAGCCCTTGCCATGAAGTTATGGTTGGTATGGAAACGTAGTTGGGCCGAGCCCTTGCCATACAAATTTAGACATATTAAATTGAGTCAAAGGATTGTATAGAAATGTAGTTGGGCCGAGCCCTTGCTATACAATCGGGACTCGAGGGAACCCTATGGGGTTGTCGTGACTCATAGTCACGGGGAATAAAAATGGTGAATTCTAATGAATATGGGCCCACGGGCCGACTACTTGACTTTATATAAAGTAAGTATAATTATAAAACAGGGTAACCGGGGGTTACGGCCTATGATATGATATCACCTTATTTGAGGATCTTAAGGGATTGAAACATTGATTATACTTAGTATAGTTGTCATTGTACTTGTCAAATGCTTCCAAGTACTGACCTCCCCTTCACGGGGGAGGCCACCTCACAGTTTCAGGTAGAACTTGACGGTTGCTGCCACCGCCCGTTGCTTCGGGGGAGATCAAAGGGGGAAGACGTGGTTCGTGCTTCTTCCGTTTCTGTTTTGAAAACAATTTAAATAATGCTCATGGATATTTTCTTGAATAATCATTTGGGGGCTTGTATGCCCATGTTTGCCGAGTGTGGCATAAACACTTGTATTAAATGTTTCCGCTGCTTAAATGAATATTTTACATTATGCTTGTTTATGGATGTACTATGTGTGAATGGTATTCAAGACGCCTTGTATAGTATGGATGAGTTGGACTGCGGTTGACTATTCGTACTGTACGGCGGGTTGTTGACGTGTCCGGATAGGTCCGGGGCGTGACAATTTAATTGGTATCAGAGCCTTAGTCCGTAAACTTCATAATGAAGCTTCAAAATTCCTTTTGAAAACGATTTTTGCAAACCATGAGCATAAAGTTTTGTACTTATAGAACTTTTGGTACTTGAGTTGCAAGGTCTCTAATTGTTAAGATGGTACCCTTAACAATTGGCATGGCGGCGACTTGAGCCAAAGGATGTCTTAAGTACTTATCCGTCAATTGACATTTCATACGAGTCTAATGACTCATTCTCAATTTCTTTCAGAAATGGAACGTACCGGGAAAGTAATTAGAAGGAACCCGACTGGCCAGGCACCGAGAGGGTCCGTGCAAGGCAGTAGAGGGGCTTCTAGAGTGTCCAGGGGACAAGGCCGTGGAGGCCAAGCTCAGACCGTGAGTGACGGTCATGTTGAAATGGTAAATGAGTCTTACGAGTCCGAGGAGGATTCAACGTATCAACCGGGAACAGAGCCGGTTGAGACCCCATATGATGGGGAATATGACGATGTGAGTGAAGAGAGCGATGATAATGACGCGCTTGAAAGAATGGAGGAACTACTCCGACAGTATCAACAAGATCGTCAAAGGCGTCGGGCAAGGCGTGCTTTGGGAGGGGCTTCAAGAAGAGGAAGCCATGTGGGATCTAGAGGACATGTAGAGTCCCGAGTAGATCGGGGTGCTGAGGTCCCAATAATAAGGATCTCGAAGTACCTCAAAGAAGCGAGAGATTTGGGGTGTAAGCCGTTCGATGGAACGGGAGATATCTCCGTTGCGGCGGAGTGGATCAAAAGATTCAATGAAGCGGCTCTTGATATGCAGCTGCCGCCAAACATGAAGATGAGAGTAGCAACGAGGTTGCTAGAAGGAATGGCGTCCACGTGGTGGGACGGAGTCAAGGGGAAGTATGGTGAGAATGTCACTTGGGAGAATTTCCGGCAGGAATTCTTCAACCAATACTACTCCGACTTTGAGGTGAACTTGAAAAGGAGGGAATACACCAACTTGACCCAAGGAGGCAAGTATACCGTGAGGCAACTTGAGCATAAATTCAGGGAGCTTGCCGAGTTCATACCGGAGTATGCTTGCGACGAAAACCGAATGGTCAACCACTTTTGGGATGCCTTGGATTTGGACGTGCGTGAGAGGGCAACACAATTGCCTAACATGACGTTTAGTCAGGTGGTTGAACAAGGTTTGAAAGGAGAGAAAGAATGGGAGGAAAGGAAAATGAAAAACGCCGAGGAGGCGAAGAAAAGGAAATGGGAGAGCACCGGCCCTCAAGGTTCTAGTAGAAGGGGGAACCACGGGGGAGGTGGATCTTTTAGAACACCCGCACCCCCATCTAGGGGAAATCAAGGCCCAGAAGGGCAAGGTTCGAGGTCGCGGGGCTCGGGCGTAATGAGGTGCAACAATTGCAAAAGAAACCACTCGGGCAAGTGCCGTGATCCCCCACGGTGTTACCAATGTGGGGAGGCAGGACACTTGAGATCGAATTGCCCACAACTTGGGCGAGCCATGGGTGCAGGACCTAGCAGCGGGACTACGGCAAGTAGGAACCGGGCAGGAGTACCTCATGGGAGCACGGGGCACGGCGGGCCAAGTACAAGCAACGCACCCTCCGTGAACCAAGGGAAGGCCCAAGCTAGGGTCTATGCAACGACGGAAGCCGATGCTCGTGCTAATCCGGACTCGGTTGCGGGTAATTCCTTAAACTTTTGACGTTAATCCTTGTTGAACAATATAAGTGTTTAAAATGAACAAGTTGTAAGGCCTTTGGCCAACCGGGCATGTTTTTTAGCTCGAGGAAGGGAAATTATATCCACCTGGGACGAAAGCCGCCCGGCATTGACGGAAGCCGCCCGGCTTCCGCTTCCGAATTTCTTGCAAAATTCTACGGTGACTATAAGACGCCCGACTTTGACGAAAGCCGCCCGGCTTTCGTACTTAATTTTGTTAAAATCTTTCGGCGGAGGAAAACCGGCCGGGTTTCGTAAAAACCGGCCGGCTTGTGTTCAGGCATCTCCGGGTGAGGCGCTACTAATGAAAACCGGCCGGCAATCGTAAGAACCGGCCGGCTTTTATAAATGAAAACTTCGTAATTCCTTCGGTGACCGAAAACCGGCCGGCTTTGGCAAAAACCGACCGGCTTACGTAACCAGCCATTCCGAGCCGTAAGCCAAGGCACGAAAACCGGCCGGCTTTCACGAAAAGCGGCCGGCTTTCCCTTATTGGTGCACGGTGTTGGTTTTTGGGTGGGAATCGGGATGGAGTCGGGATGGGGCGTTAGATGACGATCATCCAAACCATAGCCGGGGTATTCTACAACCTAAGAAATGAGTCTAATAAGTAGGGAGTGTGTCTTACATTGCTTATGAATGTAGGAACACTAAAGATTAACGGGAGAGACGTAAGAATCCTTATCGACACTGGGGCGCAACGATCATTCGTGAGTGAGGCGTTTGCCGGGGGAATTCAAAGAACCACTTGTACCGATGGCTCAAGCCCTATTGGTATCCACACCTCTAGGGGAAGACATCGAGAGAGATAGCCACTATCCATCGTGTGAGGTGGAAGTGGAGGGCCAAAGCTTGACGTGTGACTTCGTACCGCTGAGTATGATTGAATTCGATGCAATCCTGGGGATGGATTGGCTTGAGAAGCATCATGCTAGGGTCGATTACTACACAAAGATACTTGAACTCGAAGGCGATGAAGGGGTAACCTTACGCTTCGAGGGGGATCGGGCCAAATCCAATAGTTGTATCATATCCGCCGTGAGAGCTAGGAGTATGATGAGAAAGGGTTGCCACGCATGTCTAGCATACGTGGTAGACAAATCAAAAGAAGAGACGAGCATTGATGATGTGAGGGTGGTATGCAAGTATCCGGATGTCTTTCCAAAGGACTTACCGGGACTTCCACCCGATAGGGAGATTGAATTTGTGATCGAGGTCGAGCCCGGCACCAAACCAATCTCCATACCGCCATACCGCATGGCACCCGCAGAACTTAACGAGTTGAAAACCCAATTGCAAGAGCTTTTGGATAACGGTTTCATTAGACCAAGTCACTCCCCGTGGGGAGCACCGGTCCTTTTTGTGAAGAAGAAGGATGGAACACTTCGAATGTGCATTGACTATCGTCAACTGAACAAGGTCACAATCAAGAATAGGTATCCTTTGCCTAGGATTGATGACTTGTTTGATCAACTACGAGGAGCAACCGTGTTCTCAAAGATTGACTTGAGGTCGGGGTACCATCAATTGAAGACCAAGGAAGATGACATACCAAAAAGTGCTTTCCGCACAAGGTATGGGCATTTTGAATTCCTTGTTATGTCGTTTGGGTTAACAAACGCCCCCGCGGCATTCATGGACTTGATGAACCGAGTATTCCATAAATACTTGGACCGATTCGTAATTGTGTTCATAGACGACATCTTGATTTACTCGAAGAGTGAAGAAGAGCATGAGGAACACTTAATACTGGTTCCCGAGACACTGCGGGAGAAGAAACTTTATGCCAAATTTTCTAAATGTGAATTTTGGCTAAAGGAGATTGGCTTCCTCGGGCATGTGGTTTCGGGATCGGAAATTGCTGTTGATAACAAGAAGATAGAAGCCATTACCGAATGGGAGAGGCCAAAGAATGTCAAGGAAACTCGTAGTTTCCTTGGTTTGGCAGGCTACTACAGAAAGTTCGTGGAGAAGTCTCTGTTTTGGCATCACCATTGACGAAGCTCACTCGTAAAGGAGCTAAGTTTGTATGGGATGACAAATGTGAGAAAGGGTTCATTGAACTAAAGAAGAGGTTGACTGAGGCACCGGTACTCGCATTACCCAAACAGGGTGTGGGGTACGATGTCTATAGTGACGCAAGCATCCAAGGGCTTGGATGTGTGTTGATGCAGGAGGGAAGGGTAATCGCCTATGCTTCACGACAGTTGAAGACGAAGCATGAGGTGAATTATCCTACTCATGATTTGGAGCTCGGGGCAGTGGTATTTTCACTGAAGATTCGGAGACATTACCTCTACGGGGAGACATGTCATATATATACTGACCATAAGAGCTTGAAATACGTGTTTACTCAGAAAGAGTTGAACATGAGACAGAGGCGATGGATGGAGTTGATAAAAGACTACCATCTTATCATTGAGTACCACCCCGGTAAAGCCAATGTGGCGGCGGATGCCTTGAGCCGAAATAGTTCGTCTGGGGCATTGCTGACTAGTTTGAGGGCATTGAGAGCCCAATTGGAGGTACCTAGCGATGGTGCCTTATTGACATGATTTGAGTGAGACCTACTTAACTTGATGAGATCAAGAAGAGTCAAGAGACTCACAAAAAAACTGATGAAGGTCCGAGAACGCATGCTAGCGGGATCGGTGGAGGATTTCAGGGAGAGACAATGGTCTCCCCACGATGCATCGGGACATTTGTAATTCTCGAGGAAATTGGGGTCGTAGCATACCGATTGCAATTGACTCCAGAATTGGAGAAGATACATAACGTGTTCCACGTGTCTATGCTTAAGAAATGTGTGCCGGATCCGTCTCACGTGTTAGAGAAACCACCCGTGGAAATACGTGAAGACTTAAACTATGCCGTACGGCCGGTGAGGATACTTGATAGGCAAGTAAAGAAACTAAGAAGCAAGAAAGTTCCAATGGTGAAAATCCTTTGGAAAGGTGACCAAGTTGAAGAAGAAACTTGGGAAACGGAGGCTTTAATGAAGGAACAATACGCATTTCTTTTTGAATGAGCACTTGTGAATTTCGGGGACGAAATTCCCGTTAAGGGGGGGTGAACTTGTGACACCGCACCCGGATGTACGTGGATTCGAAATTTGATATGTACTTAAATTTCCTAACGAATAAAATCGTGTAATGGAATTGGTATATTTAATTAATGCGTGATTAATTAAATTATTTATCGGGTCCCTAATAATGGAAATGGACTCCCAAATATTTAGATGGGCCATGGAAAGGGCATGGAGTTGACCTGTTGGTCAAACGAGGCCCAATTACCGGTATTGGTAATTTATCGGATAACAGCCCGAAATGAATTTCGGGGACTCCTAAATTAATGTTGGGGAACATACATCTTCTCTAAAGGCCCATGATTATGAGGAACGCGTGATATATTTTATTTGGCCCGATAAAATAAAATATAATTAATACAGTCTGAGAAATACAACTTTCGGGGCCAATTATACACACCGGAACTTAATGGGATGACCTCCCACATGAGTGGGGGGCCACCCCACGTTTTTATATGTACAAATTGGCTGAATAAGAGCTGGAGGGGACAAGGGAAAATGGGTTGTGCGGACCTAAAGAGGAGGAAGCCTCCTAAGGACAATAAAATACACCCATGACCCCATCCTCCATATTATGTTTGGATTGATTGCATTGGGATATTTCTTCCACCCCTTGCAATCACTCGGCCAACCAAGAGGGAGAGAGAGAGAGATCCAGCAACTCTTCATCTAAACTCAAGCTTGAAGGAAGCAAGAGTAGGAGAAATCCAAGGAGAAAACTAGCAAGGAAGAAGGTAAGAACCCACCTATCTTCTTTAACTAGTTTTATAGTGTATGATTTTTAAGAAATCATATGGTGGATTAAACATGATGTTCTACACATTTAAAAGTGTATAATATTGTTATAAAATGGTGGTATTTAACTTAGAAGAGTCGTGGAATCGATAGGAGTTGAAACCGCCGGAAACCGCCAAGTGTAGGAGGCTGTTCGTAGTTGCAGACCACGAAAGCCGCCCAGCTTTCGTGAAAGCCGCCCGGCTTTCACCTTCTGCCCAGATTTTCACTTTCAATCGGTTTAGAACGGGGATTGATCGGAGGGCTTAACAAAGGCAACTATTTCAGCACTTCATAAGGTGAGGATGGCTGACTATATTGCTTATAATCTTTGGGTTAATTTCATGAGATTACCTAAAGTTGTTAAAAGTGATTTTCATGGATTATTAATGATTAATAATGCCTAAATGAAAATATTATTGTTTATAAGTAAATGAAGCATGATATACAAATTTGGAAGAAATTGTGTATGATTATGTGATATGAAAGGAATGGTATGGTAATGGAATTAACTATGAAAATGGTGATAAAATATACTTTTACTTCATGTATGAAATACATGAATGGATAAAAGTGATATTTTTGATATTGGGATTAAATCATATTTGGATCGGAAAATCAATTGAGATAAACTATTTGGCTATGAATTAAGAACTTGGTTGTTCTAGGATTATACGACTAGTATCGAAATACTAGTCGGGAGATTCATATAAATAAATGATGGAATTAATCCTAAGAGATAGGATTGTGAATAGATATGCCTTAAGTAGTCTTAAGTGATGCTTTAAGGTCGAATTGTATGAACACTAAGGTGTGTTAGGGGTAGGCCTAAGGGCTATCCAAGTGAATCGATTCTAGGCATAGGATTTGCTTGAGAATTGGACTATGAGAATAAATTAGAGTTGGACTCTAGGATTACATGGAAATGTAGTTGGGCCGAGCCCTTGCCATGTAATGTGTTTAGCATGGAAACGTAGTTGGGCCGAGCCCTTGCCATGTCTTGTGATCTTCATGGAAACGTAGTTGGGCCGAGCCCTTGCCATGAAGTTATGGTTGGTATGGAAACGTAGTTGGGCCGAGCCCTTGCCATACAAATTTAGACATATTAAATTGAGTCAAAGGATTGTATAGAAATGTAGTTGGGCCGAGCCCTTGCTATACAATCGGGACTCGAGGGAACCCTATGGGGTTGTCGTGACTCATAGTCACGGGGAATAAAAATGGTGAATTCTAATGAATATGGGCCCACGGGCCGACTACTTGACTTTATATAAAGTAAGTATAATTATAAAACAGGGTAACCGGGGGTTACGGCCTATGATATGATATCACCTTATTTGAGGATCTTAAGGGATTGAAACATTGATTATACTTAGTATAGTTGTCATTGTACTTGTCAAATGCTTCCAAGTACTGACCTCCCCTTCACGGGGGAGGCCACCTCACAGTTTCAGGTAGAACTTGACGGTTGCTGCCACCGCCCGTTGCTTCGGGGGAGATCAAAGGGGGAAGACGTGGTTCGTGCTTCTTCCGTTTCTGTTTTGAAAACAATTTAAATAATGCTCATGGATATTTTCTTGAATAATCATTTGGGGGCTTGTATGCCCATGTTTGCCGAGTGTGGCATAAACACTTGTATTAAATGTTTCCGCTGCTTAAATGAATATTTTACATTATGCTTGTTTATGGATGTACTATGTGTGAATGGTATTCAAGACGCCTTGTATAGTATGGATGAGTTGGACTGCGGTTGACTATTCGTACTGTACGGCGGGTTGTTGACGTGTCCGGATAGGTCCGGGGCGTGACACCTGGAGTTCAAGAGATGCATATATGAACATGCAGTGTATCTAAAGGCTACTGAAATGGATGTCATCATAGTTGGTGTGTATGTAGATGATCTTTTTCTCACAGGATCAAATCCAGGACACATTCAGAACTTCAAGACAGAGATGATGAACATTTTTTATATGAGTGACCTGGGAATACTCAGTTACTATCTGGGGTTGGAAGTGAAGCAAGAGGAAGGAGTCATAAGTTTAAATCAATCAAGCTACGCTAAGAGAATCTTGGAACAGATGGGAATGGGAGAATGTAACCCCTGCAGCATACCTATGGAACCTAGGAGCAAACTCAGCAAGTTTGATGAAGGGATACCTGTTGATTCTACATTGTACAGAAGTGTTGTTGGAAGTTTGAGGTACTTGGTAAACACTCGACCTGACATAGCATATTCTGTGGGGATTGTAAGCAGATATATGGAAGCACCAACTCAAACTCACATGAATGCAATAAAGCATGTCCTAAGATATGTCAAAGGAACATGTAATATGGGGTGTGTGTTCAAGCATGGAGACAAAATCAGTAGGCTGACTGGTTTTGTGATAGTGATCTTGCAGGAGATGTGGATGATCGAAAGAGTACAACAGGAATCCTATATTTTCTTGGGGAAAACCCAATAACTTGGGTGTCACAGAAACAGAAAATTGTGGCACTCTCCTCCTGTGAGGCAGAGTATATTGCAGCCACTGGAGGAGCCTGTCAAGGGATATGGCTTATGAAGTTGTTGGAAACTCTGAGAGGAAAAGTGGGAGATAAACCGGTGTTGAAGATAGATAACAAGTCAGCTATTGATATTCGTGTAATTTCCGATTGTATGTTTGTATTTTTAACTAGTTTTTATTAATTGTAGTTGTGGAAATTACACACTTTTGGTGTAATATTTTATTTTCATTTTAATTTGTAATTTGTTTAGATTAGGATTATTCTGAGCTAAACAGGTCAAAGATCATCGAAGGGATCAAGATTGGACCTTAAAAGATCAAGGAAAGTGCCAGGAGACAAGAAAGATTTCGATTTGGAAAAAATACTCATGTACCCGGTCGGGTATTGCCTATACCCGATCGGGTATTCACTTGATTCGATTGTCCAAATCAAATTCGGGAACAAATGATCGTGGGAGCAAAGTTTCGTGAAGATTTGTCACATACCCGATCGGGTATGCCGACATACCCGATCGGGTATGCCCAGAAAAGTGACTTTCTGGGCAATTTCCTAAGATACCCGATCGGGTATCCTATATACCCGATCGGGTATCAGACCCTGCAGCTCCCAAAAGCCTATAAATACACCCCTTTCCTTCACAATAAAATCACCAATTCACATATACTCTTTAGTTCAGTTTAGATTAGTGTTTACTTTATATTTTCTATCATGTTTAGTCTCCAAATGAGGAGCTAAACTCTTCCATCTTGGTTTTGCTACTTTGAAGCTTAATGAATTTGTAAGTTGTGAGTTATTCTCTTTAATCTTCTTCCTTGAATATTAATTCTTCCTTTAAATACTATTTCTATATCAATGTTGGGGAGTGTTACTAAGATGACAATTAGTTAACATCTTGACATTAGTTATAGTAATAATTATTTCTTCCTCTACGTTAATATTGGGGAGTGTTACTAAGATGACAATTAGTTAACATCTTGATATTAACTATAGTAGGATTCATCTTCTTTAATATTCTTTCTTGAGTATTAATTAATTCCTATTCATATTTCATATTAATATTTTGAACATTACTTAAAGGATCAACTAGTTTTGTTTCATATATTAATTAATACTAGAATCAGTCGATTAATACGCTTGTTATTAATTCGGTCCTTTCATGGTAGTAAACTTGGATTATTAATGCATGCATCTCATGGTTAATAATCTAAAGGGAATTAATTATATTGATTAAACCAATAAACCGCTTGTGTTGAGGTTATCAATCTCAATCGTTTTCATCTTAAGTTTATTTCTACTATCAAGTTAATATACTTCGCTTGTTCTATATTGACTCGATAGTAAGTTTTATTAATGAACGCTTCTCGTTATTAATAACTACCCTCGATGAACTGGATATACTCCTCGATTGAGTATTCGAGAGGAAGATAGTTAAAGATATAACCGGGATCGACGAACATTTTATTAAGTGGATAAAAGCAAAGCCAAGTCTTCTTCTCATTAATTAAACTCATTTAAGTCATCCATCTTAGTGTTAATTAAATCAAATCAAATCTAAAAAACCCCCTTTGTTACTAGTTAATTAAAAAGAGAAATATTCCTTTCCCTGTGGATACGAACCTTACTTCGCTATACTACGTATTAGTGTCGTATTGTATTATTACTTTGAGTGCACACCACGACAAAGTGCACGTCAAATTTGGCGCCGTTGCCGTGGAAAGGCAATTATTTTTCTTTTTATTTTATCTCATAAAAAAAAATCTTAGTTTTCTATTTTCTGAGCTTTCATGGGTATATGGATACCAACACATCATCCCTAGAGAGTCAAATTTCCGACTTGACTTCTCTAATAAAGGAGTTTATTTCATGTTCAAAATCTCAAGATGTCCATACATGCAACATTTGCATGTCACACAGGCATCTTACGGATTTTTGCCCAGAGCTTCAAAAAGAATACTTTGAACAAAGGAATGATGTTGGTTTCCAAGAGAGGTATGATTCATTCTCCAACACATATAACCCATACTCAAGTTCTTATTCCAGCATGTCCACTGAAGACATGATCCGAGCTCTCACTATCAATGTGACGAATATGCAACAAAATATGTCACAATGCCCGCAAGAAACAGTGTCCAACGAACAGAACTTGGACAATCAGTTGAAACAAATGCCAAGCATTGTGAACCACATGGGCGAGGAGGAGGAAGAAGAGGAGCTTACGGAGAAAGCTCAACCGGAGGAGGAACCTCAAAACTCAACTCCACCACCGGCCATTCCTGAAATCATGCCACCATTTCCTGAGACTCTAAGGGAAACACAAAGGATGGAGAACGACAAAGACATCTACGAAATCTTCAGCAATTGTGAGTATCATTTAGATTTCTCTTCGTTCACAAATATGCAGGGAATAACGGTGGAGTTACGCAAACATTTCATACTCCCTCTTATACCACCCAGATCAAAACCCCTTCGATTGACTATGCTAAGTGAAAATCATGGACCCTCACTCTTACAATATGAAGTGATAGAAATCCGGATATTTGATCCTGGAAAGATTGTCAAAATAAAGGGTCGACAAATTGAGCCTTTCTATAAAAGTCACTCGGGCGAAAATGTGAAGAAGAGGGATCATCACGATCCAAGCCTAAACGACTGAAATTAAAAAAGATGGTGTCGTGCCACGACGTTAAATAAGGCGCTTTTTGGGAGGCAACCCAAGTGAGGTACATCATTGTGTGTTTATTTTATTTTATTTTTTCTTTTTCTTTCCCCTACACAACCTCCTTTTCACCTCTTTTCATCTTTAATCTTTCAAAACACCATCCAATTCCACCCCAATCACCCCAACCCTCATAACCATATCCTTCTTTCTTTAAAAATCTATCCAAATCCTCCACCAAACCCCACACACAAAACAATCATAATCTTGTTCTCATCACTTTCCTCTTACTCCACATACCCTCTAATCCATAAACTCTTACACTCACCCCTCTCCCAAACCACAATTTTATATCTTCAAAAAAACCCAAAAAAAGTGATGGCGATAACGAGCACTAGGGACAGTGCTCCGAGCTAAGCGAGGGGGAGTCACTCATTGGTACGCAATTAATTTTTCTACCTTGTAACTTGCATTATTATTATTTTTTTCACAAAAAAAAAAGAGAAATGCTAGTTAGGTTGAAAACCCAAAAATGGGCAATCTAAGCAAAAAGGGCTTATAAAAAAAATGAGTGAGTTGGAAAGGATGGAAAAACAAAAAGAGATGCTAGGATGAAAACCTGAAAAGGCTCCTAGGCAAAATGAGAGATATGAGAGATACATTTGTTTTTGCAGAACATCATTTAATCTCTTGACGGAAAAGAAGAATAAAAGAGGTGAAGAAAAAAATGAGCATAGAAGGCCATGAAACCCAAGAAGATGTTATTTTTTTATTGAGCTAAAAACTCAATGTAAAAAAAAATAATGTTTTATCCTTGGTGGTCTTTTGCTTTTTCTTGTTGATTGTTGAACTTTTGAGGATTTGGAAGTGTTAAACATTTGACTTTACTCGAGGACGAGTAAAGAAGCTAAGTGTGGGGGAGTTGATATTCGTGTAATTTCCGATTGTATGTTTGTATTTTTAACTAGTTTTTATTAATTGTAGTTGTGGAAATTACACACTTTTGGTGTAATATTTTATTTTCATTTTTATTTGTAATTTGTTTAGATTAGGATTATTCTGAGCTAAACAGGTCAAAGATCATCGAAGGGATCAAGATTGGACCTTAAAAGATCAAGGAAAGTGCAAGGAGACAAGAAAGATTTCGATTTGGAAAAAATACTCATGTACCCGGTCGGGTATTGCCTATACCCGATCGGGTATTCACTTTATTCGATTGTCCAAATCAAATTCGGGAACAAATGATCGTGGGAGCAAATTTTCGTGAAGATTTGTCACATACCCGATCGGGTATGCCGACATACCCGATCGGGTATGCCCAGAAAAGTGACTTTCTGGGCAATTTCCTAAGATACCCGATCGGGTATCCTATATACCCGATCAGGTATCAGACCCTGCAGCTCCCAAAAGCCTATAAATACACCCCTTTCCTTCACAATAAAATCACCAATTCACATATACTCTTTAGTTCAGTTTAGATTAGTGTTTACTTTATATTTTCTATCATGTTTAGTCTCCAAATGAGGAGCTAAACTTTTCCATCTTGGTTTTGCTACTTTGAAGCTTAATGAATTTGTAAGTTGTGAGTTATTCTCTTTAATCTTCTTCCTTGAATATTAATTCTTCCTTTAAATACTATTTCTATATCAATGTTGGGGAGTGTTACTAAGATGACAATTAGTTAACATCTTGACATTAGTTATAGTAATAATTATTTCTTCCTCTGCGTTAATATTGGGGAGTGTTACTAAGATGACAATTAGTTAACATCTTGATATTAACTATAGTAGGATTCATCTTCTTTAATATTCTTTCTTGAGTATTAATTAATTCCTATTCATATTTCATATTAATATTTTGAACATTACTTAAAGGATCAACTAGTTTTGTTTCATATATTAATTAATACTAGAATCGGTCGATTAATACGCTTGTTATTAATTCGGTCCTTTCATGGTAGTAAACTTGGATTATTAATGCATGCATCTCATGGTTAATAATCTAAGGGGAATTAATTATATTGATTAAACCAATAAACCGCTTGTGTTGAGGTTATCAATCTCAATCGTTTTCATCTTAAGTTTATTGCTACTATCAAGTTAATATACGGCGCTTGTTCTATATTGACTCGATAGTAAGTTTTATTAATGAACGCTTCTCGTTATTAATAACTACCCTCGATGAACTGGATATACTCCTCGATTGAGTATTCGAGAGGAAGATAGTTAAAGATATAACCGGGATCGACGAACATTTCATTAAGTGGATAAAAGCAAAGCCAAGTCTTCTTCTCATTAATTAAACTCATTTAAGTCATCCATCTTAGTGTTAATTAAATCAAATCAAATCTAAAAAACCCCCTTTGTTACTAGTTAATTAAAAAGAGAAATATTCCTTTCCCTGTGGATACGAACCTTACTTCGCTATACTACGTATTAGTGTCGTATTGTATTATTACTTTGAGTGCACACCACGACAAAGTGCACGTCAGCTATAGCCTTAGCCAACAACCCAGTGCACCATGAGCGAAGTAAACACATTGATACCCGTTTTCATTTCATTCGTGAATGCATTGAGAAAGGTAAGATTGATCTTGAGTATGTTAGAACACAGGAGCAGCTGGCTGATATACTAACTAAACCACTTGGAAGGCAACGCTTTGGAGAGCTCAGAACAAGAATAGGAGTGCAGGACATAAGAAAGGACAAACAAGTTTAAGGGGGAGAATATTGCAAGTTAAACTTGTTAGTCATAATTAGTTAAATTATTATCTTTATTATTTACGTTTGCATGTAAGTAGTTACTTATATTAGGATTACTTATTGTATTTAGTGGTGTACGTGGGCATGTTTTAAGGAGGTTTTTTAATCCACTTAAGCTAACTGTCTTCCCACGTTTTTTTGCCTATTAAAGCATGGCGTGGAAGAGGTGAAACTTGAGATGGTTTTTCCTCCTGCAACATAAAACCGATCAATATACTATTAGTCTATTACTTCTATGTATTGCATGTTTACATACTTACATGTTATTGAATCCTTTTGTCATATAAAGTAAATATCATTATGGTATTGTGCTGTTAGTCCTACAGAGACATTGGAGGCGAATCACAAGGCACTGCGGCTCGTACTTGCCCAAACAAATTGCACATGTTTCTTCTTCTTCTTCTTCTTCACCATCTAATTTTTCTCCACCGCCAAGTTGGAAGAAACTGTAGCCATTCGGCACCATCCTCGGGAGAGGCATTGGAGATGAGGGATCGTAACCATGCACACCAGGCGGCAGCTGCTCAAGGCAGTCTAGAAACCAGGTCCAGGCCTTGAGTCCCAAAATTATAGAGAGCTTACAACACACAGCCACGCTAATTGAGTATAGCTTTGAGTTAGAGTTGTCATTGGTGAGAGGAATAAGCCGATCACGACATCGCCTTATTAACACACTTGCAAGGTACTCGATGTTTTCTCCTGGGATAATGTTCTGGAAGGGGGAGAGTAGTTATTTCTTTGGTATATATATGTATTAAATTTACATATTGGGCTTCCTTTGCTTATGTTGTACTTCAAAAAGGAAAACCCAAAAAATCCCCCAATTACTTTTGTTCGGCCAGTTTAGAAGCGGAATAACCATCAGAATACAAATGGAAAAGGGTTTTAAGGCGATTTGCGATTCTTTTGTTCTGGCCTAGACTAATCGATCAACAATAGAGCCTTAGCTAAGGTCAATTTGTGATTCCCTTGTTCCAATCTATAGACTTAATCGATCAACATCAAGGTTAATCTTTCATCTTCTTTGCTTAGCTTCTAAGAACCCGTTTGGTAACATTGTTTTTCGGCTTATCAGGCTTATCAACCAACTTTTTCACCAAACACGCAATTTTTGCTTTCGCGCGCTGAATTGTATAATAAGCAGAAAAAGCAAGGTTGAAGTTACTTTTCTGGCTGTATTGGCTGAAGTTACTGTAGATGACCATTTTAGCTATTTTTACATATATATTTTTTCCTTATTTTATTAATAAAATACGTAGTATATTTTAAAAAACAATTTTTTCTTAAATTAGCAGAATCAGCCAATGCAGGTACTTCAGTCAGAAATTCATAAATTTTAGCAGAATCAGCCAAATCAGCCGATTTTGGTGCTACCAAACGGGTTCTAAATTTCTAATATTTTTCTATTTAAAGTCATAAAAGGATTTAAAGCCTACCAAATATCTGTTGAGAAGGAATTTATTGAACATCTAGAATGCCGAGTTAATTAATACTTTTGCAGCTAAAACTCTTTGGCGAGTTGTACTTAATTAGTCATTTGAATACTTTGACATTAATGTAATTTTTATTTAATTTTCTTCAATTTCAAAGAAAATTATAGTAAAATAAATAAACAATGTTAGGGCCTTTTATGAAGTTCGACTCAGGCCCGAGTTTTGGTAGGATCGGCACTGTATAAGATGGAAGACTATATTGACGTTTGCGATAAATGTGTCGAGATTATTGACTTAAATGAAAAAGAAGAAGAAGAATTCATCACTTTGATTACATAAAAAGTTCTCTCCCGCGGGAGCCGGCGTTTTGTTGGGGTGGACTGAATGTCGAGATCAGCTTAATGATAAGCTGAGTCTCATCAAAATCATTCTCGGTACGCTTTGAATTACAAAACGAGTAAAAGACTTAAAAAAGAAATTGTGCTTTTAATCTCTCAAATAGTGCTCACTTTCAAATGTAGTCTCCCTATTGTGGAGTTTGTAAATATCACCCCTCAAGTATCCAAATTATTGTAAATGAAATACTCCCTTTAAATCTGAAATAACATCGTCAACTTTTTTACTTTTGGCATGGTTAGAGTTACAACCTCAGACACAATAAAAAAGTTATGATGTTTCAAAAACTCTTCACATACTGATAATTTTTATCTCTACAGTTACACCACAGATAAATAAAAAATTAATGGAAGATGACTATTTTTACGCAATAAATTTGCGACATAGACAAAGAGTGTTTTCAAAATGGGTAAAAACGGTATCACTTTTGTACACATTGGCAAAAAAATTCCACCGGTTATTTTTTACACAAAAGGAGGCCACAGATAAAAAAAAAGTCAGTCAGGAAAAAAATCATACTAAAAAGTTCTGACACAGATAAAAATGTTTTCAAACAACTTAAGAAGTTTATACTTTTTGTACATATATTCAAAAAAAAAATTGTACTAACAATTTCCAAAAAATCAATTTTATAGATAAAAAACATGACCATCAATTATTACACTTTCCTAACGTTTACTAGCATTTCTTAATGTTTTTTTTACAGAAATTTCTTAATGTTTTAGGCAATTCTCACCACGTGCAACAACCTATTCCATGCCATAAATTTGTAAACCTAATAAGAAACTATCCGGAAGACTCCTCAATTATATTGCTCACGGCGTCGGCTGATTCTTTAATATGAGTAATACATAAATTGGTAATCCTAAGAGAATAAGGATTTGTGCTACGGTAAAACAGGGCCGGCGACAATAAATATAGGCACCACAACGCTTCTTTAATTCGATCCCTCAAACTGATTTGCATATAGCTCTACTCCGATTTGGTTCGCCCGCTGCAGCGATGGCGAAATTGTTTGATAGTTTTCGGTTGAACTTGGACGTAGATACAGAAGATGGTCCTGACCTTCAAACAGGGGCAGACCCAGGAAATTGATATTGGAGGGGCGATAATTTAAACAAAAAAAAATCTAGGCGATTATTATTATAAGTTATAACCTTAATATAATACGGAGTAGTAATTAAACGAAGCATTATAATAGAAGAAGAGACAAATATATCATTACAAAATAGTTAAAGTTAGTACCTTAGAATTGTACCCAACGCTTCTTCAACGAGATAAATTCCTCAATCACGACTTTTTAGTCAAAAGTTTTAGCAATTTCTCTTTCAATATAAACAATAAGGTTGTCTGCAACATACTCATCCTCCATTTTATTGCGAAGCCTTTTTTTTTATAATTTTCATTGCGGAAAAAGTCCTTTTGGTTGTTGCTGTCGAAACCGGTAGAGTCAACAAAAGTCGGGTCAATTTATCAACAAGCTAAGAAAGTACACTTTTGACATCTCCGTCTCCGCTAATCTTTGACAAAGTTCACCCATTGTAGAAAAATTCACCAACTTTGGATGATTTAGAACATTGAGCTTATAATGCTGCAATTGAAACCTCAAGCTCACCTTCTCCTGCTCAATAAAATCAAATAGGTAATATTTATCCACTAAAGAACAGATATCATCAATGTTAAAAGACTTATATGAGTCCTTAGGATCCAAAGCACCACTAAGAGTAAGAAGATCCATTATCTGTTCACCGAATCTGCTATTCAGCTCCAACAATTATGAATCTATGGCTGCGTAAAACATATCAACCCGATAGTGACGTTCAATATCAAACCCTTCTTGATCATGGCGTTTGCATTTTACCGCATAAGGAGACTTCATATTAGGAACTTCAATTTCATGCTTTGTGCAAAACTCTTTAACAATTTCTAAGAAGTTATCACATCCACCCTCCCTTAACTTTTGGATCAACATTTTGGTGCTTGACACCAAATGCATAGCATTTACTATGTCTTGGCACTTCTTCTGTATATGCTGACATGGAAGATCTGTAATGCCCATAATTTCTTTAATAAGATGCAACATGAAAACAAAATCAAAAGATTTAATCTTCTTAAGTTCTCTAGCTGCATTTCCACGAGTAGAATAGTTATTGCCATTCTCATCAACATCTTCTAAAACAGAACAAGTTGCAGCAAACATCCTAATCAAACTGCAAACAGAACTGAAATGTGAGCTCCAACGAGTTTCCCCAGCTTGTTGTAATGTACCAACCTAAGTAAGTCCTCTGCTTGTTTCAAGCTCACCAATTTCCAACATTCTTGCAATTTCAAGTGCTTGAGCTTCCTTTAATTCATCAATTCGTTTGCAAGAAGAATTAGTCACATTAATAATAAAGACTGAACCGATGAAAAAATTGTGCACATATTTCACCTCTCTAGAAGCAGCAACCAATGCTAATTGCAACTGATGTGCTAAGCAATAAACATAGTAGGCATAAGGACAATCATTTAAAAATAATCGATCTTTCCGTTTCTTTCTTCTAGGTGCGCATGTTTTTCATTAGTTTGGTCTGGGCGGTGGGCTGGGATTAGATTTTGGGGTGGGTTAATGGGGAATAAATTTTGGAGTGAGTTGATATAATATTACTTGTAAAATTTCTATTTTTTTAGGCTCTTAAACAATTGGGTTTTTGCGAGTGGGCTATGATTTGGGGGAGAAAATATTTTTTTGGGGGGTTCAAAATTTTTCTTGGAGGGGCGAGAATTAAATATTGGGGGGTAAAAATAAAAATTTTGTATATATATATACTACAAAAAAAATTGTTGGGGGGGCGGCAGCCCCCCTGGGTCTGTACTACGGTCCGCCCCTGCCTTCAAAGGTATGTGGTGAGGATATATCTGGAACAAGGGAATGCTTCGATTGCTAGAACATGGTGGCTGGATAGTAAAGAATGCGGCAGCTGGAACGAGAAGGAATCATTATGGTGGAATCCGAGTTGTAACTTGAAGGTGAGTCTCCATTTTAGCTAAAACAAGAGGGTGACCCGAGCAGGGGATCTTGTTTCCTAGTTTGAAAGTGGACATCTCAAACCCTTAGTATGAATGGCCCGGACCAGAAAAACTGGACGGGTTGCATTGAAACCTAAGAAGGTACATTTGTAGAATTGTATAATGAAATATACACTTCGTATGTAATTTTGTGTGTTATTACTATTTTAATATTTTGATAACGTACATTAACTATGAAACGTTATGATACTTTAGAGCCTGTTTGGTAATACTTGAATCGGCTGTCATGACTGATTCTACTAAAATTTATGAAGTTATGGCCGAAGTAACTGGATTGGCTGATTCTACTTGTTTATGAAAAAAAATTAAAATATCTTTTATTAATAGAATTTTATCACAAAATTCTACCGGAAACCGTCCCAAATGAAGACGGCCAGACAGAGCCTCCAATATAAAGGTTTATTTGACCTTTTTATGTAAGTACAAGAGCCTATTTGACTTTTTTCCCATGTATTTATACCAACACTTTTCTTACCGTTGGTAAATGACACTTTGTTTGTAGTGAAAATAAAATGGAATAATGATTGCTAATAGATGGACTAGTGAGTAGTGACATACGATTATTGGACTAGTGATAAGAATGCATTCATTTCGGTAGGAACAGATCACTTCTTGCTCCGCTTTGACATTTATTTTACTTTGATGCTTCTTTTTTGCTTGATACTATACGTAGAAATGCATAACTAATTTCTGTAGAATAAACGATGGCACACTCGTGCTCTTGGGCTAAGTTAGCTTTTTTACGTTTAAAACGCGTTTTAAACACGTACTGTTTTTTTTAACAAAAAAAAACGCGTTTAAAACAAAAAATAATGTCGGTCCGTTTTAAAAGGAAAAAATCTTCCACTTCCCGTATAAAACGTATTTTTCCCATATTTTACAAAAAATAGAAACATCATTTGATCACTTGTATGAATACATCAAATGATTAGGAGATCAACAATAGTTTAAAAGCAAAAAAGAAAACTTCATCCCAGTGACCCCGTG
Source organism: Cuscuta epithymum (assembly GCA_945859915.1). NCBI lineage: Eukaryota > Viridiplantae > Streptophyta > Magnoliopsida > Solanales > Convolvulaceae > Cuscuta > Cuscuta epithymum. The sequence goes on along the minus strand of CAMAPF010001048.1, from coordinate 1,426,836 downwards.
TTTTTGTATTGTTACAATACAAATATACAATTGTTAAATACTAAAATTTATTGCAGGATGACTAAAGCTAGCATTCTAAAATACTAAAACCTAAATACTACTACATATTAGTATTAGATTTATGATGTTCTTTTCCAAACAAGCATATCAAAATTAAGGTTTTTCTAAACTCGGCATTTTTAGTATAAACGTTTACACATAAACAATAATAAGTGTAGCGGTCGCACAACTTTCTCAAATGTCATCCGTCATCTAAGTGAAAATGATGAGTTTAACTTGAGTGTTATTTGATCATCATAAAACGACCGAAACCCTGCCTATAAAAAAAACTTCAAAAATTCAAACATTCAAATCAAATCTACTCGCACTAAAACAAAACAAAAAAAATTGCAACTAAAAAGGAAATAATACTGGAATAAAATCTTTTCCAAAACTCTTGCAATATGGGTGAATACTGATGAGAATCTACTACAAGCAAAGATGGATTTAAGGGGCGCGGGGGGTGCGACCGCCCCCTTGGACATTCAAAATTTTCTACTATATATATAATATTTTCATAAAATTTTCATACTTTAATTCGATTCGCCCCCTTTAACTTTTCCTATCAAAATTAATATATAGTCTGACCTAGGGCTGCGCACGGGCCGGGTCGGGGCAAAATAAAATGGAACCGCCGGTTCCATTGTACGGTTCAGTCCGGTCCGGGTATTACAATTTTCAAAATAGGAACCGGAAATTACTCGGCCCGTTTGAAACGGGTCGGTCCAGTCCGGGTTTTATGGTTTCTATTCTCATGTCTTGAAATTAGTAAAAACTCACGAAGTTCCAAAAATCAATAATCAATAATCTAGGACATTAGCAAGTTTCAAAATAACAATATAGTGGTGCACATACAACACAAGCGAAAAGTCCAATACTCCATAATTTATTGTGTATAAGTGTCAAACAATTAAAGATATTTCAAAAATATGCAACATAGCCAAAATACATATTTTCTAACATTTGTATTTCAACATGTTGTCTAACATCACATATTAAAGTGATTGTTTTTTTTATATTAAATTTTCAGTACTAGCCAAAGTTGACACATACATGGTGGGTGGTAAACACAATTTATATATTTTAATAACAATATAATAAAAAATATATAACAAAATCATCTTTAACAAATAAATAAATTCCATAGAAAGGAATAATTCAATAACAATAAAAAGTAATAAGATATTTATGAAACATTTTATCAATAATTTGAAAACAAAAGGATGTTACTGCAACTCAATTTAAAATCCTACTTCTAGCAAAGGAAACAAAACTATTTCAAAACTGATTATCACAAAACTACTAATAAATTAATATACAATAGATATAACGGGCCGGGTACCCGTTATTTTTTAATTTTGGAACCGGTCCGGTTCCTTAAAAAAATTACCCGACCCTACCCGGACCATTTTATGGCAACAAAAAATGGAACCGGCCCGTTTTGGACCTGAACCGCCATTACCCGGACCGGACCGCGGTTCCAAGACCCGTTTGCCCACCCCTAGTCTGACCTAATGTAATACTTAATTGGAAATTTAGAAGAAGGAACATATAATATAATTTACATAAATTAAACAATAGAACGACTCATTGAATAAGACTTATAATACTTATTATATAAAAAATTCCTATTATTGTATTGTTTAATTATCTTTATTAGATAACTAGTACTCGATTTTGTGAAATATATATCAAGCAATAATAAATACCAAACAACTAGTTAGTTACACAATTTCTAAATAATGTGAAGTGGATCTAAAATATAAATGTTTATTAACATTAAATCACACAATTCATTTACTTCTTACTTTCAAAAAATAATTTATTGCATAGATAATAAATGTGAAATTATTTTTGAATTAGTAAAAATAATATATATATATATATATATATAAATGAATTAGTAATATAGTATTATTCTAAAAATAATAATCTCATACATAATATTGTAATATTAAGAAAACTATTCTTGACTCAAAAACACTCTCCTTGGTAGACAAACATTGCAATTCAAAAATCAATTTTTTATTCCGATAAGATTCATGTGGTTAAACAATGTAGAAGTTACTTTAAAAGTATTGATGGATGTGTACCTATTAAACTCTTTATCTTCAAATATATATCTTTTTTTTCAAATGATATTCCTTTGCTTGTTTCTTATGCTTTAATGTATCAATACTTGTTTCTAAAGCACTTTAATTATAAAAATCGAATTTGTTTTGCCATTGTCTAAACTTAGAATGTACTCCCTCCGTCCCCAAAAGAAGTTCACCATTGCGTTTCACACATATTAAGGAGAGAAATTTATTGGGGGGTAAATTTTACTGTTTAGACACTGTTTGGCACTGTTTTGATATAGGTAATTTGCCAAAGAAGGAAAGGGAAACTTAATTCAGGGACTACCCAAGAATCGAACTTGTCGTGCATGTATTAATGATTCTTTTTTTAATAAAAATAGCGGCAGAGCCCTACAGTAGCGAAAAAAAATCTCCGTGCTGCACTACTGTGTGCGATAAAAATTCGCTCCGCGACTCTCAGGAAAAAAAATTCACCCCCTACACTAATGAAAATTTTCGCCCGACTAGAAATTTTGGATCCGTTCAATCGTCAAATAATTCCCGGAATGCTTATATACGGGATAAACTAATAGCCCAAGACTGTGTGTAGATCTTAATCTGCAAAATTATTTTTTCTGGCCCTGGAATGACACCACTCGAACCCCATATCTATTTGCATAAGTCTTCCATATATGCCAACAAATAATTCCCGGAATGCTTTGCTTAAAAATGCCAAACATACTTTTATCTCCTTGCCGAGGTGTCCATAGCCTAAAAATGGTGAAATCAGTATCCTGGGGCATTAGTATGCCCAATACTCCCAAGAAATGTTTCCAATTAAATTCTTCTCACAGCTGAACATTTGAAGAATAAATGGATCATTGTGTCATTGTGTCTTCTACAGAGAGGACAAATAGAGGGATTTAAAATGGAATTAAACCTACTAAGATTGTCAGTAGTTGGCAAAATTCCTTTGATTCCCAGATATGTTGATAGATATATGAACTGAAGGAAAGATTTTTAACTTCTTCATAAGCAGACATAAGGAGAATATGGCATCTGGTTCTTCATTCCAAACAGTATTCCCGGCTGCATCCAAGGAGCATAAACTAGAAGCCTGGTCATGTATGCTACAAATCCTCCTCCAACAAGCTGAATCAGTAAGTTTAGGATTCATATTATTGCCTCTGTCATAAATTTTCCTAATAATGTGTGCCCAATGTGACTCCCCTGTTTTCCATTTCCACCGAGCTTTATTAAAAAAGTCTTTTCAATAGCAGTCAATGATCTGATTCCCAGACCTCCCTCAAGAGTAGGGTAGCATAATTTAGAGTCAAGGAGGTGGAAGAAAATGGAGCCAGTGAATGTCTCTATCCAACTCTCAGTTCTTATGTATACTTGTCATTAATTAAGGCTTAACAAGCTAATGTATGAGATTCTATAATTTCTACTTTTGAGAGTGCATTTGGTCATAGACTCAAAGCATTTAATCTCAGCTTATAGGAGGAAGCTTAATTATAATTTCTATAATTCCTTGATTTACTTGGAGGAAGCAAGTAAGGTCGTGTCAGCTTATTAGTATGATGTACGTAGTATTTTCTTAGGAGAAGAACGTCTTTCACATTTTTGAGTCTATCAAGGAATGTTCTCTTGAAGCTAGCATCATTCTTCTCTTTGTTCCATTAACATTGTATTTGTAATTATTTTTATTTTTTTTTCATTTTAGTTAATTACTTTCAACTAGGATATTTAGCTTTCTTGAAGATTTCCTTGATTTGCCAACCTCAACAAAGGAACAATTATGTGCATCTTATGCTTTGGAGGATTTTTTTATGAGGAGCATTTGAGCTGGTCAATTGACTGACCTATGCAACAATGTTGTACTGCACCTTGCTTCAAAAAAGTTAATCATGCTAATTTCTGAAAACCTGCAACTAAATTACAAATAACCGTTCTAATTTATGTTTTAAATGTAAAAAAGCTATCCAGGAAACATATATAAAAGCTTGACCATCATATTCAAATAATGTTTGATAGATCACTATGAAAAAGAGAATGGCATAAAGTTAGAATATGTGCCAATAGTTCATATCTGAGAGCACTAAATTCTTTTGTATTTGCCTACACACACTGATTTGTCGTAGTGGCCTGAAAAATCTATAAGGGTGAGTAATCTTCTCATACAGACAGACCCAAAGGGTCGTACAGCCAAGCCCTTTTGATTCGACATATTAGAATGATCAAATATTAATACTTTTATATGTAGTGTTTAACATGTTTATTCCACACAAGTTTTTTGAAAATCTAAATCTAACGGATAACGTTATTAGTAAATAATCAACGGTCATTGAGGAGTACTTGGAACAGCGCCGTTAACATGAGCATTATATTTGGCTTCTAGACATACCGAATTAAAATAAAATTAATAGAAAATATTTATTTTAATATATTAATTCATAATGTTATTAATCCATAATATTTGGACTAAGACCCGGGGTAACCATCGCTGCCTGCACCTCACATCTTGGACAACACTCAATTTGTGCTGTAAAAATTACGCTCCTACTCCGCGCACCCCATTAGTTGCGAGGCGCACCCATTTTTTTCCTTAGAGGGACTGTTTTATCCTAAGGTTGTAGCATCACTCCGTAACGCTGGTTTAGTTGATAAGTCTGCTCCATTTTTTTGCTCCTTGTTACGAGTTACTCCTTTTTACTCCGTACATAACATAGTTTATTCTTAACATTTTATTCTTTTTTCATTTTGTTAAATGACAATCCCATGGAAACAATTCTACATAAATAACAGTAAAAAAAGTCTCGTTACATAAAACCTTTTAATTTGTATTAGTTAACTTAAAGGGTTTTTACTTGAATAATCCAAGTTTACTACCATGAAAGGACCGAATTAATAACAAGCGTATTAATCGACCGATTCTAGTATTAATTAATATATGAAACAAAACTAGTTGATCCTTTAAGTAATGTTCAAAATATTAATATGAAATATGAATAGGAATTAATTAATACTCAAGAAAGAATATTAAAGAAGATGAATCCTACTATAGTTAATATCAAGATGTTAACTAATTGTCATCTTAGTAACACTCCCCAATATTAACGCAGAGGAAGAAATAATTATTACTATAACTAATGTCAAGATGTTAACTAATTGTCATCTTAGTAACACTCCCCAACATTGATATAGAAATAGTATTTAAAGGAAGAATTAATATTCAAGGAAGAAGATTAAAGAGAATAACTCACAACTTACAAATTCATTAAGCTTCAAAGTAGCAAAACCAAGATGGAAGAGTTTAGCTCCTCATTTGGAGACTAAACATGATAGAAAATATAAAGTAAACACTAATCTAAACTGAACTAAAGAGTAATATGTGAATTGGTGATTTTATTGTGAAGGAAAGGGGTGTATTTATAGGCTTTTGGGAGCTGCAGGGTCTGATACCTGATCGGGTATATAGGATACCCGATCGGGTATCTTAGGAAATTGCCCAGAAAGTCACTTTTCTGGGCATACCCGATCGGGTATGTCGGCATACCCGATCGGGTATGTGACAAATCTTCACGAAAATTTGCTCCCACGATCATTTGTTCCCGAATTTGATTTGGACAATCGAATAAAGTGAATACCCGATCGGGTATAGGCAATACCCGACCGGGGTACATGAGTATTTTTTCCAAATCGAAATCTTTCTTGTCTCCTTGCACTTTCCTTGATCTTTTAAGGTCCAATCTTGATCTCTTCGATGATCTTTGACCTGTTTAGCTCAGAATAATCCTAATCTAAACAAATTACAAATAAAAATGAAAATAAAATATTACACCAAAAGTGTGTAATTTCCACAACTACAATTAATAAAAACTAGTTAAAAATACAAACATACAATCGGAAATTACACGAATATCAACTCCCCCACACTTAGCTTCTTTACTCGTCCTCGAGTAAAGTCAAATGTTTAACACTTCCAAATCCTCAAAAGTTCAACAATCAACAAGAAAAAGCAAAAGACCACCAAGGATAAAACATTATTTTTTTTTACATTGAGTTTTTAGCTCAATAAAAAAATAACATCTTCTTGGGTTTCATGGCCTTCTATGCTCATTTTTTTCTTCACCTCTTTTATTCTTCTTTTCCGTCAAGAGATTAAATGATGTTCTGCAAAAACAAATGTATCTCTCATATCTCTCATTTTGCCTAGGAGCCTTTTCAGGTTTTCATCCTAGCATCTCTTTTTGTTTTTCCATCCTTTCCAACTCACTCATTTTTTTTATAAGCCCTTTTTGCTTAGATTGCCCATTTTTGGGTTTTCAACCTAACTAGCATTTCTCTTTTTTTTTTGTGAAAAAAATAATAATAATGCAAGTTACAAGGTAGAAAAATTAATTGCGTACCAATGAGTGACTCCCCCTCGCTTAGCTCGGAGCACTGTCCCTAGTGCTCGTTATCGCCATCACTTTTTTTGGGTTTTTTTGAAGATATAAAATTGTGGTTTGGGAGAGGGGTGAGTGTAAGAGTTTATGGATTAGAGGGTATGTGGAGTAAGAGGAAAGTGATGAGAACAAGATTATGATTGTTTTGTGTGTGGGGTTTGGTGGAGGATTTGGATAGATTTTTAAAGAAAGAAGGATATGGTTATGAGGGTTGGGGTGATTGGGGTGGAATTGGATGGTGTTTTGAAAGATTAAAGATGAAAAGAGGTGAAAAGGAGGTTGTGTAGGGGAAAGAAAAAGAAAAAATAAAATAAAATAAACACACAATGATGTACCTCACTTGGGTTGCCTCCCAAAAAGCGCCTTATTTAACGTCGTGGCACGACACCATCTTTTTTAATTTCAGTCGTTTAGGCTTGGATCGTGATGATCCCTCTTCTTCACATTTTCGCCCGAGTGACTTTTATAGAAAGGCTCAATTTGTCGACCCTTTATTTTGACAATCTTTCCAGGATCAAATATCCGGATTTCTATCACTTCATATTGTAAGAGTGAGGGTCCATGATTTTCACTTAGCATAGTCAATCGAAGGGGTTTTGATCTGGGTGGTATAAGAGGGAGTATGAAATGTTTGCGTAACTCCACCGTTATTCCCTGCATATTTGTGAACGAAGAGAAATCTAAATGATACTCACAATTGCTGAAGATTTCGTAGATGTCTTTGTCGTTCTCCATCCTTTGTGTTTCCCTTAGAGTCTCAGGAAATGGTGGCATGATTTCAGGAATGGCCGGTGGTGGAGTTGAGTTTTGAGGTTCCTCCTCCGGTTGAGCTTTCTCCGTAAGCTCCTCTTCTTCCTCCTCCTCGCCCATGTGGTTCACAATGCTTGGCATTTGTTTCAACTGATTGTCCAAGTTCTGTTCGTTGGACACTGTTTCTTGCGGGCATTGTGACATATTTTGTTGCATATTCGTCACATTGATAGTGAGAGCTCGGATCATGTCTTCAGTGGACATGCTGGAATAAGAACTTGAGTATGGGTTATATGTGTTGGAGAATGAATCATACCTCTCTTGGAAACCAACATCATTCCTTTGTTCAAAGTATTCTTTTTGAAGCTCTGGGCAAAAATCCGTAAGATGCCTGTGTGACATGCAAATGTTGCATGTATGGACATCTTGAGATTTTGAACATGAAATAAACTCCTTTATTAGAGAAGTCAAGTCGGAAATTTGACTCTCTAGGGATGATGTGTTGGTATCCATATACCCATGAAAGCTCAGAAAATAGAAAACTAAGATTTTTTTTTATGAGATAAAATAAAAAGAAAAATAATTGCCTTTCCACGGCAACGGCGCCAAATTTGACGTGCACTTTGTCGTGGTGTGCACTCAAAGTAATAATACAATACGACACTAATACGTAGTATAGCGAAGTAAGGTTCGTATCCACAGGGAAAGGAATATTTCTCTTTTTAATTAACTAGTAACAAAGGGGGTTTTTTAGATTTGATTTGATTTAATTAACACTAAGATGGATGACTTAAATGAGTTTAATTAATGAGAAGAAGACTTGGCTTTGCTTTTATCCACTTAATAAAATGTTCGTCGATCCCGGTTATATCTTTAACTATCTTCCTCTCGAATACTCAATCGAGGAGTATATCCAGTTCATCGAGGGTAGTTATTAATAACGAGAAGCGTTCATTAATAAAACTTACTATCGAGTCAATATAGAACAAGCGAAGTATATTAACTTGATAGTAGCAATAAACTTAAGATGAAAACGATTGAGATTGATAACCTCAACACAAGCGGTTTATTGGTTTAATCAATATAATTAATTCCCTTTAGATTATTAACCATGAGATGCATGCATTAATAATCCAAGTTTACTACCATGAAAGGACCGAATTAATAACAAGCGTATTAATCGACTGATTCTAGTATTAATTAATATATGAAACAAAACTAGTTGATCCTTTAAGTAATGTTCAAAATATTAATATGAAATATGAATAGGAATTAATTAATACTCAAGAAAGAATATTAAAGAAGATGAATCCTACTATAGTTAATATCAAGATGTTAACTAATTGTCATCTTAGTAACACTCCCCAATATTAACGTAGAGGAAGAAATAATTATTACTATAACTAATGTCAAGATGTTAACTAATTGTCATCTTAGTAACACTCCCCAACATTGATATAGAAATAGTATTTAAAGGAAGAATTAATATTCAAGGAAGAAGATTAAAGAGAATAACTCACAACTTACAAATTCATTAAGCTTCAAAGTAGCAAAACCAAGATGGAAGAGTTTAGCTCCTCATTTGGAGACTAAACATGATAGAAAATATAAAGTAAACACTAATCTAAACTGAACTAAAGAGTATATGTGAATTGGTGATTTTATTGTGAAGGAAAGGGGTGTATTTATAGGCTTTTGGGAGCTGCAGGGTCTGATACCCGATCGGGTATATAGGATACCCGATCGGGTATCTTAGGAAATTGCCCAGAAAGTCACTTTTCTGGGCATACCCGATCGGGTATGTCGGCATACCCGATCGGGTATGTGACAAATCTTCACGAAACTTTGCTCCCACGATCATTTGTTCCCGAATTTGATTTGGACAATCGAATCAAGTGAATACCCGATCGGGTATAGGCAATACCCGACCGGGTACATGAGTATTTTTTCCAAATCGAAATCTTTCTTGTCTCCTGGCACTTTCCTTGATCTTTTAAGGTCCAATCTTGATCCCTTCGATGATCTTTGACCTGTTTAGCTCAGAATAATCCTAATCTAAACAAATTACAAATTAAAATGAAAATAAAATATTACACCAAAAGTGTGTAATTTCCACAACTACAATTAATAAAAACTAGTTAAAAATACAAACATACAATCGGAAATTACACGAATATCAATAGCTGACTTGTTATCTATCTTCAACACCGGTTTATCTCCCACTTTTCCTCTCAGAGTTTCCAACAACTTCATAAGCCATATCCCTTGACAGGCTCCTCCAGTGGCTGCAATATACTCTGCCTCACAGGAGGAGAGTGCCACAATTTTCTGTTTCTGTGACACCCAAGTTATTGGGTTTTCCCCAAGAAAATATAGGATTCCTGTTGTACTCTTTCGATCATCCACATCTCCTGCAAGATCACTATCACAAAACCAGTCAGCCTACTGATTTTGTCTCCATGCTTGAACACACACCCCATATTACATGTTCCTTTGACATATCTTAGGACATGCTTTATTGCATTCATGTGAGTTTGAGTTGGTGCTTCCATATATCTGCTTACAATCCCCACAGAATATGCTATGTCAGGTCGAGTGTTTACCAAGTACCTCAAACTTCCAACAACACTTCTGTACAATGTAGAATCAACAGGTATCCCTTCATCAAACTTGCTGAGTTTGCTCCTAGGTTCCATAGGTATGCTGCAGGGGTTACATTCTCCCATTCCCATCTGTTCCAAGATTCTCTTAGCGTAGCTTGATTGATTTAAACTTATGACTCCTTCCTCTTGCTTCACTTCCAACCCCAGATAGTAACTGAGTATTCCCAGGTCACTCATATAAAAAATGTTCATCATCTCTGTCTTGAAGTTCTGAATGTGTCCTGGATTTGATCCTGTGAGAAAAAGATCATCTACATACACACCAACTATGATGACATCCATTTCAGTAGCCTTTAGATACACTGCATGTTCATATATGCATCTCTTGAACTCCAGGTTCTTTAAACATCCATCCAATTTCTCATTCCAGACCCTAGGAGCCTGTTTCAAGCCATAAAGTGCTTTGTTCAGTTTTAGCACTTTGTTTGGATATCTTTCATTCACAAATCCCTCTGGTTGCTCCACATACACATCCTCCTTTAAGTCACCATTCAGGAAAGCTGTCTTTACATCCATGTGGTGAACCAGCCACCTCTTTTGAGCTGAAAGAGCCAATAGTGTTCTTACTGTTTCCATTCTTGCCACTGGAGCAAACACTTCAAGGTAGTCTATCCCATGCTTCTGAATGTAACCTTTTGCAAATAATCTTGCTTTATACCCTCCGTCTCGGCTACATCTTTACGTTTGCTTTTGGATCGGTTTTTTAGGAGAGCAATTAATGGAATATGAAAGCCCTTATATACCCTTTGGCCCTGGTGTAGACCTTGTTAATCTACGAAGTGGGGCTTTTCCCACTGACTTGACGGGTGAGCAGTACCAGGGAGTTGGAGTTGATTTTTTTTACTGCATGCGGCTGTTAACTCCCCCATTTCTTAATTAATTCAGCTCAAGTGGGACGAAAATACAAAAGTGGAGGGAAACACAAATTTTGGAGGGAAAACAACACAAATTTTATGTTTGAACTCAAATTAAAAGGTGAGTCCATTACAGCAGTTCACAAACACCGTTATATAGGTCTCTCAAGCCACACAATATTCAGTCTCTCTACAAAGCCTACACTCAGGAGTTCTCAATGAACACAAAAAAATTAAGCCCGCAAGAGAGAACTCAAATTGCAGAGATTTTATTAGCCTCTTCTGTCAATGGGAAGCTGCGTAGGGGTTTAATTTCTGTTGTTGCTGGTCAGTTTTCTTGTTCAAGGCAGACCATTAGCACCATTTGGAGTGTTATGCAGAAGCAGTTGCTCTTGAAAATTCCTATTGATGTTAAGGCCAAGTATAAAGGGCGGCCTAGGCAGATTGGTCCGTTGGAGATCTCCAAATTGCTTGATATTCCTCTACACAAAAGAACAAACATTAGAACCCTAGCAAAGTCTCTTGAAATGTCAAAGTCACAAGTGCACAGGCTGGTGCAAGCAGGTGAAATCAGATCACATAGCAGTGCAATAAAGCCATTTCTTACCGAGGAAAACATGAAAAAAAGGTTAGAGTTCTGTCTTCTCAAACTGAACCCTAGAAGTATTGGATTAACACCAACCTTTGATGCATTCTACAACTACGTTCACATAGATGAGAAATGGTTTTTCTTAAGTAAAACTACTCAAAAATACTACCTGCATCCTGCTGAAATAGATCCGGTCAGGACTTGTAAATCCAAAAGGTTCATTACAAAAGTGATGTTCTTGACAGCTGTGGCTAGGCCAAGATTTGGTCGAAATGAAGAGGTATTATTCGATGGGAAAATAGGGATTTTCCCTTTCACAGTCATTGAGGCGGCAAAGAGGGCATCCAAGAATAGAGTGGCAGGTGTGTTTGAGACTAAACCTATGTTATCTATCACCAAAGACATTACAAAGGCTTTTCTAATTGAAAAAGTGGTGCCAGCTATAAAATCTAAGTGGCCTATTCATGGAAGCAAGACTATTTTTATTCAACAAGATAATGCCACCCCTCACATTAAGTCATCTGACCCAGAGTTTAAGGCAGTTGCTAAAGCTGATGGGTTTGACATTCATTTAACATGTCAACCCACAAACAGTCCTGATCTAAATATTCTAGATCTTGGTTTTTTTAATGCCATCCAGTCATTGCAACACCAGTCTGCCCCAAAAACAGTTATTGAATTGGTTGAATGTGTTCAAGATGCATTTGAAAAGTTAGAGGCAAAAACTTTGAATGATGTGTGGCTTACTCTACAATGTTGTATGACTGAAATAATGAGGGTGAAGGGGAGCAATGTGTACAAGATACCACATATTGGAAAGAAACGATTGACCAAACAAGGAATTTTACCTGCAAGTGTTGGACCAGATGCAGCCTTAATTGAAGAAGCCTTGGATCATATAAATGGTGGGGGCTCACATAATATATGTGAGTCTGAACTGGGTCAATTCATAAGTGAATATGAGCATCATCTTCACATATGAACTGATAAGGGACACGATTTTAAATACTCATCATTATAGATGGAGTGTGTTTTGAACATAGATGCACCATGTTATGTGTAGATTCAATGCATTTTGAATGCAATCTAGTATAAATGCATTGTTTTTAGAATACTGTTTCATATAGAGCAGTATGTTTTGAATATAGATGCACTATGTTATGTATAGATGCAATGCATCTTGAATGCAGTCTAGTATGGATGCATTATTTTTGTATACTGTTTAGTATAGATGCAGTATGTTTTGAGTACAGATACAGAATATTTAGAGTATAAATGCAGTATATTTTGAGTACAGATGCAACTTCTTTGTTGATGTTATAGTCTCAGAAAAGGCCTTTTACTTTCATTGATCAATTGACAACTTAATAGACTACCAAAACAGATCATAAGCAATTGACACAACATATTGGGTCGCCTAAGTTGTAACCATTACTTTGGTTATAACTGGTGACACCAACACAGATCCCAACACACAGATAGAACCACATCAGTGCATCATTGATCAATTTACAGTTTAGAATGTCCTTTACTTCATAAAAGGCCATTTAACTTCATCATTGACAGCTTAACATACCACCAACACAGATCATAAGCATATATGACATCATTCTGGGTCTCCTGGGTTGTACGGAGTAACAATCAATTTGGTTACAACTGGTGACACCAACACGGATCTCAGCACACATATACAATCACATTATTGCATCATTGATCAATTTAATGTTTACAAATATCCTTTATTTTAGAATGGGCAATTTAATTTCATCATAGACAGCTTAACAGACTACCAAAACCGATTGAGAACACTGGAAATTAAGAAGAAGATATGAATTTATCTTAAAACGGATAACGGGTTTCAAAAAAGAGTTTGGGGTATCTTACTTTTTTTTCCGATGAAAACATCACAACAAATAGAATAAAGCCCCGGCACATGAAAACAAGAAAATGAATGACACAGTATTCATAACTCACAACACATGTAGCGAGATGAAGGCCAAGTCAAGATCACAGTATTCTTTTACCAACCTACAGTATTCTCTGCTCACTATCCTCCTCCCATACAAGTCCAGTGATTTTGATACTGCAACTCCCATTGAGATTGCGTTCACATATAATTCCAAATCCAGACCTGCTTTGTGGTCATATATAAGGCCCTCGCATAGCCCAACCATGGTCGAAGCTATGGTTATTTGATTGGCTAGTTTCACGAATTGGCCTTTTCCAGGGGTGCCGGCAAAAGTTATCAACGGCTCGTTGCTCAGGAAGAGAAGGAACACGGTGTTCAAATGAGTCTTCGCCAATGGCATGTTCGAGATCTTCAAGATCCATGCCTGAATTCGGATCTGCCATAGCTGTTGAAAAAAACATCAGAACCCTAATCGCATGATTCCATACATCAACATACATGGGTAGATCGATTTAGAACTTAAAGTTTTCTTGACCAGGCAAACAAACTCCAATGGTTGAAAATTAGGAGGAATTGCAAAGAGCAATTGAATAAATTCGTGAGAGACGATGAAGAGATGGAGAGAGAAGGTTATTGCTCGACACTGGGTTTAGCGTATGGAGGGTTCGAGTATTAGCAGGGAATATACGAGAGTGACGGTTGGGTAGTGGGTGGGTAATTAATTTTATCTCATTAAATGCAAATGTGGGTGGATGGTGTGAAGGGTATTTATGGCAAATCATGTTAAAAGAGTTGCCAAAAAAGGAAAGGTAAAGGAGTAAATGGGACGTCCCAAAAAGGAAAGTGTAAAGATTTAGCTGGGACGGAGGGAGTACTTAGTAATGTTGCCCTCTGGATCCTTCTTTATCTTGAATATCCACTTTAGCCCAATTGCTTTGTGATTTGTTGGAAGATCTGATAGTTGCCATGTCTCATTTTTTTCAATGGAGTCAAGTTCTGCAGCCATGGCTTGTCTCCATTCCTTCCTTTCTACAGCTTCTTTGTAATTTTCAGGTTCATCTATGGATAGGAAACACAGGTTGACTTCCTTTGTGATCTCTCTAGTTGCATCATATATCTCTTGAAGAGATCTAAAATGCAAAGGCTCCTCACTTGTACTGGAGTTTGAGTGTGTCCCAGATGTATTTGAGAGTGCTTCATGGCCTGACTGAGTGTCGTTTACTCCCCCTACTTCTCTGAAGTTTATCTCTCTTGGATTTGTTTCTTGCTTTGATATGCATGCTTCATAATCATCCTTCTTTGCCTCTGATTTTCTTTCTGTTTTAGGATCCCATGCCCATTGTTTGTCCTCCTCAAATTTCACATCCCTGCTAATGATTACTTTCTCTTTCACTGGATCTACCAATCTATAGGCCTTTGTACCATCTTCATAACCAAGCAGAACTCCCTTGATGCTTCTATCTTCCAATTTTGTTAAATGAGCTGCTGCTACCTTGATGTGAGCTACACATCCAAACACACACAGGTGAGTCACATTAGGAGCTTTATCATGCCAAACTTGATAGGGAGTTTTGTCATCTAGACTTCTTGTCAATGATCTGTTCAGAATATATACAGCAGTGGAAACTGCTTCTCCCCAATATCTGCCTGGAACTGACATGCTTTTCATCATGCTTCTCACCATTTCCATGACTGTTTGATTTCTTCTTTCCACCACCCCATTTTGTTGGGGTGAGTAAGGGGCTGTAAGGTGTCTTTGCACTCCTTCTTGTTCACAATATGTCTGGAATTCATGTGATGTGAATTCTCCTCCTCTGTCTGTCCTAAAACACTTGAGTTTTAGGTTTACTGAACTTTCTAGCTTATGTTTGAGCTTCTTGAAACTCTCAAATGCATCTCCCTTGTTTTTTAGCAGTGTTACCCACATGAATCTAGAGTAATCATCCACCAGAAGCATAAAATAATTCTTCCCCCCTGAGGTTTGTGGTTTAATTGGACCACACAAATCACCATGAACTAGCTCTAGTCTATCATGTGCTCTGAAAGAAGTGTTTTGAGGGAATGGGGATCTGTGTTGTTTGCCTAGCATACAGCCCTCACATACATGATTAACATGTGCAATTTTAGGCATTCCTTCCACCATAGCATTGTTTGTCATCTTGCTCAGTGTCTGGAAGTTTAAGTGCCCAAATCTTGCATGCCAAAGGCACTCAGTACTAGTGACTTTACTCAATAAGCAGTCCTTAAATGCAATCTTTAGATAGATCATGAACAACTTATTCTCCTTTCTATTCACTTTAAAAACAAGATGATCTGTTTTATCAAACACACTCAGAGTTCCTTCTTTTAACATCACATAACTTCCCAGTTCATCCAATTGTCCAAGACTAATAATGTTGCTCTTGAGTTTGGGAATATAATACACATTAGGCAAGGACAAATGTTTACCAGATTTGCAATGAAATACAACAGTTCCCATCCCTTTGATATCAACCATTGAGTTATCACCAAATCTGACTTTTCCTTGTATAGATGTGTCCAGGTTTGAGAAATGATTCCTGACACCAGTCATGTGGTTGCTTGCTCCTGTGTCCAAGTACCACCATGCCATTGGTTCCTCCTTGCTACATTGACTCTCCTTCTCTGCTGAAACATGTGACTTAGTTAATTCACACGTTTCAATCATCATTAATGAAAATGTTTCATCTACTTGCTCCTCAATCAGGTTTGTTTCTTCTTCCTTCTCCTCTTGTGTGCATTCTGATGCAAAATGTCCCATTTTGGAACAGTTATAACATTTTATTTTTGATTTGTCAAATTTCCTCCTTTGCTGAGGCTGATCTTCATCACTTATACCCCTTCCTTGGCCTCTACCTCTGCCACGACCTCTGCCCCTTCCTCTGAAGTTGTTTTGATCTCTATTTGCATAATTCTGAGGTCTGGCTTCTTCTCTTGCTCTCCACTCTGCTCTTGTGAGTAACACAGTTTCTTCATTCGTATTTTGTTGGCCTTGAAATCTTTCTTCATGAGCCTTGAATGACCCAATCACTTCTTCTGCAGTTTTGGTCTTCAAATCACAGAATTCTTCTATGGTTGAAGCAATCTGAAGGAACTTGGGTGATGCTCCCCTCAGCAGTTTCTTAACCACCTTCTCTTCTTCCACTACATTCCCCAATCCTCGAAGTTTACTTACTATGATTTGCAATTTTTCAGCAAAATCATCCACACTTTCTGAATTGCTCATTTGCATTCCATCAAACTCTCTTAACAATGATTGAGTACGTACCTCCTTAACTCTTTCTGCACCTAAATGCATCGTACTCAGCATATTCCAGACTTCTTTTGCACTTCGTTTGGCTCCCAACTGGAGAAGAGTGTCTTCTTCTATACCTTGATATATTGCCGCCAGTGCCATCTTATCTTTTCTTCGGTCAACTGGTCCATCTGCCTCTACAGCATCCCAAACACCTTGTGCTATCATAAACACCTCCATTTTAATTGCCCAGGCTGCGTAGTTTGTCCGGTTCAACATAGGGTACTTTAGGGTAACTGTACCTTCCTTACTTTGGTACTTGCTACTCTCTTCTTGACCACGATCAAAGGCATCATGTGTTCCTCCGACCCCTTCACTTGTTGATGAGGAAGAACTCATAATTGCAGGATTCTTGTAACCGTGTGCTCTGATACCAATTGTAGGACTAACAACACAATACCATAATGATATTTACTTTATATGACAAAAGGATTCAATAACATGTAAGTATGTAAACATGCAATACGTAGAAGTAATAGTATATTGATCGGTTTTATGTTGCAGGAGGAAAAACCATCTCAAGTTTCACCTCTTCCACGCCATGCTTTAATAGGCAAAAAAACGTGGGAAGACAGTTAGCTTAAGTGGACTAAAAAACCTCCTTAAAACATGCCCACGTACACCACTAAATACAATAAGTAATCCTAATATAAGTAACTACTTACATGCAAACGTAAATAATAAAGATAATAATTTAACTAATTATGACTAACAAGTTTAACTTGCAATAGTCTCGAAGACATTCTCCCCAACCACGAGGAGGAGCATAGTCACAAGACCGAGACCGCAGCAGCAATACTGCTGCCATGCCAGCACATATTCCATGCAAATTGCATCGCCGGTTGGTTTCGTGTTTCAGATGACAAACCCGACCAGTTATCCGGTATTAATACTTGCCCGCTATGCCGGCGTCATGTTCCCAGCCGTCATTTCGTGCTTTCTCTTGAACATTTCTTTCGTCTGTCCTATTATTTACAATAGGTGTACTTAATGTTGGCAAAAGATTATAGTCAAATTAAAATATGACCAGGTAGTAAAAGAGAGAACTCTTACAAGGATCTGGGTTAGTTTGTAATGGTAAATGATGATTTGGTTCTCAATATAACCAGTCGTGTACTGCTTCTTCTATAAAACTATCATTGTAGTTTTAATGGAGAAATCATTTGAAGTTTGAGGTTTTACGTACTACATCGATCCAACAACTGAACAAATAATAACAAGAATACAATTGAGTACCTTTTGGATATACGTAGTACTCCCTTCCTTCCGTTCCAAATTGTTTTGCAATGTCAACATTTTTTAATAAACCAATAATAAAAGTCAAACCCCTTTATCGATAATTAACTCAATTTATAATAATTAAAATTTACATATTCAAAACTACATTACATTCCGTATAAAGTTGCAAACTCCAAATTAGAATATAATTAAAAATTGACATCCTAATTAAGTAAATAAAATGAAACTGTTTGACCAAGAAAAGTCAAATTTGCAAATCAATTTGGGACGAAGGTACATGAATGTATTTAGGCCGATGCATCAGGTACATGAATGTATTTATTCTGTAGACTGTAGTGTCAAAGTTTTTTGAGCTGTAACAAGGCTTTTGATGTATACTACTACTTAAGATAAAGGTTTATGCATAGATTAAGTGATACGATAGATGTTCATTATTGCATAATGTCTACACTCTAGAATATATATAAGGGTGCTTGGTAAATGACAGTTGGCTGATTGTGTTGGCTGATTGATAATAACGGATTTTGTTAACTGTTTTGATCAGCTGTTAGTATTAGCAGTTTTTATTTAAAACAAAAATAGGAAAAACCCATTTGATGAATTAACTGATACTTGTATTTAGAGGTAAGAGTCAGATTGGTACTCGAAGTTGCAAAAAAAAAAATCAAATAAGTCCTTATATAGGAGGCTCTGTCCAGCCATCGTCATTTGAGGCGGTTCCCGATGGAATATTTTGACGAAATTTTTTGAGCATCTTATTCATTAAGTCTAGTTTACTCATACCGAATTTCAGCTAACAATTCAACTGGGAAGACATTTAAATGAATTCTTCAAGATAACTGCGCAGTTAAAAACGCAGTTTTCTTCAAGAATTCATTCGAATGTCTCCTCGATTGAAGTTTTAGCTAAAATTTGGTATGAGTAAACTAGACTTAATGAATAAGATGCTCGAAAAATTTCATCAAAAAATTCCATCGGGAACCGTCCCAAATGGTGACGGCCGGACAGTAAGGACTTATTTGAACTTTTTATGCAATTTCGAGTACCACACTCTTACCTCCTTTTATTTATCAGTTGACGCCCACTCATTATTCTATCATAGCATCACAACCTGAACTTAGTGTAATTTTGCCCCACATACGAAATTAACGAAAAAGGTCAGAAAGGTAACCATGACTACTGCAACTTTAATTGACAGCCCATTTGTCATTTGTGGCTTGCGGTGGAAAATCCCTTGCAACACCAAAATTGGGCGGCAAATCGGCAATAACGCAAATGTGAAAATGGAATTACGGAAATAATTAATTAAAGAAATGCATTGGGCGTTAAATACCAATGCAAAAGAGAAAGAATAAGGTACAACCAATGTTCTAAAAGGTTTGGAGAGAGAGAAAAGAGAAAAAAGAGGGAGAAATAACTTCCACAAAAGACATAAGTTGGATAGATAACTAGGTTGCGAAGCCCGAACGACACTATCACAACCATGACCAGAAGCCTCACCTCGATCAACTTGCTAAAATGGCAATCATTCTGGACGACTGAATGAGAACTTTCATCTTGATCTGTAGGGAGCCACCATTTCAGCTGGGACTTGACCTTGTGCTCCAGATGACCGAGTAAGGGATTCGGGCCAGTTTAGGAAATCTTGCCTCAGTTATGTAGCTCGAACGAACCACGTACGGCGAAAAGGAATCATTATGGTGGAATCCGAGTTGTAACTTGAAGGTGAGTCTCCACTTTAGCTAAAACAAGAGGGTGACCCGAGCAGGGGATCTTGTTTCCTAGTTTGAAAGTGGACATCTCAAACCCTTAGTATGAATGGCCCGGACCAGAAAAACTGGACGGGTTGCATTGAAACCTAAGAAGGTACATTTGTAGAATTGTATAATGAAATATACACTTCGTATGTAATTTTGTGTGTTATTACTATTTTAATATTTTGATAACGTACATTAACTATGAAACGTTATGATACTTTAGAGCCTGTTTGGTAATACTTGAATCGGCTGTCTTGACTGATTCTACTAAAATTTATGAAGTTATGGCCGAAGTGACTGGATTGGCTGATTCTACTTGTTTATGAAAAAAAAATTAAAATATCTTTTATTAATAGAATTTTATCACAAAATTCTACCGGAAACCGTCCCAAATGAAGACGGTCGGACAGAGCCTCCAATATAAAGGTTTATTTGACCTTTTTATGTAAGTACAAGAGCCTATTTGACTTTTTTCCCATGTATTTATACCAACACTTTTCTTACCGTTGGTAAATGACACTTTGTTTGTAGTGAAAATAAAATGGAATAATGATTGCTAATAGATGGACTAGTGAGTAGTGACATACGATTATTGGACTAGTGATAAGAATGCATTCATTTGAGGTTTCTAAAATAAAGTGGTGAGTTACTAATTAACTGATAACCTAAATTCGAATGATGGTATAAGGGGGAAATCCGTTAAATTGTCAAGAATAGAATAAGTGACTAATTTTATCATATTAATTAAAAAGGTGATACCTTAGAGAGTGGAATAGAGAAAGAGAACTAGGAGCATCAAGATTGAGGTAAGTTTCTCTGCCGATCCAAAATTGTTTTCCTCATATTATATAATTATTATGTGTTATGTGAGTAAAGCATGAATTTTGAATGTGTACTATTTGGGATTTAATCCCTAGTATGACTTTGGAGTGGATTTTTATTGTGGAGTATGTGTGAATGTAAATTTTTGGTGGACGTATAATGAAATATACACTTTATATGTAATTTTATGTGTTATGACTATCTTAATATTTTGATAATGTACATTAACTATGAAACGTTATGCTACTTTAGAGTCTGTTTGGTAATACTCGAATTGGCTGGATTGACTGATTCTACTAAAATTTATGAAGTTATGGCTGAAGTGAGTGGATTGGCTGATTCTACTTATTTATGAAAAAATATTTAGAATATCTTTTATTAATAAAATAAAGAAAAATTTATCGCATCGCCAATACACATGAAATATACTATGAAGCAACTGGATTGGCTAAAGTATGAAAGATAGCTCAAATGATTTTATACAGTAACATCAGCCAATATAGCTAGAAATGTAACTCTAAACTTACGTTTTCTTATTATTACACAATTCAACGTGTCAAAATGAAAGTTACGTGTTTGGAGAATAAATGGGGTCATAAGCCTGATAAGTCGAAAAACAAGATCGCCAAACGGGCTCTTATTAATTAGAGTTATATGAGAGCAGGGACCCTGTGATCCTGATTTTCTGAGTCCGCCACTGGACACGTAGCCTTAAGATGTTTTCTTTTGGACTGAAATTTGCTGGTCTGGTCTGATTTGGTTTGGTCTGGTAAACGTTTGTTCTCTGTGTATTTTATAACTACGAAAGTCTGGTCTGGTCTGGTTTGAAATGGAAAAGAAAACATTTTTTAATAGAGGCGGACATATATATATATATTTTTATTTTTTATTTTTTATTGTGGTCGAAGGAACGAGACAAAAATGATAATTATAAAAGGTTAGAACTTAGAAGTTAGAAATAGAAGGTTATAATCTCTTAATCTAATTAGTTTTGCTTGGCTAGCTACGTCGATCAGAAAATGAAGAATCGGAGTAGCGGGCGGCAAGAAAAGTATGAGCGGGAGCGTGCAGAGGAAGATGAATACTTCTCGGCGGGAGGGCCAGGGCCGTGGGTCTACGATGACCACGCCGACAAACGCCGTCGGACCACGGCCGGGCCCGTACGGATGATAGACGCCACAGACAAAGACTACGGCGCCGCCGCCCAACTCCGGCACCACCACCGGCGTCCGTCGCAGGCCTCCAGCTCCCGACCCCGCTTTTGCCAGACATGTCTGAAAGAAGGTCATTTGAATTATGAATGCCGGGGGAAGAGAGCCTATGTGAGCCGCCCATCTGCCACCCAAAGACTGCTCCGGCAGTTATCAGGAATGCAAGACCGCCCCTGTTCACCGCCCCAGAATGGAAGGACTCCGGCCGCAAGAATGCAACAACAAGAACCCGCGACGGCCGCCGGTCCAAGATCCAGGAAAACAGATGAGGAACCCGCGACGGCCGCCGGTCCAAGATCCAAGAAAACAGATGAGGAACCCGCGACGGCCGCCGGTCCAAGATCCAAGAAAACAGATGAGGAACCCGCGACGCCCGCCACAGCCAACAAGAATGACGAGATGGCGGCCATGTCTACTTAGCTTCTCCGGCCACATGATGAACTGCGCGCCAGATACATTTTTTTATTTGTTTTTGTTTTTTGAAAGATACATTTTTAATTGTTTGTATGTAGTATGTCAATTACTTTCACTTGCAAATGATCAAAAAAAAATTACTTTTACTTGCAAGCTAGCTTTCATTAGTCTGATCCATCTGTATTTCATCATTTTTACATTCACCCCACTTATGTTATACTCCGTAGTAGTACTACGTATTATATTACTCCGTATTATTTTAAAAGTTGGATAAATAAAGTTTAAATCATTTTAAAGTTCAATACGTGTGATAGTAACAATATTTAAGTTCTGAGAATTGAGAAAATGAGAAACCGTAGTGCGTTGATTGCATGCATGAAGCTTATAGCTACAGTGTGTCTTTTTAAGTAATTAGCTAGTAAAACTTCTTATGGATCGTACCTTTAATTTACTCATTTCAAGACATGAAAATTTGATATAAAAAAAAATTATGCTTACGATACTCTTATTTTAATTGATTCGTACTATGTTAGGATATTCCTAAACCCTAATAATAATTACGAGGCTGCAGATTATAACTTTTAATTTATATATACTTCATTAATTATGAATTGTGATTGAAACCAAAATAAGTATTCTGTGAGCTCAAATAATGATAGATATATGGTTAGTGGTTAAGTATATACCATATATATATATATATATATATATATCTAATCTAAAAACATTATAAATATGAATAGAGGTTAGTACCCCTAAATTGTGTCATCCTCTTATATGCATTAATACTTGTATTGTTTTATAAAATTAATGTGCTTAATTTTTTGTGGTCAAAAATATCCTTCTACTACCGTTAGCTAAAAGAAACGCCGTTTGACTTCTCCACCCATTTTGTAAAGTATTTAAATGAAAGTTTATGATTTATGACTTGTCCCCCCTTTATGATTTATAATTTTTAACTTTATGTTATTTAAATAATAAAGTACTCCACTTAATTTATGAAATATCATATACGAATATCTAACTTATTAATTTAGTCAACTTTAATATAGTGAAACTTGCATGTTGTGTTTACCTTTTTTAATCGGTTTATAATAATATTTGTAAAGAAACTCAATTGACTCTATAGAATTTCTAAATAACTTCAATTGACTCAACTAAATTTGAAAGAGTGAGAATTTTCAAATGTTAGTTTTTATTTATAATTGATATTTAAATTTTAACACGCTTAATTACCTTCTTTAACCTTCAATAGGACAAACTTTTTAATGCATAAATTTGAATTGAAATAATTATTTAATTAAAAATTATGTTTGGATGCCAATCTTGTCACGGATTTGACACTGATCCCTGCCAAAAATCTTTATTAAATATGTTTAGGCACAAATAGTCCCTACTAAATCCATGACAAAGGTTCGTTCCGATCCAAATCTCTGCTTGGTCTATTGATTTTTGCGAGTTTTTTATGAATTTGACTTTATCATACTAGATCAGATCAGAAAATATCAGTCTAATTAAAAACATCCTAAATTGAAACTCGTTTAAAAAATGATTACTTTTACATATGGACAAAGTTGACTAACAAGATAAAAATTTGGAAAAAGATGATATGAGTGATGATATCACTATATGTTTTTGTGTCACTAACAATTATATCAGATTGTATTGGTCGTGGTTATAGATGTCACTGCCGCCATTAAACATGTCATTATGACCGCCATAAAACTTTATTGTCACTTCTACTGGTGAGTTTAAAAAGAAAAAAGAAAAAAAATCAAACAAATAGCATCAAAATTTTCGGACTACGGAAAATTCATGTATATATATATATAGTGAGAACCCCTTTTAAGATGATACCTTTTCTTCTGTTGGACTGGCTTGGCGTCAGGCCGAACGGCCAACTTGTGACATATGAGGGCCGGATCGATCCCCAGCATGTCTTCAGGTCCCCGGGCAAATAGGACCTGGAATTTCTTTAGGACAGTTATCACCTCTTCTCTGATTTCCCTTTCAAACTCTGTGCGTCGGGTCTGCACCTCAATGCTGTTTACCCGCTGTCCCCGGGCAGTCATCTGTTTTAAGCCTCCCTGTAGCACGTCCGGGCTATGGCAGGATCTGTTCGGGACACTCCCACACCAGTGTCAGTTAGGAACTTGATGCATGAGTGTCGAACAGAAGCAATTGCCTCCAAATCTTCCAGCCCTGGGCGGCCCAATATGGCGTTGTGGGCACATGTAATATCCACCACCACAAACGTCATCTGGACTGCTGCCCGGTGTGTTTCATCGCCTATTTCAACCAGAAGCTGGATGGTGCCTTCGGCCTCGATTACATTACCGGTGAAGCTAGCCAGTGGTGTCTTCATCTTGGTCAGCTGATCTTTCTTCAGCTTCATCTTCTCCAACGTGTGTAAATACAGCACGTTCACACTGCTTCCTGTGTCCACCAGAACTCGGCAGATCAAGGCATCGTCTATACACATACTCACCACTAGCTCGTCCCTGTGCGGACTTGGTGAGTTGGGCAGGTCAGCCACCCCGAACGTAATTGGCTCCAAGCGGCCTTTCTTTGAGGGTGGAGCAGCTATAGTGGCAACATAGAGGCTGCGCTCAAATTTCTTACGTTCAGCGGCTGTATCCCCGGTCTCTCCTCCACCAAAGATGACTTTGACTTCCATCCTTGGTTTCTTCCCCAGATTCCCCGATCCCTCAGCCTCCTCTATAGGGGGACGGTATGAATCATTGCTTGGCTCTATGTCCCGCTGGATATCCCTTTTCCAGCTATTAGATCGGGGAGGGCGTTGATTGGGGGGAGGGCCGTTCGGGTCGGTGCTGACATATTTCCTTAGGTAGCCTTTCTGGATCAGGTTCTCGATTGCCAGATGTAGGGCGTGGCAATCCTTCGTGAGGTGTCCATTCCGCTTGTGGTATCTACAGAAGGCCTTCGGGGTAGCCCCCATTACGGCCCTTGTGCCAGTAGGGGGAGGAATGGCATTCTTTTCCAAATGGAAAACGCCAGCTATAGACATGACCAGGGGGGTGAAATGTCCAGTCTTGCGACGAGGCGCTGCAGCCGCTGGTGCGGGTCCCAAACGTTCCGCCAGCCTTGTAGTGGGGGGCTGCGGGGCCGTTCGGTCCCTCATCCTGATTTCCTCTTCTAGGGCCGCATGTCTCCTGGCCCTCTCTAACACCTCCGGGTAGTGGGTGCCCGGGTTCTTCTTAAGCTCCCCGGTTTGGAGAGCATCGGTGAACAAGAGGATGATGGTCTCGTCCGTCATGCTAGTGACCTTGAGGGTCTCGCTCCTCCATCTGATCAGGAAGTCGCTGACGGACTCCCTTGGTGCTTGCCTCACCGTGGTCATGTGACTAAAATGCACCTTATGCTTGGTGCCAGAAGCGAACTGCGCCAGGAAAAGAGTGGACAGTTCGGCGAAGCTTCCAATTGATCCGGGCTGCAACGTCCCGAACCATTCTTGTGCGGCTCCCTGGAGGGTGCTGAAGAACAATCTGCAGATGGCTGCATCAGTGGCCCCAAGGAGCATGAGGCCTCCTTGGTAGCTTCTCAAGTGTATTTCGGGGTCACCTACCCCATCATATGTAAGCCCGGCCGGGGGATGGCAGTCCCGGAGAATTTCTGCGCTCATTATCTCCCATGTGAAG
Organism: Cuscuta epithymum; assembly: GCA_945859915.1. Lineage (NCBI taxonomy): Eukaryota > Viridiplantae > Streptophyta > Magnoliopsida > Solanales > Convolvulaceae > Cuscuta > Cuscuta epithymum. The sequence continues at coordinate 1,401,109 of CAMAPF010001048.1, read as the reverse complement.
GGAGAAGTGATACCAACCCGAGCTGGCGGTGTTTGCTGGGGCGTCCGGTTCACCTGCTCCCTGAGCTCAGTCATTTGTCTCCTCATTTCGGCCATTTCTTCGTCTTGGGCCGTTCGGGGAGTTTGTGGTATCCTTGCTTCCACATACTCCGGCATCCTGTTCGGGGGAGGGGCAGCTGTGTTAGCCCTCCTCCGAATAAAATGTTCCCCATCCCTCTGGACATACTGGAAATGTTGCCCAACGGGGTCTATCATGGGGGTAGGTTCCCTGTATTCGTTCCGAGGTGCGGACGGGGTTCGGGAGGTTGGTGCTTGCTGGTCATGCCTGGAAGGGTGGGCCCTCCTGTAATTCCCTCGATGCTCCTGGGAATGTGCTGAGGCCGTGGTGGTCTTAGTGTCTTCCTTTTCGTCAAAGGATGACATAGGATGAATAGCGGACAGAGGCTCATGAGTCTCATCGGTGTATCCCTGTTCATGTTCATCCGCCATGCGCTGCATAGCCTCTGCCATCTCCCTCATCAACTGAGGGTTCCTCCTTACATCCCGAGGGATGATGCCTTCAAACTCCCGGGTGGCACTGCCACTGGCGTGTCCTTGCATGGACCACCCCTCAAAAGATCCATTGCCCCTTCGGCCCCTGGACGTAGAACTCGGTGTTGCTGTGGTGATTCTAGCCATTTGCTTTAGAAAAATGGTGCCTAGATCAACGGTTTTGCTTAGGATTTTTGTTCAGTTTCCCACAGACGGCGCCAATGTTGAGGTTTATTCCCGAAGATCCGAAAGCCCAACACAAGCTTTGGATATTGGGTTGGTTTGGAAAGTGTCTAAAATATAAAACAGTGAGATATTATTCAACTAAGGAGCTTACTTGTATTCAGTAATTTTGCGATTACACTGCAACTACCCGAACGGTAGGTAATTATAAGAATACAAGAATAAGGGATGTAAATCTATTGCTAAGCTCTGAGTATTGAAATGCTAACCCTTTACAATGATCTAAACATGGGTATTTATACTAAAATGGGGATGGATAAGGTGGACACGTGGCCGAATCTGGTATGTCACGCCCCGGACCTATCCGGACACGTCAACAACCCGCCGTACAGTACGAATAGTCAACCGCAGTCCAACTCATCCATACTATACAAGGCGTCTTGAATACCATTCACACATAGTACATCCATAAACAAGCATAATGTAAAATATTCATTTAAGCAGCGGAAACATTTAATACAAGTGTTTATGCCACACTCGGCAAACATGGGCATACAAGCCCCTGAATGATTATTCAAAAAAATAATATCCATGAGCATTATTTAGATTGTTTTCAAAACAGAAACGGAAGAAGCACGAACCACGTCTTCTTCCCTTGATCTCCCCGAAGCAACGGGTGGTGGCAGCAACTCTTCAAGTTCTACCTGAAACTGTGAGGTGGCCTCCCCCGTGAAGGGGAGGTCAGTACTTGGAAGCATTTGACAAGTACAATGACAACTATACTAAGTATAATCAATGTTTCAATTTCTTAAGACCCTCAAATAGAGTGATATTATATCGTAGGCCGTAACCCCCGGTTACCCTGTTTTATGAATATACTTACTTTATATAAAGTCAAGTAGTCGGCCCGTGGGCCCATATTCATTTAGAATTTACCATTTTCACTTTCCGTGACCATGAGTCACGACAACCCCATAGGGTTCCCTCGAGTCCCGATTGTATAGCAAGGGCTCGGCCCAACTACATTTCTATACAATCCTTTAACTCAATTAATATATCTAAATTTGTATGGCAAGGGCTCGGCCCAACTACGTTTCCATACCAACCATAACTTCATGGCAAGGGCTCGGCCCAACTACGTTTCCATGAAGATCACAATGCATGGCAAGGGCTCGGCCCAACTACGTTTCCATGCTAGTCACATTACATGGCAAGGGCTCGGCCCAACTACATTTCCATGTAATCCTAGAGTCCGACTCTAATTTATTTCCATAGCTCAATTCTCAAGCAAATCCTATGCCTAGAATCAATTCACTTGGATAGCCTTTTGGCCTACCCCTAACACACCGTAGTGTTCATACAATTTGACCTTAAAGCATCTCTTAAGACTACTTAAGGCATATCTATTCACAATCCTATCTCTTAGGATTACTTCCATCATTTATTTATATAAATCTCCCGACTAGTATTTCGATACTAGTCGAATAACCTTAGAACAACCAAGTTCTAAGTTCATAGCCAAATGGTTTATCTCAATTGATTTTCCAATCCAAATATGATTTAATCCCAATATCAAAAATATCACTTTTATCCATTCATGAATTTCATACATGAAGTAAAAGTATATTTTATCACAATTTTCATAGTTAATTCCATTACCATACCATTTCTTTCATATCACATAATCATACACAATTTCTTACAAATTTGTATATTATGCTCTTTTCCTTATAGACAATAGTCTTCTCATTCTTAGGCATTATTAATCATTAATAATCCTTAAAAACATATTTAATTACCTTAGGTAATCTCATGAAATTAACCCAAAGATTATAAGCAATATAGTCAGCCATCCTCACCTTATGAAGTGCTGAAATAGTTGCCTTTATTAAGCCCTCCGATCAACCCCCGTTCTGAACCGATCGAAAGCGAAAAATCTGGGCAGAAGGTGAAAGCCGGGCGGCTTTCACGAAAGCTGGGCGGCTTTCGTCGTCTGCTACTACGAACAGCTCCCTTAAAGTGGCGGTTTCCGGCGATTTCGACTCCTATCGATTCACCAACTCTTCTAAGTTAATTATCACCACTTTATATCAATATAATACACTTTTAAATGTGTAGAACTCATGGTTTAATCCACCATATGATTTCTTAAAAATCATACACCATAAAACTAGTTAAGAGATTGTTTGTTGAGTTCTTACCTCAACACAACCCTTTTCTTCTTGGATTTCCTTTGCTTCTTGCTTCCTCAAGTTTGAGCTCGTGAAAGGCTCTCCCACAGACCTTATCCCTGTTGCTCTCTTTCGTATGGACTCAATTAGGTGAGGGAGTGCATCTATTCTCAATCACTTGGAGAATAATGCATGAATGAGACAAGGATGGGGTGTGGTTTTGTCTCCAATCACTCTCCCAGTAATAGTCCGCCCAACCCATGTTATGATGTCTCAAAATCATTATTTTGAGTCTAAAGATTGTAGGAAAAAACCCCAATTGGGTATAGGAAGTCCCTCCCAATTATTCTTGCTATTTTTGACAGGTTGGGCCAAAATAGCACTTCGGTTGTCCAAACATTTTTATCAACTTTGGTTGGCATTTTATTGGGCTTCTCTAATTATTACATCGACCCAAATAAATATTTGGTAGCCCATTCTCAATAATATGGACCCGATAAATAATTTAATTAATCGCACATTAATTAAATATACCAATTCTGTTACACGATTTTATTCGCTGTAAAATTCAAACATATTCCGAATTTCAACTTCAAGTTCATCCGGGTGCGGTGTCACAAGTTCACCCCCCCTTAATCGGGAATTTCGTCCCCGAAATTCACAAATGCTTATTCAAACAGAAATGCATATTGCTCCTTCATTAAGGCTTCCGTTTCCCAAGTTTCTTCTTCAACTCGGTCACTTTTCCAAAGGATTTTCACCATTGGAACTTTCTTGCTCCTTAGTTTCTTTACTTGCCTATCAAGTATTCTCACCGGTCGTACGGCGTAGTTCAAATCTTCACGTATTTCCACGGGTGGTTTCTCTAACACGTGAGACGGATCCGGCACATATTTTTTCAGCATAGACACGTGGAACACATTATGTATCTTCTCCAATTCTGGAGTCAACTGCAATCGGTATGCTACGGCCCCAATTCTCTCAAGAATCACAAATGGCCCAATATATCGTGGGTTAAGTTTCCCTCGGCTCTGGAATCGGATGATTCCCTTCCAGGGTGAAACCTTCAAGAATACCTCATCTCCCACCTTAAACTCTAAGGCTCTCCGGCGTTTATCGGCATAGCTCTTCTGTCTATCCTGGGCCGCCTTAAGCCTATCACGAATCACCTTCACCTTTGACTTGGTGATCTCCACCAATTCTGTGCTCTCAAGCTTGGCCATGCCAACCTCGTCCCAACACAACGGTGTACGACATCGCCTCCCATACAATGCCTCGTATGGAGGCATGCCAATACTCGCCTGATAACTGTTGTTATAGGCAAACTCTACCAGTGCTAGATGGTTGTCCCAACTTCCTTGGAACTCCAATGCACAAGCTCTTAGCATATCCTCTAAAATCTGTATGACTCTCTCGGATTGTCCATCCGTCTGTGGATGAAAAGCAGTGCTAAACTTCAATTTCGTTCCCATAGACTCTTGGAACTTCGGCCAAAATCGTGATGTGAATCGTGGATCCCTGTCGGACACAATGGTTATAGGAACCCCATGTAGCCTCACGATCTCATCCACATACAATTTGGCTAACCTCTCAAGTGCATAGGTAGTGTTGATAGGTAGAAAATGTGCACTCTTCGTGAGCCTATCAACCACAACCCATACGGCATCGTAATTTCTCACGGTCCGTGGCAGTCCTACCACAAAATCCATGGTCACGTGTTCCCATTTCCACTCCGGAATGGAAAGTGGTTGCAATAACCCCGCTGGATGCTGATGTTCTGCCTTGACTTGCTGACAAGTAAAGCATCGACTGATGTATTCGGCTATCTCCCTTTTCATGCCTGACCACCAGTAACTCTCTTTCAAGTCACGGTACATCTTCGTGCCCCCCGGGTGCATGGCATAAGCCGACGAATGAGCTTCCTCTAAGATGGACTTTCGGAGCTCATCATCTGCCGGTACACACACTCGGTCACGAAATAATAGGAGACCATCGTCTCTTTCCCTGAAATCTTCAACCGGTCCCGCTAGCATGCGTTCGCGGACCTTCATAAGCTCTTTGTCAGTCTCTTGACCCTTCTTGATCTCATCGAGTAAGGTAGGCCTCACCTCGAATCTAGCTAACAAAGCACCGTCGCTAGATACCTCCAATTGGGCTCTTAATGCCCTCAAACTAGTCAACAATGCCCCAGACGAACTCTTTCGGCTCAAGGCATCCGCCACCACGTTGGCTTTACCGGGGTGGTACTCAATGATAAGATGGTAGTCCTTTATCAACTCCATCCATCGCCTCTGTCTCATGTTCAGCTCTTTCTGAGTGAACACGTATTTCAAACTCTTATGGTCAGTGTATATATGACATGTCTCCCCGTAGAGATAATGTCTCCAAATCTTCAGTGCAAATACCACTGCCCCCAGCTCTAAATCATGAGTAGGGTAGTTTACCTCATGCTTCTTCAACTGTCGTGAAGCATAGGCAATTACCCTCCCATTCTGCATCAACACACATCCAAGCCCTTGGATGCTCGCATCGCTATAGACATCGTACCCCATACCCTGTTTGGGTAATGCGAGTACCGGTGCCTCGGTCAATCTCCTCTTTAGTTCAATGAAACTTTTCTCACATTTGTCATCCCATACAAACTTAGCTGCTTTACGAGTGAGCTTTGTCAATGGCGACGCCAAAACAGAGAACTTCTCCACGAACTTTCTGTAGTAGCCTGCTAACCCAAGAAAACTACGAATTTCCTTGACGTTCTTTGGCCTCTCCCATTCGGTAATGGCTTCTATCTTCTTGTTATCGACCGCAATTCCCGATCCCGAAACCACATGCCCGAGAAAGCCAATCTCCTTTAGCCAAAATTCACATTTAGAAAATTTGGCATAGAGTTGCTTCTCCCGTAGCGTCTCGAGAACAAGTATCAAGTGCTCCTCATGCTCTTCTTCACTCTTTGAGTAAATCAAGATGTCATCTATGAACACAATCACGAATCGGTCCAAGTATTTATGGAATACTCGGTTCATCAAGTCCATGAATGCCGCGGGGGCGTTTGTTAACCCAAACGACATAACAAGGAATTCGAAATGCCCATACCTTGTGCGGAAAGCACTTTTTGGTATGTCATCTTCCTTGATCTTCAATTGATGGTACCCCGACCTCAAGTCAATCTTTGAAAATACAGTTGCTCCTCGGAGTTGATCAAACAAGTCATCAATCCTAGGCAGGGGATACCTATTCTTGATTGTGACCTTGTTCAGTTGACGATAGTCAATGCACATTCGAAGTGTTCCATCCTTCTTCTTCACGAAAAGGACCGGTGCTCCCCACGGGGAGTGACTTGGTCTAATGAAACCGTTATCCAAAAGCTCTTGCAATTGGGTTTTCAACTCGTTAAGTTCTGCGGGTGCCATACGATATGGCGGTATAGAGATTGGTTTGGTGCCGGGCTCAACCTCGATCACGAACTCAATCTCCCTGTCGGGTGGAAGTCCCGGTAAATCTTTAGGAAAGACATCCGGATACTTGCACACCACCCTCACATCATCAATGTTTGTCTCTTCTTTTGTTTTGTCTACCACGTATGCTAGATATGCGTGGCATCCCTTTCTCATCATACTCCTAGCTCTCACGGCGGATATGATACAACTATTGGATTTGGCCCGATCCCCCTCGAAGCGTAAGGTTACTCCTTCACCGCCTTCGAGTTCAAGTATCTTTGTGTAGCAATCGACCCTAGCATGATGTTTCTCAAGCCAATCCATCCCCAGGATTGCATCGAATTCAATCATACTCAGCGGTACGAAATCACACGTCAAGTTTTGGCCCTCCACTTCCACCTCACACGATGGATAGTGGCTATCTCTCTCGATGTCTTCCCCTAGAGGTGTGGATACCAATAGGGCTTGAGCCATCGGTACAAGTGGTTCTTTGAATCCCCCGGCAAACGCCTCACTCACGAATGATCGTTGCGCCCCGGTGTCAATGAGAATTCTTGCGTCTCTCCCGTTAATCTGTAGTGTTCCTACATTCATAAGCAATGTAAGACACACTCCCCACTTATTAGACTCATTTCTTAGGTTATAGAGTACCCCGGCTATGGTTTGGATGATCGTCATCTAACGCCCCATCCCGATTCCATCCCGGTTTTCCCCCTTGAAATCAACATCGAGCACCAATAAGGGAAAGCCGGCCGCTTTTCACGAAAGCCGGCCGGTTTTCGTACTTTGGCCTTCAGCCCGGAACGGCTGGTTACGTAAGCCGGCCGGTTTTTGCCAAAGCCGGCCGGTTTTCGGTCGCCGAAGGAATTCCAACTTTTAAATTGTAAAAGCCGGCCGGTTCTTACGAATGCCGGCCGGTTTTCGTTAGCAGCGCCCCATACCGGAATTCCTGAACACAAGCCGGCCGGTTTTTACAAAACTCGGCCGGTTTTTATACGCCGAAGGATTTGAACAAAAATCCTTTACGAAAGCCGGGCGGCTTTCGTCAACGTCGGGCGGCTTATGGTCGCCGTAGGATTTATGAAATAATTCATAGACAAACGTCGGGCGACGTTCGTCACAGCCGGGCGGCTTTCGCCCCGGGCAGATATCTGTCCTCCTCTTTGAACTTTAAACAGGCCGGGTTGGCCATATAATTATACGTTTCAACATTTATACAGTTCACAAAGAAATAACATCAAAAGTTCAAGAATTTACCCGCGACGGAGTCCGGGTTAGCACGTGCATCGGCTTCCGTAATCGCATAGACCCTCGCTTGGGTCCTCCCTTGATTCACGGACGGTGCATTACTTGCGCTAGCTCCACCGTGCCCCGTGTTTGCGTGAGGTGCCGCTGTCCGGTTTCTGCTCATCGTGGTCCCACCACTCGGTCCGGCACTCACGGCTCGCCCAAGTTGCGGGCAATTGCTTCTCAAGTGTCCTGTCTCCCCGCATTGGTAACATCTTGGGGGATCACGACACTTACCCGCATGATTCCTCTTGCAGTTATTACATCTTATAATGCCCGAGCCTTGTGACCTCGAGCCTTGCCCCCCTGGGCCTTGGTTTCCCCTTGGTGGTGGTGCGGGTGTTCTGAAAGATCCACCTCCTCCGTGGTTCCCCCTTTTGCTAGAACCCTGAGGGCCGGCGTTCTCCCATTTTCTCTTCTTCGCCTCCTCGGCGTTTTTCAGCTTCCTTTCCTCCCATTCTTTTTCTCCCTTCAAGCCTTGCTCCACCACTTGACTAAACGTCATGTTAGGCAGCTGTGTTGCCCTTTCACGCACGTCTAAATCCAGAGCATCCCAGAAGTGGTTAACCATTCGGTTCTCATCGCATGCATACTCCGGTATGAACTCGGCAAGCTCCCTGAACTTATGCTCGAGTTGTCTCACGGTATACCTGCCTCCTTGGGTCAAGTTGGTGTATTCCCTCCTCTTCAAGTTTACCTCGAAGTCGGAGTAGTACTGGTTGAAGAATTCCTGCCGGAAATTCTCCCAAGTGACATTCTCACCATACTTCCCTTTGACTCCGTCCCACCACGTGGACGCCATTCCTTCTAGCAACCTCGTTGCTACTCTCATCTTCATGTTTGGCGGCAGTTGCATATCAAGAGCCGCTTCATTGAATCTCTTGATCCACTCGGCCGCAATGGAGATGTCTCCCGTTCCATCAAATGGTTTACACCCCAAGTCTCTCGCTTCTTTGAGGTACTTCGAGATCCTTATTATTGGGACCTCAGCACCCCGATCTACTCGGGACTCTACATGTCCCCTAGATCCCACATGGCTTCCTCTTCTTGAAGCCGCTCCCAAAGCACGCCTAGCCCGGCGCCTTTGGCGATCCTGTTGATATTGACGGAGTAGTTCCTCCATCCTTTCTAGAGCGTCATCATCATCGCTCCCCTCATCATCATCATCATATTCCCCATCATATGGGGTCTCAACCGGCTCTGTTCCCGGTTGATACGTCGAATCCTCCTCGGACTCATAAGACTCATTTACTGTTTCAACATGACCGTCACTCACGGTCTGAGCTTGGCCTCCACGGCCTTGCCCCCTGGACACTCTAGAAGCCCCTCTACTGCCTTGCACGGACCCTCTCGGTGCCTGGCCAGTCGGGTTCCTTCTAGTTACTTTCCCGGTACGTTCCATTTCTGAAAGAAATTGAGAATGAGTCATTAGACTCGTATCAAATGTCAATTGACGGATAAGTACTTAAGACATCCTTTGGCTCAAGTCGCCGCCATGCCAATTGTTAAGGGTACCATCTTAACAATTAGAGACCTTGCAACTCAAGTACCAAAAGTTCTATAAGTACAAAACTTTATGCTCATGGTTTCCAAAATCATTTTCAAAAGGAATTTTGAAGCTTCATTATGAAGTTTACGGACTAAGGCTCTGATACCAATTAAATTGTCACGCCCCGGACCTATCCGGACACGTCAACAACCCGCCGTACAGTACGAATAGTCAACCGCAGTCCAACTCATCCATACTATACAAGGCGTCTTGAATACCATTCACACATAGTACATCCATAAACAAGCATAATGTAAAATATTCATTTAAGCAGCGGAAACATTTAATACAAGTGTTTATGCCACACTCGGCAAACATGGGCATACAAGCCCCTGAATGATTATTCAAAAAAATAATATCCATGAGCATTATTTAGATTGTTTTCAAAACAGAAACGGAAGAAGCACGAACCACGTCTTCTTCCCTTGATCTCCCCGAAGCAACGGGTGGTGGCAGCAACTCTTCAAGTTCTACCTGAAACTGTGAGGTGGCCTCCCCCGTGAAGGGGAGGTCAGTACTTGGAAGCATTTGACAAGTACAATGACAACTATACTAAGTATAATCAATGTTTCAATTTCTTAAGACCCTCAAATAGAGTGATATTATATCGTAGGCCGTAACCCCCGGTTACCCTGTTTTATGAATATACTTACTTTATATAAAGTCAAGTAGTCGGCCCGTGGGCCCATATTCATTTAGAATTTACCATTTTCACTTTCCGTGACCATGAGTCACGACAACCCCATAGGGTTCCCTCGAGTCCCGATTGTATGCTCGGCCCAACTACATTTCTATACAATCCTTTAACTCAATTAATATATCTAAATTTGTATGGCAAGGGCTCGGCCCAACTACGTTTCCATACCAACCATAACTTCATGGCAAGGGCTCGGCCCAACTACGTTTCCATGAAGATCACAATGCATGGCAAGGGCTCGGCCCAACTACGTTTCCATGCTAGTCACATTACATGGCAAGGGCTCGGCCCAACTACATTTCCATGTAATCCTAGAGTCCGACTCTAATTTATTTCCATAGCTCAATTCTCAAGCAAATCCTATGCCTAGAATCAATTCACTTGGATAGCCTTTTGGCCTACCCCTAACACACCGTAGTGTTCATACAATTTGACCTTAAAGCATCTCTTAAGACTACTTAAGGCATATCTATTCACAATCCTATCTCTTAGGATTACTTCCATCATTTATTTATATAAATCTCCCGACTAGTATTTCGATACTAGTCGAATAACCTTAGAACAACCAAGTTCTAAGTTCATAGCCAAATGGTTTATCTCAATTGATTTTCCAATCCAAATATGATTTAATCCCAATATCAAAAATATCACTTTTATCCATTCATGAATTTCATACATGAAGTAAAAGTATATTTTATCACAATTTTCATAGTTAATTCCATTACCATACCATTTCTTTCATATCACATAATCATACACAATTTCTTACAAATTTGTATATTATGCTCTTTTCCTTATAGACAATAGTCTTCTCATTCTTAGGCATTATTAATCATTAATAATCCTTAAAAACATATTTAATTACCTTAGGTAATCTCATGAAATTAACCCAAAGATTATAAGCAATATAGTCAGCCATCCTCACCTTATGAAGTGCTGAAATAGTTGCCTTTATTAAGCCCTCCGATCAACCCCCGTTCTGAACCGATCGAAAGCGAAAAATCTGGGCAGAAGGTGAAAGCCGGGCGGCTTTCACGAAAGCTGGGCGGCTTTCGTCGTCTGCTACTACGAACAGCTCCCTTAAAGTGGCGGTTTCCGGCGATTTCGACTCCTATCGATTCACCAACTCTTCTAAGTTAATTATCACCACTTTATATCAATATAATACACTTTTAAATGTGTAGAACTCATGGTTTAATCCACCATATGATTTCTTAAAAATCATACACCATAAAACTAGTTAAGAGATTGTTTGTTGAGTTCTTACCTCAACACAACCCTTTTCTTCTTGGATTTCCTTTGCTTCTTGCTTCCTCAAGTTTGAGCTCGTGAAAGGCTCTCCCACAGACCTTATCCCTGTTGCTCTCTTTCGTATGGACTCAATTAGGTGAGGGAGTGCATCTATTCTCAATCACTTGGAGAATAATGCATGAATGAGACAAGGATGGGGTGTGGTTTTGTCTCCAATCACTCTCCCAGTAATAGTCCGCCCAACCCATGTTATGATGTCTCAAAATCATTATTTTGAGTCTAAAGATTGTAGGAAAAAACCCCAATTGGGTATAGGAAGTCCCTCCCAATTATTCTTGCTATTTTTGACAGGTTGGGCCAAAATAGCACTTCGGTTGTCCAAACATTTTTATCAACTTTGGTTGGCATTTTATTGGGCTTCTCTAATTATTACATCGACCCAAATAAATATTTGGTAGCCCATTCTCAATAATATGGACCCGATAAATAATTTAATTAATCGCACATTAATTAAATATACCAATTCTGTTACACGATTTTATTCGCTGTAAAATTCAAACATATTCCGAATTTCAACTTCAAGTTCATCCGGGTGCGGTGTCACATGGTAGGCTGCCTCCTCTGCCATGTAAGCACCCATGCCCCTACTTGCAGCCACCATGATCCAGCATTAAATGCGGCTTCCACTTGCTGACTGCCCGTTCGGGTATGGTGTTCGGGGTGTGGGACCCTGCCATAGATCTTATCTTGTTTATGATCTTCCATTTGAGAAGTATCCCGAATGCTGTTCGGGATCCAGCCATTGGTGCTTTGGCACAATTGTTTCCTGAAATGTTCCAAGTAGAGGCTTTGCCCCAAATGCTGATCGGAAATTCTTGGGCTGCCTTGGGCCTGCTGCTTCTTCCCGGGTTTGGGCCAAGGGATATTGGGCCTGGACCCAATATCCCAACAGTTATTAAATAATAAGAATCTCTTTCATAAAAGATTCTTTAATATTATTTGATTTCTTATTTTATGTATTTTTTATAATTTTAAATTTATCGAATTTTTAACTACTTTAAACTTTTTTATAAAACTATTTATTTTTTATATTTTATAAAATAAATTATATTATCTATTTAAAAAAGCTACATTGAAAATTATTTCTCAAGTTTTATTATTATATGATTTCTACGTGTTTTTTTTCAAACTTTTTTATAAAATTTTAATTCATTTTCTTTAATTTGTAAATTTAATTTATAATTTTCTAATTTCACATCGGAATTTTATTTTTTATTTCGAGTTTTAAAAGTTTTTTGAAAATCAATTTCCTTTTTTAAATTTTATTGTTTCCTATGCATTATCCGCTATAAGAGTTAATGAATTTTTACATTTTAAATTTAAGAATAAAAACTTGAGTGCCTACATATTATTTGTAATTTCATACGAAGAGTAATGCTTTGTGAAAAGTGGAGCACTGATTGAAACGTTACGTGGATGGGTGCACGTGTAACTGTGCAAGGAGAATAAATTTGAGCCTGTGAGCTAGATACGCGGACTGGTCTATTTTTGAAAAGAGGTAATCTATTATTGAAAGAAATTTTTAAGGGTGACACAAGTGATGTTACTATCAATTTTTAGTTTGTGAAAATTTCCCAAGAAACTAATGATCTTTTGGGCCCAACAGTCGGTTGATTCTTTAATGATACATAAATAAATTGGTAATCCTAAGAGACTAAGGATTTGTGCTATCGTAATCCAGGGCCGGCTACAATAAATATAGGCACTGCAGCTCGTTAATTCGACAGATCAAACTGATAACATATATTGATACTCCGATTAGGTTCGCGCGCGGCAGCGATGGGGGACTCGTTGACTGATTTTCAGTGGAGCGTGGAGATAGATACAAAAGATGGTCCTGATCTTCAAAGGTCTCTGGTGAGGATATATCTTGAAGAAAGGGATGCTTCGTTTGTTAGAACATGGTGGGGGGATTGGGGGGATTGGGGGGATGTTCTGTATAGGATTGAGGAGTTCCTTGACGTGAGCCGTGAATGTGTGGAGACTATCGACTTGGAGAAGATCCTATCTGAAGAGGAAGACGAAGAAGAACTTATGACTTTATTTACAGATAAGGTACTCTCCCCCTTCCATCACATTGTCTACGGAGAAAGGCTCAAGGTCATCGCAAGTGAGATAATAAGGGGATGTCGCGATCGGCTTATTCTTCTCACCAATGACAACTCTAACTCAAAGGTGTACTCGATTAGTGTGGGTTTATCTTTACAGCTTTTTGTAACTTTGGGACTAGAGGCCTGGACCTGGTTTCAAGATTGCCTTGTGCAGCTGCCGCCTGGTGTGCGTGATTACGATCCCTCATCTCCAATGCCTCTCCCGAGGATGGTGCCGAATGGCTACGGTTTCTTCCGACTTGGCGGTGGTACAAAACTAGAAGAAGAAACATGTGTGATTTGCTTTGGCAAGTACGAACCACAATGCCTTGTGATTCGCCTCCAATGTCTGAATGAGCTTCTCCCCGATCCCGACGAGGAGCATAGTCACAAGGCCGAGACTCCAGCAGCAATGTTGCTGCCATGTGGCCACATATTCCATGCCAAGTGCATTGCAAGTTGGTTTTGTGTTTCAAAAGACAAACCCTGCCAACTATCCGGTATTAATACTTGCCCTCTATGTAGGTTTCAGGTTCCTACCCGTCATTTCGTGCTTTCTCTTCAACATTTCTTTCCTCTGCTCTATTTTTAAAGCTAGTGATGGTCAATTGGTCATGGGCTAACTCTTAGGTACTCAACAATGGATGTTGAATTGAAAGAAGCAGGTCGGGCCACCATGCCCATCCTGTTTGTATGTATGTATTCCAGCCCAACATTTTTAGTGTGCTGAGTTAGAATTTTGTTGCAAGTCGTTTTTCATACAATAGTATTTACTGATTTACATGTAATTTAGTTACAAGTTAGTTATTATTTCGATCACAGTGGGCAGATTTTTCCATGTACAACAACCAGCCACTTTTCTTCTCTTTCCCGGCCTTTTCATAATTGCACCAACTTCATGATGCTCAATTTTGCCTGGGTGAGCTTCTTATGAACAAGGCATGACTATGGTGTTGCCATGATATAGAATTTGTTGATATATTTTGTAGGTGTATTTTACAATTTTTAAGTAGTTGAAATCTTTTTTGTGCACGTACTAACTGTCATCGCGATCTACAAAACGTCACTGTTAATTTTGATAATGCCTAAGAACCTGATGCTTGACATTGTTATTAGTTTCTATATGAAATACATAAAAAACTGTGACCCAATTTTTTTAAGAAAAAATTCCACTTTTGATCCCATGACTATTATGCCACTTCCACATTACTCCCTTGACTTTCAATTTAACCAAATCTAGTCCGTGACCTTTTCCCCTTCACCACCCGTCGTCCTTCCGACCACAACTCCGGCAATTTTTAACCAGAAACTCATTTATGTAGAAATATTTGGGGCATTTTAGTAATTGCAAGTTGTTAAAACGGCTACCTACAAAATTAACTTCAATTAATGTTGAGCTAATACGCCAGCTTCCTTCATTCTCAAAACCGAAGTCTTCTCCAATTTCCCAAACTTCCGTCAGCTTGGAAAATCCCCAACTATCGTTCGAACAATGAGGATCCTTCCGGACCGTCGGAGTGAAGGATAAGGAACAAGTGCGACGTTCGCCAACAAATGCTGGTGATAAAGGTAAGAGGCTGAACTTTTTTTAAAAAGAGTGGAAGAAAGTAATGAATACAAGGCTGAAAAAGAGGTGTATATAATTGGTGTTTGCCCATGTTAGAGGTTTTATGTTGAGGCTGAAAAAGAGGGTTTTTTTAAAAAAAAAAAAAGAGTGAAAGAACGTAACATGTGCAAACACCAATTATATACACCTCATTTCAGCCTTGTATTCATTACTTTCTTCCACTCTTTTTTTAAAAAGTTCAACCTCTTACCTTTATCACCAGCATTTGTCGGCGAACGTCGTTCAACACTTGTTCCTTCTCCTTCACTCCGACGGTCCGGACGGGTCCTCATTGTTCGAACGATGGTTGGGGATTTTCGGGCTGACGGAAGTTTGGGAAATTGGAGAAGACTTCGGTTTTGAGAATGAAGGAAGCCGACGTATTAACTCAACATTAATTGAAGTTAATTTTGTAGGTAGCCGTTTTAACAACATACAATTACTAAAATGTCCCCAATATTTCTACATAAATGAGTTTCCGGTTAAAATTTGCCGGAGTTGTGGTCGGAAGGACGACGGGTGGTGAAGGGGAAAAGGTCACAGACTAGATTTGGTTAAATTGAAAGTCAAGGGAGTAATGTGGAAGTGGCATAATAGTCATGGGACCAAAAGTGGAATTTTTTTGATAAGAAAACATATAAATGCTATTAAATGACGCAACTAACCTTCATTAATTGGTTTCCGGTTAAAATTTGCCGGAGTTGTGGTCGGAAGGACGACGGGTGGTGAAGGGGAAAAGGTCACGGACTAGATTTTGTTAAATTGAAAGTCAAGTGAGTAATGTGGAAGTGACATCATAGTCATGGGACCAAAAGTGGAATTTTTTCATTTTTTTTAATGCAAATGAATAATGTAGACAGTTCTGGAAATGCTCCCCTTTGGCACCTGCATATTGTCTTTTGTACTTTTCTAGATTGAGGCATTCCTAAACAACAAGATCTACCAATAATTCAAGAACTGTTTTTGCATCAGGATAGGTTTTCTCCATCTTTTCAGTAATGTCATTTTTTCGGTAGGAACAGATCACTTCTTGCTCCGCTTTGACATTTATTTTACTTTGATGCTTCTTTTTTGCTTGATACTATACGTAGAAATGCATAACTAATTTCTGTAGAATAAACGATGGCACACTCGTGCTATTGGGCTAAGTTAGCTTTTTTACGTTTAAAACGCGTTTTAAACACGTACCGTTTTTTTTTAACAAAAAAAAAACGCGTTTAAAACAAAAAATAATGTCGGTCCGTTTTAAAAGGAAAAAAACTTCCACTTCCCGTATAAAACGTATTTTTCCCATATTTTACAAAAAATAGAAACATCATTTGATCACTTGTATGAATACATCAAATGATTAGGAGATCAACAATAGTTTAAAAGCAAAAAAGAAAACTTCATCCCAGTGACCCCGTGTTTTTGTATTGTTACAATACAAATATACAATTGTTAAATACTAAAATTTATTGCAGGATGACTAAAGCTAGCATTCTAAAATACTAAAACCTAAATACTACTACATATTAGTATTAGATTTATGATGTTCTTTTCCAAACAAGCATATCAAAATTAAGGTTTTTCTAAACTCGACATTTTTAGTATAAACGTTTACACATAAACAATAATAAGTGTAGCGGTCGCACAACTTTCTCAAATGTCATCCGTCATCTAGGTGAAAATGATGAGTTTAACTTGAGTGTTATTTGATCATCATAAAACGACCGAAACCCTGCCTATAAAAAAACTTCAAAAATTCAAACATTCAAATCAAATCTACTCGCACTAAAACAAAACAAAAAAAATTGCAACTAAAAAGGAAATAATACTGGAATAAAATCTTTTCCAAAACTCTTGCAATATGGGTGAATACTGATGAGAATCTACTACAAGCAAAGATGGATTTAAGGGGCGGGGGGATGTGACCGCCCCCTTGGACATTCAAAATTTTCTACTATATATATATATATAATATTTTCATAAAATTTTCATACTTTAATTGGATTCGCCCCCTTTAACTTTTCATATCAAAATTAATATATAGTCTGACCTAGGGCTGGGCACGGGCCGGGTCGGGGCAAAATAAAATGGAACCGCCGGTTCCATTGTACGGTTCGGTCCGGTCCGGGTATTACAATTTTCAAAATAGGAACCGGAAATTACTCGGCCCGTTTGAAACGGGTCGGTCCAGTCCGGGTTTTACGGTTTCTATTCTCATGTCTTGAAATTAGTAAAAACTTACGAAGTTCCAAAAATCAATAATCAATAATATAGGACATTAGCAAGTTTCAAAATAACAATATAGTGGTGCACATACAACACAAGCGAAAAGTCCAATACTCCATAATTTATTGTGTATAAGTGTCAAACAATTAAAGATATTTCAAAAATATGCAACATAGCCAAAATACATATTTTCTAACATTTGTATTTCAACATGTTGTCTAACATCACATATTAAAGTGATTATTTTTTTTATATTAAATTTTCAGTACTAGCCAAAGTTGACACATACATGGTGGGTGGTAAACACAATTTATATATTTTAATAACAATATAATAAAAAATATATAACAAAATCATCTTTAACAAATAAATAAATTCCATAGAAAGGAATAATTCAATAACAATAAAAAGTAATAAGATATTTATGAAACATTTTATCAATAATTTGAAAACAAAAGGATGTTACTGCAACTCAATTTAAAATCCTACTTCTAGCAAAGGAAACAAAACTATTTCAAAACTGATTATCACAAAACTACTAATAAATTAATATACAATAGATATAACGGGCCGGGCCGGGTACTCGTTATTTTTTAATTTTGGAACCGGTCCGGTTCCTTAAAAAAATTACCCGACCCTACCCGGACCATTTTATGGCAACAAAAAATGGAATCGGCCCGTTTTGGACCTGAACCGCCATTACCCGGACCGGACCGCGGTTCCAAGACCCGTTTGCCCACCCCTAGTCTGACCTAATGTAATACTTAATTGGAAATTTAGAAGAAGGAACATATAATATAATTTACATAAATTAAACAATAGAACAACTCATTGAATAAGACTTATAATACTTATTATATAAAAAAATCCTATTATTGTATTGTTTAATTATCTTTATTAGATAACTAGTACTTGATTTTGTGAAATATATATCAAGCAATAATAAATACCAAACAACTAGTTAGTTACACAATTTCTAAATAATGTGAAGTGGATCTAAAATATAAATGTTTATTAACATTAAATCACACAATTCATTTACTTCTTACTTTCAAAAAATAATTTATTGCATAGATAATAAATGTGAAATTATTTTTGAATTAGTAAAAATAATATATATATATATAAATGAATTAGTAATATAGTATTATTCTAAAAATAATAATCTCATACATAATATTGTAATATTAAGAAAACTATTCTTGACTCAAAAACACTCTCCTTGGTAGACAAACATTGCAATTCAAAAATCAATTTTTTATTCCGATAAGATTCATGTGGTTAAACAATGTAGAAGTTACTTTAAAAGTATTGATGGATGTGTACATATTAAACTCTTTATCTTCAAATATATATCTGTTTTTTCAAATGATATTCCTTTGCTTGTTTCTTATGCTTTAATGTATCAATACTTGTTTCTAAAGCACTTTAATTATAAAATCGAATTTGTTTTGCCATTGTCTAAACTTAGAATGTACTCCCTCCGTCCCCAAAAGAAGTTCACCATTGCGTTTCACACATATTAAGGAGAGAAATTTATTGGGGGGTAAATTTTACTGTTTAGACACTGTTTGGCACTGTTTTGATATAGGTAATTTGCCAGAGAAGGAAAGGGAAACTTAATTCAGGGACTACCCAAAAATCGAACTTGTCGTGCATGTATTAATGAATTTTTTTTAATAAAAATAGCGGCAGAGCCCTACAGTAGCGAAAAAAAATCTCCGTGCTGCACTACTGTGTGCGATAAAAATTCGCTCCACGACTCTCAGGAAAAAAAATTCACCCCCTACACTAATGAAAATTTTCACCCTCTTGACTAGAAATTTTGGATCCGTTCAATCGTCAACTAATTCCTGGAATATATAACCGGGATCGACGAACATTTCATTAAGTGGATAAAAGCAAAGCCAAGTCTTCTTCTCATCAATTAAACCACATAACTCGTTCATCTTCGTGTTTAATTTATTAAACCAAATCAAACTAAAACCCCCCATTTTGTCACTAGTTCTATAAAAAGAAAAGTATTCCTTTCCCTGTGGATACGAACCTTACTTCACTATACTACGTATTAGTGTTGTCTTGTATTTATTATTTTGAGTGCACATCACGACAAAGTGCACGTCAAATTTGGCGCCGTTGCCGGGGAAAGGCAATTATTTTTCTTTTTATTTTATTTCAAGAAAAATCAAAAAAAAATATAATTAAATAAAAATAAAACCGAATCACCAATCTATAAACCAATTGGTGATAACTTGGTATAACCGATCTCTTGAAAAATATAAAGAATTCTTATTTTCTATTTCTGAGCTTTGTTTGAGTATATGGTTAAACACCGATCTATAAACCAAATCACCTACCAAACAAATCCCGAAACGGAACAAGCCTTCGAGAGGTTTAGGAATTTATTTCCGAATACTTCTTCGGAGGAATCATCAAGTGCTAGCTCCAACTCTAGCGAATCTGAAGAGCCAATCACTATGGCTCAAGAGACAAGAACATTGAGGGAGCTCACAGCTCCGAACTTGAATCAACAACCATTGTGTATTACCTTCCCTACTCTTGATGAGGGTAATACGTTTGAGCTAAAATCTGGGCTCATTCATCTGCTACCGTCCTTCCATGGCCTAAGAGGGGAGGATCCGAACAAACACCTCTCAGAGTTTCACATCGTTTGCACAAGCATGTGTCCAAACGGTGTGACTGAAGAACAAATCAAACTAAGGGCCTTTCCATTCTCTTTGAAGGACACCGCGAAGGATTGGCTTTTCTATCTTCCTTCTGGGAGTATTAACACATGGGCGCAAATGAAGAAATGCTTCCTTGATAGGTATTATCCTGCTTCTATTTCGTCTTCTCTCAAAAAGAAAATAAGCAACATCGAGCAAAAGGATGATGAGTCCTTGTATGAATATTGGGAGCGTTTTAAGAAGCTATGTGCTAGCTGCCCCTATCACGGATACACGGAACAAGACCTCATCTTATACTTTTATGATGGTCTTGTTGATGATGATAGAAGAATGGTGAATGCCGCTTGTGGAGGTGGCATTGTTAACAAAACTCCTTCACAAGCAACAAGCTTAATCTCGGAATTAGCCGAGAACTCACGGCAATTCAGCCACAAATCCTCCACCCGAAGAGTTCTTGCTGCGGAAACAAGTACAACCGATCTAGAAAGTCAAGTTGCCGGCTTGACTTCTTTGGTAAAAGAACTCCTTCTAAAACCAAAAATTCAGGAGGTCAAAGCTTGTGGCATTTGCACATCAACCGGGCACCCCACTGATTCATGTCCATCACTCCAAGAAGAGCAAGTCAACGCCCTCGGTTTCCAAGGACATCAACAAAGAAGGTATGATCCTTTCTCAAATTCTTATAATCCGGGATTGAGGGATCATCCAAATTTGAGATATGGGAACCCTCAACAAGCCAACTCATCTTCTCAACCACCTTTCAACACCCAAGGCTCAAATTCTCAATCTAATTTGTCAACTGATGAGATGATCCGAACTTTGACCTCAAACATGGTTACCATGCAACAAAACATGGGAGAATTTCAACAAACCATGATACAATTCCAACATGAGACAAAGTCAAGCATAAAAATTTTGGAAACTCAAGTTAGCCAAATTTCAAATGCTGTGAGCCGACTTGAAGCAAAGGACTCGGGTAAACTCCCATCTCAAACGGAGCAAAATCCGAGGCAACATGTGAATGCCATCATGTTGAGAAGTGGGACGACATTGAAAGAGGTAGAGAAGAAAGATCAAGGGATTGAAGAGGTTGACCGTGAGGAGGAAGCTAAATTCGAGGAGGACTCAACAAAATCCACCCCCCCTCCATTGTCATCATATGAAGCAGTAGCTCCTTTCCCCGAGGCACTGAGGGAAACAAAGAAGCCAAGGAGAGATACAGATATCTATGAGACTTTCGCCAAGTGTGAGGTAAATATTCCACTCCTTAACTTGATTAAAGGTGTCCCTCGATTCGCTAAATTTTTAAAAGAATTATGCACAATCAAGAGGACACAACACTCAAAGGGAAAACAGAAAGTTGAAATCAGTGAACATGTTTCGGCAGTTTTTCAAAGAAAACTCCCAAAAAAATGTACTGACCCGGGCATGTTCACTATACCGTGCAAGCTAGGAGACACCATTTCTAGGGCCATGTTAGACTTAGGGGCATCAATTAACGTGGTCCCCTATAATCTTTATAAATCTTTGAACCTTGGCCCTTTAAACAAAACCAATGTCACTATTCAACTGGCCGATAGATCAACTATTTTCCCAAAAGGGGTAGTGGAAGATGTACTAGTTTCACTAGGTGATCTAGTGTTTCCTGCCGATTTTTACGTACTTGAAATGGAGAGTGATGAACATGAAGTCCCTATTTTATTAGGGAGGCCATTTTTAAAAACCGCTAATTCAACAATTGATATTTCTAGCGGACTTTTAACTATGGAATTTGATGGAAGGAAAATAGAATATAACATTTATAATTCTATTAAAAATCACTCTTCCTTTAAAGAATCAATTTTGATCATGGAGGAATCACTAGAAAAACCACCGATGGTTGAGGTGGTAGCAAGAAAGAAAGCTCGGCCTTACTGGAAAAGGCCGAAAAATAAAATTGACACAAGGCCGAACAGGGCCTTAAAGAAGGATAAAAGAGATGTTTATGATCCCACTTAATTCAGAAAATAAAATAAAAATAACGTCGTGCCGCGACATTAACTAAGGCGCTTCTTGGGAGGCAACCCAAGTTTGTATTTTGATTATTTGCATTCAGTTGAGTGTCTGTGTAAAAAAAAAAAAAAAAAAAAAAAAAGCTCCAGGGGAAGGTACCCGATCGGGTTACACCCTTCACCCGGTCGGGTATATTTAATTGAGTTATGGGAATTCCTACGGCGTGATTTTCCCGATCGAGTACTACCCCAACTCGATCGGGCCCGACCCCGGAACAAGCCAACCCGCGTATACCCGATCGGGTATGTCAGGTCACCCGACCGGGTACCCGAGTTTTTAGCCCGAAACCCACATTTTCGAACCCCCTCTCCAAAATCCTCCATCTTTAAACCTTCTTTCTTCACTATCTCCATCAATACTCACCCAAACTTCCTCATACCACCACCAAAACACTTCCCTTTACAAACAAAAAAAAAATCCCCATATTTTCTCCTCTCCATAAAACCCAAAACCCCAGCCCCCCGAAATTCAAGCTCCAAAAAGGCAATCAATGGCACCAAAGCAGGACAGGGCCACAAGTTCACAGGCTAGGGGACCGATTTAGGGCTACGAGGATGTACATTCCAACAAGGTTATTACGGAGACGAGCACTAGGGACAGTGCTTCGAACTAAGTGAGGGGGAGTCACTCATTGATACGTACTTAAGTTTGATACCTTGTAACTGGCATTATTTTCTTCACATGAAAAAAAAAACAAAAGAAAGAAAAAAGAGAAAAAAAAAAGAAAAAAAAAAGAAAAAAGAAATGCTAGTTAGGTTGAAAACCCAGAACGGGCAATCTAAGCAAAAATGGCTTATAAAAAAATTGAGTGAGTGGAAAGGATGGAAAAATAAAAAGAGTTGCTAGGATGAAAACCTGAAAAGGCTCCTAGGCAAAATGAGAGATATGAGAGATATATTTGTTTTTACAGGACATCATTTAATCTCTTGAACATGAAAAGGAGAGAAGAAAAGAGACGAGCAGAGAAGACCATGAAACTCAAGAAGATGTTTTATCCTTGGTGGTCTTTTGCTTTTTTGTTGACTGTTGAACTCTTGAGGACGAGTAAAACATTTGACTTTACTCGAGGACGAGTAAAGAAGCTAAGTGTGGGGGAGTTGATATTCGTGTAATTTCCGAGTGTATGTTTGTATTTTTAACTAGTTTTTATTAGTTCTAGTTGTGGAAATTACACACTTTTGGTGTAATACTTTATTTTCATTTTTATTTGTAATTTAGTTAGATTAGGATTTTTCTGAGCTAAACAGGTCAAAGATCATCTAAGGGATCAAGATTGGACCTTAAAAGATCAAGGAAAGTGCAAGGAGACAAGAAAGATTTCGATTTGGAAAAAATACTCATGTACCCGGTCGGGTATTGCCTATACCCGATCGGGTAATTGCTTGATTCGACTGTCCAAATCAAATCCGAAGACAAATGATCGTGGGAGCAAATTTTCATAAAGATTTGTCACATACCCGATCGGGTATATACCCTTACCCGATCGGGTATATACCCGATCGGGTATGCCCAGAAAAATGACTTTCTGGGCAATTTCCTGAGATACCCGGTCGGGTATCCTATATACCCGGTCGGGTATCAGACCCTGCAGCTCCCAAAAGCCTATAAATACACCCCTTTCCTTCACAATAAAATCACCAATTCACATATACTCTTTAGCTCAGTTTAGATTAGTGTTTTCTTTATATTTTCTATCATGTTTAGTCTCCAAATGAGGAGCTAAACTCTTCCATCTTGGTTTTGCTACTTTGAAGCTTAATGAATTTGTAAGTTGTGAGTTATTCTCTTTAATCTTCTTCCTTGAATATTAATTCTTCCTTTAAATACTATTTCTATATCAATGTTGGGGAGTGTTACTAAGATGACAATTAGTTAACATCTTGACATTAATTATAGTAATAGCTATTTCTTCCTCTATGTTAATATTGGGGAGTGTTACTAAGATGACAATTAGTTAACATCTTGATATTAACTATAGTAGGATTCATCTTCTTTAATATTCTTCCTTGAGTATTAATTAATTCCTATTCATATTTCATATTAATATTTTGAACATTACTTAAAGGATCAACTAGTTTTGTTTCATATATTAATTATTACTAGAATCAATCGGTTAATACGCTTGTTATTAATTCGGTTCTTTCAATGGTAGTAAACTTGGGTTGTTAATGCATGCTTCTCATGATTAATAAGCCAAGGGGAATTAATTATATTGATTAAACCAATAAACCAC
Source organism: Cuscuta epithymum (assembly GCA_945859915.1). Taxonomy (NCBI): domain Eukaryota; kingdom Viridiplantae; phylum Streptophyta; class Magnoliopsida; order Solanales; family Convolvulaceae; genus Cuscuta; species Cuscuta epithymum. The sequence continues at coordinate 1,377,062 of CAMAPF010001048.1, read as the reverse complement.
TTGTGTTGAGGTTATCAATCTCAATCGTTTTCATCTTGATTTTATTGCTACTATCAAGTTAATATACGGCGCTTGTTCTATATTGACAGAAGGTCATCCTGATCGTCGTTTTCAAGCTTCATTTATCTTCTTTTGACCCCGTAGCCAATCCTAGAGCTCTTTTTCCTTGAAATCTTCATCGTGAACCTCCCGGTGACCTCCAAAGCTATCAAATCAATCTAAAATGCTTCTCAAATCATCCCGATTGTTCCTTAAGTGCCGGTGCCGGGCTCCAATTCCCTGATTTTGACTACAAACAACACAAAACTCGAACTAACGCCCGTTAAACATAACTTTAGCTAAAATTGAGACTTGTAACACCTTAAAGCTAGGAAAATCATCAAAATCCGATCTCAACACTCATCAAATGCGTGTCAAAATACGGACTTATCCCCTCATATGAACTCAAAAATTGAATTCTATTATTTACAAAAAAAATGTGACTAGTGACTAGAGTAGTGATAAAATCATAATAATTTATATTCGAGTTTTAAACTTCAGTTACCATCACATTAGATTGTAATACTATTAATCATATTTGTATAAATAAATTTTATATTAGTAATATTTTTGTTTATATAATCGAGTACTTTATTGTAAAGTTATTACGAAGTATTATATTGGAGCGGTATGTTTATTTGATATACGTTTTGTAAAAAAGTTGCAACATTTTATTTTAAAAAAAACATGTTTGAGCAGCTTCAAAAGTTCACATAATTTTGCATATATTTTCTTTTTCTAATAAACATTTGTTGTTGTTTTTTTGAACGAAAACTAGCCTCTATTCATATCATATAAGTTTCAAGATCATTACATCAATGAAAAGAAAAACAAATCTGACACCAACCAGACAGACACCAACAACTACGACCGTAAACCCTTTGGTCAGACTCAGAGACGGTCACCCCAGAAAGAGCAACACGAATCGCTAACCATGTACCGGGCTTGGCACAGCCATCTCTGTCTCCAAAGATCCAAACATACCCAATGACATGAACAAAGGCTAAAATCTCAAACAAACTGACACACCTAACAACATAGTCAGTAACGAGAAACCAAATGACAAAATAATAAAGTCTCAACGGAGGAGGACGAAACATGAGAAAAACTAGTCTTGAACCCTAGCACCTCGTGCAATCCCTGGCGGTGGTTCAGGAGGAGGCCGGACATTCATCGCTCATTGGATTACCTCTCTCGTGATCGCCGCGGAGTCGGAATCAGAAGCTCCATCATCATATATTCGTAGGAGATCACCCACCTGCTCTTCCTCTCGGTCACAGCCAACCTTCCGTCTGCCGTCTGAAGCATCCTCCATCGCCTTGCTACCGCAGATGTCCAAGCCGCACAAAAACGACGCCATAGCCGGGTCAATACCCAGCGCCACACGAAGACGACGAAGACTTTGCCGGCGAAATCCAAACCCCCAGCTCTCGCTAGGGTAAAAATTTGGAGTATTTTCCTGAAATAATGATAATTAAATAAATAATTCTGAAAATACTGATGGGTTAACAATAATTTCCAAAATAGTGCTGGATTAACCAGAGTTAAGGAAAGCCGCCACTTGAAGTGGCGGTTTATCTCCTACAATACAAGAGCCGCCACTTAAAGTGGCGGCTTGATCAAAAGTATACTGAGTACAATGCAGGTCGATCAACTATGCCAAAGTTAACAAATGGGACCCACCCAAATTATATATCTCCTCTTTTCTTTGAATTGCCATAACTTTATTATTTGTACTCTGATTATTACAAAATATATAACAAAATTCGTACATTTTTATTATCTTTCATATGACACCAATATTGAATATATAAAATCAAAAGATTGAATAATTTAATCAAGAGTATAGATTAAAACAAAATTACACAAACTCCATCAAATTAATAGATTTTCTTTTTATTTTTCTATATGAAACATTGCTTTCCTATTAAAGATAATAAGAAATAATAAATTTTGATATTTTTTTTGTAATAATTGGAATACAAGTAAAAAATATATAGCACTTTAAGAGTTCGTTTGGCAACTATGTTTTTTTGGTTTATTAGGCTTATTAGCCAACTTTCGCGCGCTAAATTGTGTAATAAGCAGAAAAAGTAAAGTTGGAGTTACTTTTCTGGCTGTATTGGCAGATGACCATTTTAACTATTTTAAATATAATTTTTTCTTTGTTTTATTAATAAAAGATATCTTAAAAATAATTTTTCTTAAATCAGCAGAATCAGTCAATGCAGCCACTTCAGCCAGAACTTCATAAATTTCAGCAGAATCAGCCAAATCAGCCGATTTTCTTGCTACCAAACGGGCTCTAAAAAGAGGTACATAGTAATTTTTAAAGTGTTAAATTATTTTTTTGATTTTATATATTCAATATTGATGTCATATAAAACATAATAAAAAGTTACGAATTTTGGTATATGTTTTGTAACAGTCAGAGTACAAATAAAAAAGTTACGGCAATTCAAAGAAAAAAGGAGATATATAATTTGGGTGGGTCCCATTACTTGTTAACTTTGGCATAGTTGATTGACATGCATTAGAGCATCTCCAATGCTAAAACGTTAACGGTGCATACGTGGCATAGAAAATAACCAATTAAAAAACAATAAATGCAATATCTCTCTCTTTATTTGAAGGATCTTACATCATTTTGGTAAGTTTTTCTTCACAATGTCAAGCACAATGTCTAGATGTAGACATTGTGATTGACATTGCAGACAAAAACTTACCATAAACACATAAGACCATGGAAAGAAGTAGAGAGATATTGTATTTATTGTTTTTTAATTGGTTATTTCCCATGCCACGTATGCACCGTTAACGTTTTAGCATTGGAGATGCTCTGATACTCCGTATACTTTTGATAAAGCCGCCACTTCAAGTGGCGGTTCTTGTATTGTAGGAGATAAACCGCCACTTCAAGTGACAGCTTTCCTTAACTCTGGTTAATCCAGCAGTATTTTGGGAATTATTTCTAAACCAACAGTATTTTGGGAATTATTTATTTAATTAGCATTATTTCGGAAAAAAACTCTAAAACTACTTCCGATTTAAATTAATAAACATTTGTCATATATATATATATATATATATATATATATATGATTTCAAAAAGAAATTTATTAATGAGAATAACACTACACACGCTAATAAGTGAAAAAAGATTTCAAGAAGTCTAGATATATAGACTTGGCCAATGTAGAGTGCTTCTAGAATTGTAACACTCTGCCGAAAATGAAGAATCGTGGGTGGGTGGCAAGGCTCCAGAAGGAGCGTGAAGAAGATGACGCGTACTTCACGCACGGAGGGCCCGTCTACGACGCGGAAGACCCCCAGGTAAAGAAAAAATGAAAGACTGCAGAAGAAGAGTTCAAGCCTGTGAAACCTTTCAGGCCCCTGGCCTCCTCCAAAAAAGCCAAATTCGATGATAAAGCGAATTGCCAAAATTGCTACACACCAGGCCATTGGACATATGATTGCAAGGCAGAGTGGGTGTATCTGTCGCGTCCTTCTGCTACCCAGCGATTTCTGAAAGCCCAAAAAGAAATGAAAGAAATGGCCAAGAATGTCTCTGGAGAGGAGGCAGAACATATTGAGATTATTTATTGTATGTCATATCATTCATGTACCATGTGTATTGTTTCCCTATTTGTAAGCATGTATGCATGGGTGCATGCCATGCATGGCCCATGCATTATTTCTTTCCATTATGCACATCACCTATTTATATGTAGCATGCATGCCATTGAATAAAAGTAAGTTACGTATCATTCCTTACACGTACATGAAGTCTAGCTCTCTCAATACTAGCTCCTATTTTTATCATTAGTTTTATATGAAATTTATCAGAAGAGGGTACCTGCAATGCCATAAGAATGGTATATCTATTTCTTGTGCCCTTTTTAGTCAAGCTTTCTATAACTCATGTTTTTTTAATCAAATGCTTGCTTACTATGACTACTTACTTACCTACGTATCATTCCTTATACGTACATGAAGTCTAGCTCTCTCAATACTAGCTCCTATTTTTATCATTAGTTTTATGTGAAATTTATCATGGTATCAGAGCCAAAACCTGGATATTTCAATACTACTTATTTTTAAGATTTCATTTTTTGTCCTTTCCTCTCGTATCAACGTGATGGCAATACCACCTCACACTCGTACCTAGATAATTGATTCAGGAGCAAGTGAGCATATTACGTGTGATAGTGTAAATCTTTTCAATATTTCTACTCGTTCACCCGAACCAGGAGTAAGAATTCCTAATGGGGAATTAGTTCCAGTCACTGCCGTTAGTAGCTTGTACCTGTCTAATGGGTTTTATCTTCGTCGTGTTCTTTATGTTCCGCAGTTCCAATGCAACTTGCTCTCCGCCAGTCGCCTCACAAGTGAGTTGAATTGCACACTCACTTTCTTCTCAAGCTTCTGTATATTACAGGATTTACCCTCCAGAAAATTAATTGACAAGGGTGAATTTCATAATGGTCTTTATTACCTAGAATTACCTAGGGTGAAAGGGTGGCAATGGGAGCCACTCTTGATTCTGATTTATGGCACCGGAGGCTGGGACATGCCTCAAATGGAAAATTACAACACATTTAATTTCTCAAAGGTTTGCAACAGTGCAATAGCTTTTGTGATCCTTGCTTACGAGCTAAACAAACTCGGCTACCCTTCCCCAAAAGTACAAGTAAGACTACTTGTTGTTTTTGAATTAACACATTGTGATATATGGGGAGGTTATAGATGTGACTCTACTTCAGGAGCACGCTATTTATTATCCATTGATGATGATTTTTCTAGAGGTGTGTGGGTTTACCTAATGAAAAATAAGTCTGATGTTTGCCAAAAGTTGACACAATTTTGCAATATGGTAGAAACTCAATTTGAGAAAAGAGTTAAATGGATACGTTCAGATAACGGAATGGAATTTCAAACCAATTTTTTATCTGAATATTATGCCCGTTATGGAATTATTTTGGAAACATCGTGCACAGACACCCCCCAACAAAATGGGGTTGTACTGCGGAAGCACAAACATATATTGGCAGTTCATATACGCCGGCAGACCACCACACCAGTCCATTGCAGGATGAAGAGTACACGCGTGGGCCCAAGCAAAATACAGAATCCCATTTTCTTCCACTTGATCCCTGCGCTCCAGTCTGCAAGTCACAAAACCAGCTAGAAACGCGAAGCAGTACATGCACGAGCAGGGATGGTGCAGATGGCGGGCCAGGCTCTAGTCCACTCTAACCAACCGGGCAGCAGTTCTCTCCAAATACACATTTGGACGCACATGGAAGAGATAATCTGGCTTTTACACCTCCTATGCATCCCACACAGCTCAATTTTGGGCCGGGTCCCAGTGAGCATATAAATGGTGACAAAAATCAGGAATCACATTTGAGAGGTGACCCACGTGATATGAGTGATCAAACTTTAATCATGGATGAATTAAGAAAGGGTAATAGAGTTCGCCGACTCCCTAAGCACCTCAATGAATATGATGTTGATCTACCACCATCTTTAGACCATTCACAGTCAATTGCAAATCAAGCCGACTCAGTAGCATACCCAATCTCTAATTTTATTAGTTATGAGAAGTTTTCTAATAAACACAAAGCCTTTCTGACGACCATCACTTCATGTGACGAGCCAAAACAATTTTCGCATGCCATGCATTTTAGTTCCAATGTGGCGGGAGGCTATGCAACGGGGGATTCGTGCTTTAGAGGAAAATGGTACATGGACCTTGGTACAACTACCGCCAGGAAAGAAAGCAGTTGACTCTAAATGGGTTTATAAAATAAAATATAAACCTAACGGCGATGTGGAGCGCTACAAAGCAAGATTGGTTGCCAAAGGCTTCACACAAGTCGAAGGAATTGATTTTCATGAGACCTTTGCTCCCGTTGCAAAACTCGTCATAGTACGATGTCTCTTGGCCGTGGCTGCCAAACAAAATTGGGTAGTACATCAATTGGATGTCAATAATGGCTTTCTCCACGGAGACCTTTCAGAAGATGTTTACATGCGTCCCACAAGGATTTAGCAAAAATGGCGACACACGTGTTTGTAAATTACAAAAATCACTCTATGTCCTGCGCCAATCTTATCGTAATTGGTACCAAAATTTTACTCAAACACTTTTGAAAGTTGGATTTTGGTAATCTCGGGCAGATCATTCCTTGTTCATTTTTCAACAAGGTGAGAATTGCACATTCGCTCTCATCTATGTAAATAATGTCATTCTAGCCGGGAATGATGCATCTCATATCACCAAAATTAAGGGCTACTTGGGATACCGATTTAGCATCAAAGACTTGGGTACGTTAAAATATTTTCTCGGAATTGAGGTCGCTCGTTCTCCCGAAGGGTTTGTACTAAGTCAACGCAAATATACACTTGACATCCTAGAAGAAAGCGGTCTCCTTGTTGGTCGTCCCAGTCAGTTTCCCATGGAACAGAATTTAAAACTTCGACCTCCTGCAGATGCTTCCTCATATCGCCGCTTGATCGGTCGCTTATTGTACCTTATTGTGACTCGTCCTGACATTGTCTTCTCTGTTAGTCAGCTTAGTCAATTTCTAAGCCAACCACGCCAGTCTCATTTCGACGCTGCCACACGTGTCCTTCGCTACTTAAAACAGACTCCAGGACAAGGAATTTTCTTATCGGCAGAAAATGATTTCTCTTTAAAAGGTTATTGTGATGCTGACTGGGCAGGGTGCTCTTATACTCGTCGATCTAGCACAAGATATTTTATCACCCTTGGAAATTCTCCAGTCTCTTGGAGGACGAAGAAACAGTCTGTTGTTTCACGTTCTTCCGCGGAAGTAGAATACTGTGCCATGGCTGTCACAGTTAGTGAAATTTTATGGTTACGTTGGTTACTTCGAGATCTAACTATTCCTCAAAATGGTCCTACTTCCCTCTTCTGTGATAATCAAGCAGCTCGACACATTGCACTTAACCCCATTTTTCATGAACGTACCAAGCATGTAGAAATGGACTGTTACTTTGTTCGTGAACGTGTGGCTAGCGGTGAAATCTGTTTGTCCCAGATTTGCTGTAGACTAACAATCAGCTAGATGGTATTCAGCGATTAACAGAAAAGAAGAAGATCAGATAATTATAAGGCAATATCGAGAACGATGAAATTCTTCTTTCTATTATATCGAGAACAGATTTGGCAGCGTAAGGCTAGAATGTATTGATCGACCTTGGGCACCTGTACAGAATGCGCATATTTATAGGCGCTGTACAGGTTACCTATTTAGGTAAACCTTGGGTTTTGGTCCAAGGCCTTTTTGGGCTTTATTCCCTCTTACCCGTTATTACAAAATGATTGTTATTCTAATACCACAAATGGTATACCTATACTATATTATTGAACACGACATTACAGACAAACTTGACTCACAATAAAAGTTCTAACAATCTCCCCCTTTCTGATCAAGTGTCGTCTTGCTGGGTATCTTCACTTCTCTACTAAGCTTTATAATAATTCTTCCTGAGATTAAGAGCGTGCTCATAGTTTCCGAGTGATCTTCTTCGCTCAAGTTTCTTTTCGATGGCTTTCAAAATGTTATCAATTCTCTGTAGCTCCTTGAGTTCTTCTTTAGAGGCTTCGGTTGATTTCTGACCAAGTTCTTCTTTCTTTGATCGAAGCTGCTCCTGAATGATCTTCAGAGTCCCGTAACAATACTTGTTAATTTCATCTACAAACATTAGCCGCTTTTCTTTGTTATGATTCAGATAGATGACTGAGACTGGGTTGTCAAAGATATAATATGCTGGAAAGGACTCAAGCCCAGGTCTACTCAAGTCTGGTCGTGTAAGATTTGCCTTTGAATAGTTGTGTTCTAGGGCCATCTGGAGATCATGGGAAGCGTAAAATCGAACTTGTCTTGTCATGAATCTTTTGATAGCCTCGAAGCCCTCTTTAGTAAGTCTGTCTTTGTGAACTGGAAGCTCCCTGCATCTCATGAACATTTGATAAATGTCATCCATGTGTAGTAGAAAGAAGTCATTCTCTTGGCAGGTGAACTCTGATCCATCAGTGCGTCATAGACAAAAGATTAGGAACTTAATTGTTTCCAAGTAATCTTCTGTAATGTCCAGGATTTTCATTACAGGACATCCGCTTGTTGCAAAATTATGATTCAAAATTTGTCGTTGTTCCCCTGTGGATCTGTGTCCTAGCATGTACAGATTTCCTCCACCTTTGTACTTTCCTTTCAGATGATTGATTCCACGCATCTTTAATTCGCCGAATTTCTTGATCTTTTCTGGTTGTCGCCAAATTTTCCCTCGGATTTCTTCTAGGAAGGGTGCTTTATTCTTACAATTTCCCAGGCCTCTTTTTTGGGTTCTGGTTCCTTGCGGTTTTCTTTGTGATTCTCTCCTTCCTTGAGTTCATCTTCATCGAGTCCAATCATTAGGGCATGATACTTATCGAGGAACTCTCTGAGATGCCATCTTCGACACATTTCATACTGCTCGGCTTCCACTCTAAGGTCATCCCACTCTGTCCACTTGCGAGGCCACTGATCATGAACTAGAAAATCTTCAAGTTCATCTTGTATCTGATTTCTAGAGGGTTTAGAGTGAGCTTGTTGTTGTGTCGAAGGCGGCCTGTCGTGTGTAGCACCGGGATCCTCGGGATTGCCCGTTGTCATCAGTTTCGAACTAGGTTCTAGCTGATGGCCTGAGTAAAATGATGTACTTGAAGTAACAACATCAGGACTTCCATTCCATCCTTGGTCGTCATCTATAGGAGATGCGCCTTGGAATGTTTTGTCTAGCTCGACCATGCTTGAAAGAGAGGCTAAGGGTTTATGGCTGGCTGAAGTTGTGGGTTGTTCATTAGTTGATGTGGAGGGTTGGTTTGGCTACGGGGCTTGGCTTGTAGACGCAACATGCTCAAGTATCTGTTGGCGCTTGTTCTCCCCCTCATGAGAATCCGAATCATCAGGATCCTCATGTGAACATTTGCTGCCGCGGAGACTCTCACGGCATGTGCTCTGAATATCCAGAGTTAGGAGAAGGGCTTTTTGAAATGGGGTACGGTTGCCTTCATCCGTCTCTAGGATACGGTCGAAGATCTCAGCTACGAGATCATCGAAGGGTATGGTTCTGAGATTGGGTTTGGTCGTTGTAGGGGAGGATACTAGTTCTGTATCCTGGGTTCCCCTTGAGGTGGATGGTTGTTGGGTACCTAAGGTTAATGATTAGGAAATGGGAATGGAAATGATTGGGGGCTGAGTGGTTTGGGGTTCAGTTGGTACATCCTGAACAATTGGGGTGCTTCCAGAGCCTTGTGCACTAGCGGTTATTGCTTCATGCACCCATGGTTTAATGGTAGACTCCAGAAAGTTGTTCAGGTATACGAGAAGGTCTTCAGGGATAATGGTACCAGTTACAGGGGTTGTAACTATTGTCACGGCATCAGTGAAGGCAGTTGATATGTGGCCTGCGTTTAATGATGGAATCATTGTAGGCGTAGCTGGACTTCCGACCATCATAATTCGCACTCCGTTCATTGCATTCAGAGTGTGTGCACCTGTATGTGCTGTGAATAGTGTAGGTGTCCTAGAAAAATTTAAAAAATGTAGGAGTGATGACACCTAGACTCGATGTGATTGAACGAGTGGGGGTTCTGGTCCGGGGCTGATGACCGCTAAGTCTCTCAGCTGATTCCGAGGGAACCAACGAGGTCGGTATGAATTCCCCTTGAGTTTTTGAAACTCCACCCTGTTGGGAGGCTGGAGAGTGGATGGGAGATGGCTGTGCATGCGCAGTTGAACCAGATGTTGCGACTTCTACCCAGGAACTGACAAGGTCAGCTCCTGCACCTAGGGGTGTGGTTTGTTCTATTTGTAGGAAGGTGTCACAGTCATCGTACAGGGCCAACTCGTCCTCCACTGTACTATTCTTTCTTAGCCTCTTCTTAGGCTTCGATGATGCAGACTTGTCGATTCTGTGCTTGGAGCGCTGCTCACATATGACGATGCCTTTCAGAGGTCGGTGTGAGTGAGCAGCCTCTTCGTTGTCCGATGAAGTGTCAGAGTCGATCGCAATGGCCCTCTTTTCGGCTCTTTTTCTATTGCTGATCAGGACCCCTTCCATGTCATCATCATCATCATCTGCATCATCGTCATCATTCCTCTTGGCCATGCTATCGGAGGCCTCACCACCAGCCTTATTTGAAGGGGCCTGGCTTGGTGGTTCATCGGCAGTGTCCTCAGCATTGGTAGGGTGGCCCTCAGCAGTCTGGGTCCTCTCGGAAGAGTTAGCAGACTGATCATCATTAGGCCGGGTTGCCACTGGTTTCTGTGGCTTGGGGGCACTCTTCTTTTTCTTACCCTCACTTGGCTTAGTCCCTTGGGAAGGTCCAGCTGGGTTTTGCTAAACCATAGGGACTGTTTTCTCAAGCTCCTTCTTATAATTGATGACTGCCTGATCCCTTGGGTTAGCCAGATTGAGCAGAGAGTCCGGAATAGGCAGTGCTTCAGCTTTGTTGCTGTCCTTTTGGAAGTATTTGAGCTTCAGGGCAGTGAAATGCTTGTCTTTCTTACGCTTTGGCATGGTCGGGGTGGCCTCCATAATGTTGTGGATCATCAATGCCAGCCACCGAGAGCGTAAGGAATGGTGCTGCCTTGGTTCCCTTTCATCTTCACCTGGTCCATTAGCTCTGTCCAGAAGAGCTGGGCCATGTCGTACTGCTTGTCAAAGGCGATCCCGTGGAAGATTTGTAGTATCTGTTTGTTCCATTTGTCGTGTCCGGCGTGCTTAGGAGATAGGCACTTGTTCACCAGGCCGAACAAACTCTTCCACGGGTGGGGCAAGTTGGAGATGGTTAAGTTTGACAGTAATAGCAACGGGCTGTCATAACCCAGATCTTTCATCCCCTTTATCAGCTCTTTGTTTGAGGGGAGTGGTGCATAGTTCTTGAGCACTGGGAGCTTCAGTGTCTCCCTGATTGTGGAGGGTGTCAGCACCACTCACGTCGTTGAGTCTGGTCATGATCTTTGAGTGATCCTTCTCACTGGGAGTCTGCATCGAGCCCCAAAACTGTTGTAGATATACCTCTGGAACTGGTTTTGCTTCACTGAATGCTAGCCAGAGGTAGTGCTTCTGTAGAATGGAGAGAATGACTGGATCTTGGCACTTGAACAACTTTAGATCCAGTTGAAAGTTGTTGTCAAATATTGGGACCCACTTCTCCTTGGGGTATAGTTCGTTGCTGGGTTGTGCACTTCTGTCTGCTCCTGACATGATTGACTGAAAGAATTTGGTCAGCACAATTGTTCTTTTGAAAAATTTATTTTTGTTCTGTTTTTCAAAATTTTCAGATCAGGTATGTACAGGTGGAACCTCGAAAATATTCCCAGTATGAACCACGAGAACCATCTTCTCGAGGTTTGAGCATCGAGAAGTAGGTTCTTGAGGTTTAAATACCGAGAAGCTCTTCTCGAAACTCAAACATCGAGAACTTGATTCTCGATATGAGAATATCGAAAAGTCCTTCTCGAGATCAAAACATCAAGAACCCTTTCTCGAGGTTTAGTATCGAGAACCTCTTCTCGCTATTTCAAACTTTGAGAAATAGGTTCTCGGTATTAAACATCGAAAAGACCCTTTTCGAGGTTTAATATCGAGAACTGAACCTCGAAATTTGAAATACCGAGAAGTTGATCTCGAGTTCTAAACATCGAGAAATTGAATTCTCGAGTTCGCACTCAGAGAATATGTCGAGAACCACCTGCAAGAATACACAATTCATAATGATAATCAATAAAACTTTAACCTTCCAGTTCGAGAAAAATTAGTTCTCGAGTTTCAAATACGAAAAGTCTTTCTCGCATTGAAGTCGAGAACCTGTTTATAGTAATCGAAAGTCATTTGAGGTTCCTTTTTATCAGAATCACTACCTTTGAAGTGATGATGGATTCAAGAAGAGTGAGTTTGAGAAAAGGATTGCAAGAAGTTTTTGCTCTGGACTTCGAGAAGTAGGAAATGCGAGATGCTTAGCGAAATCACTTCTCGAAGTCTATTTATACGCGAGAAGTTTCTGGGCCTTGCGAGAAAGAGTTTGGGCCCAGATTTTGAGTTGGGCCCAGTTTCATTTTAAAACCATTTTTGGGGCCCAGTTTTATTAAAAAAAGCTTACACTCTCGTAGATCAAAACTCCCCCTCGAATTGTGCATGGAAAAAAAATAAAAACACACACACACACTCTTTTTTTTCACTCACTCTCACACTCTTTTTCTTTCTTTACAGATTTTCTCCCCCTCAAAATATTCATCTCTCCTTTATTTTTTCCCCTTTTCTCCCTTTTTCTCCCCCTAAACACATGCAACGCACACCACACACACGCATTTTATTCAGACCAGTGAGACATATACAATTACCAAGGCTCAAGGTTCAACATGCCCAACTTGGATACTAGGAACTGGAATCTCTTTTCATCCAGTGCCTTAGTGAACAAGTCAGCCAGTTGAAACTCAGTGCTTACAAAGTACAAATCAATGTCTCCTTTCTCCACATGGTCCTTAATGAAATGATAGCGCAAGTCGATGTGCTTGGTGCGCGAGTGATGAACGGGGTTGCTGGTTATGGCTATTGCACTCTGGGAGTCACTGTAGATTGAAATGTGATTGAACGTGAAGCCATAGTCCTTGAGTTGGGTCCTCATCCATAGGATTTGTGAACAACAACTAGTAGCCGCAACGTATTCTGCTTCAGCTGTAGAAGTGGACGCACAGTTCTGCTTCTTGGAGGACCAACAGACCAGCTTCTCTCCTAGAAATTGAGCACCGCCGGATGTACTTTTCCTGTCTAGCCGACAACCTGCGAAATCAGCATCTGAGTAACCCACAAGGTCAAAACTTGTGTTCTTGGGATACCAAAGGCCCATATTGACTGTGCTTTTGAGATATCTCAGTATTCTTTTCAATGCAGTCAGATGTGATTCCTTTGGATTTGCTTGAAAGCGAGCGCAAAGGCAGGTTGCGAAGGCAATATCCGGTCTGCTAGATGTCAGGTACAACAAGGAACCAATAATAACCCGAAAGTTGGTAGCATCAACTGACTTTCCTGAAGGGCCAGAGTCGAGCTTCTATGAGGGAGACATAGGGGTTGGCATGGTTGACTTGCTGTCCATTTTGAATCGCTTGAGCATTTCATGGATGTACTTGGACTGGTTGATGAAGATACCGTCTGGCATTTGCTTGACCTGAAGCCCTAGAAAGAAGTTCAACTCTCCCATCATGCTCATTTCGAACTTAGTGCGCATCAAATTGCTGAACTCTTCACAGAAGTTTGGATTTGATGAAGCAAAGATAATGTCGTCCACAAAGATTTGTATCAGCATGATGTCACTTTCATCTCGTTTGATGAAGAGAGTTGGGTCTATCTTTCCCATCGAGTAGCCTGATTCCACAAGGAAATCGGATAATGCATCATACCAGGCTCTCAGTGCCTGTTTCAGACCATACAGGGCTTTCTTCAATTTATACACATGGTTGGGGCGTTCAGGATCAACAAAGCCTTCTTGTTGTGCCACATAGACTTCTTCTTTTAGTTCGCCATTTGGAAACGCAGTTTTTACATCCATTTGGTAGACAGTGAAGCTTTTGTGAGTAGCATAAGCAAGGAACAACCTGATTGCTTCAATTCTAGCCACTAGTGCAAAGGTTTCATCATAGTCAATTCCTTCTTATTGATTGTATCCTTTTGCAACCAGTCGGGCTTTGTTCCTTATGATCACATCGTCTTCGTCCTTCTTATTCTTGAATACCCACTTGGTGCCAATGATTGTCTTCTTCGGTGGTCTATGCACCAGGGACCACACGTCTAGTCTTTCAACTGGTTAATCTCTTCCTGCATTGCAATTACCCAATCAGGATCTGCCAGTGCTTCAGTAACTTTGGATGGCTCAGATTGGCTAATGAAGCAGGAGAAGAGACATTCATTTGTTGTGGCCTTTCTTGTGCACACTCCATGGCTCGGATCACCAATTATTTGTGCTGCAGGATGCGCCTTCGTCCATTTCCGCTCATGAGTGAGAGGAATTGGAGTTATGGTTGTTTGATCCGGGTCTTCATAAGTGTCAGATGTAATTTGTTGTGGAGTGGATAGCACAGTTGCAGAGTCTTGTACTGGAAGTTCTGGTGTTGGTGAAGTTGCTTGTGTTGCTGCAGTGCCATGAGCCTCAGTATCCTCATGATCAGATGGAGTAGGTGTATCAGCTTCTTCTTCAGTGAGGTCAGGCATGAATGGTGGAAGTGCATCGTTTGTTGTTGGTTGTGGGCTGGTAGTGCTCGTATTCTCATAGAAGTGTTCAAATAATGAATCAAGAATCACACTTTCGGCTTTTGTGTGCATTTTTACTTCAGCTCCATCAGGTCGCTTTCTTTGGGTAGAGAGAGTGGGTTCTATCAAGAAATGTTGAGAAGCAAAGTCAGCCATCTCATAGAATGCTACATTGACACTCTCAATGACTGTTCTGCGATCGCGTAAGTAGATTCTATATGCATTTGATTGCGTAGAATATCCAATGAATACTCCTTCTATCGCTTTCGGATCCAGCATGCTTCTTTCATTTCTGTCATTTAGAACAAAGCACTTGCATCCAAACACTCGGAAAAATGATATATCAGGAGTTCTGTTGAAGAGAATTTCGTATGGTGTCTTGTTGAAGCGCTTATGGATTGATGTTCTGTTCTGAGTGAAGCACGCTGTGTTTATTGCTTCAGCCCACATGAAATGAGGAAGCTTTGGCTGTATGAGCATGGTGTGTGCTGCTTCAACAAGTGTTCTATTCTTTCTCTCAACAACTCCATTTTGTTGTGGCGTTTTCGCTGCAAAAAATTGTTGAGTGATACCCTGAGATGCATAGAAATCAGCAAGAGGCTGATTCTTGAACTCGGTACCATTATCTGTTATGATTATTTCCACACTCTTCTGCATAAAGTTCTGGATTGTCCTGATGAAGGTTATGATGATGTCTGCTGTCTCATCCTTTGTCCTTAGAAATTTGGTCCATGTATACCGAGAGAAGTCGTCCACAATGACCAGTGTATATTTGCGTCCATTTATGCTTTGGACTCTCATTGGTCCACATAGATCCATGTGAAGTAATTGCAGTGGTCGGGAGGAGGATGGAACAGGTTTTAACTTGTGAGAGCTCCTCTTCATCTTGCCTAGTCTACAGGCATCACAATGAATGTCAGCGGAAGTCTTCAAAGGAGGCAGCCCTTTTACAAGTTTCTTGGAGGACATAATGGTGAGGTATTTGAAGTTGAGGTGGGACAAGTGTCTGTGCCATAGGCTGTTTTGTTCAGTGGACGCTTTAGACAGCAGACACATGGAAGAAGTTGATTGCACACTCTTCAGATCAATGGTGTACAGGTTGGAAGTTCTAGTGCACGTCAATAATGTCTTTCCAAACCTGTCCAGCACACAGCATTGTCTGGCTATAAACTTCACTTCCAGACCGCTATCACAAAATTGTCCAATACTTAGCAGGTTATGCTTCAGTCCTTTGACATAGGATACAGCCTTAATGGTGACGCTTGCACAGATAACATCCCCATATTCTAGGATTGGAGATGAAGCATTGTTTCCGAATCTCTCACATTTCCTCCGTAGCATTTCGTGTAGTTGCTCAGCAATTGTTTTATTCCGGTCATGTGGGTTGAGCAGCCAGAATCCAAATGCCACACATGACTACTCTGCAAAACAGAATAGGGTTTCTTAGGTACCCACCGCAGGATGGGTCCTTCCTTATCAACAGAAAAAATCTTTTAAAATTTTTCTTTTAGCTGTGATCCAAGGTCAACAGCTTTTTCTCAAGTTCAGTTTTAGGAATCCATTGTTGTTTGATTTTAGGAGCAGAAGAAACACGGTCATTGCGTGTGAATGGTTGATTCGGGAGGTATGGTTTGAAAATTTCTTCTTTAGAGAGTCTTTCTAAATGTTTCTTTGAACGAACTTTAAGAGGATATTTTAAATTTGGAAAATTATAAACACCCTCTACAGCTCCATTCTTAGACTGTTTTCTTTGTTTGCGTTCTCTCTTCTTATTCTCACGAACAACATTCTCAACACATTCATAATCATTCATATCAAAACAAACATTTCCTTTACCAGGAGCATACACATTGTTTTTGCAAAAGAAAGGATAAGAAGTCAATTCAGAATCATTCAGCTCGGGACACGAGACTGAAACAGAACTACAAGATTGTGACAAGGAGCAAGATCTATGTTTATTTGAATAAAAAACAACACTAGAACATGATTTTTTATTCTCAGAAAACGTCTTTTTCTTCCCTTCAGCAATTTCTTCTCTCTTCAACCTCCACTCTCTTCTCTTCTCCAGTCTCCTACTCACTTCATTTCCCGTTTTCAAAGGAGACGTGGAGTGAGTGGGCGGCCTTTTGAAAATGTTAGTTTTGTTCATAATAGGTTGAGAAATGTCAGTATCACTAGATGATTGAGAAGTTGTGCCGGATTGGGAACTTTCTTTCAAAAGGGTTAGTTCTCTCAACAACCTTTCCCTCTCACTTTCAAAGCTCTTTCTTTCCTCTTCAAAACTTTTTCTTTGATTTTCTAAAGAAATATGCAAGTTTTCAAATTTTCTGATTAGTGGAGGGATATAGGGTTCTTCTCCACCCGACTGTGAGATTGAAGGGGGTTCTGGGTCCGACACAACTTCTATCTCAGAAGGATATGGACTGACACTTTCATCAGATGAAAAGACAGGTTTGGTTGTTTCATAGCTTTTGTTCAGAGAGGCATAATTGAACGGAATTTCGGCTTTAGAAGGATTTGATCGCTTTACCTCTTCTTCTTCTTCTTCTGCGGTTTCCTTTCCATAGGTAAAAGCCATCAACTTGGTCAATCTTAACCCCATGTACTTTACGTCGTAAAGTTGGATGCAGTCCACCTTCTTTAAATTATTGGGGTTAGTGAGGTCAAGACCTTCTTTAGAGTTATAAAAACGAGTGTCCTTATTCTGGTTTAGAAAGATGGTTTGTTTAGTCTTCCCTCTTTTAGCAAGTAAATCTTCCAATTCTTTGATTTTAGTGTGAAGAATGCATCTTTTTTCACGTAGAAAATCATTTTCAGCTTTTGCAACGTTTCGTTCCAATTCAGTGTCACAAACCTTCTTAGTCAGTTCAGCAACCTTTTGTGTAAGCTTATCTGCTTCTAGGTTTTACTTCTTAACTCTCTCTTTCTCATTTTCTAATTGTATGCTCAGGGAGGTAACTTTGTCTAGACTCTCAACTAAAACTTTGTAGTTGTTATCTAACCTGTCTCTTAGCTCATTTATAATGTTGTCCTTTTCTTGTAAAGAATGAACTTTGCAAGTACAGGAGCAAGAGGGTTCAGAAATACTTACAGTGTGGTTAGTGCTTGACCTTTCACAGGGGATCGCAGCATCACCCTTTTCTTCTTCATTCTCAACAATAGCCATCAGGGCTAAATTCTCCTCTTCTTCATCCTCAGAACTCTCCTTCTGCCATGGATCACCCTCGGTAAGCGTTGCAACACTATCATCATCTTGTTTGGCCATGAACATCTTATGCTTGTTCCACAGCATCTTCTGCTTGTAATAGTTGAAGTCCCTCTTTCTTGGTAAGCGACAGTCTTTGATGACATGTCCAGCTTTTCCACAGTTGAAGCATTTGAGAGGGTCTTCTGCTGCAATAGCTCTTCCAGAGGATGTATGATCATTGTTCTTCGTTTTGTAATTGACAGAGGAGGTTCAGAGTTTGTTGGAAGAATTTCCCTTCTTGAAAAACTTCTTGTTGAACTGATTGGTGAGCAGAGTCATCTTCTTCTGCAGTTCAGCCAATTCAAATTCAACATCTACTTCTTCTTCACTTTCTTCTTCCTCAGATTCCACCTTGACTGCCTTCTTCTTCTTCTGAACCTTAGATGAACTCTTCGGTTGGGTTTCCATCATGAGAGCTAATGGATTAGCAGAGTAGATTCCTTCCATCTCAGCAGTGTCATTCACAAATTGCTGGAGATGCTCATGAAGCGTGCAAAGGTCCAGTTCATCTAAGTCCAGGTGATGTCTCAGGTTCTTCACAATTCTCTTCCACTCAGGGTGCAAGCTCGACAGGAAACGTATATTCATCTCCATATTTGACTTGACAACTTTGATCTTCCTCATCTCGTTGATCAGTTGCACAAATCTGTTATACGTTTCGTGGAGCGCCCCCCCTGGTGTAGCTTTGAACGCGTCATAAGCAGTCAAGATGTTTGTTTTCTTCGTCGTCAGTCCAAGATCAGTTCCAATCATCAACTTTTTGACCTCGTCCCACATCTCCTTAGCTGTTTCCATGCTATCAATTAAAATGTATATATCATTTGGAATAGCTTGGAGTAGGTACGTCTTGGCCATCAGATCTGCCTTGATTCTCAGTTTGTCCTCCTCAGTGTATTCAGACTTTGCCTTCAATCTTCTATCAAGGACGACAGGAGGGTTGTTTCCATCATTTCCAGTCACTTCTACCCAAATTCCTGCCGGTCCTTGAGTGAGTGATTCAAGCATGGCAGATGAATTATCTTTTCCTTCAAGAAATTTCAGAAATCTTGTCTTCCACATCTGATATTCTCCTCTTCTCAGAATTGGCGGTCTGTTATCATTTCCAAGTGCTAAAGCTTCCATCTTTGCTGTTTGACTTTAAAAAACCGTTCGAGTGAATTGATCAGAAAAAGAAATTTAAGATGCAGAATATCGAAAACCTAATTCAGGAAATAGTTCGAGAACTAAAGTTCGAGAAGTTCTATCAAGAACCAGTTTTCGATGTTGGATATCGAAAACCTGTTATCGAGAAGCTAGGTTCGAGAAGCTGTATCGAAAACTCAGTATCGAGAAGATAAGTTCGAAAACTTAGTTTCGAGAACCGAGTGTCGAGAAGTTGTTTCGAGAACCTGCAATTCGAAAAACAGAGTTTCAAATATTTAATATCGAAAACTGAGTATCGAGAACACAAGCTCGAGAACTCAGTTCGAGAACTGAGTGTCGAGAACGTAGTATCGAAATCCTGCAAATCAAAAGTTCAGTTTTAAACAGTTTAGGCAACTTTTCTTCAAAGTCCTAAATCTCGGGATTCTTCCTGTATAGTTTTCAGCCTGAAAAACCTGTAGCAACCTCGAGAAACCTGTTTTTCGATATCAAAGTATCGAGAACCTCTAATCTAGAAATTTAACAACTCTTAAATCTAAGATATACAACTTGTCCGTATTTGAGAGACGATTTCAGTAGTACATCTTTTACAATTTTTCGTTCAAAAAAGAGATTACAATGATTAAAAGAGTAAAATGTCGAAAAGATGAAAAACAGGGGACTTCAAAAACTTTTTCTCCGACGATCACACTCGAGCAGGCTCTGATACTAGTTGTTGGTCCCAGATTTGCTGTAGACTAACGATCAGCTAGATGGTATTCAGCGATTAACAGAAAAGAAGAAGATCAGATAATGATAAGGCAATATCGAGAACGATGAAATTCTTCTTTCTATTATATTGAGAACAGATTTGGCAGCGTAAGGCTAGAATGTATTGATCGACCTTGGGCACCTGTACAGAATGCGCATATTTATAGGCGCTATATAGGTTACCTATTTAGGTAAACCTTGGGTTTTGGGCCAAGGCTTTTTTGGGCTTTATTCCCTCTTACCCATTATTACAAAATGATTGCTATTCTAATACCATAAATGGTATACCTATACTATATTATTGAACAAGACATTACAGACAAATTTGACTCAAAATAAAAGTTCTAACAAAATCCAACCATGTTGTATCTCTACAACACATCAAATTGCTGATATTTTCACTAAAGCGCTCGGCAGTGATCGTTTCCGGCCAATTTCTCAGGAGAAAGTTGGGTGTTCGTAACCTTCACACGCCACCTTGAGGGGGAGTATTGAGATTATTTATTTTATGTCATATCATTCACGTACCATGTGTATTGTTTCCCTATTTGTAAGCATGTATACATGGGTGCATGCCATGCATGGACCATGCATTATTTCTTTCCATTTTGCACATCACCTATTAATATGTAGCATGCATGCCATTGAATAAAAGTAAGTTACATATCATTCCTTACACGTACATGAAGTCTAGCTCTCTCAATAGTAGCTCCTATTTTTATCATTAGTTTTATATGAAATTTATCAGAGGAGGGTACCTGCAATGCCATAAGAATGGTATATCTATTTCTTGTGCCCTTTTTAGTCAAGCTTTCTATAACTCATGTTTTTTTAATCAAATGCTTGCTTACTATGACTACTTACTTACCTATGAATCGGGGCTAATCTTTACTCATGATGGTGGATAACCACATACTACCAACATCTGAATTCCTTGCTGTCAATGGTCTTAGGGATTTAATGAGCATCAAGTGTCAAAGTTAAAAAAAGTGAGGCATTCACAGCAGAAAGGGAGGGAGAAATAGAAATACAACAGGTAATTTACATCAAACTGTCTTGCATTGTTGCTAATATTTTTTAGTAATAAGTTATATATGGATTTATCATATATGTGTGTGTATATTTCTTTGTGATGATAGGTTGTAAAATCATATAATGAAATTGCCCAAATTATGAAGGACTTGTCAGTTCTGGTGATTGACCAGGTTAATAAATAATGATATACCGAATTTGTCATTATTCAGTAGAAGCTTCTGAACAAATTTTAGGTGATATGTTAAGTTGTTAACCAAATATATATTCATTTGAGCAGGGCTCCATCGTGGATCGAATAGATCATAATGTTCTGAATGTTGCTGCGACAGTTGAGGATGGCCTCAAACAGTTGCAAAAGGTTCTTACCGTCCTTTGCTTTTCCTTCCTCTCATCATTGAAGTTCACACAAATGGGCACATACACAACACATTGTGGAAACACTTTTTTGCTTCTCATTTTTAGTTAGATATATATAATGTTTGTGTTGTGGGTGAATGTTGAATGCAGGCGAAGAGAAGCCAGAAGAAAGGAGGGATGGTCATGTGTCCCACAGTGCTAGTCATAATGTGTTTTGTAATGCCAGCCCTTTTAATTTTGAAGACAATACTTTTAAAATCTGTAATAAAATGGTCTTTACATTCTTTTTACCTTCATCTTGTACCGTGACAGAGCATTTACCCACTTACTTAACGTGTGGCCAATAGAAGAACTTCAAATTTTTGTTCCTTAAATCAGTTACTTATTCTACTGCCCCTTATTATCAGGGGAAGGTATTGTGTTGTTGAGCTAATTAATACAGCTCAAGGTGCCTTTGTATAGAACTATAGAAGAGAATTAAAGTGTAATTTGTTGAATATTTGTTGGGAGCAAGGCATGATAGTATATATTTCTATTGATTCTTTTTATCTTGGAGAGTTTTTGCTACTCTAAAGACATTATTAAGTTTGGAGATGTTGGCCGTTGTTTATTACTCTTGAGTCTTGAAGAAATTCACATTTCACACGTCCTTTTTTGCACCTCTCATTTCCTGGCGTGCCAATGTAATTTGTGTGGTGTAACGACCGTCCCCAAACGGCCATTACGATACTAAACATAAACAAGACTCGATATAAATCGCGGAAAATAAAGATACAAAGTCTTGTCACGAAACTTTATTTTTATATACATAAGAAAACTTCATAACACAATGTCAAGTGACGAACAACAAACATCCTTAAAACAAAGTTTATCACACCGGATCAGGATTTTTAAAACAAAACATCAAACAACCCATGAAAGTGTCATAGTACAAAAACAAAACATGAGACACAACCAGGTGTTCTCCGTTAACCCATCCACGGCCTCGCCACCCGCCCTGGACATTCTCTCAAGCTTCCATTCTTCATTCATTACCTATACATGAGAACACGAGAAAATAGAAGTCTCGTAAGCAAAATTTGCTTAGTAAGTCATCATTTCACCCACTATCCACCGGGCCGGTTCGACCCGAACCGCCGGTGGACCGGGCCACCGGGCCGGGCCGGTTGCTACAGTGGGCGGGCCGGGCCGGTTCTGGGGCAGGCCGCCCGGCCCGAGTCCAACCCTTATTTAATAACGGAGTCTTAGCTAGCCATGAATAGATACATCAGCTAGAATACTCAATTCACATAACATATTCACATACAAACTCATATCATACATAATACAACTTTAGGTAATAAAACCTAAGACATTTCCTTATTCATCATTCTTTCTTCTATTCTCATTCCTTGACTTTATGGACCTGTAGCTCGTGTCCTGGCCTCTCGTCTTCTATTCTTATTCCTTGACTTTATGGACCTGTAGCTAGCCCTCAACCATCAGAAGCAACCCCGGGACTCCCCGCCAGGGGCGGATCCAGGATTTCACGTTGGGGTGGGTTGAAAAACTTAATTGATAATACATTGAATTTTTTTCAAAATAAGCAAAAACTCAAATATAAACTTGTCAACAATAGAATCTACATCTATACTGAGGGTAATTTCTTATTAATATAAACTCGTCAACAATAGAGTCTACATCTATACTGAGAGTAAGAAAGTAATCATCCATTTTGTTACAGAGTGTTGTCTTTTGATGTTTTACGACAGAAAATGATATTCTACGGTTGCAGTAGAAACAATAAGATCGATACAAAGCGAATCAATCTACTCATTATAACATAGAATCGGATCTTTTAAAAAGTGTAGATACTTGAAACTTTGTATCATGAATCACATAATGAACGTAGTGTTGTAGCTCGAATTTCAAAGCATGAATGTTCTGACTACTAAAATCTTCAGGATAGAACTTCCTTGCAAGAGTACAAATTGCATCAACATTGAACAACTCATTATTTTTTTGGATCCAATAAAACACTCAAAGAAAGGAGTTCCACTGATTTATCATTAAATGGGTCGGTAACTCCATAAAAAAATCTTATTGAAATCGTCAAAGTGATAATGATGATCAACTGTAGTTTATTTTTGGCAACGACCAACCATATATTTAGAAATTAGAATTCAAGTCCGGTGCATGAATTTATTTTTTTGAGCAAAACTCATTTACTTCTTCAAGAAAACTTTCCCATCCATTTCCGGTCAATTCCTAAAGAATGAGTTGTGAAGTAGAAAGATGTCTCATGGCTACCAAGATATCCAATAATTTTTTGAAGGCCTTGAGAGAGAACAGTCGTTATTTCCATAACTTTGTGCATCAAAAGTAAATTGAACACAAATTCAAAACATGGAAAGTGTCTATACACGCTACGAACTTCTGCCCAAGACCTCACTTTTGTGCAATTAATGTTCTTGAAGATCCTCAAACACTTTACAAGTTGATGTGAACATGCTAATCAAGTTGTTATATTATATACCAAGTGCCATTTATTAAGTTGGAAGTGATGTGTATAACATTTTGATTGATTAGATTTTTAGATGATAAGAATTTGATTTATGGGTTGGGCTGAAAAATTTGATTGGGCTATAGAAATATCTGGGGTGGGCTGGATGGAATTTTATCAAAATAATACCTTAAAAAAATTAATTTTTTTTACTTTGCCCTGGGCTTCAGCCCACCATAGCCCTAACATAGATCCTCCCCTGCTCCCCGCGGAAGGAGATCCCACTACGCTCAGCTCAGGCAGTTACTTAGGGGCACGGATACCTTGTAACATTACTTATCTTTCATTTCATATCATTATCAACATAACTTCCTTTCATCGTTGGTTCTATATGAACCCAATTACAATCAAAATAAGTATGAATACCTTGCCTTTACTATTCCAATATTTTACCATTAACTCTACCTGTCAATGCCTCCATATCATTTGGAATTCACATAACATCATGTCATACATGTTTAAGTATCCAAGCAAATAGTCCACATATCATCATATCATACAAGTTCAAGTATTCAAGCAAGCATATCCAACTCATAATTAGCTAGACTTCCATGCTTTATTTAGAACTATCATGTATAGGTGATGATGACTTACCTGATTCACGCGAAGTAATTACCCGATGTGTGTGTGTATAGAGCGTCCACGAGCAACGGTTCTTCGATGAGCAACTATATATGATTACACTTGGTCAACTTAATTTCATACCTTTATAAACATCTTAAAGCTTGGGAACGAGAGAAATTTCAACAAAACCCAGCCCCCAAACATGATAAAATTCTGAAATTCCTACATTCCAAATGGTCAAATCCTCCGGTAGCTTGATAACCAAAACTCGGTTGTACCTTACACCCAAGAATCAACAACAACTAACCCATAATCAAGCTATAAAGGGTTCTATGTATCTATTTAAAATCAGTCCATACCTAGGAAGAAGTTTTCCCCCAATTTCTTTCATCAATTTGGCATCAATTTCGGGCTAACTAATTATTCAAGAATAAATTGAAGTTTGTTAAATTCCAACTAAAAAACAACTTCACAATCATCTTACTATCAAGAAAAATCCATTAAGTTTCTAAGAATTCACCTAAAATCAATTAACCCTAGCTTAACCCAAAAACAAGAACCCTAGATCAAATTAGGGAAGAAATTCTTCATGTATAGTATAAATCTTACCAAGTGATGATCTTTGATGAAGAAAGATGTTTAACTTGGCTTTGAATCACTTTAGGAAGGGCTTAGGGTTAATTTATAGAGAGAAGAGCAAGCTGGGATCGATTTTGGGTTGAAAAGGGTTTTTTTTTTAGCCTAAAACGATTTTTTGACCAACTTGCCAAAACTGACCGGACTGGCGCCGGTTTGCCCTTGACCGGCGCCGGTCGTGCTGTGTTTTTGACGTCTTAGACATTCTGTTTTGGACCGGCACCGGTCCAGGTTCAACCGGCGCCGGTTTGAGCCCAATCGGGTGCTGAAAATGCCCGAAAATGCTCTTTTTTCGCCCTAAACCGACCCCGATTGTTGCCGTTCACATCCTAGACCACCGATGACATTTTAAACTACATTTCAACACCCAAATACTATCTAACATGACCACTAACTTAATACCATTTCATCCGGAATAAAAATGATCATTACGGTGTAGTTTCGTTGCTCATCGGATACCGTCACCTGTCATATTCAAACATGATACAAGCATGTATGTTCAAATATATATATCACAAAGTATATAATCACACAATATCCCTAACTTACATGTATAATACACAAAATTATTACTTATGGCATGATTATATTAATTAATTAAACACATAAAGAGTAGATAAGAAGTACGGGCGTTACATGTGGTGAACTTGAAAGTTGAAACTAACACTAAAGGAGGTTGTATACTTGTATCTAGGGTAGACACGAGCTTAAATTCAATCGCTTTAGAATGAGGTATTGCTATTTTTGGTTTCTAGCTCATAAAAGATCTTCGGGAGAGGCATGAGGATAGGATTGATTTCAATTCAAGATGAGAACTCATGGTGGACTCGGGTCGGGTGTCCCGACCCGGAACCGGAACCGGCCCGGTACTATTGGGCCCGGCCAGGGATCGGTTCGGGTATGCCCGGCCCGGGGGTTTTCCGGTGCGGGCTTGGGTCATGTAAATAAGGAACCGATCATTGAGAACATACTCCCTCCGTCCCTAATAACTTTGCCAAGTTTGACCGGCACGAGAATTAATAAAGTAAAAACTGTGTGGTTGAGGTTTGTGCAGAGGAGAGAGAATTAACTGGAACCACAAATTCTTTACTTAAATGGGAAAGTGGCAAAGTTATTGGGACATCCAAAAAAGGAAAGTTGGCAAAGTTATAAGGGACGGAGGGAGTATCATTATAGAATTAAAAAGATCAGAACAGATCTCAGCCTCTCAGGGAGTGGCATGAGCATAGGATTGATTTCAATCCAAGACCACAACATATCATATCAAAATTAAAAAGACCAGACTAGATCTCAGGTAGTGATGGACCCAGTCTGGTCCGACCGGCCCGGGACCCTGCCCGCTACTGTGCGGGTCTGGACCGGC
Source organism: Cuscuta epithymum (assembly GCA_945859915.1). Taxonomy (NCBI): domain Eukaryota; kingdom Viridiplantae; phylum Streptophyta; class Magnoliopsida; order Solanales; family Convolvulaceae; genus Cuscuta; species Cuscuta epithymum. The sequence goes on along the minus strand of CAMAPF010001048.1, from coordinate 1,351,064 downwards.
CCGGTTGACCGGTCCCCGGTACCGGGCCTGGTCCCGACCCGATGGGAATATGGGGGCGGTTCCGGGATGCCCAAATGGAGAACCGGTCCGGCCGTTCTGGGCCCGGTCCAGATCGATTTTTTTTTTCAATTTTTTTTTTTGTTTTCCTGGGTTGGGCTGAGTGTTTTGGGTGGGTTTGGGGGGTAGGGGTGAAGGGGAGGGGTCGTGGTTAATTAGAAAGGCTAAACACAAAAAAAATTGAATCGGACCGGCCCGAGACTGGCCCGGACCCGGTTGGTACCCGGGCCGGTTCCGGGCCTATCCCCAAGCCCCAAAAGCCCGGCCGGGCCTAGGCCCGACCTGGGCCCGGACCTGATCCATCACTAATCTCAGGGAGAGGCATGAGCATAGGATTGGTTTCAGTCCCTGACCAAAACATATCATATCATAATTAAAAAGACCAAATCAGACTTAAGCAACTCAAATCAAACTAGATTATACATTTGACAATTATAGAATAGACATAGAATTATAAAATAGATATAGATTAAGCGAGTACTAGATAACAGTTCAGAAAATTAAATCATTCAAATTCAGCCACTTTTTAGTCAATCGTCTATATAATTAACTAATTATTGCATTACGACGATGACCTAAATAGGGCATTACACCAATAAAATAGCGGATTGAGCTTGGGCTTCATCAAAATGTTGCTAGGACTGGACGGTCTCGGCTCGAAACCGGGACTAGACCGACCCGGGTCCACTCATATCTCAAAGTCTCAAACCAAGTTAAGCTATTCCATTTCACTTATTTCAATACGTTAGAATTGTGCAAATAAGTAAAAAAAAAAATGGTCCCCTCATAACCCGGGAGTTTAGCTTACATTCCTACAAAGTCCATCTCAAGAAGTAATTTTCTAAATTCATACACTTTCGATCATGAGCCTGTCACCCTTTCTGAATGCTAATTTTTTCGAATTAAGCCACTTTCGATCCAAAAAAAACAAAGACAAAAATGTGATTTAAAATTATTTCACAAGCTCCTTATCTTCTTCAAGCTTGACGCACCAGGCTCATGGCAGTGCTGCCAGGGCGTCTCTGACTCTCTGTGCTCACCATAGCAGCTCTTTTAGCTTCCCTGCGCACAATGCTTCTCTCACCTCCTCATTTGTGCAGCCGACCTCCGCTGACCTCAGCTACGCCGCCGACCTACGACAACCTCGGTTACACCGCCGACCTCAGATCGCCACCATTTTTTACCTCTTCTCTGACCACCATAGCATTCGTCCGTGCCCCAGTTGTCTCCCTCCCATACTCCACGTCTGATTTTCTATTTCTTCTCTTTCTGTCCGGTTGATGGGGAGTAGGGGCCGCCGGAGATCGATTTGTGCCCGCTGGTGCCAGATCCGCATTCGTCGGTTGATAAGTACTGGATTTGGGGCTTCCAAGTTTGGGGCTATGGAGGTGGGTTAGCTTGCTGGAGAAAAGTCTAGGGGGCTGTGGAAAAAGGCTGGGTGAGGCAGGGGGTTAGGTGGGGCAGGGGTGGGGCTGGGGCAAGGCTGGGGCATGCGTGTGGTGGTTGCCAGCGGTGGTACGGTTGCAAGCGTTGGCCGGAGGCGATGCGGCGGCAGTAATTGGGTGGTGCCAACGGTGTATCACTGTCGCGGCGTCACTGTGGTGCCGTGGCGGGATCACTATAAGTGCCGTCTTTAGTTGATTTGGTGCCCTAGACAAAAATTAAAATTATATTTTCGTAATGTTTTATTACTCAATAAATTATATATAGATTAGTTAATTTAAAGTACCACATTATAGAAAAAATTGACAAGAATAAACTCACATTTCACTGGTCTTCTCATAATAATCTCTCCTTTAAATAATCTCAAAATAATCGCACATTTGCACCTCATCTTCTTTGATTGGACCCTGACCAAGTTTTTTACCTTTTTTAAAAATCTTATATAAATAATCTCACATTTATAAGGATATAATTAAAAAGTGAAAGGTGAGATTATTTGTATAATTTTCAAAGAAAGAGTAAAAAAACATGGTCAGGGTTCAATGAAAGAAGATGAGGTGCAAAGGTGAGATTATTTTGTGATTATTTAAAGTTGGGATTATTACAAGAAGACCAGTGAAAGGTCGGATTATTCTTGTCAATTTTTTCCAAATTATATTTTTTTGAACAATTATCTTTGTATTGCATAAAATAGAAAGTCTACTTGTATAAATATTTTCTTCTTCCCTTCAAAGTGTAAAATTTGTGAGTACTTAAGTAAAATTAACAGTAAATCACTCGTTTTTCTATTAATTACTACCTTTGTTCCATTTATGTGTCTCATTTGAGTTTGACATACTATTTATAATGTGGTTGAAAAAGTAAAAGTTGTCGTTGAGATTTGAGTATAATAAAGTGAAATGGTGTGAACCACATATTTCTTTTTAAAAAAAGAATTGTGACATTTATTTTGGGACAACCTAAAAAGGAAAGTAAGACAGATAAAATGGAACGAAGGACATAACTTAGCTAGAAGACTTATCCATCATGTGGCACTATTGAATGAAGATATATTTTTACAATATTTTTATCAAAGTAATGTTTAAGAAAAATTATTTACAATATAACAGTAATGTTAGTACTTAGTACTAAATTATAATCACTTGTATTGCAACTTTTTTGAATATTTCAAAATGTATAAATTAGGGAAAACTATCAAATAAGCCCCCGTACTATACCAAAAAAGTCAATTAAGCCCTCGTACTTTACAAACACTCAATTAAGTCCTCGAACTATTAAAAAATGTTCAATTAAGCCCTTTTGGTCTTTAAGTAACCGATTTCCCAGTTAAATGTAACCTGTTTCCCGGCAGGCGCCGTTGCTGGGGTTCGAGCACATCGTCGCCGTCGTCGCCGTTTAACTGGGAAACCGGTTACTTACCGATCAAAAGGGCTTAATGGAACGTTTTTTTATAGTTTGAGGACTTAACTGAGTGTTTGTAAAGTACGAGGGCCTAATCGACTTTTTCGGCATAGTACGGGGGCTTATTTCATAGTTTTCCCTATAAATTAAGAACATGATTTTCCTTTTCGGATAAGCAACGGCTATTTTTTGACTCAACATTTGGCTCGGATTTTGGCTCAGAACACTTTGGCTAGGAAAATTCCGAGCCAAAACAAAATAAATTTATTTTCGATTTTGGCACGAAAAACGTTCCGACGCAAATTGCGACGGTTTTTGGGACGGTATACGTCGCCGGCCAACTTCTTTTATAATTTATCGGGATTGGCGCATAATTTGTCACGTGATTGGCTGGGCTTTTTCCGAGCCAAATCCGTCACAATATCACGTTTCAACGTTTCCGTGCCAAACCTGGTTACGTTGGGCGTGTTTTCGAGCCAAATTTTTGTGCCTATACCGAAGTTTTTTTGGTAGTGAGTACTCCCCGAAACATACGGCTTAGCTATTACCAAAATTGTACTTACAGAAGAAAAAAATATGAATAACCTTCACTTAAGTAGTTAAGTTTTATAGTTTCTTGAATGTTAAATTTTCAATTATTGATAATGAGCTATTGGAGCATAGGTCACGTGAAACAGATAGATAGATAGATAGTACTCCGTCTAATTTTGACTCCGTATTAGTTTGGGAAAATCGCATATATGGTCCCTCAGTTATCCACGAAATTAAAATCTCAGACCTATATTTCTGAGATTGTAAATGTCACCCCTCAATTGTCCAAAATGCTGTAAATGTGGTCCTTTTGAGGGGTGAAATGTACAATGTGGGCGAGAATATAGTTCACTACTTAAGGGACCACATTTACAACAATTTGGACAATTGAGGGGTGACATTTACAATCTTAAAAATACAGGTCTGAGATTTTAATTTCGTGGATAACTGAGGGACCATATATGCGATTTTCCCTATTAGTTTTGCTTTTGTTCTATTTCCATTCTTCTTTTACCAAATACGAGCACCCCATTATATAACAATAATAGTTTAAATTTTAAAAATTGGTGCCCCAAGTTATAATGGTGCCCTAGGCATATGCCTAGGTGCCTCCCCCATATGGCCGGTTCTGGTCACTATGACAGTGTCACTGTGGTGGTGACAGTGGCAGTGTAATTGACGTGAAGAAATTTGACGGTGACGACTCTTAGTTACAAAAAACACGAACACAATGACATAAAATTTTTGCAATGAGATCATGTTTACTAATTCCACATATATAACCTTCTTGATCACTTTTTTGCCCTTTGTTAAAAGTGGTCACTTTTTGGGTAATTGGTTCAAAATTAGTACATAGTAATATTCAAGTAAAAACCCCAAATCCAGTAAATATCTATCACTACTATAAGAAGTATAAGATGTGTTGAATTTCTATTTTTATAAGCCAATATGATATCTGTTCTCGAATATCAGTCAATGGCTTATAGCCTCTATGAGTGTGTGATGACATAGGGACATAGGGTCTAGGGCTGGGCGCGGGCCGGGGCGGGTAATGCCAAGTAAAATGGAACCGCCAGTTCCATTGTACGGGCCAGTCCGGGTATTGTAATTTTGAATATAGGAACCTGACCTTACCCAGCCCGTTTGAAACGGGTCGATCTGGTTCGGGTTTTTCGGTTCCTCTTTGTATGTCTTAAAAATAGTGCTCCCTCCGTCCCCTTTAAATGTCTCATTTTACCATATTGGGATTCAAAGGTGCAAGTTTTGAATCTCTAGCCATGGTGCCTAGGAACCGACTGAATTCACGAACAACAACGGGAGTAGGGCCAATTGGTTGCCTTGCTTCATTCAGAACAACTATTGGTCGTTCATCAAACTTACGATTATGCACTGCTACCATAACTGTCGGGCCTCTAGCTTCTTTTCTCTAGCAACTAATAACATTTAAATGATAATTAATATACGTAAAATCAACGCCTACGTGAAATAAAATGACAAATCAGACTTAGTTACCTTTTGATGAAGCCTTAGCACTTGCAGCAATATCTTTTTGAGAAAAGGGTCAAATAAGGCCACTTACTATTTCGAAACCATCACTTAGAACCTTCTACTTGAATAAGTGTCATTTACATTCATCTACATCTAAAAACCCGTCATTTAAGACCGTAGACCTGATGATGACCTGATTTAGTAGGTTCTTTGCTGATGTGGTATTTTATATATTTCTTTTAGTTTTCTTTTCTTTTAGTTTTACTTTTCCTTCATTATTTTCTTTTCATCTTTAATTTTTCTTTCTGGGTCTGCACGACCATTCTTAAGCAACTCCATCAACGATCCTATTGAGATTGATAATCTGGGAATAGAGAAGCTTGTGAAAATAATCAAACATCTCCTTCCAACACCATTTTTTCCTTCCAAGATTTCAGTTTCTTACTCTTGGACTGAATTTCGGGCCATTCTTTTTCGATTTCCGCCATTGTCATCATTTTCGCTACTCTCAGCAACTACAATCTCGTCGGACTTTCTACTATTCCATGTTCTCAGATGAAATTTTTAAGTCATGGTGTCGGGGACCTCATGTGTTGGGTCCGCCGCTGATGAATTGGTCAAGGGGCACAAATCAACTACTGGAATGAACAAAAAAACAGTGTTTGCTTTTAAATTGCAACTTTAGGATATATAAGAAAGAGACTTGCTACAACAAGTCACTATCCGGTCATTGGTCTTAAATGATACGGAGTAGATTTTTACATGTAGATGGACATAAATGACACTTATTTAAGTACATGGACTTATGTGATGGTTTGATGATAGTAAGTGACCTTATTTGACCATTTTTTCTATCTTTTTCAGCAGCCACCTCATGTTCCATATCCGTTGAAGTGTCAAAAGAGTCTACATCATCGTCATGTTCTTCGAGACTATCAACTTCCCTCACTGGTGATGATTTGCTTGCTTCCTCTTCACCGCTCATGGAGTTGTTATGAGTAGCATTTTCAAGCTCATTCTCACTCGAAGAATCTTCAGCTTCTAGAAAAGGCGCTTCATTCTTTTTCTTCTTCAACAACTCTTGCCTTTTCCTCATTTCAAAGTACAAGGCCATGGATCCTGGAGTGATTTTTTGTGCCTTTGGATCAGAAATAGGCTTCTTCCTGCCACGTGTGCCTTGATCCTTGAGAACTTCTAGTAGCCCCTACCTTCTTACGCTGACCTTTTCCCTTCATTGATACCTGTAAGGAACACATATTGAATTAACACTACAAACCTTACCGAAGAATGAATAGCTTTCATGAACTGGACTGGAATAAAGAGGAGGGTTCATATTATTCTGGAGCTGAAATGGACTGGAATGAATAGGTATGGTTAGTAATTTAATACAAGTCCAGTCTCAGTTATACTCGGTGCCAAACCTGAAAATCTGAAATATATGTCCAGACCCATAGCATATATGAAGTAATGAAGTACTTAGTATTTCACAATTTCATTTAATAGAAAAATCCGTATAACTAGTAAATCTGAACTTATAGTCTGGGTTACTTCTAAGATGTTAATATTAATATGAATACTAGTATAAGGCTAGAAAAATCATTCTCTCCTCTCTCCAATCAAGGCTGTGTTTTATTGTTTTAGGATCTGGTAATTAATTATTATTTCCATTATTTTGTTCCCTTGGTTTAGGATATGTTTTTTTCCTTCTAGACGGATTTTCATATCTTTTGCAACTGTAGGAGGTCTATATTATATCAAGAGTAGAAGTTTTCAACAAGCACTATATGTGATCTGTCAAATAAACTAACACTACAAATATAAAAACTAACTAGCAATGAAGGTCTATATACTACAAATAACTAACTAGTAATACTAAAAACTTACTTTCAGGTAGCTTCTGTGTGTGTTTTATACGTACCAATGTAATGAAATGTTTAAATTAACACACCTTTGGATGATTTGATTCATCATTCTCATCACCACTCGGTGTGTAATATGCGCCTTCTAGGTCAATATCATTGGTAAACTAGTCTGTGCTCAGTTTATCTTTCGTTTGGAAGATCGCCTTATTTGCTAGACTTGTTAACACCCTAATGCATGCATTTTTTGTTCATTCATTTCCAACCTCTTTAACCTTTCCTTTTCATAGTCTGTAAGCTCTTCACGTCCGCTACATTGAGAGGAATCTCTTTTTTTTCCCATCTGCAGAAGTGAATCAAATAAGGTCTAGATTAAACATCATATTTAAAAATATGTATTACTAAGTTATGAATGATTGAAAAATTCACATACAAATATAAATACATATTATTGGCATTCCTACAAACTGTAATTACTAGTAAAAATAGTATTCCTACAAACTTTAATATGAAAATCTGAACTTTACCTACAAATAGAAAGAAAAATGTATTACTAGTACAATCGAAAGTCATCTTTAGGAAGGTTTTCCACTACATAGTACCAGCCCTTCTTAGTGGGGTCTTCAACATAGAATGCCTGATGTGCTTGAGATGCTAAAATGAATGGTTCATTTTTAGAAATGAACTTGGAACGGTTAACCCGTGACACCGCACCCGGATGTACTTGAATTTGAAATTCAATATGTATGTGAATTTTCCTAGCGAATAAAATTGTGCAACAGATTGGTATATTTAATTAATGCGTGATTAATTAAATAATTTATCGGGCCCGTAATATTGAGAATGAGCTACCAAATATTTAGTTGGGATATCATAATAATTTTAGGAGCCCAATAAAGTGCCAACCAAAGTTGATAAAAATATGTGGACAACCCGAGCGCCATTTTGACCCAACCCGCTAAAAAATAGCAGGAATAATTGGGAGGGACTTTCTACACCCACTTGGGGGTATTCTACAACTCATTTAGACTCAAATGAGTGAGGAGGGGGACATGAATGATGGCCTAGCACGTACTGGGGGGTGGGAAGTCTCCAATGAGACAATAACCCATACCCATGTCCCATTCTACACAATAATTTTGTGTTGATTGAGAGCCTCTACCATCTCACCTCATCCTTAGCATCATTCGAGCCTCAAAAAGAGAGGAAGAGCTCCAGGAAGCTACCTCAACAAAGCCATAGTTGGAGGAAGCTAGGAGGAAGAAAACCCAAGAGAAACTAAACTTGTGTTGAAGGTAAGAACTCAAGTGTATTCTTGAACTAGTATTTAATCTTGTATGATTCTTAAGAAATCATACGTTGGATTAAACATGAGTTTCTACCCGTTTAAAAAGTGTAGAATAATGTTATAAAGTAGTGGTATTTAACTTAGAAGAGTCGTGGAATTGATAGGAGTTGAAATCGCCGGAAACCGCCAAAGGAAGGAAGCTGTTCGCGGTAGCAGACCACGAACATCGCCCGGCTTTCACGAAAGCCGCCCGACTTTCACCTTCTATCCAGATTTTTCACTCTTGAACGACCTAGAACGAGGACAGATCGAGGGGATTCCGCTAAGGCAGCTAGTTGAGCACATCACAAGGTGAGGATGGCTGACTATATTGCTTATAATCTTTGGGTTAATTTCATGAGATTACCTAAGGTAATTAAATATTTTTTAAAGGATTATTAATGATTAATAATGCCTAAGAATGAGAAGACTATTGTCTATAAGGAAAAGAAGCATAGTATACAAATTTAAGGATAAGTTGTGTATGATTATGTTTTATAAGCATGTTGTCTTGATGTGAAATTAACTATATAAACTATATGTTGAAATATAATTTTAACTTCATATAAGAGTATATGAGTGATTAAAAGTTATATTTTCTATATTGATGTGAACTATATTTTCAATGGAAAATTAGCTTGGAATTTGTCTATATGACTATGAACTGAAAATTTGTTTTGTTGGAATTCATCTGACTAGTATTAAGATACTAGTCGGGGTATTGGAATAAGAATATGCTAGAATTGATCCAAGGTTTGGATTGCGAAATATGGAGCCTTAAGTAGTCTTAAGAGATGCTAAGGTGGATAACTATGAACTTTAAGTTATACTAGGGGTAGGCCTTGAGGGATACCCAAGGTAAAGTGAATAATAAATTGATCCTAGATGTAGGATTGGCCTACGGGTGTATTTCGGTAGTCCTGGAGGATAGCCGATAGAATATTGATAAATAGTAAGGACCATGGCCCTTCCCGACTCTAGAGAGCGGGGTTGGATAGCATGGACTTACATCGTGATCACGTGTTAGGGTGGAATCCGAACCGGAGACCTTACGAGGCTCCCGACAACGGTAACACATAAGATAGGACCCCGAATGGACCTTACCTTCCTACGGGATGATGGGTATGAGTTCAGGGGCGGGATGTTGGACTCCGGCCCGAGGGCCCGATGAGGCCTCGGAGAGCGGTGACAAGTCTCGTAAGGATGATAAGACCTACGGGCGGCGTCGTGTAAACGATGAATGAGATACAATATAAAAAGGGGTTGCGTGCCGACAAATTAATTAATTAACTTATTATGAAGATAATAAGGGTTAAAGAAGAACTATCATTATATTATGATATCACTCTATTTGAGGGTCTTAGAAATTGAAACATTGATTATACTTAGTATAGTTGTCATTGTACTTGTCAAATGCTTCCAAGTACTGACCTCCCCTTCACGGGGGAGGCCACCTCACAGTTTCATGTAGGAGTTGAGCTCGCTACCAACACTCATTGCTTCGAGGGAGGATCTAGGAGTGAAGACGGGGTTCGTGCTTCCTCCGTTTCTGTTTTTAAAACAATTACATTAATGCTCATGGATATTTTATTGAATAATCATTTGGGGGCTTGTATGCCCGTGTTTGCCACGTGTGGCTTAAATACTTGTATTAAAGTTTCCGCTGCTTAATTAAATATTTTACATTATGATTGTTTATGGATGTACTATTGTGAATGGTATTCAAGACGCCTAGCATAGTATGGATGAGTTGGACTGCGGTTGACTATTCGTACTGTACGGCGGGTTGTTGACGTGTCCGGTAAGTCCGGGGCGTGACATAATCCGAGTAAGTCCATAATCATCTCTCTCAGAATGAAACCACGTGCATCTGAATAATACAAAACTGAATTTATCACTATAACTTATCTCAATGATTTCTTGAACTGAGCCATAATACTTAACGTCTCCAACAATAGGATTTTTGTCTCTACTACTCGCAAAGCTAGGAGTTTGTGACTTTGTGCTGTCAGTGTGACTCCACTATTGTCTGTCACACAATTCGCATCACGGTCCGCAGTGTGGAATCTGAAGCCATTGATAGCATATCCCGTATATTTTCTGGCTATGTGAGAAGACCCTGTAGACAAGATTTTGATATGATCAAGTACTTCAAGACCTTGAATCTCATAGTCAACTTTCTCTCGAAACCAGTCAATGAAATCTTTGCTATGGTTCAGGAGAGTGTTCCATTTTCTTTTATTTCGACTAGCAAGAGACGTCTTGTGTTCACTGTATTGTAACAACACTCTTGGGGTTAGTAAAAAAAATTATAAAAAAATGTATAGTAAAAAACTGCAACGGTTCTTACTTAATGTATTTCCCAATCTCTTCACTCTCGCAGTTGAATAACACATATCGTTGCACTTGATTCCATGTCTGAAGGTCAATCTTGAAACCAAAACATTTGTTCTTCTTTTTTCTGCCTTTCCCTTTTAAAGGATAGCCCATCCTGGGAAAAGTAGGACTCTGCTCATCACCCATATTTGCATGATTTGGGTCTTGTCTTGATGCACGACTCAAATATCTAGAACAAAAGGTTACACATTCATGAGTTAAGTAACCTTGCGCCATTGATCCCTCTGGACGTGCCTTGTTCTTTACGTGTGATTTCAATGTCCGAAGATATCTTTCAATTGCATACATGCATCTTGATGCAACTGGACCACCAAGTCTAATTTCTTCAACTAGGTGAATAGGTAGGTGAACTATTATGTCAAAGAAGGCGGGTGGAAACATCTTTTCAAACTCACAGAGAGTCTCAGCTATTTCAGACTGCAAGTGGTCCAAATCTTTAGGGTCTACAACTTTAGACCATATAGCTTTAAAAAAAACATAGTCTAATCACGGGAGCAGCCACTTCCTTATGCAGATTTGTTCTCGCAGCAATTGGCAGTAAATAATGCATCATGAAATGTGCATCATGGCTCTTATAGTTAGCAATTTTCATGTCTCCAGTTTGCACACATCGTTTGATATTAGAAGCATAACCCTGTGGTAGTTTAGCTTCTTTTATGACTAAACAAAATGCCTGCTTCTCCTCTAAACTCATTGCAAAGACAGCTTCCGGGATTTCAATAATTTGTCCATCTTCAGATTGTTTAGGTTGAAGCTCAGGCATAATGTCAAGTTCTATCAAATCCTCACGTGCTTTTATATGATCTTTGGTCTTTCCTGGGATGTTTAACAATGTGCCAACAACATTATCATACACGTTTTTTTCTATGTGCATGGCATCAAGGTTATGGCGACATTTATTAGTCTGCCAATATGGCAACTCAAAAAGAGAAGAAATTTTTCTCCATGGATTCTGATCTTGATCCTTTTTTTTCTTTCCAAATACATTTTCAAATTCGCTTAGCAACTGCAAAATCTCAATCCCTGTCAAGCGATTAGGGGCACTTCTATTCTCTACCCTCCCATGAAATTGCCTCCTATTACGTTGCAAACAGTGATTCTCACCCAGAAATCTACGGTGATCCATATAACAGATCTTTCCACTATGAGGTAAACTTGTAGCGCTAGTTTCATAATGGCAACATGGACATGCCATCTTCCCTTTTGTACTCCACCCAGATAGCATTGCATAAGCTGGAAAATCACTAATGGTGGTGTGCAAAGCTGCATGCATAGTAAACATTTGATTGGTTGAAGCATCATACGTATCAAGCCCAAATTCCCATAAATCCTTTAGATCTTTGATTAAAGGTTGCATATATACATCAATCTCATTTCCTGGGGATAAAGGACCTGGAATAAGTAAAGCAAACATGAAATACTCCGACTTCATATACATCCACGGTGGCAGGTTATAGTTGATGAGCACAATGGGCCATGTACTATGGGAGATGCTCATATTATTAAATGGGTTAAATCCATCTGTTTCCAACCCTAACCTCACATTACGGGGATCTTTAGAAAACGTTGGATACAATGTATCAAAATCTTTCCAAGCCTCACCATCAGCTGGATGTCTTAGAAGTCCATCATTCTGCCGCCCATTTGCATGCCAGGTCATATAACTAGCGGTCTCTGAGGGCATAAACAATCTTTGCAACCTTTTTTTATAGGAAAGTACCTCAGAATCTTCGCTGGAATTCGATGACACTTTTTATTATTGTCATCCTTATTATCTGATTTCCACCTAGGAGTTTGACATATGTGACAACATGTAGCGTCTGCATGCTCATCCCAGTACAACATGCAGTCATTTGGACATGCACCGATCTTAGTATAGTCAAGCCCCAAGACCTTTATAACATTATTTGCCTCGTTAAAAGATGATGGCAACTTTGCTTCTGGTTGCATAGCTCTTATCAAATCTAACAAATCAGAAAAGGCCGTGTTGCTTATCTTATGGTCACATTTGAAAAGAAACAATCGAATTGTGAAGGAAAGCTTTGAAAAGTTCTTGCAGCCCGGGTATAATTCTTCTTGCCCCTCTTCTACTAACTTATAAAACTTCTGTGCCTCTTCATTTGGTCCAACCCTAAGAGTATCTTGTAATAATCCACCTATATTATCATTAAATTCTGATCCATACCTATTATCGAATGATGAGCTTTCAATGTGGTTCCTTGAGTCCATCTCATTCCCTATCCTCAAAACAAAACCCTTACATATTACATGGTCCTCACAACATTTCTATAAAACCAGTAGCGGTACAAGCACTTGGTACATGGGCAACAAATTTGATCTCCTTCTGCTTCAGTCGCAAACGCTTTCTCAAGATACTCATCAACTCCACTTTCAAACTCGTCATCCCATTTAGGAAATTCCCACCAGTCTTTTTTTCTATTTTCCATGACCTAAGTCTGAGAGTTGGAACGCACGAACGCATGAATTGTAAGAGAGCATCCCAACTCTTAGGGTGTACGCACGATCGTGCGTTCCCCTACGCACGTCGTGCGTCAAACTTCCGAATTTGACAAAACTTCCTTCATGAAAGTTGTAGAAAATGAAGTCTTCTATCCACCAAAACTTGTAGACTTGTATTTGAATCATCCAATCAAGAGATATGAATAAAATGGTAGAAGATCGCATTCTAAAATCGCAATAGGGATCATCTGACTTCATTGTCTGTTTTCACCTTCTTCCTCTCATATTCTTTGAACGATGTCTTCATATGATTTGTAGCTCTTGAAGTTGGATTTCATATGGAACTTGAATCATGTTCTTTGGATGTTTCTACAAAGAGATATTCTTGAACGATTGATAGAAGGTCATCCTGATCGTCGTTTTCAAGCTTCATTCATCTTCTTTTGATCCCGTAGCCAATCCTAGAGCTCTTTTGTCATCATATCTTCATCGTAAACCTCCCGGTGACCTCCAAAGATCTCAAATAAATCTATAATGCTTCTCAACTCATCCCGATTTCTTCTCAAGCTCCGGTGCCGGGCTCAAATTCCCTGATTTTGACTCCAAATGACACAAAACTCGAACCAACGCCTGATAAACTTAACTTGAGCTAAAATTGAGACTTGTAACACCTTAAAGCTAGGAAAACCACCACAAGTCAATCCCAACACGCATCAAATGCGTTTGTAAATACGGACTTATCAATAGCCATAAAAAATATTTTTTTAGAAAAGATCATTTTTTTGTTTCAATAGCAGGGGTTGATTTTTAATGTAACTCGTGTTATGAAAAATGTAACTCACGTTGATGAAAATGTAACTTAGGTGTACACAGAATGTAACTAGTTGTAAAATTGAACAATGATTTTTTGGTTTGAGAATAATATGTGTGTATTATACACATTGATTTCAATGTAAATAATGAAAAATTGATCCTAATAGCCCAATTACTTTTTTTAAATAGTGAATATGTTTATTTTTAATATTAGGTATATAAAAATGATATAGCATGGTTTATTCCGTAGTGTAAATCGCATACATTTAGATGTAAATGGCATATATTAAGATGTAACTTGCGTACATTAAAATGTAACTTCATATACTATTAAATGTAATTCCAGAAATTGTCTATAAACATAACTCAGATATATGAAAAATGTAATATAATTTCATGTTTAATGAAATTTTAATCAAAATAAACAAATTTTATGTCTTTAAACACTAAAAGCATATCAAAGAGATAAGAAATATTTTCTTTTTCAAAGAGATAAGAAATATATTATAGAAAGAAATATGAATATGAAATCTAAAAAATATTACAAAATATATATTCTATTGTAATATCAGTTGGGCCCTTATCAGTTGAAGCTAAAAAAAAAGTAAAAAAAAATGTATGATTATGAAATACAATATACTTATTTTATGTAGATTAATAAAATTTTGCAATAATTTGGTAGAGAAAAAAAAGTAGATTCAATTGTACTTTAATTAGTTAAAGATAAATATAAGTAAAACTACAAATAAAGTTTTAATATTTTGATGTAGAAGAAAAAAGAATTAAAGAATATTGAAAAGGAAAATAAAGAGAAAGAAAATACTAACCTGAAAAGAGAAAGTAAGCTTATGTTGTATCTGATTGTTACGTTGGGAGCCTGGGAAGAGAAAAATGGTGTCGTATTAGTGAACCGGTATGCCATGCGCATGGTATACCGGTCGCACGGTATAATTTGTGATATAAACATCGCAAATTATACCCTACGACCGGTATACCATGTGCATGGTATATCAGTCCACTAAACGTCGTCGTTGGATCTGGATTAGTGCAGCGCAGTCCCAACAGATCAAAAAATCTCTTTCGCTTCTTTGAATTGTGAATCGACGACACCCCTCAGCCTTGGAGAGAAAGCTTCGTTAGCTGCTTGATTAAACGGTTAACAACACAAGAGGGGGGTGAATTGTGTGTGTGTGGAACCGTGGCAGTTTTTCGCCAAGTTCTAGTGTCGGGTAAAGGGAATTGCAAAATAGTAAAGTGCACAAGGATTTAACGAGGAAAAATCCCTTGGCTCAAAGGGATTAAAAAACCTTGACCTCCCTCAGAGGAATTTTAACAACTTCACTAAAAAGCCTTTGAATGATTACAAGGGAAACTCTCATAGTCTACCCTTGAGCCACCCCAACTCTATCCTCTCTAGGAAGAGTTATGCTTCTCTACCTTGCGGGTAGAGAGCCTCTCAGCTTTACAACAAAGCTCTCACAACACACATTACCCAACCCGAGGAAGCTACACTTAGCTCGTCCTCAATAACCCAATTACAATATAAGAAGGGAATACGAACTATGTCTAGAACTCCGAGACCAGTTTCAGGTTCCTTGGATTTAGTATACTTCTCGAGTATGTCTCTTAATATTTCTCTAGTCAAGCACACTTTTTTCTCTCCAGCCACTTCGATTATATAGGCAGCCTTAGAATAATTCCGTTGGAGCCTTCTTCTCTTGAATAAATCAATGCTGATTCTTGCTTTGTTATAATTTAAAATTCCTTCCTTCTTGAAGCTTAAGTCAACCGAACCTATATGGACTCACAAAGCAAAGGTCAATTAACGTAGAGGAGCAGGGAAATAATTTATTATCTTACCATAATAAAAGTACAACGGATTATGCAAAGATCTCACTCAAACCATTCAATCAAGGATGTCAATTTAATTTATATGGGAAGCAAATATTTATTCCAAAAAGCATTCCGTCAGCTTTCCATAAAGCAAGATATTAATCATTAATGCTATGGTCAGGAAACCTAGCAAAAATATTCAATTAATATTTTTAGTAGGAAAGCCTTTTATATCAAATCAAAAAGCTACGGTCCACTAATTTAAAGGTAGCAAAAGATCTTTCCATAAACTATATGTGTCACCATGTATGGAAATATTCCCAACTTAAATCACGTAAGATATCATACACATATTCATGCAACCACGTATAAAATTTTGGTAGCAAAAATTAAAGGATAGTTCTGTGTAGTTCTCTATCCTCTGTTCCTGAAGGAACTGTGAGCGGTTCTGTCCGCCGTTCCACCTGCATAGTTAGTCATCAACACAATAATAATGTCCATTTGGATCTGAGCGGTTATGTCCGCCGTTCTACCAGTTCTATGCTTTGTTCCAGAGCACGACTTAAACTCTTTTCCTGCAATCACTTATAACCAAAAGTAACACTAGACGTTTGTCATCAACAAAAAAATACGTTTCAACACTGCTGAAGAATAATGCTCTTTGAATCTAAATCTATAATAGTGCTCTTTGATTTTGTGTGGAAAGAATCAGCGAAGGAAGCTTACTGCTCTTTTATAAAGGAATGGAGTATTTATCTCCATTGTGTTGATCGATGCATATGGAGTATGTTAAGACACGAGGTTCTATCCTAAAATGTCAACCTGATAGGAGGAGTAGCCCATATGTTAATATAGCACTTCATTCATCCAAACTTTTCCGGTGTGGGACATTTAACACCCCTCCTCATGACCAGACACTTCGTCTAGATCGTGTCATCATTCATTTTTTCATTGGTCCGTTGTTTTTTTTTCATCCGACCGTTTTATAATCACGTCATCATTTTTCATAAGAGGCTCCACACTACGGATCGATTTGGCTCTGATACCATGTTAAGACACGGAGTTCCATCCTAAAAACTAAAAAGTCAACCGGGTAGGAGGAGTAGCCCATGTGTTAATATAGCACTTCGTTCATCCAAACATTTCCGGTGTGAGACATTTAACAGAGTAATTGGTTTTGATGCATATGGAGTAATTGGTTTATATGTATATATTAATTAATTCATGGAGTTACATGTCTGTAAAAGCGCTTTACATTTCAATAACTTAAAGTTACATACCCAAGTTACATGCAATTTGTTTCCAAGTTACATTTCAATCAAAGGGGTTTACATTTCAACGAGTTACATGTGAATGAGTGTTATTTACATTTGGATTAACTAGAAGTTACATGTGGAATCACACGAGTTACATTCCATATAATCATGGGAGCATGGTACTCACCATGCACCGGTTGCACGGTATAGGGACTCCATAAACATGGTTTTTGTATATGATACAAATACCAATAAAAAAAGCCTTAAAACTAACTAAATAATTGTAGATGCAAACATGGTTTTTGTAGATGCAAACCCCTCGAATTCGATCAAAATCGACTCAAACAGTGAAAGCGCCTTCATGCTTTTAAAATTTAAACCCACTAAAAACTGGATTTATAACACAGCCTAATCGATTCGAATTGTGTGATTCGATTCTCAATTTTTAAAACCACTAATAACTGAATCTATAAAATCACAAACAAAACTCTCACTCTAATAATACTCTAACCGCCTTACCATTCTTGAAGGTGGCAGTTTAGTTTTGAATTTACGGTATACGTTACTAGTTTATTATTCCCTCTGTCTCATACTCCGTAATGTTTTGCAAAGTCAGCATTTTTTTATTAATCAATAAAAAAATCAAAGCTCTTTATCCATAATTAACTCAATTTTTAATAATTAAAATTTACATATTCAGAAACTACATTAAATTCTATTTAAAGTTGCAAATTCAAATTAGAATATAATTAAAAATTAATATCCTAATTAAGCAAATAAAATGAAACTGTTTGATTAAGAAAGTCAAATTTGCAAATCAATTCGAGAGGAAAGTAGTACTCCCTCCTTTCCAAAATTAACTTCTCATTCACTATTCATTGGTAAACTTAAATCACTCATAATCTTATATGTAGTACTTTATATATCAAATTTTTCTCAAATTAAAATTTTCTTAATCAGGTTTTGTAGTGGTTTTAATATAATTTCTAAATATGCAAATTTTATTTACTAAAAATAATTCGAGTGTGAACAGGGATCAAGTAAAGCGTAGTAAACCAAACTAGAACTTGTTTAAGGGAAAGAGATACTCCCTCCGTCCCAATTTGTTTTGCAAAGTCAACGATTTTTTGTCAACCAATAATAAAAGTCAACCCTCCGTATGGATAATTAATTCAATTTTTAATAATTAAAATTTACATATTCATAAAATACTTTAAAATCTCTTCAAAGTTGTAAACTCCAAATTAGAACATGATTAAAAATTGACATCCAAATTAAGTGAACAAAATGAGATTGTTTGATTAAGAAAAGTCAAATTTGCATCTCTTTTTGGGAGGGAAGTAGTACTACATTAATACTGATGCATTTATTTGATGCTACGGTAACTCTGACTTGTCTTTCAGTTTACTTCGTTTCGCAAGGCTCTGCTTTCTTCTGCCAGTTGATTTGCGGCTTTCTTCTCACCGAAGCTTAGAATACGGAGTATTCCCTCCATCCCATTTTACCTGTTTTCCTTTTTGGGTTGTTCCAAAATAAGTGTCATCTTTCCCCTTTTAGAAAGAAATATGTGGTTCAAAACAATTCACTTTACTATACTCAAACCTCAACCACAACTTTTACCTTTTCAACCACTTTATTAAATATTGTGCCAAAAGCAAAGGAGGAGACACATAAAATGGGATGGAGGTAGTATGAAATATGCCCTTCCTTTCCCTCCAAATAGAACTGAAATGTTTTCAGAACACAATAACAATGTCCCTCAAATCCAACATTCTAAAATTTCACAGGAGACTTGCTTTCTTTGGAGGGTTGAGCAGTTGAAGTCTGAAGGGCAACGGTTCTCGAAGGAGTAGTTAAAAATGGCGGCGAACTCCGTGGAGGAGCTGATGTATTTACATGGGGATTTGGAGCTAGACGTCTTTGAGGCGCGTGGGTTGCCCAACATGGACTTCGCCGCCGAGCGCCTCCGCCTCTGCTTTTCCTGCGGTACTTCTCACAACCCGGAATCCGACACCGACAACGTCGGCGGAGCAAGACCGGCACCGGCGAGTGAGAAAACTCACCGCCGAGGAGTTATAAATACTGATCCGTATGTTACTGTCTCGGCGCCCCAAACCGCACTTGCGCGTACTCGGATCATCCCCAATTCTCAGAATCCGGAGTGGAATGAGCATTTTCACATTCCGCTCGCTCATCCGATGCGGTTTTTGGAGTTTCGGGTCAAGGACGACGACTTATTCGGAGCTCAAATTATAGGGAAAGTGGAAATCCCGGCGAAGGAGATCGCCACGGGCAATACAATCATCCGTTGGTTTCCATTGAATTGTGCCACACGAAAGACTCCCGAACACGAAGCAGCTCTCCGTGTTGGGTTGAAATTCACTCCGTTTGAGTCCAATCCCCTGTACAAGAGTGGGGTTAAAGATGATCCTCAACAGTTAGGTGTGAGCCACACTTATTTCCCTTTGAGAAAAGGATGCGAGGTGAAGCTATATCAGGACGCTCATGTTAGGGGTAATGATCTAAAACAGCCAGATATTGGATTGGAAAGCGGGCTGGTTTATGAGCGGGGTACTTGTTGGGAAGACATTTGTCATGCCATTTCTGAGGCTCACCATCTGGTGTACATTGTGGGATGGTCTGTTTACCACAAGATTAAATTGATAAGAGAGCCTACAAGGGAGTTGCCTGCCGGAGGCGACTTGACTCTTGGTGAATTGCTCAAGTACAAGTCCGAGGAAGGTGTCAGGGTTCTGTTATTAGTTTGGGACGACAAGACTTCACACAACAAGCTCTTCATCAAAACGGTATGGGTTTTACTTTTTCTTACTGTGTGTAACAGTGTAAGTGTGTCATAGAGCTCCACTGATTTGTGTAATGATGTTGTTGAAGGTTTAATGCCTTCTGCACAGAGGAAGAACCATGATCATTTCTAGAATCTGAGGTTGTTTTGAGTCCAATCTTTTTATATGAGATCATATTACCATAAGCATCAAATCCAAATCCATGCCTCGGTTTATGGCATTCAAGTGTTCCTGAATAAGCATTCTTTTTGTGAAATTGGTGAAGGTCTCATCTGAATCCAAAGTTTTGTTTCATGAGTGGTTGTTAATGGTAATGAAGACAAAATATAAAGTACATCGCTTAGGTGATCTATCTAGAGGTTTGAGGTTGAAACTTTATGCAGTATCAGTAATATAATAAGAATGTACTAACTACTAAGTCATTTATATTTAACATGTCGCTACCTTTGCACTAACAGTTTGTGACTAAACCCATCACTTTACATGAAGAAACAATACTAGAAACAATGAAAACTTCCATATTTTTCTTTGCTTTATGGTTTTCTTTATTAACTATATGTATTGTTATTGTCTTTATTGCCTAAGTGGGTGTGCATGTAATCCAATATGTGTTTAAAGTCAAACTGATTTAAAAAATTAAATGAGAAAAATGAAGATTTATCTTGGTGCAGGGTGGGGTGATGGAGTGATCCATGCCATAAGAGTTATCTTACTAGAGTTTATTTAAATTTTTAATTTTTGCATCCAATAAATTCTCAAGTTGGGATTTTGTGCATGTAGGGAGGAGTGATGGGAACCCACGATGAGGACACCAGGAAGTTCTTCAAAAACTCATCTGTGACCTGCGTTCTGTCACCTCGGTATGCCAGTAACAAGCTTAGCTTTCTTAAGCAGCAAGTAAGTTCTCCAATAGTTTACCGGTGTGTATGTATTACTTTGTTTATATAGCTTCCAACATCTCATATAGTCATAAAGATTCCGTTATTTATTTATTTATTTATTTTTATTTTCTCTCTCTTGTAACAAGTCTTCTTTAGGCATCACTAGCTCATGACAATGACATTTTAGAGTTGATGTCACTATCATTATGTGCTTGATGGCAAAACTCTAGTATTTAGTTTAGTGGATCCCAAAATATGATTCTGTCAATTGCAAACGTATAAGACAATTGTTATTGGAAATAAGAGAGAAAAATCATTTCGTTTGATTCAGTTTATTGTTTACATTGATTTTTTAAAATTTTCTTATGGGATTGTTTCTGTTTTAACCCAACTTGACATGCATTCTAATAAATGTGCTTTGTGGTTTATAATGGCTATTGCTTCCAGATTGTTGGAACCGTGTTCACACACCACCAAAAGTGTGTGATTGTGGATACACAGGCTGGTGGTAATAACAGAAAAATTACAGCTTTCTTGGGCGGTCTTGATCTGTGCGATGGTCGCTATGATACACCCGAGCATCGTTTGTCTCATGATCTTGGTACTGCTTTTGAAAATGATATTCATCAGCCTACATTTCCGGTGTGTTTTTTTAGTATTCTTATTTTTCACGTTTGGATGTTCTTTAATTGCCTCATCTGAGTGTTTTTATCACTGAACAAGTCAATGAACCAAAAGAAATGCTTTTCATACCTTCTGAAAAGCAAACACCCTCGATATTTTGTATATCTTTTTTCCTTCCTCATTCAGTTCTGCTTGTCTTTCATCACCACTGTTTTTCACTGTATGCTTGTTTGCTGACATTAGCAAGGGACTAAAGCTCCAAGGGAGCCATGGCATGACTTGCACTGTAGAATTGATGGGCCCGCTGCACATGACGTGCTTATAAACTTTGCTCAGCGCTGGAGAAGAGCCACCCGTTGGAGAGAATTTGCTTGTCTGAAAAAGGGTAAATCTGAATGGAGTGATGATGCCATGATCAAAATTGAACGGATATCATGGATACTCAGCCCAGCAGACTTTCTTTTGGAAAACCGTAGGACTTCCATTCCAGGGGATGATCCTGAGCTCTATGTGATTCGGGATCAATTTAAACAATGGCATGCTCAGGTTGATTATTTCTTCGGATACTTGGCATTTAGTTTGGTTGGACCTTTTACTCCTTTGTAATCTTTATTGTCATGTGTTATATCCTTTCCAGATTTTTCGGTCCATTGATTCAGGATCGGTGAAGGGGTTTCCTATACAAACTGACCTTGCTGTGAAACAGGTGACATACGGACTCACCTTTTTCCTTTATATGTGACTATGTAAGTGTATGCTTGAATTCCGGAAAATGCGAAGGAAGAGAAGAAACAATCAAATATTATAATTTTTTTAAACTTTACATTTATTTTGGATTCCCTTAGTCTTGATGGAAGTTGTCTTCTTATGCTCGGTTTTATCTTTGATTAGATAATTTAAAGATTTTTCATATATTTAGATTCCCATGGTCCATATATTATAGACATAAATGGGCAGTCCGGTGCACGAAGGTACCCCACAAGGCGAGGGTCCGGGGAACACCACACGGGTGTATAAGGGTCCAAAGACTTGAACCTGTGACCTCTCGGTCCTTATATTATAGACATAAGTAAATAAAATATTTTTAAATAATTAACCCAAATTGTTTGAGTTTTATAGCCCCTTTTTTACCATTTCCCTTTCCTTCATATTTTCCCCTATGTTTTTGGTTCCTTTTTTCTTTCTATGGTAATATACGGATTCCATGTAGAACCTATATGATCGGCTAGACATATTTGGAGCTCACTAAGCATGGGGGGTTATTGTGTTAAAGGTGTGATAGGAAAACATTATATTTCCCTTTTGTTCAATTAAAATGCAGAACCTTGTTTGCGGGAAAAAATTGGTGGTAGACAAAAGCATTGAGACAGCATATATCCAGGCAATAAGATCAGCCCAGAAATTCATATATATTGAAAATCAGTATTTTCTTGGGTCATCATATGCTTGGCCATCATACAAAGATGCAGGTCAATATCACATTATATCTCTCTACATAACCCGATCTTTTACCTTTCATTGTAAAGTTGGGTACTTGTTACCATAATATTTAATTAATACTCTAGGAGCTGATCATCTGATTCCAATGGAGTTGGCATTGAAAGTTGTTAGTAAAATTAGGGCAAAAGAGAGATTTTCAGTATATATTGTTGTGCCAATGTGGCCTGAGGGAGACCCCAAGACAGCTACCGTGCAAGAAATACTCTTTTGGCAGGTAACTATATGATTTTGGATTTTCTGCTTCCTTAATTATGATGGGATGTTACTGGCTGTAAGATCATTCCTTGATTTGCTTTGGTTTGTGACAGAACCAAACAGTGCAGATGATGTACCAAGTAATTTCAAAAGAAATTAAGGCCATGCAACTAGATGCACATCCTTTGGACTACCTAAATTTTTATTGTCTTGGCACTCGGGAAAGCATTCTTCCAAGTTTTGCTAGGCCAGCGACTGGCGATAAAGATAAAGTAATTTCCACATTAATTTCGTCCTTTACTTTGATCTTACATACATGTAGATGTATTTCTTATTCCCCAGTTTCTTTGGTGAAATCTAGAGCCAATATACTGAGCTCTGATCTTTAGCCATCATAGGACGTAGCTGGGGAAGTTATCACAACTAAAACGGGCTAAACCGTCGAGCTAACAATAGATGTATACCTATAAAACGGTTCACGGCTAATGTTATAAGGTTTATTGCTAAATGAAATGGCTGAATTTTGTGAAAGAAAAAATCATTTCAAAGAGTCCATTTTAGCCAAATAAGTAACTGAAAAACTACTTATTCTAAGTAATCTCTGTATTCCACTGACAAGCACAATTAACCGATTATCAATGCCAATTAGGTATTAAGATCTTTGGTTCCATACTAAATGATGAACCTAGTCAAGAGGAGACAATTATTGGAATCTGTGGGTTCTTTTTTAATCTTAGTCGATCAAGTTGTTTATTAGAGCTAATAGTCTTCATACCATACCAATATTAAGTCTTAGTCATCTATTCTAAGAAGTTTTAGTTTGATAGGAGAATTAGTGCAAATTTCATATGTGAGTTTGCATCTATTCAAAAATATACCTACCCAAATTTTCTTTATCTGGAATTGACACACCGAAGTACCTAACCCTAGTTATGCTCAGTCGTTTGACCATTGCATAGCCCTCAGAACGTTCACAATAATTTGGTTGAAACCCAACAAGTTGCTTTGACATATTTTTCAGGTTTCAGACTCGCTCAAGTTTATGCGGTTCATGATATACGTGCATGCTAAAGGAATGATAGTGGATGATGAGTATGTCATTTTGGGGTCTGCCAACATAAACCAACGATCCATGGCTGGGTCCAAAGACACCGAGATAGCTATGGGTGCCTATCAGCCATATCATACTTGGGCAGCACGACATCATCATCCATGGGGACAGGTTTAAATTTGTTCAAAGTGTAAAATACTAAGTTACTAACTAGTAACTAGTAGTGATGTCCCTTTTTTTTGTTGATGCCCTTTCTAATTCCTAGACAATATAATAACCGTACTACCTATTAGATATTATATACTATGTACTACATAAGTACGTAATATATATTAGACTCAATTTATGTCTCGTTATTTGGTTATAATTAAGAAAAATGAAACCGATTCACTACATGCCAACCAAATTTAGTCTTTAGAGGATGGAATTACCAAGGGGCTAAATGACTAAATCGGATAATATTATCTCTTTTCAAATTAAATATTATGTTGAGTCACCCAAACTTTGTAAAACATACAAACTCACATATTCGGTATTGGGTTACTCACTCAAGTTGATTTTAGGATGGAGCCTAATGTTTCAACACGTTTTGAATGGTTTGATCTTATTCATACAAATGCTTAATGAGAAAACTTATAATAATATTGTTATCATCAATCATTGTGCTCAGGTTTATGGATACAGAATGTCATTGTGGAAAGAACACCTTGGGATGTTAGAGGAACTTTTTGAAGAACCAGAAAAGCTGGAGTGTGTGAAGAGAGTGAACGAGATTGCTGGAGATAACTGGAAAAAATATACAGAAGAAAGCTTCACCATTCCCTTGCAGGGGCATCTTCTGAAGTATCCTGTCGATGTGGATAAGGATGGGAAAGTAAGTTCACTACATGGGTATGAAGAATTCCCAGATGTGGGGGGAAAGTGATCGGAACCGACAATATATCCATTCCTGATGTCCTAACAACTTGATGTATATAGTAGTTCACCTTCATTTTTTGCATTTCCAGTGGCATTGTAAAGGGCCGTGTATATTACTGTTCAATTCCTAGTTCATAAATTACTTCTATTAGCTTGTTCTAGAAAAATCATTTGTTAGTTGTACATACATTTTATGTCAAAAAATAAAAAAATAAAATATTTCAATCAATATAAGACCACTCTTGGTGTGTAAGGGGTTGATCTATTCTTGACCCGAACTTGATAAAGAAAGGACCATTGGCCCGAATTTTCATTTTTGGGCCAAAATCAATACTAGGAAATGTCAGATCGGTGTGTATGGATTAGGAAAACCATTTTGTTTTTCTATGTGCCCGGACTTTGTTGCAATCTTATATCTCTAGGACGTCATGTTGATGATAGAAAATGTGATATAATTTTTAGTAACCAGATTTGTGTGATACAAGACCCACTTTTGAAGATGCCAATTGGAGTGGGTAGGCAACGAGGGGGGGTCTACTATTTCTATGTGTCTTTATGCTACTGTACTCACCCCCATTATCACTCTTTAAACACTTAATCTTGAGATTTGTTTCATTCTCAACTGCAGCTTTGAACTTCTTAAAAGTGTTAAAGACATCAGATTTATTTTTAAGAAAATAAACCCATACCTTCTGTGTAGAGTCATCAATGAATGTAACATAGTACTGGGAACCTCCAATCGAAGAGACCTTTGTGGGTCCGTAGATATCTGAATGAATCAACTTCAGCCGCTCAGTCTTGGGTTGTTGTCCTGTCTTCACAAAGGTTACCCTCTTTTGTTTGCCAAGAACGTGATCGGGCTAAACTTGCAAGTGTACAAGTGCCGATATAGTAATAAATTCCGGTAAAATACCGAGTCGAATCCACAGGGAAACGTTGTTTAATTTAGTCCGAGAGTAGATGACTTTAAATAAATAAATGAGTAAAGTGCAGGGATTTTGAGTTGTGTGTTGTTGTGAAAACAACAACTTGGTTCTTCCTTTTTCAATTTTCAGGGATATTACTTTAATTAATTTGAGTTTAAGATGAATGATAATAATGGCTAAGGCTTCGGGAATCACTTAAATGCTTTCATAGGGTTGAATATTAGTTCTTTACCAATAATTATGAATACGACGTCGCTAATATATTCTCAACTCCGGTTAAGGCAGCGAGAGCGTGGTTTTCGTTACGTATAAGTCCCGTTACGGCTTACATTCATCTACCGAAAACCCCGTTGAATATCAAGACATCACACCCGTATCATATAATACCGGATATATTTCTATTCTCGGTAATGTATATGTTTATCCTTTAATGTTCATAGTTTAGACTTCAACGTTAATTGCAAGTATAAACTAAATTTAACATACTTCTATGTTGTACACCATAGTCATAAACAATCAAAATGTAAAGGATAAATCACAATTTATTGGTTTAGAACTTTTATCAAACACCTAGTGGGCATAGAAGTTCATCCCTAGCCTTAGCTAAGAACTTAGCCTCTAATGCTCATATTAATTACAAAAGTGTAACTAAGATAAAGGAAATACAATAACATACAAGAAATAATACCTAGAACCAATTGTAGAGGAGAGAAATGGCTTCTTCTCCAACACTTCAAGAGAATGCAAAAATAAAATATAAAAAGTGAATTTTTTGCTCCAAGGATGGAATGATGATCTTGTTTGATGGATTGGGGGCTTTATATAGGCTAAAGATTGACATCTTTTAGTCTATTCGAGCCCAACAATCAAGCATGGAAGATATATTTGATTAGCTCATGAGGAAGATGAGTTTTTTCCATCAATATATCTCAGCACGATCTTTTGTATTTGCAGGATTAGACCTACCCGGCGCCGGCCATCAGGCCTACCCGGCGCCGGGTAAGCTACTGGATTGGCTGGTGCGAAAATCCGACGGGCCGGCGCCGGGTATAGGGTGGGCCGGCGCCGGGTATCTCCCCTTTGTTGATTTGAATAGTTATTGTTCTCCCGATTCCCATAGGAGTTCATATAATTTACCTCTTCAAGTTGTTGAGATAAATCACTTTCCGGGTTCGGTATGCTCTCCACGTTGGCTATTTGTTTGACTCCTCCCAATACGGCTTGTAGAGCCGTTTGGAACTTTTGCTCAATCTTTGATTCCATTTCTTCAAGCCTTTTGTTTATCTCCGTCGTGATAGAGATTTCATAATCCCGACCACTTTGTAATCACCTCCTTGGAGTTGAGGATTCGAAGCAATGGATTCAATGATTCGGAGTGCTTCGGTTTCATTCTTGTTCCCTATATAGCCCTCGGCTCGGTTGTCCACAATGGCTTGACAAGATGCGTTCAAGCCATTGTAGAATGTGTCAATTTGAAGGTCTAGGGGAATGCGGTGATGTGGGCATTCCCTTAGCAATGATTTGAAATGCCGCCATGCATCTTGAAAGAGCTCACCATTTTGTTGTTTGAAATTGAAAATGCGTTGTCTAAGCTCTTGAGTCATGGTGGGCGTGTAGTATTTAGACATGAAGGCATTGTATATACCTTCCCATGTAGTGTAGCTTGCCGGGGCTTGTTCTAGGAACCATCCTCTTGCTGCCCCTTTGAGAGTATAGGGAAAGCATTTGAGCTTGAGATCATCTTCGGCTAGCTTGTTCCTTGGAATCCATTGGATGAACCCATAGAACTCCGTGATAAAGTTCAATGGATTCTCCCCCAATTGACCATGAAACTGAGGCATAGCATTGAAGTAGCTTTGCTTTAGTTCATAGTCCCTCGCATCTTCGCTTAACACAATGCAAGAGGGGGAGGTTGCAACAACGGGCCTCTTCCGTTCGTTAAGTGTGGGCATCATCTTTGTGGCTTTTTGCTCCTTCCGAATGTGTTTGCAAGTTTTTTCTATTTCAAGATCAAGTGGTTCAAGAAATTTAGAACCTCGACTTCTCAAATGCATGCAAACACAAAGGAATATCTACACACACAAAAAAATAAACCCTTCCAAGATCAAGTGAAGTTGTGAAAAATAAATAAATAAAATAAATTCAGGATTTTTGATTGTTTGGACTTTATTAAACAAGACCGTTTCCCCGGCAATGGCGCCAAAAACTTGACCGGGCTAAACTTGCAAGTGTACAAGTGCCGATATAGTAATAAATTCCGGTAAAATACCGGGTCGAATCCACAGGGAAACGTTGTTTAATTTAGTCCGAGAGTAGATGACTTTAAATAAATAAATGAGTAAAGTGCAGGGATTTGAGTTGTGTGTTGTTGTGAAAACAACAACTTGGTTCTTCCTTTTTCAATTTTCAGGGATATTACTTTAATTAATTTGAGTTTAAGATGAATGATCATAATGGCTAAGGCTTCGGGAATCACTTAAATGCTTTCATAGGGTTGAATATTAGTTCTTTACCAATAATTATGAATACGACGTCGCTAATATATTCTCAACTCCGGTTAAGGCAGCGAGAGCGTGGTTTTCGTTACGTATAAGTCCCGTTACGGCTTACATTCATCTACCGAAAACCCCGTTGAATATCAAGACATCACACCCGTATCATATAATACCGGATATATTTCTATTCTCGGTAATATATATGTTTATCCTTTAATGTTCATAGTTTAGACTTCAACATTAATTGCAAGTATTAGGGGTGGGATTTTGGAACCGGGAACCGTAGAACCGATTGGAACCGAACCGTTAACAACATCTAGGAACCGAACCGTTAACAATTAATGCCTCATTTGTAGGAACCGAACCGAAGCAGGTTATAACGGTTCGGTTCCCGGTTCCTATAAAAAATATGTGCATGGAACCGTTAAGGAACCGTTATTAAAAAAAATAAAAAATAAAATAATATTAGTAGTAGTAGTAGTAACAATAATAATAATAATATAATAGCAATAATAACCATTGCCACAACAACAATAATAATAAAAGAATATAAGATACTCCGTATTTAACTAACAGTTCTAATTTAATCAACGGAAAAGAAGTAATAAATATTGTACATGAGGTTGATATAATACATTAAACTCCTTTCTACAAATCAAGTTTTGTTCCATCACATAAATTTTATAAATATAAAATAACCCAAATAACTTGTAGTTGATTGCACATATTTTACTTTACTATTTTCATGATATTTCTAATTACTAGATTTATTATGAATCAATAGAATGTAATAATGTTTTTTTATCTATACATGCAAACTTTATGTCTTTTTTTTTGTGTTTTGAAAGACTTGAAGTAGGCGTCCTATTCTTGCTACTATGATGACGAGTAACCTTCATCGCTCCGACACTACAACGATTTTTAATATTTCATTTATTACATGAAAATTTAAATCACTTTTGTTCTATTAAGTGTTCAAAGTAAATTATTTAAGTTTGAGCTTTGATGTTTGAAGTAATTAGAGCTTCAAATAAAATTTTAATACCCGTGTTTTGAATTTTCGACGTGTTTAAAATTATGTGTTAATTCTTAGATGAGAAAAAATTATTCTAGGAACCGGTAAAAGGAAGAACCGAACCGTTTATTACCGGTTCGGTTCCATAACGGTTCTTGATTTTTTATATAGGAACCGAACCGATTTAATTAGTTAAAACTTTTATAATGGTTCCACTTATTTTGAGTAAGAACCGAACCGGTCCCAGCCCTAGCAAGTATAAACTAAATTTAAGATACTTCTATGTTGTACACCATAGTCATAAACAATCAAAATGTAAAGGATAAATCACAATTTATTGGTTTAGAAGTTTTATCAAACACCTAGTGATGGAGTATATGGCCCAGGAACCCCCGGCCCATAGACTCCTACTTCTCCTACACAAGTCCATTGAGCCCAAGAAACAACTCAGGCCCAAATACAACGGCCCGAGCCTCAAAGTAACTCAGAATACACACTGGGATGCCTTCGGCCTCCTTGGCCGAAGGCTCCAGAACTCACAGGATAGCCTTTTTGGCATAAGAAGCTGCTGGGAGAAAACGGGCGAAAACATGAGCCTTCGGCATTGTTACGCCCTCGGCATCGGAGAAGCCTTCGGCTGAACCAAGCCTTCGGCCACACAAGGGTCCTTGCCACATGGAACCCTCGGTTACATGGAACCCTCGGTTACGTGGAGCCCTCGGCTACACAAGGAGCCTTCGGCCAAACATGTTCAATCATCGAAGATTCCTTTTAGAGACAGCCAACGACCGCATTTAATGCCACGTCACATCCGCCAACCGCAATCAATGCGGTTGACGTACCACTGCCGGTGCCACCAGGCTGATGTGACCCTTCGGCCGTTGGATTACTGACACGTGTCCTCTCATCGCATTTATTGCTGCTATAAATAGCAGCCCATTTCTCCTTGTAAATCATCATCTACATCTCAACTCCACACGCTGAGTTCATTTAATAAAATCGACTCTCTCTCCTCCTATTTGCTCTGACTTCTCTCTAAGTTATTCCCACAATAACCCCTCGGATAAGATACCCCCGGGTAGACTATCCACCACCTAGTGGGCATAGAAGTTCATCCCTAGCCTTAGCTAAGAACGTAGCCTCTAATGCTCATATTAATTACAAAAGTGTAACTAAGATAAAGGAAATACAATAACATACAAGAAATAATACCTAGAATTAATTGTAGAGGAGAGAAATGGCTTCTTCTCCAACACTTCAAGAGAATGCAAAAATAAAATATAAAAAGTGAATTTTTTGCTCCAAGGATGGAATGATGATCTTGTTTGATGAATTGGGGGCTTTATATAGGCTAAAGATTGACATCTTTTAGTCTATTCGAGCCCAACAATCAAGTATGGAAGATATATTTGATTAGCTCATGAGGAAGATGAGTTTTTTCCATCAATATATCTCAGCACGATCTTTTGTATTTGCAGGATTAGACCTACCCGGCGCCGGCCATCAGGCCTACCCGGCGCCGGGTAAGCTACTGGATTGGCTGGTGCGAAAATCCGACGGGCCGGCGCCGGGTATAGGGTGGGCCGGCGCCGGGTATCTCCCCTTTTTGTATTTTCTTCACTTTTCGCTCCATTTGACGCCCGTTGTTGACCCCGAGGTGCCGGTTCTTGGTCCCTTTTTTCCCATTAACTCCCGTTTCTTCATTTTTGACGCTTCAGTGCGGTTTTGCTCAAATTGGGATTTTTATCTGTTTTATCTTTGAATATTTGTACAGATAATCATAATTACCTATATAAAATATAGATAATTGTTGTACTTATCAGAACGCATGGCTCACAAAAGCTCAACTTTGAGTTCTTCAAATCTGGGATTTTGCCCTTTGAAGACAACATCTTCATTCCGTTCTCACTTATGTGCCCAAGTCTTTGGTGCCACAAAGTAGATACCCCTGTATCTTCAACTTCTGCGTTTTCTCATCTGTGGACACTTCAACCATGTACAATGTACCATGCTTCTGTCCACGAGCAATGACCAGCTTTCCCTTTGTCACCTTCCATTGCTTGTTGCCAAAACTAACGTTATGGCCTTCCTCATCAAGCTGTCCCACTGAGATCAACATCTTCTTCAGGTCTGGAATATACCTCACATCTTTCAACCTCCAGGTTGTACCCAAAGTAGTACTGAGATCAACATCTCCAATACCCATGATCTCCAAGGATTTGTCATCTGCCAAACGAACTCTTCCGTTATAGGGCCTGAAATTTTTCATCAAATCCCTGCAATGACAAGCATGAAACGACGCACCTGAATCCATGATCCAGGACTCAATTGAATTCTCAACGCTGCAAATTAGAACATCTTCATAATCCTCTGCCACGTTCACCTCCTTCTTGCCTTTGTCTGCAGAGGTTTTTGGGCACTGATTTCTGAAGTGTCCATTCTCTTTGCAATTCCAACAATTGATGTCCTTCCTATTCTTGGATTGACCTCTCTTCCTCGACTTTGATCTTCCCTTCTTGTTACCCCCTCTAGTGGATTTTCTGCCCCTATCTTCAGTACTCAACAAACTGTTGGAGCTATCCCCGAACTCCTCCTCCGGATATCCTCACCAAGGATTAAGTCACGAATACCTTCAAAGGTAAGCTTAGTGGTTCCAGATGAACTACTAACCGCTGTGACTGTACCGGACCAACTATCGGGCAAAGATGATAACAAAAGTAATGCTTGAACTTCATCATCGAATTTAATCTCAACCGAGCCTAACCTGGATATGATTGAATTAAACTCGTTGATGTAATTTGTCACGGATGCACCTTCCTTCATTCTGGTGTTCACCAACTGTCTGATTAAGAAAACCTTGTTGGCCGTTGAGGGTTTCTCATACATGTTGGATAACGCCTTTAGCAGTCCAAACGTTGTCTTCTCGTTGACGATGTTGTAAGCAACGTTTTTCGCCAACGACAACCTCACCACACCAAGGGCTTGTCGATCCAACAAGTTCCATTCCACCTCCGCCATAGATTCTGGTTTGTTCTCAGACAAGGGTAGATGAAGCTTCTTCTGGTAGAGATAATCCTCGATCTGCATCTTCCAGAAAGCGAAATCTTGACCATCAAATTTATCGATCTTAACCTTCCCTTCGTCAGCCATAGCTCTGATACCAATTGATACGATTAGGCAAAGATAAACGATAAATATAGAGCAAGAACACAGGAATTTACGTGGTTCACACAATCGGGTTGATTGTGCTAGTCCACGGCGAACGAGAGAGAGAGAGGATGTATTATTATCGGCGTCCCAAGGTTTTACAAGTACATAAGAGTCGTTTAAATAGGTTTAAGAAAACCTAAACCAAGATTAGAACCGCAGGCCCTGATTAAATTAAGCCCGTTAATTAAAAAATTCCGTATACCCGGTCGGGTGTCCTTCTTGACCCGGTCGGCTATCTTCTCAGAATTCATGCCCGAGCTGATACCAGGGCGGGTATCCAAAACAGAAGCTAAAACTTTCACTGACCCGGTCGGGTACGTCTCCTGACCCGGTCGGGTCTCACGTTCCAGTGAGTTCCCAGGTCTCTGCTTCAACATACCCGGTCGGGTACCCCAACGTACCCGGTCGGGTAACTGCTCCGAAAAACTGAACAAGACTCCATCTTTAACATCAGATTGATAAGTTTTTTGTTTAGAAAGGTGTCACCTACCCGATCCAATTTAGTGTACAATGTGTAACACAAAGTCATAAAACGATGAGTAAATGACTATATATATACTTTGTGTAGCTACACATAAAATACTTGGAATAAATGTTATGTTTTTACGTAAAAGATGTTATGAATGGAATAAATACACACCGATAGTTTATATTATGTGTAAATGTGACACATTACACAATAAATGCTATTATGCATGTTTTAAAATGATATTGTACTTGTTGAAAGGAATATTCCTTTCACGCACGCTACTTTTACACATTGTTAGTACACGTCTTCTATTGATTGTGTAACAGACAATACGTTATAAATGCAAAAACTCAATGTTTTGAGTACAAACACACAAAATAAACTTGAAAAATTAACCTAATAAGACTAAAAACGTTTGTGAATTTCAAAATATGACTATCATATTTTTATTCCAAAATAAGATTAATCACTGCTATGTTTGGGTATTGTCAAACTTCAAACATTACAGTATTTTTCAAATTTGAAAGTAATTATTCCTTTTAAGAAATAAAAAATATGACAATTTCATTTTAAAATTTTCAAACTTTTTTAATTCGTAATTTTCCCATACTCATAAAACGGGGTTGTGTATACGCGAAAACCTACTCGTTTGGGATTGTGCATCGGTTGATACTTGATATACTGTGTAGAAGCTATATAAATCTCAGGTTTACATGTTAAAAATCTCCCGATTGAACCAGAAAAGGACCGGTTAACATCCACATCACGCTATATATTGTGAACGGCGTTTCTATAAGCCGCGGCCCCATCTGCCGTGGTCCATCCCTAAGGAATGAAGAGTGGTGGTCCTCATCAAATCATACCCAACTTTTAATCTCAAACTGAATCATTGTATAAAACCACTCAAGCTAATCAGAATGGTAGACAGACGTCTAATCACCAATTAATCCATTCTACTACGTAATATTCTACTAGTATTAGCTCTATTGAAATTTTAAAAATATAGATTACTGAAATACACTCCGTATTGCTCTAATATGTTGATAATTTGATATATTATAACTATCTTGAGTAAAAATTATGATTCATGCAAAATTAACACTATCTAAATTGTATTCATTATAATCTCAAATTTAAATCTAGCTTCTAATTCTTCCTTTACGTACATGAAGTTTGTAATGTATGACATGTATATGCAACCTATAATTCTATTTATCTCATTTAGACTTCTTCACGTGTCCCGTTAAAACTGTTTCATCTTTTCTTTTCGGTCTATCCTACTACGATTGTCTCATACTAAATTTAGTTTTAAATCAGTTTTACTACATTATTACTTTATTAATTCAATATTAATTACATAATTCCACTTTTTTCATGATCATGTCACCTCCTCGCGTCTCAATGTTAGTGGGATGGAGGTAATATCATTTGTCTGATTCATATGAAACATTCAATCATCATGTATTGTTTTAAAACGATTCACCCATGTTCTCATGTATTTAGTTGAA
This sequence comes from Cuscuta epithymum, assembly GCA_945859915.1. Classification (NCBI taxonomy): domain Eukaryota; kingdom Viridiplantae; phylum Streptophyta; class Magnoliopsida; order Solanales; family Convolvulaceae; genus Cuscuta; species Cuscuta epithymum. The sequence continues at coordinate 1,316,603 of CAMAPF010001048.1, read as the reverse complement.
TCTCGACCCCTTATGTCGTCGTTATTCTGACTTCGTCACCAATTATATCTCAATCCCTTTGAACATTATCAACTTTAAATTGTATTAAAAAGGGTAAATTTGTGTATTTGAGGATCAGACCAGGCCGAATCAAACATAAACAGATCAGACCAGAGCAGACTTCGATAATTACTCCATTCGTCCCGCTAGAAGGTTCCCGTTACGGTTTACGATGTTTGACTGACGATAAAGCAGCTTAATCCTTGTTCACACTCTGATTATTTTTAGTAAATAAAATTTACATATTCAGAAAAAAATGTAAATTTGATAAAAATTTGATATATAAAGAAAAAAATTAAAAATGATTTAAGTTGACCATGTGAATAGTGTACGAGAACCTTCTAATTTAATGGGACGGAGGTAGTATAAAATACATGAAGACCGGATATCGACCCGACCAGATCAATTCAGATTAGACCAAACCAGCAGTACAAAAGAAAACATCTTTAATCGATAAATTTGTGGTTCCTATTGTTTGTGAAACTTGACAAAGCACATATATATGCATCATACAACACAACCTGACCGGTTAATATATCTAATCACAATCAATTAATCATAACGTACGGCGTAATTACGACATACATGTGAAAACTATACACCTGAAAAAGAACAGCTCGTGAACCCTTCCTTCCCTTCGGTTAATAAATTGCATGCACTTTCACAATGTTTATTATACTTTATTATTTATACTCATTCTTTAAGCTAACAATTTTTTAATTTTTTATAATTATTTGATCTCATATGCCCAGAAAAAAGGCAGAAAAAGATCTTGCCCGGAATATAAGAAGTTGAGTAGTACTCAGCCAACAAGATTCGACAGAATCTTGCCGAAAAGGGGAAAAGGAAAAGCACTAAAATAAAAACTTACCAAAAAGGGAGAAAAGAGGAATGGGGTGAAAACCGGAAAAGAAGAAGATTGCCGACACGGGAAAGAAGAAAAGGATACGAATTAGAAAGGATGAGAAACGAGAAATGGACAAAGGGAGATGACATGTTGCCTCACTTGGGTCTTGTCATCTTGAGCTCATCTTGCGTAGTACGGAGTATTTTTAATTCAAGTTTGCTCTTTGTCTAAAATATCAAAAATGATATTTGTATCCACTTTTTTACTCACTTTTGTACTCACCTATGTGAAGGTTTTTTTTTGTCTGTGAAATGTGGTTCACAGACAAAAAAAACATTCACAAACATGATGGGTATAAGGTGAGTATATCAAGCATTGTTGTTATACACACTGTTTATGAGAAGACTTTTTTTATGAGGACTTGTTTGTTGTACACACTTTTATACCCATATGGTCATCTTATACATATCATGTCTGTGAAGGATTTTTTTTTGTCTGTGAACCGGATAATTTGCACAAACATATTTTATCTGTGATCAGGATTAACAGACAAAAAAACTTTATCCAAACATGGTGGGTATAAAAGTGGATATAAGGGTGGGTACAAACAATTTTTTTTGTTTTTTTATCTGTGTGTAAGAGTGTGTATAAACAGAACTTTTTTTCATTTTATAAATGTGCCCCTCCTTTTAGGGCATCCTCATCCATGAGTTTATTTGAAGATCAATTGGATGATGTGTAAGATTATTTTAAATATTATCATTGTGAGTGAGAGATTATTTAGTGAGATTATTGAAAAAGAAAATCCGGTATCAAGATTCCAATCCCAGATTATTTCAAATTGTAGTTAAATTACATTTAATGCATGTCTGGAAAAAACTGATTATTTGAGTATTATTGTTGATGAAGAGTATTAAGCTTTGAGATTATTTAAAATTCATTGAATAAATGTGATGTGGCAGTGATGTGTAATAAAAAAATCGTTTATCTAGAGAGCATGAGTGGAGATGCTCTTAGATAGATAAATCATTAATAAGAAATTTAAATGGTAATGTGTTCACTATCTTTTACATCTTGAATTGATAAAGTTTCTAATTATAATGAGAGAAATATAGATATAATATTTCTAAATTATAACATTTTAATGTGAACAGTGCACATAAGAAAAATAGAGACATTCGATCTATAATATGTGTCTCCTGATTTCGATGTAGACCTACGATTGAATTGATATTATGGCTATAAAGCAATTAAAATATACACCCTCCTATTCATAAACAAGTTCCATATTTGACTTCACACATATTAAAAAAAGAAATTTGACTTTACTGTGGAGTGCACTGTTTGACACTGTTTGGAACTATTTTGATGTAGATAATTTGCCAAATAAGGAAAGGTTTGAAAGTGGAACTTAATTTTGGAACTGCCCAAAAAGGAAAGGTGGAACTTGTTTTTGAATCGGAGGGAGTATAAGCTTTGGAAAGAAAGATAATTTCATTGATTTAAGTTTTCAGAGATGCTAAGTTATACGGAGTACTTTTATGAAATCATCCTTCTTTTCTTACTTTCTAAAGCTGAGAATTGTAATCTAAAACACGAGCCAATGATTAATGTCCTTTGTTCAAATGTGCTCTTGTGATCCGATCACCACCAAAACTTTATGAAATAAAATACGTAGTATGAAGATACTTGTTTAAATTAAAGTTGAGGTAGTAATCTGATCTACAGGGGAGGATCTATGTACGGGCTATGGTAGGCTGAAGTCCAGGGCAACTTTGAAAATTTTCAATTTTTTAGTGTAATTTTTTTCATTTTTCACGTTTAGCCCACCCCTCTAATATTTAAACCTAGTATAATTTCTATTCAGCCCAGGGCATCTCAAATTCCTGGATCCGCCCCTGCTGATCTATTTATTTTTCTGGGATCTAATAATGGTTGATCTAACAACATTATTGTGCAAATTTCTAATAGTAAAGTTTATTTTAAATAACAAAAGTTTAGTTGCGGGTCCACTCTAATTTGCCCTAAATTAAAATGTATTTTTATATAATGGCACATAGGAAGTACATGATTTGGTAAGAAAAACATTTCATGTTTCTCCAAATTATAGAATCTCAATGGTAGTGCTGAACAGAGGTAGCATATGCTTTGGCAGTCGGGGTTGTAATGGTTGTGTAGTACTCCCTCCGTCCCATTTTATCTATCCTATTTTTCTTTTTAAGGTGTTCCAAAATAAGTGTCTTCTTTCCTTTTTTGGAAAGAAATATGTGGCATACATCATTTCACTTTATTATACTCAAACATCAATCACAACTTTTACTTTTTCAACTATTTCATTAATAACCGTGTCAAGTCAAACTAAGACACATAAAATGGGACGGAGATAGTATTTAATATAGAAAATGCCCTTTTTACGTAACATTTTGTACACGACATTGTACCCACCGGACAAATTGTTTGTCTCCATATAATTGTTTCTTATTTTATTCACAATTTAACAATTCAGTATTACTTAACAAACACATGTATTACTCCCTCTTATCTCAATTTTAGGGGGGTGAAGTATCATAAAGAAAAAGTTAGATGAAAATGCTAAAATAGCTGGATTTAAACAATTTGAGTCAATTTTATCAGAAAATAATTTCAACCTCACTTATTTTAATTATTAAACAATAAGTGATATCAAAATAATTTAATTTTGATTTCAACCTCACTTAAATTTAAAAATAATTTATTTTGACTAATATTAAAATAGAAAGTACTATAAAGGAGAAAGTACTAATATTATAATCACTAGTGCTATAAAGGACCCTTATTTTATTTTATGACGTGTAATCCCAATATGGAGCTTTTCTAATAGGTTTATTTTTATTTCATGTATTTGAACTAATTTAAAACATTAGTTCATAAATAAATAAAATTAACTCAAAGGAGCAAGTTTGACAGCCGATGCTCGCTAGTTCCGTTAAGTTATGCCGTGACTTAAGGGTGCAATTGCCCTCTAGCAAGAGATTTTAAAGTTTTTTGCACTGAAAAAGAGTTTAAGGGCATGGATGCTCTTTAGACACAACTTCAAGGGGGTTTTGCCCCTTTTCCCTTCATATAATTATAACTTTATATAAGACTAAAACTCAATGAGCTTTAGAATAATTACTTCTTAATATAATGATGATGATGGTGAAGTATATATATAGCCCATTCTTAATTAGCTTATTATTATGGCCGGTCTTATGGAATATGGAATTATGGATAATCTCACAGTACGTGAGAATTTCACTGATTAAATTAGAGATCATAGAAATGAATTCCACTAAATCAGAAATGGAAGAAAGAAACCAACCAGCTAGGGCCGGAAAACAATTCAAATCCGATCAAATTAATCTAATCATATTTATGCCACATGATTAACATAACGACACATTTTTTTATGATGAAGAATCTCGTTCTGTGTTCTCTTACTACCGCCCACCGGTTCCCTCTTTTACGCGACGAAGAAGAGCCGCCGCCGCCGCCCCTACTCTTCCCGGAAAAACTGGCCAGCCGCCGCTCGGCGCTCCCTTGGCTTGCAAGTACCGACCCGCACGACCCCATGCTTGTGAAATCAATTACTCCAAAATAGCGTTTTCCGGCGGCACTACTTTGCGTGCGGCGGCACGATATGCATGAATCAATGTAAGTGTAACAGTATATAAGTAGGTCGCCTTATTTCTCTGTTAAACAGAAAGTAAGAAATTGAGGGGAAAAAGGGCTTAATTAATTATTAGCCTCCTAATTATTTGGTTTGAATTGGGTTTAGGCGTGGGAATATATACTAGGAGAATATACTCTGCTACATCATTCTGTAGGACCAGACGTATAAATACGCCGTATAACCATACCATCAATGTTTTAAAAAACAAAGGACATACCATTAATTACAAGAATCAGTGGGTCGAAACTCAAAAGGAGAAATAGATGTTGGAGGCTTGGAGCCTATCAACATGATGAAATGTATAATTATTACCTTAATCATTGATAGTTTTACATTTTGGTACCTTATTAACGTACTTTTATATGAATCAAAATAGTACATTAACTATACATTAATACATAAATGTTTCAATTCAATTTGTAATATTATTCAAATTTCCGATCAAAATATTGCATGTGGTGGCCGAAATTTTATGCTTAGTCTAATTCAACTTAATTTTGTCCATATGATCACTACATGGTGACTCTACACATGAAATTTTGATTGCCATGAAGGATATTTTGGCTGAAAACTAGAATAAAATATCAAAATGAAGCATTTATGCATAGTAAATTAGTAATGGTACGTACTGATCGATTTGATCCATATAATAATTAAGGTACCACCAATACCAACAGTTAAAGTATCATTTATGCATTTGATCCCAACATGCTCATTAGTCACTAGAGAATACTCCGTATGTTAGTGTGATAATGAACTAAATGCTCCATAGTGAAAACACTGGTGTGCGGTGTGCCTCATATATTTATCCGTGTCAACTATCTTTAAAAAGAACAAAATATGGCCTTTTCTATAGGCTATAGCGCAGCTCACTTGATCAGTTGATTGATTATCCATTCTCAAGTCTACGATTGACCAGAACCAGAAGTCTTAGTTCCAGTCCCTCCTTATACTACGTATAGTATGTATCAATAAAATATACTACGTAATAATATTATAATGATTCAATCAAATATGAATTGTGTATAGCTACAACAACAAAATAGCAGTATGTGTTGATGTTATATGTATAATATAATAGCAGTAATTTTGTAAAATAGCAGTATGTGTCGACAGCTGTAAAATAAACATAAATTACAATCCATCACACTTAGATCAATTCATATGAGACCAAAACTTAAACTTATCAGATAAGAAAGTTACACTATGGTATACGTACGGAGTAATAAATATCCCTGGTTGATTAATTATTTGAAAAAAAAAGATAAGCCAAGTGTCCATGCAAATTTTTGTAGATTCTTTCAGTCAAACCACATATATTTTTGGTTCGCAAAAAAAAAGCTTATGCAAGTCATCCATTTTAATGGAGTACGTAGTTATTGGTCGGACGAGAATATAATTTATGAGTATTTCATTAATCATTTGGGCTACATGGTATACAATTATATAAAGCCCAACATCAGCATGTGCAAACAACTTGTATGCTGTATGCCTTAATTATATTGATCCTATGACATGTTTCAACTTTGAGCCCTATTTGATTGGATCAGTTAAAATTGATGAAATTCCGATTTAAGAGGTTGAATTTGAATTTGAAATGAATTATACTTAAAATATATTTTGAGACCATTTGGTAACATTACAATTGACTAGATTTGTTGAAATTGTTGAAATTCTGACTGAAACGGCTGAATCTGTTAATTTATGCAAAAATTACATTTAAAATATATTGAATAAATAAAATAAAAAATAAATATGAAAATCACTAAAATGATACTCTATAATAACATCAGCCAATTTAGCCAAAAAGCATCTGATTTACTTATTTCGATTATACATAATTCAGCGCACAAGGTTAAAGTCACATGTTTGGTATAGTAATAGAAAAACTTACTTAGAAAGTTAATAAGCTGGAACGCTACTAAATGGGGTCTTAATTATTAAAATACAGAAATTAAATATATGCCTATATGAAAATGTAATTAAATTAGTCATTTTTGACAATATCAGTCAATTCGATCAGAAATATTTTGATTATTATATAATTCAGTAGAGCCGTTGATGAGGGTGTGCAAAGCGTACCTTTGCACAGGACCTCCAAAAATATAAGACCCATTTTTTGGACTATTGCATGTGGCTAAAATATTTTTCGGACTATTGCATGTGGCTAAAATATTAACTTTTGTACATGCAAGCAACGTTAAGAAGTTAGAGGCCATTAAATATTACGATTATATATATTAGTAAATGTTTCTCTGCCTCACAATACTTGGAACTGGTCATACATGTTTAAGCGTTTGCTATAAAATAATTGTAAAATATAACAGAATTCCTCAAATAGAAGTATTATTATCATTATTTTCTCCTCAGATCTATTTTAGTAAATAATTAGCGCTCTTAAATGATAAATTAATCATCAAACATTAAAATATCACTCGTGTAACATTATAATTATGACTAATAGTGCCTTCATTGTGTAATTTACCCATCAAAACCATATTCAAAATATAAAAATATATCTTATTTAATTATTGTGTGAATGTTGCAAAAAAAATTATTGTCTGAATAATGTGTCATTTTCAAATTAAAGAAAGTTGAGACGATAATATGTCTTTTATCTATGTTAAGTATATTTGGAATTTTATGCAACTTTTTTATTGAGTAATGAGCTAGAACCCACATACCCGCACTTCTAGCTCAGTTGGTTGAGTGGTAAGAAAGTTCAAGTATTGATCAAAGATCGATACTCACAGCAGCCATGTGAAGTTTACAACTCCTATATGAGTTGGGCTGAATCTCTAGTTCGCACAAGTACAAGGTTCATCATCATTGGACTGACTGAGTCGATCACCATGACTTACAACCTCGCAAAAGTCTTATCGGGTAGGGGCGTGGGGACCCTCGGGGTTGGAGATTCAACCTTTTTGGAACATGAGCTAGCACCCACAAAGGCCACGATATACGAAGTATATTGTTCTAATTTGTGATCAAGTCATTTTTTAAATTTCATATACCATCAAGTTTATACGATCTAATTGGATTTCGGCCTTTAAAACTGCTACGGAATGATAGCTAGCTAGAATGTCACTCAACTAGTTGGTAGCTAGAATGTCATTAAACTTGGATTTATGTTTGTTTTTTCGCAACTAGCTTGCAGCTCTCTATAATTTAACAAGTATTAAGTGTGATTAAACTTAGACCATGATTCTAACATTCTTTTTAGGCTGAATATATGAACGTCACATGACCAGTCCAATCAATTAGCCATTTTAGTTAGGAAAATAATTGTGAAGATTATGCTCTTAATAATGTCTCGCGTTGAAGGCTTGCCAATCGGTTAGCCCCTATGAACAATTTTTTTAATGAAAGCCGATGTGGTCCATCCCAATATATGTACGGAATCTACATTCTATAATAAAATATGTGTACTTTAAAGTCTTCGAGAAAGGGAGCACCTATTCCCATTCACCACCCCTTATTTTGCCGCTATAATTACACTGAATTATTAAGGAGTTGGTTAATTTCAATGGAGATTTTTGTGGTCATGGTCTAATCATAAGGGTGTGATTTTATTTCCATTCATCCAAATAGTATGGTATGATCTATTTAGAGCATCTCCGATCCATCTAATAATATGTATGATCATATATTGTATGAGAACGAAATACACATAAAAATTATACGAAGTACAACAATTGATATCTAGAAGACTGTGTGGAAAGAAAGAAAGAAAATGAATTTTTTTTAATGTAATTATATATTTATATATATATATATATCTTTTCATGTTATGTATGTAGCGTGTATATTGTTATATTAAAGATATATATTGTGACTTCACGTCATGTTTATACTACTATACGTACTATACAAGTTTGCTTTGTTCTAATATGATCTATTAAGACATGTTGCTATGTCTAAGTTTGTTTCCTTCTAGTCTCTACCTTTAGAATATGATTTAATATGATTTGAATTGGTTTGATATAATGTGATAGTTTTTGTTTCTTCACGCACATATGCTTTTGTTTGTTATGTTAGCAAATTATTTGTTATTATACTTCAACCGCATATTCAAGTAATTCAACTATTTATTTACAACTTCAAGAATTTAAATTATTTAAAACGGTTCAACTAATTTTCATAATTACCAACCGGGATCTGCATGTTGGTGACTTGATGCTCAAATTATTTTTCGGTTTTTAGGATAGTAGAAAAATGGTACTACCTCTGTCCCTTTTTATTTAGCCATATTTGACTTTTCCAGTCAAAGGTTATTAATTTTGAGCCATTATTTTAATTAACATATTTATGTAAAACATAATAAATTTATACTTTTATGATAGCATTTTTAATAAAGAACATTTTCATATAATTTTCATATTATCAATATTATCGTGTATAAATATATAATCGGTCAAAGTTAAACAACTTTGACTTGAAAAAAGGTGTTTGGCTAAATAAAAAGAGACGGAGAGAGTATCAAACAACACCCATAAATGAACTCAAGAAACTATGTAACATAATTTTAATATCGTTTTCTAGTTGCTACTGTGTTCTGAGGAATATATAATTGTACGTAGTGATAATTATGACTAATAATATTGGGTTGATTTTTTCGTTTTGATGCGAGATGGCCTCATTCCTTATGAAAATGGGTGGACCAAATAGGATTAGTGAGTAGTTTCACTAGAGGAGTCAAGTCATCTTTCAATGGGTGGACCAGATAGGGTTAGTGACTAGTTTCACTGCAGCAGTCAAGTCATGTGGGTCAAATTAGTTTACAATTAGGAGGCGTTTGATATTTTACTATTAAAAATTTACATGTAAAATGATTGCCGATAAAGTGTAAGAAAATAATAATTTCGCGTGCAAAATATGAATACATTGTTTGATTAGACGTGTATTTTATTTTTAAAGGAAAAATACAGAAAATGTACCTGTGGTTTGGGTCATTTTCAGATAAGGGCATGTGTTCATTTTTTAACAAAGTGAGACATGCGTTTCAATTCCGTTATTACAAATAGGGCATGACATCTAACGTCGTTAGAAAAATGAACTCCGGTTTTCAAAAGTCTCCAAAAAAATTAAAGAAAAATATAGGAGGTGCGTCTCGTCAAGAAGAATTGAAACACATGTCTCACATTGTTAAAAAATGAAACATGTGCCCCTATATGAAAACGGCCCAAACTATAGATACATTTTCTGTACTTTTCCCATTTTAAATTACGGAGTACATCCAAAGTCTTTACATTATATTGTTTGGTTAAAAATATAACTTTACTTGCAATGTGTAATGTAAATGTCCATAGTACCCTTATGTTATAAAACATCTTTGACACTTATCAAGTATCAACGTTGTGAAGCAACGAGAAAACGACTAAGGCTATGTTTGGCACAACGAGCTGGAGCTGGAGACTGTTGTCTGAATTGAAAGCTATTGTCTAGATTAGAGACTATTGTCTGGAACTGAATTATGAAGTGCTGAATCTAAAATGCTGACTGAACAGAATAAACATGTTTGGCAGAAATAGCTGAAAGAGTGACCAAAAATATGAAATTACATTAAAGGACATATAGTATATTAAACAAAAATACGTATTTATTTATAGATACGTGAAATTATATACCAGAAAATGTCTAAGGTTTATTGTGAATTTGTGAGGTATCAACGTAGACCGGCATCAATATTATAAGTTACCACTTTAAATTGGATAAGGAGTAAGCCAACAACTTAGAACCATCTAGATCGATTATCCCAAGACAATTTATTCTTTAAAATTCCAAGACAGTTTAATATCCAAAGGAACATCAATCTCTATTTCCGAATACATGAAAAAAGTGTCCAGACTTCCAGCCAGGATCTGCTTCTCCTCAATAATCGAACATAACCAGCGAGGTCCGAGGAGGACAATTGAGTTCATTAGCAACAGAGTTTCGAGATCCAATCAACGGAAAGGAGTGAAGGTTATCTTGGGGATAAAAAGTCTGGATTACATCGACATAATACTAACGCTACTTCTCCAAGCGTTCAAGTTCAGCCCCTTAATTCTAGCTCAAGCCTTGTTTAGCCTTTCATACAAACAGGATTATTTTAATTAAAATTGACTGAATGTGAAAATTTTCAGCCCTTTTTGAGCTGAAAGGGTGTGCCAAACATAGCCTAAGATGCATAACACCCACCATTTAAAAGTTCACCTGCATGCTGGTTTTGTTTCAAAGCTGCTCAAGCAGAATTCAAAACCTCAAAAAGCAGGCAGTGGCCAGTGGGTAGGACCATTATCCATGCTTAGAAATTAAACGATCTTAACTTTATAAATGGATTAACAAAAAAGAAAATTTACTATTTTATTTAACCAAATACTCCGTATGAAATTGCTTAGAAATATTACGGAGTATAATTAATTTAGCCAGAAAGTAATCATAAAAAGGGGATATTTGCAACACAAGAGAAAAAAAACTACCAAAAAGTTAAGCCGGCTAAGATTTCCTAAAAAACAAATCATTACTTAAATAACTATTACCAATGATTAAATAAAGAATGTTAAACAATATAGATGAAACAGTTCTAATATAAAAATGACTTTAGAGCCACATGTCGTTCAATTTCAGTTGCAGCTCAATACCTACTGGAGCAATTGCAATTTGTGATTGTAATAAAAATATAAAATCGTATGTCAAATTTAGATAAGATGAAACTGATGAATGATCTCGAAATTGTATGCCAAGTTGAAACTAGCTCGAGATGAAAGGAATTACAGCTCGAGATGATTAGGTTAATAAAATTTTGAATTTAAATCAACACACCTAAAAATGTGAAGACTAAAAATATTGTTACTTGGGTTGATTTAGCAGCCGCGTGGAAAGGTAAGAGCAGATATCTCTTGCTGCTTTTAGCAGCTGCGGGGAAAGATGGAATTACCGCGACAATTGAATCCTCTTTTTATTTCTGCAGCCAAAATGACTAAGCTTAGTAACGTGAACTGCAAATTCCGGTGTTTTATACTCCCTCCATCCCAAAAGTTCTTCATATTGACTTTTCTTGGTCAATGATACAAATTCTAAATAATGATTTTAATTATCATATTTGTATATAGTTTATAGATTTTATACTTCTATGAGAATATTTGAATATGGAACATTTTGATGTAATTTTCATATTCAAAATAATTTCGTATTAAAAAATATCATTAGTTAAAGTTGATTATCATTAATCAAGAAAAGTCAATTGGGCAAACCTTTTCGGGACGGAGAGAGTAATAGGCGTGCAAACTATTTTACCATTCTCCCCCGTGTAAAATAGTTTACATGGTACAGTGTAAAATGTTTAAAAAAAGTGCTTTATAGTTTGCGTTAATTAATTAAATCAAATGGTGTAAATAGTTTACTTACCTAAACTTTGCATGCAAAGTGTTTTATTTACACCTTAACATAAAAAACCCTTACTTAGTTATTTTGAATTTAAGTGGCAATAAAGTACATCTCCAATAGAGAAAAGAGGCAAATAAGTTTACGTACTGATAAAAAAAGGTCAAATAAGCCCTTATGTGGAGGCTCTGTCCTGAAGTCATCAAAAATTTCACTGGGAATTGTCCCAAATGACAACGGCCCGACAGAACCTCCTATATAAGGGCTTATTTGACCTTTTTTTTGTTAGTATGTGGACTTATTTGCCCTTTTTCTCTTTCCAATAATATTTATAACATTATTGATAATTAAAATTTTGCACATCAAAGAATTTTTACTTTTTAGTGCATTAATACTAATTACTTAAATAATTACAAAACTATGGTTGGATTAAAAGTAATTTACAAAATGAGCGTGTAACTCAAGTTAGCAAAAACAATCAACTGAAATGGTGACTTAGTAAACTGCCACTACGGTGCGTAATTCATCAACTAAAATTAGTGTTCCACCCTTCTTTGAAGATCAAAGTTAAGGGGGGTCGGAGATAGACCGCCGACAAATGGTGACAACGGATGCCATTTGTTGTCGTAAGTGGCTGGTGCCAAATATTCGTGAAATCAAACGGCGACAAATGATCACATTATTTTTACCATTATATTATTTGTACATTCTACTCTAGCCTTGTGGGTCTTTGATATTTTTATAATATCATAGCTCGTCATTGTGAATCATCTGAAGTAGATGTCATTCTGTTTGTTAAGGCATGATCTCAAAAATCAGTAATGAAAGTGGTAGTCCCCCGAGGTCGTGTAGACGCCCGTTATCATCACTATAGAGATAAACTCTAAAGCGATGACCTGAACATGTTGGTAAATTCTATGTTGCAACATCAGGACTTCCTTCCAATCATTAGTCTACATCTATAGTAGATGAGCCCTATAGAAGTCCTCGCGGGTCTAAAAATGTCTATATCCTAGAAAATTCATAACATTTGGGAGCTTTATGTCTTTCCTCTCTCCCTCTATAAAAACAGATTTTTCAATAGGTATTCAAAATTATTTCCAACTATTTGATTTATTGTTTTCAACTATGCTCCACGCAAGTGTGCATATAAGGGTGCATCATATGGGTCCTCATAGCTCTTTAAGGTGCATTTAAGTTTTTTATTATTCAAAATTACCTTTGAGCAATTTATATTTCATTTTTTTTAGACTTAATGATGTACATAAAGTATTCTTCTTTTACTTGATTGTAGGAAATGTCATTGTTTTCGTGCTTATGAGAAAATATTGGGCGATTATGTTTTTTGGTATAATGATTTTATTCTAAAATTATCAATTTTTATTATTTAATATCACAAGCTATCATTTCTATTTGAGACACACACTTTTTTTATTTATTGAATTGTCTTAAGTATATATTTAGAATATACTTTTCAACCGATCATAGAAAGTTATATCTATGGATGGTTTCAATGTTAAATTGCACTCATAAATTAGTTTAGCCCATTTAGAGCGTTAACCTTCTAAGATAGATTAGAAGTGAACATGTATTTGATATTCTTTTGCATTCTGTTATGTCATGGTCTGTGATTGGTTGGGTTGTTGGAGCTGGAAGCCTAGTAAAAATATTGGTAACATTCATAACAAACATAACAAAGTATATTATAAGTTTTTCTTAAGACTTGAGAAAGGGATTTTGTTAATATTGTTAGTTTTAAATGGATGAATGACATGCTACATTGGATAGAACAACCTTGTTAAAGACAAAATTTTAGAAACATTAGAAGCAAAATGAAGAAGAAAAGTATTTCACTTGAGAAATCATGTGGAGATTATATCCATTCCGCGAATCTCACCTCCTGAAATACTTACTAAGTATTATCATTCATGTTTATAAAACACTAGTTTTTGTAACGCGCGATGCGCAATTGGAATAATGCCCAATATATTTTATGCATCATAAATGTGTAGTTATATGTTTATAATCCATATGGTATCTACAAGAAGATAAAAATGGTGAAAACTAAAAAAAATCTATGAATTCAAAGCCTCAAAGCCCAAAAGGATGGATGTTAGTCCAATACAATTAGTAAAACAATGCGTAAATTGTCATGAATCCATAAATGAGGATATCCATTAGCAAGAAGCGAGATGTATAAGCATCAATGCACAATCATAATTTGCCATATTCCCTAGATGGCCTTGTTGATGCAGTTGAGTTGAAAAGAGATATGCAATTAAAATTTTGAATAATGCGGATAAAAAATTGGGGGAGTAAATAGGGAAGAAGTTATATAGTTAATCTGTGAGATTCACCAAAAGCAAAGGAGATGAGCTTTCAAAATCCATCCCAACAAAAGGAGATGCCGCTCCTCTGTTTAGCCTCTTTCACCCGTGAAAACGGTGAAACATGAAAGCATAACTTTTTAGGGAAATAAATAATGTCAAATGCCATATGTTGGTGTCTTATAACTTTGAAAGAGGAAGATATATTCCTCAGTTGGAAGAACAGATAATGGTTATCAAATAGTCAACGAGTATCTGTACTTAAGTTACTAATGATAAAATCAAACGAAGTGATTCTATTCCTTTGTTCTTCTTTCCCCTTTTGATTCTTTTTATTTTTATCATAAGGTGTTTTCTGCGGTGTGTGCTTAGCTTGATCAATCATAGCCGTAACGGAATAGGTATACATATATCATTAGAGCAATCGCAATGCATCATGTCTACTGAAGTTAAAGTGTGCTAAATTGATCAACTAAATGCTAAATTTCAGTTCGAATGCGCGTAGTCTTGTGATGATTTGGCAAAAAAAAGTTGAACGGTGTGAAGATAATATTGTGAGTGTAGAAAGCCTCTTCAACTTGTTGATCTGGACGATTTCAATCGTAAAAATTCATTCTACCTCTTTCGTCCCTATTAAGTTTTTCCTTGCCCTACTACACTTCCAATAACCACCATAACAATGGCCGGTCAAGAACCAGTACTCCGCACTTCTGCCTCTACCATATCATATCGATTGCTCAAAAAATTTAAGTTTGACCATCATCTAAACGGTGCCTCTTCTGGATATTCATATATTTTTTTTGTTCAAGAAGCTCTCGTAAAACGTCATTTTCCCCTCCAGAGGCTCACCCTCTCCGCTTGCTACCACCTCGATCTCCTGTTTTGCGAAGGTGTGGGTTTCTGTCAATGGCAAGACTTTGATTATCACTGATCTATGCTCGTATATCACCCCTACATTGATTGGCATGGAAGAATTCAGTAGACTTGGGAGCAGACGTGATTGATGCGGATTACAGGGGACTTGTTGGGGTTCCATTGTTCAACCATTCCAAAATTGATTTTGAGGTTAAGGTTGGTGAAAGAACTGTGCAGCTCATCATCCCATGATTGTTGGGATTATACTATTCTGGCGGATTTGTGTTCACCTGGTCGACGCCAGAAAGTTAAAGAAAAGCGGTAGAAGATCTGACCGACAATTCATGTACTCCGTAGAAAAGTTTCCCTAAAAAATACATAGTAATACTTTGTATTGTGTATAATGAATTCCACTTTGAGACTTTATACATTGGAAGCCTCTTTCATATTTTAATATCTAGTCACACCACTACATGTAGAAAGCCTATTACGTATTTGACATTTGGCATGTTTTTTCTAGACTACACTACACTCCAATGCGGATGCTCTTAGCTTATTCAAACTTATCTTGATCCTCACAAGTTTCCAGAAGATATTTAGGTGTTCCTCCTTTATTCATGAAGTTCTACTTTTGTTGAACAGATACTTGACTTTTGAATGCATTAGATAATGAGCTTAGTCAACTGAATTAAGATCATTTTCCCCTTCATTAAGATTTGTGTATTGATTTCCAGAATTAAAAATACAGACTAAAAGAATATCATTACTCACATGAAATACTCAAATTTGAGATGTTAAAAGAAATGTGTCCAAATTCATGCACAACACTTGTTCAAAGAAATATTAAAAAAACAAACCGTTTTTATCCTTTAAAAGACTAACACAGACTTTCTAATGCAATATTTCAAGTACCACCAAACACCACTTAAGTAAAAAAAAATCAAGCATAATTCTCCCAATTTCAATTACCATTAATGCAAAAACTTCCTCTCACATAAGCCAATTTTTCTTCTTTTAGCAGGTGGTCCCGCGGGGGATGTATTTTAAATTAAAAACTAAAACCCAGTTAGAAATGTTATCCACTTGGAATGAGAGTATGTAGTAAATGGGAGGACTAAGTAGTACGAAACAATTGAAAGTATGAAAAGAGTGTCTTGTGAGCATTTTAACAAACATATAGCTAGCACACTAAATTTCTAGTAGGTAAAAATTTAATAACTAATACTTTGAAACTAACTCATTATATGTATCTACTATCTATATTCTTTTCAAGCATCACGAATAAAAAAGGCAAGCACATCACCTCCATTACAATTAGTTATACTTCGACATTTAAAAAAATGCAGTTTGAATTTGTTTTTGTAGAATTAACACTAACATTATAAACTTGTATGCCTAAAACATTACCTGATAGGCAAACCTTTAAAGATTTAGCTTCTGGCAGCAACTAAAGAAAATTGAAGTTGCACATATCTAAACAAAGTAGATATATGTACTTAACTCCATTATAAAAGATGAAGCCTTAAATTCAGCAAGCACCAATATTTGAACTGCTCAAGTTATTTAACTAAGGTTTCTCATTTACATTGGGTTCTATATGTTTAAAATGAGTTTTAAATAGATAGATATTAGAAGGTCATTGTAGGATTGTGTGTGTCATGCTTAAATACAAACTTATATTGAAAGTATGTTATATTGAAGGTTGATAGGAGTGTTAATGACTACCATTTTCAACGGTTAGTGAAAATGGTTTGGTCAAATAATATATGGGGTGTTATTAAAAATGAGTTAATAAAGTCAATCAAAAATTAAATGATTTAATATGGTGTAGAGTGTAGTTTTGATGACATCTCTGGGGTTTAGTAAAATCAAATAATGTTGCAGGAAGAACCCTTTTTTATTCAGTGATCCAGTACGTACTTGGTCTTTAATCTCCTACTGGAAAATGAAAATACAACCTCAATCACTTAGCATTTTGGCATAGACTTTGAATGTGCAATTTTTGTAGTTTACTTAATAAACTATTGAGCTTGTGAATTCCTTGCCCCTTAGTTCATGCTCTAGACAACAGTTAGGCATATGAACTACCACTATACCCATCAGTCATGAAAATGTTTAGGATCACCAATACCTTCCTTTTCCACATGCATACATGTTCGCCTTGCCCTTTGAGACAATTGTGACCACCCAAGAATCTGAAAAACCAAAGTGAAATTCCTTTGTTAGCCAAGGAGTGGGCAACAACATCACTCTTTCTCTCCAAGAATATACAATCTCTAAGTTTTCTTAGTTTCATACTGATTCTAAGATGGAAATTTAGTTCAAGCCAATTAACAACCTCATTGCTTTTTTTAAGTTTCAGTGTACCTTTTGAGTTAGATTCATTTATAACTTTGGCTAAATTGGGGTGACCACAAAATTAACCCCGTGTGAAACTGTAAAAAGCTTGAAGTTCAGCATTCCAGGAACTAAAAATTGCTAACAGATTGGGAAATGAGATTACAACAAACTATAGCAATATATCAAACACCTCATTTGTTGTTAACACCACAAAATTCTTGAATCAAATGAACTCAATCCTGGCTTTCACACACTCATGTTGTAGTGATCAATTTTAAAGGACAACTCTGCTTTTTTACTCAAATTTGAATAGAGCAATAGCTTACATACATAAAGTGTGAGTGTGAAGTAATAATCTTAAACTAATTGTATATGGACTAAAAGATAATTAGATACCCTTGTATAAGTAATAGTTAAATGAATAAATTTCTAGAAATATGCATCAGAATATCATGAAATTGTGAAAGGGGAGTGTCAACATATAAAGAAAAAGAGAGGGGCGGACTTTTGAAATTCGAGGAAGATGGATTGTCTTTGGCATATGCTGAAGAATAACCGACATAAGGACTGGACCGATGGGCGATTGCGTTACCAATTACTGGCTCCACCTCACCAACTTATTCGTTCTATTCAAAGTGTTCACCGACTTTCCACTTTCAAACTCGATATGGTTCTCATCCAAAGCACTTCAATCGTCCAGTAGCGGCCATGCTTCAGTAATTGGTTCAGGATGCTGAACCGATCACTGTGGTGGTTAAGTCGATGGTCAAGTCTTTTCTTCCGGCGAGTAGAGACTGCAACGATATTACTCTTCCGGCGAGTTGGGTGAGGTTAGGGAGCGGGCAAATTCACCGAGAGCCGGAGAAAACAAACAGTTTGTGTTGAAGCAAAGATAAAGACAGACGAAGATCAACATATGGAAACCGCAGGAAGCGACGCTAACAAACATAAGATGACAAATCAAGTGCAACTTTAAAAGAATAAAGATGTTAAAGCAAAGTGTACCACTCAACTAAGCTGAAATGTACCACCAACATTTTTTTCGTTCCTTAAATGCCCTAACCTTCATTGACTATTATAATATTTTAGAAAAAAAAATAAAAGTGTAAGTGTATTGCATATTGTATAAACACTAAAAAGTGTAAAGGAAAAGATGAAGAAAGAGAGGGTATGCAAAGTTAAGGATAGTTATGACCTTAATGACTTCATCAAGCCCTAACAACGACAACATCCAAGCTTTAGAAAGGTCTTATTTTTTGAAACGAGTGAGCAAGAAATATTTGAAATTTTTATTAAAAGAGAAGCGGAACAATTATTTGAATAAGGAAGGAGTATTAAAAGATATTGGTCAGGGGTTTATTCATATTATAAGCTAACAAATTTCTGAAAAAATGATGCTCAAAGCAAAAAGAATGCATTTAGAAGTTCAAGCATTGGAGATTATAAGGGATAGAAGGAGTTAATTTGTTAAACCCTTCCTATCCAGAAAAAGGAAAAGGTTAATAATAATAACATCAAATGTAATCTTATGCCTCCAATAAGCAACATTGAAATTATCACCTCTTGGTTGAAGGCTTGAAATAGTCGACTTCCCTGGATAAGATTTGCCCTTCCTTTCTTGTTCAAGTTTTGCTTTCTCCAGCTCTGTAGCCTGAACACACTCAACATCAACAGGATGGTCAGCAATTGAGATGGTATCATGGTCGTATGAGAAGAAGAACAAAAAGGGGTGAGAAACTGAACCTTCAGTGAAAGTGAAACAACTTGTGCAAGGTTAACATTCTTGTCAGGAACATGACCTTAACGAGTCATAGCACCAAAATAATCACATTACATCCCACAAAGCTAAATCAATACTTCATTTGTCCCAAAAATAATGTCTTTTTTTTTTCATTTTAGGATGTCCCACTTTCTATCTCATTTCCGATTATGGATTAAGCTAAGTGAACAAAAACAAAGATGCTTTTCTAAACATAAAGATGCACTTTTCTTAAATTTTGTGCAAAAGGTGTTTGGGACATTATCTCTGGATGGGGGAGTAACATATTTGTTATATGATTTGTGTTACATACACTTTCGACATCAATTTTTTTGTTAAACAATTCGGCATCCATTTTGGAAGCTTCAGTTATTGGAGCTTCAAGTTTCACATTGAATCCAGGAGCACTTGGTCTGTGATGGGCTACAATAGAAACATCACCAAATATGTCATCATTGGATATATCATGAGCATGCTCACTGTTGGTTACATCCTCGATGGTAAGAACCCTTCCAGAATGACTTGAATGTCCATCCTTCACCTCAATTGGAATCTCCCTTCAGTTCTTGTAAAACTTGAACCACCACCAAATATACTTCGGGTGAAGTTAGGTTCAAGGAGAGAAAATGTTATTGCCTTTAAAACAAAAATAGCAAAAAAAATGGCAATATATCAAACACCTCACGGACATAATTTAAACTCAACGATCAATTTATCATAAAATCATAAATCTTCACTCTAGGGAAAGAAAACTAATTCATATCACCAAACTAAAAGAAAGTAAAAAAGACTAAGACATAATAAAGACACCATGTTTCATTACCTTATAAGAGAAGGCCAGACCAAATAACTTGTGATGAGGTGCAAAGAAAATTCATAGTTGTTTGCATAAGGCCTGAAGTATGAGTACTCATAAAGATTATGATGATGATGATGATAATGATGATGATATGATGATGATATGGGGCATTTATGAGGATGGAAATGGGCAAAGTTTAGCAAGCAACGGAGAAAACAGAATGAAAACATACCTATGATGGTTGGACTGGACGATTAGCAGCATAACATGAAAACGATGGGAGCAGCTCATGAGGCTAGGGCGTGGGTGGGAATTGCTGTGTGATATCAGGGCCGAAGAAAGGTCTATTGAAACTGCTTGAAACTGGCGGTGAGAACTGAGATGGAATGGATGGGATGGCGTTAGACAGAAATAAAACACGAGAAAGTAATTTCCTTTAATCCAGTATAACTTAGAAAACAGGTTGCACTACCCAATTAAGCAAAGTGATTAAACCAACATTTTTTCATCCCTTAAGTACCCTTCCTCTCATTGGCGATTATAGTTTTTAAGATACAATAGTTACAATGACCCTTATTTTTTACTCTTTTTTGATTTGACATAAAATAAAAACATATGTAGTAGTTGAAAAGTCAAAATAAAACTTCATCTTACACAAATATGTATATAAGTTAAACAAGAATTTCTTTTTGAGGCAGAGAGAACACATAACTATATGTATATAATTATACGTAGTAATTTTTTTATAAATATTGACCGGTTTTCTTTGTAATGACCAATTGATAAGTCATTTTTCGGTCCGATTTTTATTAAAAGTGTGACGTACACTCCAAAACCGGATCAAAATTTATAAACGGATATGTATTTCCGAATCCAAACAGTAGTGGATAAGTTACAACTTATGAGTCCAACTTAGAAATATATGGACCCACCCACCACCCATCTTTACCTTCGTCCTTCTTCACCTATACACCATAGTGCACTTCACCAAAAACCGCATGGCAAAATAGATTCTTTCTTCAACATCCAAACCACCACCGTCACCCCCCTCATTTTATCCTCAATTCTCACAAATTTATCACAATTTGCAAGAGAAAAGTCTGCTCTTGTACTTCTGTCATGCTCGATTTCGTTAGCGCATAACGAAATCTTTGAGCTAATTCCCGTTTAGTCATTTTTGTCTCTCAAGAAGTTTGGAAATGGCGATCGATGACAACGAGAGCTGCGGGAGCCACGCGGTGGAGCCGCCGTCTCCCAAGCACTCCTCGCAGCACGGTCAACGGTTTGAAGTCTTCTCCGAAGTGCTAAGCCGGCTCAGGGATTTGAATTTCGACGACGTGAAACTCCCAGGCTTCGAGGATCAGCTCTGGCTTCATTTCAATCGCTTACCTGCTAGGTTTAACCTCTTAAACCCTAGAATATTTATCAAGAAACGTATACATGCATGCCCAATTTTCTACCTGCTATATTTCTCTGGGCTTTTGGATTTGTGTGAACGACCCGGAAGGTTTATCAATTATCAAGTTTGCATTTCGGAATGGAATTTAGGCGTATTATGTAATTTGAGGGTGGGCCCGTGGTGGAACATGTTATGACGAATTTGGTTGCATGCAGATATGTATTGGATGTGAATGTTGAAAGAGCGGAAGATGTGCTCATGCATAAGAGATTACTGAATCTAGCTGAGGATCCAGAAAAAAGGCCGGCATTGGAAGTCCGCCTTGTGCAGGTTCTTGCCTACTCTGTTTTGTAATTTTGCAAGTCATTGCCGTAGCACGCTGGTCAGTTTATGTTTACTGTTACCATTTTTATAAGTGCTGAGAACAATATTTGAACATTAGGAAGGGTGATATTCATTTATTTGTATACTGAGTGTGATGTTTATCTAGATTTCATGTTCAATTGGATTTGGTTGGAAGATGGTATTACCAAGACTCTTTTGAGAACAAGGCTTGGATGTTGTTGTTGTATCCCTGTATGGTATAACCAAGACACTCTAGGTGTAAGGTGTCAAAAGTCTGTTGGTTCATTGCACTCGTATGAGTAAATTCACATTATTCTTCTGCTAAATCTAATGTAGGTACACTCTGGAGCTTCATTAGACTCGATTGATGGGGCGGTTTCTCCAAAGAAAGATGAAATCCATAGGTATTTCCTACGGAGTAGTTGCTTATGAATACAAGTCATTTATCATTCCATCTCATTTTCTCTTCTCTCTATCATAATCAGTTTGCACCCCCCTCCAACATTCGGGTCCTCACCTAATCTTCAAGCCCTTGAGCTCCATGATGACAAAGCTCGTGTTAGTGATGAAGAGAGTGACATTAACTCAACTTCACGGACACTCAGGTAACACTACTTCATTTTATGTTGGCGAAACTGTGAAATTTATGTTACTCGTGCATGTTCTATATTGATTAGTGATTATTATAATCAAGGGAGTTCAATTAAAAGAACACCTAGTGTTTTTTTTATGATAGTCTCTTATTTATTACCAGGTACCAATTGCTCTAGTAGTATGCAACAAGCATTTAGATTCTTGATCCCTTCTCCCCCTTGTAGTGGTCAGTTTTGTTTTATTTTCTGGAAAAAAGGATATTAAATTGTAGAACAATTTTAGTAATTTTTTGTGTACTGCTAGACTCACCATCGCCTTAAAGCCAACTTCGTTGAGATTCACGGCATGAACTTTTCCTCAATTGTATAATTAGTAATGCTATAAATTCATGCAAGAAACAGTCTCAAATTTACTTGAATGTTCTTCCTGCCGGAACCTTCTTAAGAAGAAAAAAAAGATGAAATCCGAAACTATAATCATCACAGGTTTTTCACTTGCATCGACAATATTATAAGAGAGTCATGAAATGAGATTGTATTTGTTTTAATTTCTCATTGCAAAATTGATAATATTGAAATGGATGTGTAGATCATGGGTTAATGGACTTATTGGGGAAAGTGCCACATAAACTAGAGCAATTGGACCCTCCTACTAAAAAAGCTCCACCTGAATTCCTAAACTCCTTGAATAAGCAATACTTCAAGAGCTCCTCAAAACTTTGAGCATTGCAATTTTCTAAACTCATGTACACAAAATTTATCTCATTAATAAAAGTATTGGAACAAAACAGTTGTGCAACAAAGAGTTCTAGAAACATTCAGCCATAGATTAGCCTTTGCAACTCTCTGTATCTCAATTATAGTCAATGGATGTGGTTAGCGAAGGAGGCAAAATCCGGTAAATTTGTGACAGTCAGTTGTCGCATTTGGGGACTGTGTGGCGGAGCTCTTCATGAATGCTGGTGACCAGGCTCTACCTTGTAGACTGCTGGTTGCAGCTCATCGGCCTTGCACTAGTGGCACATTAGAGGGATCCACATGCTGCTTTAATACACAACATTGACTGCGAGTACATGGCAGTGGGGAGGCTGCAAGAATAAACTTAAGTTTTTTTTTTGTATTCTGTTTACCAGTGTGTGTTGTCTATACAGAGGCCTAATTTCTATCCACATAAGAAATAAGCATTAAAATGTAGAAGTGGCAGGCCACTTGATCAGCAACCAGGAAAATAGGAAGTGTTTACCACCAACGTATGACAGTTGCTGTTTCCTGGGATTGGAGTTTTTTAGTTGGTTGGAGCTTTTTTTAGTTCAGAGCCTTTGCAGGGTCCGATTGCACTATTGTGCTAAGTTCTCCATGGCTGATTGGCACCTTTATTAATTCTTTTGTGTATTGGCTTTGGTTTGTGCTGATGTATAGTTTTTTCTTTAAATTTATAAAATCCATGTGCGTAGTTTTATCAAAGTTTGTTTTCACAGGCATATGCATGAAATTACCTTTTCAACTGTTGACAAGCCAAAGCTTCTCGCTCAGGTGTGTTCTTTCCCACCGGCCACCTCAAGCCTCTTTTCACAATATTGCTTCCTTTTAATCTTTCAGTTCTTATTTTCATTGCTTCTTTTTGAGTTTGCAGTTAACGTCTATACTTTCTGAGGTTGGGCTCAACATTGAAGAAGCTCATGTATTTTCAACTACAGATGGATTCTCCTTGGATGTCTTTGTAGTTGACGGATGGCCTTATGAGGTATAGTTTGATCCATCTTTAGATAGACAGTTGGAATCTATACTAACTAATAACCATTCAAATGTTAATCTCATGCATCCTGAGACATATTTGCTCTTAGCTAGCAGACTTCGTATTTGCCCCCGAGTCGAATAGGAATCTATAGTTTTTTGTTCTGAAAGTGAATATTTGTCTAAAGTAGGTGCATATATTAGCACTGATTACCAATTTGTTTGTGTTTAGTTCGTACTAAATCTTTCATTTGGATATCCAGGAAACCGAGATGCTCAAGACTGAGATACAAAAGAAAGTTTTGAAGATAAAGGTAACTTATACCCTTCCTTGCATGTCATATTTGAAAGATTGCAGTCGTTGTCAATGTCTGACCAAATTCTCTAGATTCCAGTATTGTTTTGTTGAGATTGTTCATTTCCTTGCAATATAGTCACATTGTGCCTTTTGGGCAATTTATACGCCCTAGATTCTTCTACACTGTGTTTTAACTTTTAACATTTGTAATCTTTTCCTCAGTTCATTATTTGTAGACTATGAGCAGCTAATGGTTCTGCTGGCAATATTTCATAGGAGCATCCACAACAACTCATCCAGATCCCTACAGATAATCTTTGCCAAACAACATCTGAGTCTAACTCTACTGGATGTGTAAAGATACCTACAGATGGAACTGATGATTGGGAAATTAATGCATGCATGTTGAAATTCGAAAACAAAGTTGCTTCTGGTACATTTGGAGATCTGTAAGTTCCACAAGTTCATTTTATGGATGTCTAGTTGTGTTTAGTGTGTATGGTCTTGGTGGATCATTTTATGTGTCCTTTCCAGATATAAGGGCACATATTGTAGTCAGGATGTGGCCATTAAAGTTCTCAAGGCAGAGCATTTGACTGCCGATATGTTGAAAGAGTTCTCTCAGGAGGTCTTCATCATGAGGTTTGTTCGACAGTTGCCCAATGTCTTTATTCACTAGCTCTTAATTAGAGGTTGATGTATTTATTTTCACAAGCTGTGTGTAATCATGATGATTTTTACTCCGTACTAGTATCGTACCCGTGCGATGCATGAGATATTATTCCAATATGTGAATGAATTTATCTGAATATTTAAAATTAATGTAACTCTAGTAAACAAATTTAAATTCAATTTAATAAAATATAATGAATCATAAAATATAGAACCGATAAAGATTTACAAATTGTAAAACACCATGTATATAACATTTCAAGCTACATTCGTATGTTTACCATCGCTGTCACGTATAGGAATTTCCAACCAAGTGTGACCGATAATGGGTGTATAAAGAATATAAAATTGGTCATGATGATTAGAAAAAATAAGCAAAAAAAATTTTGTGTCAAAAGAGTGCACATATGATTACACCCCACAAATCGGGGGGAAATTTAATGTAACCCTTTCAACCAATCCCCCTACAGGGCGCCTACACACAATTGCTACTCTCTGCTTAATGTTTTGTTATGGAAGAACACCATGCATATACAAAATACTACGTACGTACTTGACATGTATTCATTGAATTGGTAAAATAACATTTACTACATGTAATATAATTCTCATTATGTAAATTCACTATTGATATGATTTTAAGCACATATTATCCTCCGTTTTTTTAATCGCAACATGTTGAATTTTACACTATTCACATGTTCTACTTTGACTACATTTTACGGTATTATTTTACAAAAATTATTTTTTAAAAAAATATTGTTCAATTCGTCTCATTACAAATTTTCAAAATCTGTTTTTTAATTATTTTTTACTAATAGAGATTAAGATATAATTACGGTCAAAGACGTGAGTTGGCAAGTGCGAAATGTTGACCATTCGTCTCATTTCTTTTACTCTACATTTCTTAATTAATTTTCAGCAGACATTTGCCATTTATTGTGTTCACACTTCCCGCCCAATTCCCCCTAGACTATTCCGTTTTAATATATAATATAGATTACTATATTATTATTAATATTGTTACTATATTTAACTTATTACATTATTATTATTGTTTTTGTGTTGTTATGACTTATGACTATGGTTATTAGTTCTATTGGTATTATTATTATTATTAAGGTTGTTGTTACTTTCTCCTTCTATTAGAGAGTGGAGTTCTCTTTCTTTTGCCTTTTGTAACTGAAGCCATTTGCAGTTCTTCTTTATGAAGTCCATAAACTCTGCTGCAATTGGCTTTTTCTCCATATCTAAGGATGACTTAGTTACCGGAAAGAGAATGAACGGCCATGATTTATAGGTTTTTCATTTTACTTAAGACTGCGCTGTGTATCAGTATTTAAGAAATGAAAATTTTGACCTCTTAAATGATGAGTATGTATGAAAGTATGTAAATATGAAGTACACTGTTCTGGTGTTTCAAATTTAATTTTACTTCTAGGGTTTAAGTAGTTTCTCCAGCTTCTTGTTTGGTGTTGCTTCCATCCTAGTTATAACTGTCATTTTTTCTTTTTAGAAAAATCCGACACAAAAATGTTGTCCAATTCATAGGGGCATGTACTCGGCAACCAAACCTGTGCATTGTGACTGGTAATTTGTCTGAACTACAAAGCTATAATAAGTACTTAATTAAATATTCATTGTTCTGGGATTGTTTTCGTGTTATTCATTCTTATGTAGGCCGGATTCATAAACATAATCCCATCAGCTGCTTGTTTTTGTTTATATCTCACCTAATTTCAAATTGCATTCATTTCAATGACTTGCAAAAATGTCATCATGATTGTGCAGAAATATATTTTTAAAATTCCATGTTATGCATCTCTTTTCACGGCATTTAGTACATTTAAGTTCTGTAACATGTGGATTTCTCCGAATGTTGAAATTACAGAGTTCATGTCTAGAGGAAGTGTGTATAATTTCATGCACAAGCAAAAAGGAACTTTTAAGCTTCCTACCCTACTCAAGGTTGCAATTGATGTTTCCAAAGGAATGAGCTATCTTCACCAAAATAAAATTATTCACCGGGATTTGAAGTCTGCCAATCTTTTGATGAATGAGCATGGAGTAAGTACTTTATTATTAATGCACGGTAACATTCATTGTAACTGTACTTTCTCTACGGGAATGAGAAGTCCTTCGAGGCTCTGCCAGATATACATTTAGTTCAACGCCAGCTTTAAATTATGTTTTGTGTGCTGAAATTTGCAGAGAAGGAAAGAAACTACTATGGTGTGTGTGTGTGTGTGCAAATTTATATTTTTTTGAATTTACGTTAGAAAAATAAGAGTATGGAAACATATCTAAAGCAACTTTTTATTGTGTTTGAACCAATGTATTAATTTTCCCCAAATTTCCTTTACATGTTCCCCCCTATTTCATTCCCTGATATTTTCTGGGTTCCTATTTCCTAATGGACTGTTACTTTCCCTTATCCCTCTTCTCTCACTTGATTGATAAGGTTGTCAAGGTGGGTGATTTTGGGGTTGCTAGAGTGCAGACTCAAACTGGTGTCATGACTGCAGAAACTGGAACATATCGTTGGATGGCTCCAGAGGTATATGCAAATATTGAATTCTGGACTTATCTTTCCTCCTACAGTTTTCTCTCAAGCGAGTAAATTGGGGTTTTCTGCAACTGAAGGTGATTGAGCACAAACCATACAATCACAAAGCAGATGTTTTCAGCTTTGGAGTAGTGCTGTGGGAACTTCTTACGGGAGAAGTAAGTCTGTGCGCATTTCGTTACATTATTTGTGAATCTCAATTTTGTTTCCGGTTGCCCATGTCACTAAGGATTTGACATTTGTCTTCCTGTTATGTACCCAACCAAATGTGTAGATTCCATATGCATTCCTAACACCTCTACAAGCAGCCGTCGGGGTTGTTCAACAGGCAAGTCTTTCTTTCTTTAGGCTATGTTTTGTTTGATCCTGGAAAATGGCAATGAAAAGAATCAAAGTTCTAATGAAAATAGATCTTTATGTTTTTTTGTATTACCTTGGAATATATGAAGAAAAATTATGTTTTATTTTTAACACATATTACTTTCTGATATGTGTGTGTGTGTGTGTGTTTCCTTATATCCATTAGAAATATTTCAATAAGAGCAGTTTGAACAAAACAGATATTATCTAAACTTTTAAATATACGCTTAATGTCCTTTTCTTCCATTTATCCTCTCTATTACATACTACGGTTTTTACCTAGCAATTTACGTGTTTAGAAATTCAAACATTAGGGCAACGATATTAAACCCACAGTACATATTTGAATTGATGAAATGGCTTGTCAGGGACTACGACCAACAATACCCAAGGATACACATCCTAAGCTTACAGAACTGCTTGAAAAGTGTTGGCAGCAAGATCCCAATAAAAGACCCGAGTTCCCAGAGATTTTGGAGATTTTGCAGCGAATTGCCAAAGGGGTAACACTTTCATTTACCAAAAAGCTAGCTTGCCTGATTTTGAGAGTAATAACTTAGGAAGTTTTTTTCAATTGTTCTAATGTCCTAAAAACAGGTTGGAGATGATGGAGAGGAGAAGCACAAGGAGAAATCAATTGGTAGCTTTTTCCATTCCCTTAGAAGAGCCCATCACTAAGCGGTCTAAAACATGGGCACTCTTGGAAATATGAATATATGATGTGTTTTAAATGTAGAGCTTTTCTGACTAGTGGCAGTAGTGGGTGTATAATTGTGAATTCCGTGCTCCCTTATTGGTTTTATAAATATAATTGGATAATATATCCATCAATTTTCAGTCATGAATTGTGAGTTTTTGGTTGAAGAGGTAGGTAGTCTGGTTCCTTTAAATTGTGCATTTCTGTACATGATTCTAAGAACATCCCATTTGCTAATATATAATGTCTTTCTTTTGACGTGATCGTATGGTGAGTGATCCAGTACAACTCAAATAATTTTTGCCTATAAACAATGACATTATGATCTCATGTCTTTTATGCTGAAATGTTGAAAAAAGAAATATATTTATTTTGGTAGAATCATTTTGATAATGCAATTGCTTGATGTTTTTTTAGAACTATTTTGATAATGTAATTATTACGTATGGAATGAAATTCTTCTTTCTATGCGTTGCACGAGAATGCAGTGGATCAAATAGACCTGGACTTGGGCCGGTTCGGGCCCGGTTCGGGCCTGGGCCCGGCCGGGCCTCGGGCCAGGAAAGTTGGGCCCGAGCCCGAACCGCCGGTGGGCGGTTCCGGGTCTGGTTCCGGGCCAAACCGGGCCGGGCCGGGCCTAACTGGTTCTAATTTTTTTTTTTTTTTGGCTCTTCTATTTAACCCCCAACCCCTCCCCCTCAACCCCAAACCACCCCAAATGGCCCAAAATACCTAATCCAACACAAAACTTAAAAAAAATTCAAAAAAAAAAAAAATTAAAAACCGGCCCGAACCGGGCCCGAATCGGCCGGACCGGTTCACCAAAAACTGGGCCCGAGCCCGGACCGCCCAGCAGCCGGGCCGGGCCGAACTGAATCGGTGGACCCACCGGGCCCCGGGCCGGGCCATGCCAAACAGTAACCGGGCCGGGCCGGTTCCGGGCCGGGCCGCCCGGCCTGAGTCCATCCCTAGGATCAAATATGAAATGCAGTGTGTAAAATATTATTGTACATTTAAACAAATCACAATCTCGACACACCTCACACACAAATACATTCAAGGGAATTTGAAAAAAAATTCAAGGCCATATTTAGGATGTTCTGTCCGGCTGACGTCATTTGGAGCGGTTTCCGGTGAAATGTTTTGATGAAATGTTTTGAGAATCTTATTCATTAAGTCTAGTTTACTCATATCAAATTTGAATTAAAACTTCAATCGAGAAGCCATTTAAATGAATTTTTGAAGATAATTGTGCAGTTATCTTCATAATATACAAAACATTCTCAATTTTTATAGGCATCTCATTTATGTCGAAAAAATGGATCAATGGATCATCTACTCTAAATCACTAATATGAACTAAATTGACTACAATATTGAATATGTTAACAAGAAATATTGTAACCAAGTCTTGTATAGGGGTGGACTCGGGCCGGGCGGCCCACCCCGGAACCGGCCTGAACGGTCACTGTTTGAACCAGCCCGACCTGCCGGCCCGGCCATGGACCGGTCCGAGTAGGCCCGACCCGCTGGGGTTCCGGGCCGGGCTCAGGCCCCTCAAAAGGTGAACCGGCCCGACCGGTCCGGGCCAATTTTTTTTGTGTCCTTTTTTTAAAAAAGAAAAATTATACACGATGGCAAACAGTGATATTGTAATAGTTGCTATGGAAAAATACACGATGGCAAACACTTGAAACCAATGGAAGTATAATACTAAAATGAGAAAATTATCATATCATATCATCTACGCTATGGAGTACATATAAAGCTATTCCCCTTTCTCATTATATGCGCTTACTAAGGTCATATGAAGAACAATGACACTAGCGTTTAGTAGATATGTTGATAAATTACTTGATGAACTCATGAAAGTAGTGAGTACTTTTTGTTTTAGAGTATTTAAAATATAAATGAGTATTGTGTGTGGTCTCAATGTCTCATTGTTTATATTTAGTCATATTTAGGGAACCTGACTATATATGTTCTAGTCATATCTCAATAAATCTGCGTAGTAAAATACTTGAGATTCCCTTCCTAAAGTTTAGCTTAATAAGAATATCAATGATCTTATATATTGATATACGGAGTAGTATTTTACACGTAGTATATTGGTATGAGATGAGCTGATGAGTACTTCAAGTCTTCAACACCCCCAACCCAAAGTAGAGCGGGCAAATAGTTAAATAGACTACACTTGATCCATGTGCCAAATGAACAATCAAACGACAAGTCTCGGCTTATATAGTTATATTAAGTCTTGGTGTTGAATCATAAAAGTTTAATCTCATGCAAGGAGTAACCACTAATCTATATATTGATTTAATAGTTTATACTTTGTGCAATTCCCACGCATTACTTTGTGTAATACGTAGTACAATTGTTCCATTTATTTGTAATAGCAATAATCTCATTTTGATATTTGCAAACACATACTCCGTAACTACTTTGACTTTTAGAATATTTATTCCTCTATAAGTAAACACATTTAAACATCGGAGTTTGAAGCTTCACAGTGATACGAATTTAAAATGTAGTCAAAATACATTAATGTAAACTGCACGAGTAATTCAGTTGGTTGAGTGGTGAGAAAGTTGGGACATTGATCAAGGATCAAAACTCACAGCGACCGTGTAGAGGTTACGTACAGCTCATGTATGCTGGGCAGGCCGGACCTCTGGTGCACATGTGTACAAAGTATATAACCATTGAGCCGACTGAATTATGGTGAGTTATAACTTTCCTAATGTCTTTGGGTCAAGGTGTTAGGGATCTTTGAGATTAGGAATTCAACCTTGTGGAACGTTAAAAACAAATTGATGTATGTCTCTTGGTGAGATAGACTAAAGTGTTGGAGGTGTGCTGAAGGTTGTCGCTCCCGTTTAGTAAGCTATACAAGACCGAAGATAAAAATGAGATTTTTTAATAACTGAATTAAATCCCAAAATGGAATTGATCCCTAACGAACTATGATACCACTATTGAATTAGGTGGTGCAATATTGGAGATCACAACTTTTCATGCACCTTATCATATTTTTAATTGAATTCTTTTCACATCATATAGGGTGTTTGGAACTGATTTTGCTTCTACTTCTTTTTTAAAACAAAAACAGAATCAGAATCAGTTTTTAGAAGCCGACCCTCAGCTTCTAAAAACACTGATATTAGGAGTAAATTCGAGGACCAGAATCACTTCTACACTTTCACTCAAACTTCTGTTTCTTCTCCTTGAAGGAGTAGAAGCGGTTTTAATAATAAGATTCAAACACCCCCATATAGATATGTGGTCTCATGTATTTTACAAACGTCGAGATCTAGTTGGGTCTGATATGATCTA
Organism: Cuscuta epithymum; assembly: GCA_945859915.1. Classification (NCBI taxonomy): domain Eukaryota; kingdom Viridiplantae; phylum Streptophyta; class Magnoliopsida; order Solanales; family Convolvulaceae; genus Cuscuta; species Cuscuta epithymum. The sequence continues at coordinate 1,284,582 of CAMAPF010001048.1, read as the reverse complement.
TTTAAGTTTGGTTTAGTCTCCTATTTGATCTAGCATGTGATTTAAATTAGTCTACTGGAAAAACACTCTTATAAGATTGGATGTTTTTAATTGGAATGTATCTTGTTTGTTTAAATTTGATTAGATCGAACTGATGTCTGTTGAAATCATAGTCAGGGGGCGGTAGTCCGTCTTGGAAATAGTCGTAACGCATTTGGATTAAATTGATGTTTAAAATATGAAACTTTAAAATAAACTAGAAGTCTATAACGCCATTTCTTTTGATACATTGGAATTTGGAAGGAAACGTCAAACGACTACAATAACTTGGGCACACTGAAAAGAATACAACTATAACGCTCTACACCTATCTATTGTGTTTTTTTTTTTTTTTTTTTTTTTTTGCTAAGATGAGATGTCTTTCACCATTCCATGGAAGTAGACAAAAAATCATTTATACTTAACTTTTGATATTTATCTACAACTTTACGGAAAACAATACTCCCTCCGTCCCTGAAAATTGTTCCTTGTTTCCTTTTTGGGCCGTCCCAAAAAATTGTCTCTCTTTCCCCTTTTAGAAAGTTTTTTGTGGTTACAATTCATTTACCTTTTTCTTACTCAACCACAACCATACATTTCCACTTTATTCCCATTTTCTTAAACTCCGTTCCAAGTCAATGCGGGAACAATTTTCCGGGACGGAGGGAGTACTGGTTATCTAATTGTGCTCATTCATTCATTTTAATAGACACATTCACACACTAATAGTTTCTCATGCTATCAAATTAATGTAGAAAAAATATATACAAATAGACACATTGGAAAAGTAGAAATAAAAGAAAAAAAATATACAAATAGTATAAAAATATATACTAATTGTTTCGCATAAGCTCTAATAACTCTGTTTTCTTATTTAAATTGTTAAGAGTTCATGATATACTTGCTTTTATTATAAGAAATAGACCCAAATTATAATTCCAAAATGATTTTTCTAACTAAGCGCATTATATTATATTTTAAATATGAGTAAGTACTATCATTCTATAGTAATTAATCATATTAATGTCCAATAGTGTTATTACAAGGTAATATAACTCATTAAAGTCCAAAATAAAAATGCTATAATTCTGTTTACAGAGGGATTATAATACTCATATTTAAATAAATTACTTTTTTGCACTTATATTTTGCGAAATATACATTGTAATAGTTGAGGTTTCAAAATTTAAATGAACTCTCGTTTATAATGAATAGTAAACAAAAAAGAGGTAAATAGAACTTAAAACAAAATGAAAATAATGTTAGAGAAAAATTTAAGTACAACAAAGAATAATCTTTGAAATATGGAAAATGAAACAAAAAGTCAAAAACAGTAAATTACCCGGAAAATATGGAACTAATTTCACAAAATTCCCAATAACATGAGTCTTCTTGACTTCTTCCTTCAAGTTGGTTCCTCATGCTTCACCCGCCCGCCAACCCGACTTCCACGTAGACTTTGGGTCCGAGTCAGAAACGGGCGGATCATGTGGACCACATCACGGCAGCCCATAAAGGAAGGAAGATCCTTCCGAATATTCTTCCGTGGGTCCCCACTGCCCTCACTCCTATCCGCGCCTCCACACCGCCTTTCGTCGTCTTCTTATCCACAACCCTGCTTTCCTTTCCCCCAATATAAAAGCCGTTCTTCTTCGTCTCGCTTCACACGCTCAATCTCAAACATTTCCTCTTTTTGAATTCTCAAAGTACGCGTAATCATGATTTCCGCTGCAGATCAAGAGCAGCTCCTTCAGGATCTCCAGGTCTTCAAGATCAAAGGCAAAGACAAGCGCGGCCGTAAAATCCTCCAGATTTTCGGAAAGTTTTTCCCTGGTAAGATCATCGACGCGCCGCTGATCTAATTTTTTCTCTCGTTCGCAATTTGAAGTTGATTTGTTGTTAATTTGCGTTTTGTTTTGTTGATCAGCGAGGATTGTGAGCGCTGAGGTCGTGAATAAGTACCTGCAGGAGAAGGTTTTCCCGGAGCTTGACAACCGGCCGTTTGCGGTCCTGTATTTCCACACCGGCGTCGAGAAGAACGAGAACTTCCTCGGAATTTCAGCGATGCGGTCAATCTACGACTCCATTCCGGCCCCTGTTCGGCAGAATCTCGAGGCCGTGTACTTCGTCCATCCCGGCCTTCAATCCAGACTGTTTCTAGCCACCTTTGGCCGGATCATCTTCTCCGGAGGGTAATAATCTCGAATTACCTATACCGTTAAACATATTAACTGAATCCTAACATGATTTTTACTGTATACTTTCAATTTATCCAAAATTAATCAACAATTCTGTATTTTTATTGCCGCAGATTGTACGCTAAGCTGAGATACATAACCAGGTTGGATTATCTGTGGGAACACGTGAGGAGGAATGCGATTGAGATCCCGGAGTACGTTCACGATCACGACGCGGATCTGGAGTACCGTCCGATGATGGATTACGGCGTAGAGACGGATCACGTTCGGGTTCACGGTACACCCGTATTGGACACACCGGAGCCGATGCTCACGATGAGGTGTATCTCGTAGCGACTCACCCCCATGCGACGTCGTTGCGGAGCTTTTGAATGTACTGAAAAATCAAAATTCAAAAAGGCCTAAGGGCTTCTGTCCCTATAGGCCTATAGATGCCTTTCTACTGTTTTGATTTTTTTGGCTTCTCCACAAGGAAAATTGTACATATAACGCCATACATTTCAGTGACTTGTGACGTTTCACCTGTGAGTGTATTGTAGTCTTAAGAAATATACCAGCGTTGAATGAATTTGGTCACATTGTTGGGCTAACTAAAGAGCCTAGATTCAATTTGTTAATTTTGCAATTGAAGAAATTACATGTAAAAAGAAAAATTATACTGCCATCAGAGTCCCGAAAATTAAATTTCTTTCTATTTTGATCGTCCATGTCCTGAAAATTAAAATATACTCTAAACAATGTCAGGCAGGTAAATTTTGGTGTTTTTACTTGGACCATAATTTGCTTGGTCTTTAGCGGATCCGGAGCCTCTACCTTACTTTATAGTAAGGTAAAGTAAGGTAGAGTGTCTTGCTTCCTCCCAGCCGTCCGATCGACAATTCAACAGTTGGAGATCTTGAGTTCCACTTTTTCGCCGATCTTGAGGTCGTGTTGGTCGCTCCCTCCCGTCTGATGCGCAAGGCACCCTCCTAGTCGGGTAGAGGATCCCTATCCGTCTTTAGCTTGTTTATGTTTAATCGTTTACAGTCTTTAGCTTGTTTATGTTTAATCGTTTACAGTTTGGTAAAGTTTGATCTTTGATTTGGTCTTTCACGTTCAATAAAGTTTGATCTTTGATTTGGTCTTTTAAGTTCAATCTGATTTAGGATTGAAAACAAAACTTAAATTTTAAAACATAAAATAGATTCTGATGGTTCTTTTTAAATTTTAAATTTTTAAGTTTGGTCTTTAGTCTATTTTTGTAGACAAAACGTAAGAGGAAATTAGGGCTAAGTCCGAAAAACCGAAAACCGAATTAAATTAAACTGAACCGCAGTCAAATACAATCGAACCGCTAAGAAACTGAAGGTAAAAGCCGAACCAAACCGAAGTAGTTTGGTTCGGTTTTGGTTTTTACCCTTCAAAATCGAACTGAACTGAACAAACCGAACTATTTAAAATATGAAATTTATATGTTAATTGTTAAGCATTAATTCTAATCAATTTTAATATCATCGATAGTCTTTGGTTTTCTTGTGTTAGAGAAATAATGTTTGTGTTATGTTTAATTTGTTAAGGAAAAATTGACAAGAATAATCTCATCTTTCATCGGTCTTTATATAATAATCCTACCTTTACATAATCCCAAAATAATCTCACCTTCGCACCTCATCTTCTTTCATTGCACTCTGACCAAGTTTTTTACCTTCTTTGAAAATCTTATATAAATAATCTCACATTTATAAAGATATAATAGAAAAGTGAAAGATGAGATTATTTATATGATTTTCAAAAAAAGAGTAAAAAACATGGTCAGGGTCCAATGAAAGAAGATGGGATGCAAATGTGGGATTATTCTGGGATTATCTAAAGGTGGGATTATTATGAGAAGACTAGTGAAAAGTGGGATTATTTTTGTTAATTTTTCCTAATTTAATTTATTTTATAAATTTATTCACACATTCATTGTCTATAATAATGTAGCTATATTGAATGATGATAATATATGTTTACTAGTTATTAGTAGTAATTAACTTTTATTTTTAGATAACTTAAAGATTTATATTGATAAAATAATAAATATTCATCTCTACTATATCACATAAAATGCATATATTCATGAACATTTTTCAAACTACTCACAAACAAATTAAATCAATAATATATACAGTTTTGTCTATCTTGCATACTCATATAATTCAAAACATATTCATCTCTTCTCATTTTTATTTTATTTGTTGTTATATTGTGCTTGCATTCTTTATGTAATACTATGTATGTTTGATCCTTCTAAGTATTATATCAATTTTAAATCAAGTGATTTTTTTGGGGTAAAAAACCGAAAATACCGAACAATCAAACCGTGGTTCCAAGTTTGGAGTGTAAAACCGAACCGAAACTGAACCAAACTTTTTACTTTGATTCTATATTTGGTTTTAGGTCAAAACCGAACCGCAAGAACCGAACTCACCCCTTGAGGAAATGCCACAAATAATCCCAGATTATTATTACAATACCCAATTTAGTCCCTCTTTTTGGATGTGACCGTAATACATCCCAACTCCCATATCTTTGCCAACGAGGTAAGGGTCAGATTGGTATTCGAATTTGCATAAAAAGGGTCAAATAAGTCCTTACTGTCCGGCCGCCGTCATTTGAGGCGGTTCCCGTTGGATTTTTTTGATGAATTTTTTTGAGCATCTTATTAATTAAGTCTAGTTTACTCATACCAAATTTAAGCTAAAACTCCAATTGGGAAGACATTCAAATGAATTCTTAAAAATAACAACGCTTTTAAGTGCATAACTATCTTCCAGAATTCATTTGAATGTCATCCCGGTGAATATTTAGCTGAAATTTGGTATGAGTAAACTGGACTTAATGAATAAGATGCTCACAAAAATTCGTCGAAAAATTCCACCGGGAACCGCCCCAAATGGCGACAGTCGTACACAACCTCCTATATAAGGACTTATTTGACCCTTTTTGTGCAACTTCGAGTACCAATCTGACTTTTACCTCATTTGCCAACTTTAATCCTAGAACGCCTTGGCCGTCTACCTCCGTTAGTTGAGAGGGCATTAGAGTAAATTTATTATTAAATTGCCTGCAAAATAACCCTAATGTTATGCTTCGTCGAGAAATGGTTCCATAAGAACACTCCTGTTGGTACGTTCTCAGTTAGCGCAACCTAGAAACGAACATATGGCATGTCTTCTCCACATCAAAGGTAGTCTTCATCTGCAAGTTCAAGCACAGGGTTGAGGAATTTAACTGTATTGATCTTTATGGTGAGTTACTTTCAGTTTTGAAATGTCATTGCGATGAAGGTACAACTTGGGGCGGGGGGGGGGGGGGGGGTGATCTGGGAAGGAGGTACTTGAAATGTACAAGAAAAAATGTTGTTTTTCTTCTCATTTAGATTAATTTAAATTTTCTTACTTTTTTTCGTAAAGAGAAAATACAATGCTGGAAAAACAGAGGTTGTGGCACGTTGAGTGGCATGACCCTCAACTCCTCAAGAAGCTTGGATCAAAGAAGATTATCAGAGTGGAAAATGAAATAATGAGATTGTTGAAAGATCTTATGGAATATACAATGAAGAAACAAGATGCTATTAAATTGAAATTCAAAGGAAAATGAAATTTTTGATTTGCTCACACAGTCACACTAGTGATTGTTTTCCTAATGTTCATATACAAGAACAAAAAATTGTAAGTCTACAAATGCTGAATTCTACCATTTGGGTTAGGAAAGCTCTAGTTTGGAAGTATGGAGTTGAAGTTTTACTCAAGTGAAGCATTCGTTTCTATTTTTCATGATGTTTGTAACAAGGTAATGTTTATGTTAGATTGAAAGTGTGTGGTGTTTTGTTACAAGTATTTTGTATGAAATCAAGGATGATAAATTAAGTGTAATGCACTTCAGATGATAGCTTTTGTGCTAATTTCTACAAACAAGTAGTGAATCATTGTTTTAATTAGTTATTCATACTCCACATTTTCAACAAGTATGAAGTAATGAATTTTTTCATAATGATTCAGTTAATCAGTTGTGTTGTATTCTTTAAGTGACTTTAGAAATACTTTGCAACTTTTGTAGTTGTAATAAAGTAAATATTAGTCTATGACTCTGTAGTACCGTAGTTTAATTTGGAGACACCATGTTGATGAATAACCTTGACTGAAGAGCTAAAGGTTTGTGTTGTTTCATTAGCTAGACTAATTCAGGTTGCAGATGGTGTAGATAGTGTTTGGTTATATTTGTAGAAGGTTTGGCAACGGTAGTACCTACCAATTAACAGAGAATAGGCTGCCAAGATAAAATCGGACTGAAATTGGTCACTACATAAAAGTGGAGGATTAAATATCAGTAAATATAAAGTTTGGGACTAAACTAGGTCATGCCACAATAGTCTAGGACTATTTGTGGCATTTTCTCCAAAAAGTAAAATAAGGATACTTCTTTTTGTGTCATTAATCTATATTCACCAACTTCTTCTTTAAAGCACATCATAGACAGAATGTAGTAATTGTTCTTCAATACTCCGTACTTTGTATCTAACAATTCGTATCTAACAATTCCAACATATCTAACAACTCCAAGACCGTTTGGTAGTCTTGGTTTTCTTCTTTTATCCCCCCCTCCTCTTCCTCCTCTTTTTCTCTCAAAAACCTAATAAGTTTCAATTCACTTCAATCTTAAATGAATTATATATATTGCGTTTGATATTTAAGTGAGAAGCATAAGATGTGGGACATTGATCTAAATGATTTGGAAATTACTAAATACTACTTATAGAATCAAAACATACACAAAATGCATAAATAGGACTAAATATCAATGAAGGATTTAATTTAGTCTTATTAAAGGAATAATTTAATTAAAATTTCTCAACATATCAGTGAAGGAGTCATATTTTGAGAATAAAACAATGATAGTCCTACTTGTGAACTTTATTATTTTTTTATTCATATTGGAATTTCCTTCAAACGATTTCAGGAATATGGAAGATATTGGAATACATTAATTTGTAGCATGACGAGCCTGAATTGAAATTAATCTTGTTATTTTTAGTCTAATCTTTCAAACAATATTATGATTATTATTTTTTGGTACTACTATTATTATTGTTTTATTTGTGAGCATATGGATTAAATCATAACCGTATTATATCATAAAAGTCAATTAGGTCCCCCAACTAAAAACAAAACACCCAATTAAATCCACGAACTATAGAAAAAAAATCAAATTTGTACTTTAACCTTTTGAATCCCGGTTAACCGGTTACCATAATGATGCAGCAGGCCACGTGTCATTTTTATGCTTTTCTTCACTTTTTTTCTTCCTTCTCTTCCCCTATTTTATTCCCGCCCACCACCTCTTTTCTTTTTCTTTGGCCCTGCTTCATTCTTTCTTGTCTTTTCATACAAACTTCATCCTTTATCTTTAGTTTTTTCCCCTTTTCTTCTTCCCTCCCGCACGGAATCTCTCCCCTGTGTCTTTCTTCTTCAACATTTTATTTATCTTTCTTCCGATTAAGGGGCCCTCTTCCCTTCCGATAAGAGGAAACTTAAATCGGGCGATGGCGAGGAGGGCCGATTGGTGGTGGTAATCTTCAACTTCCTCTGCCACATCCTTGGTGCTACCGGCCATCATCTTCAACACAGATCGTCAAGGATGTCTTCTCCTCCGCAACCTCCAAAATTGGAGCATTTTCTCTCATTAGGGAGTGACCAACTTGTGATGAACTCATAATTACTCGGATTCGACGACCAAACAAACGCTCACCAGTTATGGATTTTAGCCTTCTTGCCCAGGCATCCTTTAATTTCTTTTCCAACTCGAAAGGGTCCTACCCCTAGAATAATGATCGAACCAGCAAAGGATTCAACGCCCAACCCAGATTACTCTTCACTTACCGCTAACATGCCAAGGTTGTAATCTCTATTCGCTCCGGCGCTATCGCCGGCGATGTAAAAGAGGTGGAAGTCGACAGGTCTGCTCAATTAGGTCACCGAAGGGTAAAGAGTTCTCTGAAATGTGTAAAGGTGCTCTGGTGCTCCCCTGTAATGAACGAAAATGTCCTACTCTTTGAGATAGAAACCATGTGGGTGAGGGCGACGTGAGACACATAAATGATGCAGCGAAAATAGTAGAGATGGAGGATCGGAGGACAAAAAAAGAGAAAAAGAAAAAACAAAAGAAAAAGAAAAAGTCTAAAAAATGACACGCGGACAAACAAGTCAATATGGTGACCGGTTAACCGGGATTCAAAAGGCTAAAGTACAAATTTGAATTTTTTTTCTATAGTTCGTGGACTTAATTGGATGTTTTTTAGTTGGGGGGCCTAATTAACTTTTATGATATAGTACGAGGGCTAATTTGACAGTTTTCCCTTAAATATATTTGCAAATTATACCCTATACTATTAGTTTTTATAAATATAGCTTTGTACCAGTATCCTATAATTTTCAAAGATGCCATATTACCGTACTCGTATTTGCATATCAGCGTATCAACATATTTGTATTCATTTATTATCACTTATTTATGTATACACTTTTAGTGGTGTTTGTGCACATAATTTTTTTCTATGCGCAGACATGTTTATAGAAAAAATTTATTCAGACATACAAATTTTGTCAAAAAGTGTATGTATTTATACGTTTTGTGTCTGTGTGCAGGATAAATAAATAGGGTGTAACACATGGTGTAATCAAAAGTATTCATATGACCAAATGCGGAAATAAGAAAAAATGGTATTCATTATGTTTGATTGTGGCACATACCACTTATTGATATGAGCAATGAAGAAAAGAAATGATTGGAATTGAGGAACAATTGTTGGAAACATGGGGTAGTGTAATAATACTGATGGCGGAGAGAAGAGAGTCTACTACTCTATTATGGCGGGTAGTGAGATAAATGATGATATGCTGTGTAAGTAAATGTGGCAGATAAGTAATTGTGCGGAATGTAATGACTTTTTATAGTTTTAAATCATTAAGGGAAATGAAAGACATTTTGATAACAAACTTTAAATCAGTAATTGGGCGGAACGTATTATTTTATCTATCAAATACGGGTATAAGGAAATTCAGTATGTTTTAATTATAGTATGGTAAATTCTTCTATTGTAAATGCTTCAACTTCTCTTTTTAAAGTTTGCACCTCCATCTTTTTATCTATGTTACAAAAACCGACATAGGAGGTGATCCGGATGAATCACATTTTGATCACTAAAACACAGAGTGATGAAAATGTTTGAGCTCTAGAAACATGAAAGTATATTTGAATGATTTGAGAAAATAAAGCGAAAAATACACATACCTCAGTCAAGAAGTAATAAAAAAATCTAATTCTACTTAATGGTATCCATAAAGTTTTTCTACTAGAGTATATTTGATTAAAGTGAGAAAATAAAGTGAAAAAACACACACATTTTTCTGCTTTTTGGTATTCATAAAGTTGACCTGAAAACAATTTTTTATTGAACTCAGACACATTTAATAGGCTTGTAATATAATAAATCACACCTCATCATGCACTACGTATTGAACTATGAGGCATCTATAATCTGCTATGTGTTCATCTTTTTTTGTTATTTAACAATGCATTATTTCTGTTTCGAAATATTGTAGTAATTGATATTTGTAGACTTACATATCCTTTTGTCTAATATTAATCTTGCACTTATAGACGTTGTCGAACGACCTCTTCTTCACATAACCAACTTTCGCAACATATATTGATATTGTAAAAAATGGAATTCTATTTATATATGGCGCTATTAAAGGTCATATCAGACTCTTAAACATCTTACAATTATTGTCATCTAAGTGAAAATATTTAATCCAACAATGTGAATTATACCTAAACATTTTAAGAATTATGTCCTTTTCTATGACTTCATACCATTAATAAATTATGGGATATCACTCAGGACAAATTAGACATTATAGATAGCCAAATCCATTACAATATCATTCTCATTTGTGCAAATGACATTTTGAAAATAATGTGTTTTTGAATATATTGCAAAAATGAAGATTAAATCACTTCAATTAATTCTAAAGTTAGTATAATCGACATCACGTTTAATTTGTATTTGATAGGTTGTTCCAGAAAAAAAAAAGTTTTTCGAAAGATAAGGTCAGCTTCTAAATTTAATACTACGTAGTAAACAAGACCCGGTTTTTTTCTTCCTTGATTTTGTAGCTTGACAATTCAAAGCATAATTTCTATCTTACTTTGGATTATATAGGGTAATTTTTTGGCTTGAAGACAATTTCAACTTAATTGACTTTGGAACTGTTTCTTATTACATTGGTTGCCACGGTTGCAATAAAAAAATCAGCGAAGGAGTTCAATTTTAGTGTTTGCATTGTGGTTACAAGCATATAATTACTACAAAAGGGTAAACTTCGTGTTTGTTTACACTTTTCCTAACGTACTATAAATTAACCTATCTATTAATTTATCTAATGCCATGTTTACTTAGTGCTAAACTTTTTGACATATCTGGTGTTCTAGGGATAACTTTATTCATGTATAAAGTATTCAAGTTGCTAGTTTTAATTGAAATGAATGTTGCTTGTGACTTTATTAACTGGGGATAATTAATGACAAAGTCAAAACCAAGTGCTTCACTGTCGCGGTCGAACCATTGCATCTTAATTCACAGTAAAGATCAATAAAACATTTCTATTTACTTTATTTGTCTTCACCATTTCCATTGCATCTTGATGAAAGCTACTAAGAACCTAGCTATTGACGAAACATACACAATTTCCATAAAGAAGAAAAGACAACTTATACATGATGAAAACTTTAAATCTTATGTCACAAAATCCAGTTGGACACCTTTCAATAGGTATTAGAAAATGTTCATAAAACGTTTAAGGTTCTATTTTCAAACTTAGAAATCAATATGACATTCATGTACAACCTTAGTGATCCATTTGATCCTTATTCTTGATGATATATTATAGTTCTTTTACTTGCCTAATTGTATCATATTCAAGTAATATAGCATTTTCAATACTAATTTGTTGGGTATCAGTCGCACACAGTGCATATGCCACTAGTATTGTAATAATTTTTTATTTATTTAGTACTTGTTAAATAAAAATTAAATAATACCACAGTCAAGTATATCAAGACCTTTTTATTCAAAGCAAAACTTTCAATCTACAAGGTTAATTCCTTATTTCCACGCAAGGTCGTAGTTGCAAATTAAATGATCTAAAGCTCTATATAAAATTTGATTAATTGAAAGAAACCAAGATAAGATTTCCATTGTCGTGGAGCCACGGTGTATTGGCTGACCCCCCCCCCCCCCCCCAAATGTGACATCAACCTCAGCGTTTTCAATATGAAAGAGATGAGTGAAATAGTGGAAATGGATATGGGATCAAAATACCTAGTAAGTTTAACATGTTACGCACTTGGCCGGATTCACTAAGAGGGAAATCGGGTAATGAACTGAACTCCGACCTCAAAGAATGAAATCCAGGTTGTGGGTTCTGAACTCCAAAAGTTGAAGGTAAAAGAGGCCAAACGAAGTATTGATGTGAGAAGTAGTCATATATGAAAATGGAGTTTTTTGAACGAAGTAAAATGCCGATGAAGCATAAAAAGAGAGTGTCATCCTGGAAAAAGTTTAACAAATCTTGAGTCGTCGATTTGATCGAAATAAATCTTGCGGTTGAGAGTGTATCGATACTTGAGCGGGAAAAACATTCTTAACAAAGTAATGCATTAATGTAGAATGATTAACTTTCTAAAAGCTCTCATTATGAGATTACAAAATCAATAGTCATAATAAATGAATAGCGACAACAATAGAAGTAGTCATTCGTCAAAACACACTCTCATAGTAGCCATAACAAAAGCATATCCAAAAACACTCATGATGAGTTTACAAAACTAACAACAGCAATAGTCATTCCCCAAAACACACTCATAACAATACTCATATCAAAAGCATATCCAAAAGCATTCATGATTAGTTTACAACATTAGTATTTCAGCGTAGCCTTCACCAATCTTCGTTTTTTTCAAACCCTTTGTGAGGAACCCTTCTTTATAGGCTTCCTCACATCCAATTTCATTCTAATTCTTAAATAAAACTCCCAATTTTCCTTAAAGCGGCTCTCATCAAACCTAATAAACTCCCCAATATAGTTTCCTACTCTTCAAGCAGTACCTATATTCATAAAGCTATACGGAACATTGTGCACTTGCACCCAGAACTCAGTTTCAAACAAATTCTTGCAACAACATACTCCCTCCGTCCCGCTATTAACTTCCTGCTTTCCTTTTTGGGCCGTCTCAAAATCATCTTCTCATTTCCCTAACTAGAAAGTTATCCTGCATCAAAACAGTGTCAAACAATGCAAAACAATGCCAAACAGTGTCTAAACAGTAAAGTCAATTTTTTTTCCTAAATATGTGTAGGTCAAAGTAAGAAGTTAATAGCGGAACAGAGGGAGTAATAGTTTTTATTCTAACAGATATTGTTTTTAATGACATTGTAATATGAAACACCCGATAGTGAACAAATTGACATATTTTTTATTTCTTAAATCTCACAAAATTTTATCAACTTTTCTTATTTAACTATCTTAATAAATATTATCATTTCCGTTTAAACTAATATAAGTATGTTATTGAAATTATTTCCCTTTCATCTATATAATCAGAATTATTACTCCCTTACTTTTAATTTCAGATGCAAATCAAATTTGATCAATTTTAACGGGACATGTATAAAAAGTAAAACATCTCTTCATGATCCATAAACATAAACATATATGCAGGCTAAGAAATATACACAATAAATCCGTAACATAAAAAAAATACACGTTGTCTTGTTCCTCACAATAATAATTAGAACCCTAAATAAAAGGACATGAAAACTGCAATTTTTAATCTGAAATGGCGGAGAAGACTATGACGCAACAAAAGAAAACAGTCCATTTTTTTCTAAACGAATAACACAGCTTATAGAACTGGGTTACCTTTGGTTCTTACCCACTCTTGTCCAATTATCAAACGGCATGAAACACGGGCGGCAGGGACGAGTTGACTCAGACCACAGCCTAGTTCTTCCGGATCTGGCAAGGAGGCGTGACGAGGAATCAAGCTCCAATTGAATTACCCTCCCTCTCCATTGTTTTCCCTCTATTTTGTTCAATATATCCTCTCTGCTCATTCATCTCCTGCAACATCCAAGTCTCTATTAAATCGAAAACTGAGATGGGGCTCTGAGAGTCGCCTGCCGCTTCGAGTGAGTGGACGATTAATAACAATGGGGGCATGCTGCAATAACTTCTACCGCGACACGTGGGACCGCTTCTCCGACCGCTGTACTCGCTTCGTGCCCTGCTTATCTGATCCTGGTATGTACAGCTCGTTCTCCGTCATTCAATCTCGTTTATCTTTGTATTACGCGTGGAGGTGTGTTACTGGATTGATTGAATTGTGTTTTGAAACTTTTCAGCTCGGAGATCAACATTCTGCTTGCAGTTAATTCTGGTGCTGCTGCACGTGGTATACGTGGGCTTTATATTGGTGTTCAACAGAGAGTTACTTGAGACAACCCGAGTAGAACCCTGGTAATTGTTCATATCTTTTGCGCTGGTATTTGTGAAAAGTATTAATAATTGTTTGGCTAGTTTGAGTTTAGTTGTTTGTCAAAATCAAGATAGTGTTACCATAACGATACATTAAAAGCTATGAACTTGTTAATTGATGATAATGAATTTATCTCTAAAAGTAGCTCAAAATTTGAAATGGGATGTGTAATTTCTAATGACAAAAGCAATATTAAGTTGTTGGATTTGCTTTTCGCTACTGCGTAGTTGGTTTAACTCTTCTAGCGGATGCTTTAACTATTCTAACTGGTAATGGTTGATATGGGAGGCTAATGGAGTAATGGTTGTTTTACCCAACTGTCTCATATCTTCATCACTGTTTCGCGTGTAACATTTTATATACATCTTTTAACTTTTGTATTACTCCGTATAAAATTAGAAACGGGCCATGTTACTTTCTCCTTCCAGGTACATTGCATTATACATGCTGTTGCTCATTGCCACTGTGGTTCAATATTTCATCACTTCTTCTTCATCTCCCGGGTAATTTTAGACTTTTGTATTATTGTACTCTTTTCTTTAGGTACCATACGATTTTGATTCAGGGGCTTATTATTTGCTTTTATTGTTGGAAATCTAGGTATGTTATTGACGCAATGAGGGCGGTTGATGAGGCAGGTGCCTTGTGTGATAGCACATCAGGGATCTCAAAGTAAGATCACTTTGAAATAACATTTTTAAAATTTATGGGGTGGGGGGCGATTCTTTTATAAGCAAAGGAAATTGTTTTACCCTATGTAAATACAAGATGTAGGTATGTGAGAGCATTATCTCCACTGTCAAATAATCAAATCGTTGTCATTCTTCTGCTGATATGTATGATAGATGCTTAAAGCACAGTTTTCTTTGACCATCTATACATCTTACTTTTGTCATTCTTCTGATCATGGTCATGTTACATGTTCAAGCAAAGACAAACTGCTTCAAGCAAAAATGGCAGTGTAGTTATTACAATTGATAGGAAGCAGTTAGAAAAACATCTCCTAGGCGGTAATGCAACACCTTGGACAAAGCTAGTCATGGATCTGTATCCCCACGGATCATCTTTAAGGTGGGTAATGTCTATAGTTGAAGAGCTACATAATGCATGTTCTAAATTCTCTGTGGCTAGTCACAGACTCACAGCCCATGAGTCCATACATTAGGAGTGGATGCATGAACTGACTTTGATATTTTTTTTGTTTGCAGAACTTGGACTTGTACCTACTGTCACACTTTGCAGGTAGAATCTCTTCTAATTATCTTCCTTGCATGCCTGGAGCTGGCATATGGAATGAAATCTTATAGTATTCACTGTTCAGTTTAGTGATTCTTAAGTTTAGATGCACATTCTAAAAGAGAAATCAATATTCAGGGTTTGATGGCATTGTGAACGTAATATGCTTTTTAAGTTTAAATGCACGTTGTAACACAAAAGTCAACATATGTTGAAATGTAGTTGACTAGTTTAATAACGTATAAATACATGGCATTTTATCTATAGTTTCATGATTGGGATTTTCTTCCTTCTTGAAAATTTCTCTGCAGCCTCCTCGAGCTAAACACTGTCATGATTGTGACAAATGTGTTCTTGAGTTCGATCATCATTGTGCGTGGCTTGGGACATGTATTGGGAAGGGAAACCATTGCCGTTTTTGGTGAGCATGCATTCTTGTAGCAATGCAATAATTTGTCAACTATGTTGATAGTCACTAACTCCACTATCCCATTATGTAATTTTTCTCTAAAGATTCAAACTGTTAGATGAATATATATGTGCGTAAAAGTTTCCAAATGTGATTTATTATTTGCTCAGTTGCACACTATTATATTTGTTTTGCTAAAATGATTAATTGATCATTTCAGGTGGTACATATTTGAGGAGACGAGTTTGTGCGTCTGGACTGGCATTTTATATATTCAGTTCCTTAAATCTAGTATATCAAAGGCATGGTATGTGCTTTCTCTCTTCAAGTTACATTTTTACATTTTTACGTGTTTTTCTTTGTATTCATTGTTGCTGGGAGGAAAAAGATGGAGAAAAATATAAAAACAAGCAAGCACACCATCTCTGGGGGTTAATATTTTCTATAGTTCTAAACCTCTCAGTATTTCACCCATATAAAAGTTCAACATTTTGAACATGAAGTGCATCTTATTTTTCAAAATACTTAAGTGTTTAATGTGTGTAGTGTTAATAGGGGAAATTTTGGGAGATTAGTACAATATGAGGTGATATTTTAGCTTTCATATTGTGTACGCCTCATTATGTAATGAGACGTAAAACACACACACACATACAATAAGACATAAAATAAAATAACATCTTCATTAAAAGTCAGCAAATGGCATATTACAACAAAAAATAATGAGGTCATCATTCTAGGAAAGTAATACGCTTAAACTACGTAGTACTGCCTCCGTCCCTCTAAGGTTGAGAGTTGGGACAAAGGAGAGTGGTGCGGTTTTCAAGAAAAGCAAAGTTATGTGGTTGATAATGAATTGATAAAGTGAGAATAAAGTAAGAATG
The DNA here is from genome assembly GCA_945859915.1 of Cuscuta epithymum. Classification (NCBI taxonomy): domain Eukaryota; kingdom Viridiplantae; phylum Streptophyta; class Magnoliopsida; order Solanales; family Convolvulaceae; genus Cuscuta; species Cuscuta epithymum. Next base: position 1,268,218 of record CAMAPF010001048.1, on the reverse strand, counting down.
AATTAGAGCCACACATATATTACCAATTATGATACGAGACAAATTTAGTGGGACGGATGAAAAAGAAAAAAACTTTTCCATCATTTGCAATGGAGCCAAAGATTCATTGTTTTTTGGCTTGAGAATATGATGGAATAAAGCAAAATGGCTCACTAAACTGTCTACGGCTCTGCGCTTCTTTACTATGAAACAACATTCAGTCCATTCAATTTTGGACGCGATTTTCATTATGGGTCATCCGGAAACAGTCTCTCTGTGCTTTAGTATAGGGGTAAGATTGCATACATCCGACCCCCCTTACCCCCACCATAGGTGGGAGCCTTTGTGGCACTGGGGTAAATGAAAATGAAATGAAATGAATGGATGAAAAAGGAAAAACGAGACAATTATAGTGGGATGGAGGGAGTATATAATAGCATTAATGTCTCATACATTCATCAAAACAAAATTCTTAGCATATTAAAAATTCAAGTTTATTAGATTGATGAATAAAAAAATCGAATCATCACTATCTAGTGATTCTAAATAGGAAGCAAGTGCAGGAGGTTATTTTTACAAGATAAAGTGCAGATTGAAAAAAGTTAGAGAAAAGATGGGGGTTTAAGTATGAATCATATAGTTCATTCGATACACAGATTAAGAAGAGAGGTGTGCATGTCAGGATTAATATTGGGCCCTTTTTTGTTAAGTGGCTCCAAATATTGCACTTTAGCCCTGGTCCAAAATTGTGTACGCCTCTATGCGCCTCATTGTGTACACCATATTACGTATGCCTCAGGCCCAAACATAGCTGAGGCACACCTCATGGTGCAATTGCATTGCACAGTTACAAAAAATGTATCCAGCCAACTTTTTAAATTGTTAAAAGCCATGGAGTAAGAACATATGCTTTATAATGCTGACTAACCTAAAACTAATGTTATGTTTCCTTTTCCAGGTGGACGTATGCAATTGTGATTCTATTGCTAGCTTTCTTGTCAATCTTCTTTATATTCTTGCTTCTCCTACTACTTTTTCATAGGTATTTATTTTATGATTCAATTATGCTATTTCGCTTTTGAAATGTCTTGCATCAAATCAAAATGTTACTGGGTACTGAATTTGTGGACTTTCTACGTTATTCGAGTTTAAGTCCATATTCTATGGATTATGTTTTTATTTGGGGTGCACACGTATGAATTATGAGTCTTTGAGATAGGAATATTAAAATGTTACCTTAGGGAGTTAATATATTTTACCTACTGTAGAGAGTGAACTGTTTAATAGCGAAACAAGAATTTCATGTTTTTTCAGAAATCTTTTGATATTTGAAAGTTCAGGTGTCATTTTAGTATAAGTTCACCATTTAAGATTTTTAATCACCATTTTAGTTTGTCAATTTACTGAACTCATATAGAGTTCATATGCCCTTCAGCCCTTTCAATAGTCTTTTTCTTCGTTCAAAGTTAAAACCTCTTTGGTGCAGTGCTTTTGTTATCAACTAGCATAATCCTTTCACTAAGCACTTGTTTGGTCTGAAGGATTTTCACATTTGAGAGAAGGGGAGGAAACAGAGGAGCTGTAGATCCTCCAAACTCCTCAATTCTATTACCCTGGACTGGGGTATATCGGAGGAGATATTTTTTCCCTTAATTTCTTCTTCCCCTTCTCTAAATCAACTTTGCCTACATCATATTTGTTATACTTAATAAAATATATCAAAATCAAATATTTATACGGAGTAATTTTTTCTAAAGGAAAGATTTTTGCATGCGCCTCCTTTAAGCAAAATAAAAGCTAAGCCTTGGGATGTTTTCTTTTGGACCATTTTCAGTCCCAGATCAAACCAGACCAGCAAATTTCCGTCCAAAAGAAAACATCTTTATTCATCTGTTGTCTGTCTATTTCTCCCCCTCTTATAGTTAAGCATCAACTTTTCACTCAAATGCGGATTTCAATGCTAGATCAGAATAACTCATTAAAACCCACATTTGTTTCTTGAAACAGCTACCTTGTTTTAACAAACCAGACAACTTATGAGCTTGTTCGAAGGCGAAGGATACCATACTTGAGGTTTGTCCTAATCTTTTCCTTGTCCTAATCATTTGAAATAGGCAATAACTAAGACAGATTTACATCGTACATTATGCAGGGGGATACCTGAGAGAGTGTTTCCCTTTAGTAGAGGGGTTTGTAGAAATGTGTTCTTCTTCTGTTGTGACCGCAGCAGGGAGATGTACAGAATGGAACCTCTGCCAACGGCAATGGAAATAGAAGAGAAGTCAAAGCCGTATACTTGCTCAGATGTCATGTCTTGCCGGTGTTGCTGTTAATGACTTGGCCCATCTGCCCGCCCGTTAGAGGTATAGGCGTATAGCGTTTGAAGGACATGACATGCATCTATTGTGCATTTTAAGACCGGAGTCGAGGAAACTGCTGAGCATTGGCATCTGGCAAATGGTTAGTTGCGGTTGCTTTTGGCAGTTTGGAAGTTTTCACCGTTGATGGTGTGACTGTTGTATATGTACACTAGTGTTTGTTTGTCAACCATCTAATTCAATTAATTATTAAAATGTTTACGGGTGAAAAGTGGACAGTTTAGTGCAGCGTACGATACAAGTTTGGACAAATGTTACTTTACTATAAGGATACGAGGTTAAAACGACATATCTATAGTCTAGACAACATTGTTAGCTGAACTAAATTATTGATTACAGACTTACAGTATCCCATGAAATCATGATTCAGTTTTTCCCACATTGCAAATTAATGTGGTGACATATTGTACTCATTATTGAGGGCTTGTTTGGTTCCGGTTCAGGTTATTAGTGAAGATGATAGTTTTTGGTTTACTAATTAACCCCAATATTTTTGTCTTAGTTTACAGATAATTTGTTGCTCTTTCGGAAATTGATAATACAACTTTCCAAATTTTTACCTAAAGTGAATGAACGAGTGAAATTCCGAAATAAGTTTGAAGAAATTTTACTAATTCTGGTATTATTCTCCAACTCCGTTCTTGCAAGACGTAGTATCACATTCATTATTGATATTTTCTCAAACAATCTGATGTAGGAAAAAAACAGATCTTTTCTAACGCCACATTTGAAAAAAAAAAAACCTTTACATTCATTATTGATATTTTCTCAAACAATCTGATGTACTGCCTAAATGAATCTACTTCCCACTTTGAATAATACTACTAAATAAATGCAAGAAATACAAAGTCCATCAGTATACAGAACTAACAGAAGAAAATAACAGCTAACAGAAGAAAATAACAGGAGAAATTGAGCATAGAAACATATTCCATTTAGACGTATTGCTATGATCTGCAAAGAATCAACCATTTCAATTCTTTTGGTACTTCAGAGATTCAAAACGAGCAGCGAGTGTTTCATAGTCAGGCAATTTCGGATGGACCCGAGGTAATGCTGATTGCCCCAAGTCGTCTTTTCTACAAGGGTTGCAGCTTTGCCTCCTACCGATTTGTCTCGATTCATAATTACTACAAGTGTCATCATCATCTTGAGCATCCATCTCAATCTCTTCATCATAGTCAGATTCATCATACTTGACGGATTTATCTGAGTTGCAGCTAGGAAAATTGCAGCTATGCCTCCGAAGTATTACTTTTTCAGCATGAATGTCTCTGTCTGCATGATGCTGAAAATCTCCAGATGCTCTTCGCTTTTCGTTGGTCAGGTATGCCGCTGCTTCAGCTGCAGCTATAGCTTGCCTGGCACATTCAGCTGCCGCTTTAGCTGCCGATTCAGGGTCTTCATATTTCGCTCCACCATTACTTGTGATTCTGTTTCCAACAAAATGTAATATCCGTTTGAAACATGAAAAGTTCCAGCGAAAGAATATATGGAGAAATTTGGAAGTAAACAAAAACTGGAAACTAAAACAACAATTCAAACTCAATAAATTTACTTTTAGACTGTTTAGTACTCCATTAATTGATTGCATTCAGTTTTAATTCATTGATTCATACTCCGTATTATACTGAGCAATCTAGACATATACAAAAACTATAATTTCTAATTATATTTCATTTATGTTTCTATTTTTAGAAAAGCTCAAGCACAAGAGAGAAAGTTTTTTAGAATTTTCTTTACTTTTCTTATGATTGTGTGATCCAAATATAGCCACAATCTGATACCATCTTCTGACACCAAATTTGACGAGCGTCTACATACACCAACACTTTGGTCCTCAGCATGCCTTGAAGGGCTCACATGCTCACTAATTAAGCTTCTGAGGGCTCACCTATTCTTAAGCGACTCCAAGTTAAGCATGCTTAACTTTGAAGCAATTATGGAATAAGTTTCAAAATATAAACATCCTGTTGATACGAATAAGTCCTATCAAACCCTTCAAGCTAATCTCAATTGTTAAGTCTCAAATCACACAACCATGAAATCTCTTTGCTATGCATGCAGCCTCAGGGGCACAAATCAGTTCATTCAAGCCCCCCTTCTTAAAAGTTTTGTCAGGAGCCACTCCTTGTCCGTGTCAGACTTACATGGGCTTTATACGTAATGTTGATGAAAGAAACTCAAAAGTTCAAAAAAAAACTACAAGATTAATGAAGGTCCAATAACTTACACAGTTGTGTGGTTGTTGTTGGGAGGATGGACAACATACGGCTCCAGAACTGGTTGTTTAATAGGCAAGCTAGTGGCACTCACAAAAGTTTGTGGCCCTCCCTGAAGGAATAGAGCTCACACAGCTTAATGGAGGAAGGATTGCCAAATAAATGTAATAACTATCAAGAAAATAGGAGATAAAAAGAAACGTACTATATGCTCTTCTGGTGCTTTGAGTAGCTCAACCTCAGACTCTGTGGTGTCCCATTCTACTTGGTATTCTTTTGCAATTTCCTTCATGATTTTCATTTTCACCTCACCACTTGGGGTTTTTACAGAGAGCTTCTCAATGAGCTGTAGTGGGAAAATGGATACGAAGTTAGGAGTTATTGTCCTAAATATTACAAAAACATAACATTCTTCTTCATGTATCACCATCATGGTTTTATTCTTTAAAACATTTTCTATTTGGATATTGAAAAAGAAAACAGTCAATCAAATAAAGAAGAACACCAAGTAAGGTCATAAAAGATCACTCTGGTTTTGCACGAAAACGTGAGAGTCACGGGGAAACAAGAAACGGGAAAAACCCTCTTTTAATAGGGGAAAAAAACTTTAGTGTCCATAGAGTTTATGCAGAGCTTTAGAAACGAAGGCGTACTAGTTTCCATGCTTCATAGTATCCAAATTAATTTACTCCCAAAGCTACTCCATTTGGACTCTATTATAAGGAACAATCGAAGAAACTACCTAACCCAAGGAAAAAAATTGATTTTCTTGAGTTCGTAAGAAAAACATTAGAACATCCGAAATATGCCATTTTGGATAGTGTCATTTGAAAAGGACTGGATGGAGTGTAACCAATATTTGTTGAATGTGACATGAGTACAGACATAAATGTGTACCATCCGATTCACACCAGCATTCGGTCTTAGATCAACAGCTTCATAAACAAAATCCTTCCCGTATTTTTTCTCAAATATATTGCGGATTTCCTGAAGCTCAGGAATCTCAGAGCACCGTGGGGCTGCAAATATCAAACTTGATATTCCCTCTTTCAGATCAGCAGGACATTCTCTGGAATAATGTGGATTCCACATTAAAAGTTACTACACAAATTAGATGGCACAAAATTAAACTTCTATGTACCGAAGAGTTTGTATGTTAATGAAGGAAAGGGGGCACCTTTGTTTTGCAATTATAGGAAGCCTCGACACAATAAGTTCACAGAAGAGCTCAATTATTTCATTTGCTGCCAACATATTCTGTTCTCTTATTACATGTTCAACCTACAACACCATCATAATAACTATAAAAAAGGTGCATGAGTTGGAAATAGCATCAATAATTACAGTATAACAATTATCATGATGCTTTCCACTAAAAACACATTGGTGCACTGAAATGCATCAAGAATATCAGAACCCATAGGCCACCAAGGTAGTATCAAATTAATGCCACATAGGAAAATAGAGTAATGTTGGGGAAATACAGTTTCTTAGGCATTGTGAGCTTACTTTTTAATATATCCGTTTTCCTTTGAATAAGGTATTGCTTTATTAGATTTGGGGCATATAAATATTACACCCTCACAATCTCAACCAAACACAACCAAGTAATCTTACATACCCATATATTAATCTCACATTACCTTCAAGAATATAAGCATATTTAAGTATTTAACTGAGGTGATGTTACATTTCATGCACGAACTGCACATTATGACTTGTTTGGATGGAGGGTTCAGTAGGCGAAGACTTGGAAAGTCTTGGCCTAAGCCTTCACTGATAGAATGTTTCCAAAAATGAATACTCCGTATAATGTTACATGATCGATCACCTACTATATTATACATTCAATTTGTAAAAATCTCAAAATACAGATTTAGCCTCCAAAGCTCTCACCTAAAAAAAACCATCCAATAAAATCGGTAATTATACATACATCTACCTCTACTATTGCTAACTAGGAAGCAGCAAGGGTTACCAATAATTGAAAGAAATGGAATTAGGGAATAAGTTTAGCAAAACTGGTTTCAATCCTATAATTCAACAAAACACAAACTATAAAGCACACAACTTTTTTAATCCAGGAAGAAAAAAGAAAAGTACCCTGATTCGAGCTGTGGCATCCTGACGGGACTCGAGAAGCATGGCAATGTCTCTCCTCATCTGCCTCACCACCACTTCCCTCTTGTTCCTCAGCAGCTTTATCCTTGCCGTCGTCATCCTAGCCATTGTCTTGCTGGATTTCAATTTATATACACAAATTTCACAATTAGAAAGAAGGTTCATGGTTTTATCGAGAAACTGTTGAGTGTCATTTTGGGGGGAAAGGGAAAAGAAAATCAATTTTTGATTAAGAGGAAAAGAAGTACGAAAGAACCATTTGGAGGAGTTGAAGCCGCGGTGGAAGAGGGAGAGGATCTTCATGGCTTTCTTCCAGTGGGCTACGGCCATGGCTGCTCTGCTAGAATGTGAAGAGGAGAGAGAGGGGTTTAAGTATTAGGGAATACTATAACGGTCGAAATTTAATGTTTGGATGCAAGAAAAAGGAAAAACACAAAAGGAGCAAGCTTTGGGCGGAGGTTAGCACGACATTTTTGCCACCGGACAACATTGAGGGAAGAATGGAAGATAGATCCGTTAAAGGGAATTAGGCTACTTTCATTAACGCTACTTATTGCATGTTTAGTAATTGTGATTTGTGAATGGCTGGCTACTACACAAAAGGGAGTAGCTGTTATATTATTTTATTTTATTTAAAAACAATTACAAACTCTATAACATTGTTTAAAAATTGTTTAAGGTTTTAAGATTTGTTGTGACACAAATACCCGAAACAATAGTTTTATGAGTTTTTTATACTATGGGTAATGGTTAATTTTTAATGACTAAAAAAATCTCAAAAGAAAATGATTGTAGATCTATGTTAGTATACCGATGTCCCCATACATCTTTTTAAACTTAAAAACTATGTATACTTAACTTTAGTGTCTATTTGAGTCATCGAATAAGTGAATCGTTTAGTATTAGTATGATATGGTACTGTCACATTTCAAAATGAAGCAGTAACAAATGCGTTTCATTCTAAATCAAACCAAAATATACGGCTGAAACAATCACAATACAGTATTGAGTTTAAAAAAATATTGAAATGTCCCAAATTGTGCTCACGCTGGAAGTGAAGAAGAAAAGTAAATGGTTTTGAAGGTGAGCTTTATTTAAACATGGTTAAAGGGTCAAATAGGCCTTCAAACTAACTTAAAAAGTGCAATTCACCCTTAATATAGGAGGCTCTGTCCGGCCGTCGCCAATTGGAGCGGTTCCCTGTGAAATTTGTTGATGATTTTTTATAGCATCTTCTTCATTAAGTCTAGTTTACACATACCAAATTTCTGAAATGTACTGTGCTATTTAACTGCGCAGTTATCTTCAAAAATTCATTTAACTGTCTTTCTGATTGAAATGTTAGTTGAAATTTGGTATAAGTAAACTAGACTTAATGAAGAATATGCTCAAAAAATTTCATCAAAAAATTTCACCGAGAACCACCCCAATTGGTGATGGCCGGACAGAATTTCATATATAAAAGTGAACTGCACTTTTTACGATAGTTTAAGGGCTTATTTGATCCTTTAGCCTCATCTTTAAACATTGATTCCGTTATTTTTCAAAAAAGAGAAAAACATTGATTCCATTAAAGAAGGCCACGTGTGCAATTATCATTTTGATAGGTTTTCATTTTACTTGATGTGAATTGTGAAATTCCATTTTACTTATCTGAAGCAATTTCTTTTGACTGAATTGAGTGCTGCTATCTTCACGAGTCTAAATTACTTATCAGCGCCCAAAAAGTGTTGGGAGGAAAAATGGCTAGCGGGATGGCAAGAAATGAAGTGTTAGTAGCATACAGAACGGTGTTGAAAGCCACTCGGAAGACCTTCGCGGGCGACACTTTGATGCTCCGGGAATCAGCAGCCGAGGTGAGGAAGAAATTCGACGAGAACCGGCACGTGAAGTCAGAGGAGGAGGTCAAAAGGCTTCTTGAGGACGCACGGGAAGCTTCAACCTTCATCTCCACCATGATCGTCCAAGCTCAACGCACCGATAGCGGCAGTTTTGGTAAACTCTCAATGACTCAATTGCAACCCTTTGAATTTCACATACACATCAATACACAGAACCCCCGCTACCTGTATGTTAAATTGTCGCAAAGGATGCATTTTTCTGATGTTTATCCAATTCCATGATTTGATAATGTTGAGTTTTTTGCGTTACAGCGGTGAAGCCAGGAATGGAGCACGCAGGGGCGACGCTTGAACTTCCTTCAGAAGAAGTTCTTAAGAAGGTCGGTTGATGATGATAAGATGAGCATACACGAGCAGTAAAAAAGGATCATTCTATTCTGCTGCAATACCCTTTTGCAAATTACTTTCTTTTATCATTGACTTGATTTATTTGAGCTGTTCCTGTTTTATATGTTCCTTTAAAGAAAAGGCTCCCCTTTTCACTTTCTTGTGTTCAACAAACTTGATGTCTCTTCTTGACCGAACAAGGAGTCAAGGACATATTCATGATAATTATTATTATAGAAGCACTTCTGAGAAGTAAATCATGCTACCGTTCATTTTGTTTATGTCTTACTCTCTTCAACTTCCTTTCAGTGTACCGATGCCCAGATTTTGATTGGCTAAATTGGCTGAGGAAGAACTTGGTCTTACATTGTTCATTGATAACTTATGTTTATACACTATACAGTGCACCATGGAGTAGTTGTTTTAAGTAGATCCTGTGGGCAGTGGCGGATCTACGCTCAGACGATATAGCCCACACTGAAAATGCAAAAGAAAATCTAAATAATCTGAGTCTACGTCTGAAGAATTTACTTTGTCATAAGCTCGAGGCTTAAGCAATGGGGCAGGGAACTGTGGCAACTCAAATGCCGTAGGTCAATTAGTCATTAACCAACTAGTCATTTGAATTTGGAAAGTAATTAAGCAAAAAAATCTGATTAAGGGAGTTGCCGCAACCCTGCATATCCGTACAGAAAAATAGGCTATTATTGATGTGGTGCCTTTTATGGTGGAGGTTAATTTTTGCTCTATTTTTAATGTTCTTTCGTTGTATCTGATTCAATAGGCAGTAAAAAACAATTTGACTGCAGTTTCGCCTAGATGATTTTTATAGCATTTTGTTATTTTTTGCAGACAGGCCAATGAAAGAATCTAGAAGGCTAGACATGAAAGTGCTTTTCATTTATAGATGCTATATCTGTCTAACCTTAGTAGTTAGGAGTTTGTCCATAGAATGTTTATAGAAAATAATTGAAATTTTAGTTTTTAGATTTGACTTAATTTTCAAATTTATATATTTTGATCTCTTTTAGATTTTTGGTCCGCACTCAATTGACGTGCTAGATCCGCCCGTAGGTGGGGTATCTTCATAGTGTCAAAAGTAGATTTTTGGTCCGCACTCAATTTTCAAAGTTATTTCTCAAACTCTACATGTTACATACTTCAGTTTCCTATACTTTTCTTCACTCATGTAGTCATGTACATGCATCATAGCAGCTTCAAGAATCCAAAGTTCTTGACCTGACATGCAGGCAACAATGAAATTAATGATCCAACAACTGGCTCATCATCATTTTCATTTACCCCAGTGCCACAAAGGCTCCCACCTACGGTGGGGTAAGGGGGGGTCGGATGTACGCAGTCTTACCCCTGTACTAAAGCACAGAGAGACTGTTTCCGGATGACCCATAGTGAAAATCGCGTCCAAAATTGCAAAAGAAAAGGAATTACTAATTCTATTCAGAAAGATGGTTTAGGAGGGACACTCTTATGCGAATCATATGTTTGAACAAATGCTCCAAACCATTTTCAAGAATTTCACTATTGATGTCCAGAGTCTCCAACCTTCTCTGTGCCAAATCGAGTTTTTCCACTCGTGCTTGTGATAGGTATCGCAGATAGACAGAACAATTTAAGTAAGGGAAATGAGTAATATCTATAATAAGCAAGTTTCAGATTGTATTAATGGCAGAAAATAGATGAAGAGATACAATCAGGACATATTCGAGAGTGCCCTACCCTCCAAAAGACTTCCCAAGGTCTGCCTGCCTATTCTCTCACTCCCACTTTATTATTTATATACGGCCCAGCCCATACAATAGTTCCCCCTCTCATTTAGACAGCCCAACCCTTCTCCTCTTATACACCTTATCAAAGTACTTGACGTTATTAATATTATTATTATTATTAGGCCTTATGCTCATAGTCAAGTCTTCATCATCACTCCCCCCTTGAAGATTCACCTTGTCCCCAAGGTGACAATTGGGAAACAGTGTCTGCAATCTGCTCACAGATTCCCAGGAGTCCTCAAAATCTGGCAGCTCCTTCCAGTGCACCAGTGCTTCTCTCTCTCCAGCTGCATTCACCCTAATTCCCAACACCTTTTCAGGGGTGGCCTGAAGCTCCCACTCCTCAGAGAAGCATTTAGGTAATGGTTGGCAGGGAATGTTAGGTGCTACTGACTTCTTCAACAGGGAAACGTGAAAGACGGGATGTACTGCACAATCTTCCGGTAATTTCAATTTGAAAGCAACAGGATTGATTTTCTCAATCACCTCAAAGGGTCCATAGAACCTTGGACTCAATTTCTGGTTCACCCTTTTTGCCAAGCTTTTCAGTTTGTAGGGTTGAATCTTTAAATATACTTTATCCCCCAACTCCAGTTGTACATCCCTTCTTTTTCCATCTGCCTGTTGCTTCATTTTATTCTGAGCTGTTGATAATGTCTTCTTTAACTCGTCTAGCATTCTGTTTCTTTCCGCAGTAAGTCTTGATACTTCTGCATTGGCGGTTATAGTAACATCCCCCCGAATGATGATTGGAGGTTCTTGACCATAGAGAGCTTTGTAGGGAGTGTTCTTGATGGAAATATGATAGTTCGTGTTGTACCAGAATTCTGCCCATGGGATCCATTTCGGCCACTGTTTAGGCTTATTCCCAGTGGTGCATCTAAGGTAGGTTTCAATGCATCTATTCACCACCTCTGTCTGACCATCCGTCTGTGGATGATAGGCTGTACTGTATTTGAGTTTAGTACCAGCCATCTTGAACAGCTCAGACCAAAAAGAACTCATAAAAATAGCGTCTCTGTCTGAAACAATAGTCTTCGGAAACCCATGCAATCTAACTATCTCCTGCACAAATATTTCAGCCACCTCTTTGGCAGTATAAGGATGTCCCAGAGCAATAAAATGTGCAAATTTAGTTAGTCTATCCACCACCACCAACACTGTATCCTTCCCGTATGCCCTAGGTAAACCTCCAATGAAGTCCATACTCAAATCTGTCCAAATCTGACTTGGAACTGGTAGAGGTTGCAGAAGGCCCGCGGGATTCAAGGCTTGATATTTATTCCTCTGGCAGGTTTCACAACTCTGAACATATGCTTGAATTTCTGCCCTCATTCCATACCAATAAAACAGATTAGCTATTCTTTTCATAGTTCTGAAATAACCTGCGTGTCCACCAGTGCTAGAGTCATGAAACTCCTTCAATATCACTTGGATTCTGGAGGAACCTTTAGGTATCACCAGCCTTCCTTTAAAATACAGTAACCCCTTGATTAATTTGAAATCTGGCTGAGCTCCCGGTTGTCCAATGATCTGTTGAATGATAGTATTACACCTTTCATCTTTTATAAGCTCTTCCTCTAGGCCCTCCCATTCTTGACATGTCACCATAGATAAAGATTCCAGACACATCTTCCTTGAGAGGGCATCAGCAGCCTTGTTCTCTATGCCCGGCTTATATTTAATTACAAAGTTATACCCCATCAATTTGGTAACCCATTTCTGTTGTTCTTCACCCATCAACCTCTGCTCCGTTAAAAATTTTAGGCTCTTCTGGTCCGAGTGTATCTCAAATACTCTTCCTAGCAAGTAGGGTCTCCATTTCTGAACTGCCAGAACTATGGCCATTAACTCCCGCTCGTAAACAGACTTGCTCTGATTTCTAGGGGACAATTCTTTACTCAAATAGGCAATGGGTCTACCCTCCTGCATTAATACTGCCCCTACTCCTTTACCCGAAGCGTCTGTCTCCAGTACAAATGTTTTATTGAAATCTGGAACTCTTAATACAGGCAGAGTAGTCATTGTCTTCTTTAGTACTTCAAAGGCCTCTGTAGCTTTCTGGTCCCACGTGAATGCTTCTTTCTTAAGGAGCTGAGTCAGGGGTGCTGCAATCTTACTATACCCCTTGACAAACTTTCGATAGTATCCGGTCAACCCTAGGAATCCCCTGAGTCCCTTGACATCCTTAGGTACTGCCCAATTTAGCATGTCTGCAATTTTGGAAGGATCTGCTGCCACTCCTTCTCCGGAGATTATATGCCCCAAATAAGATAATTCAGATCGCCCAAAGCTGCACTTCTTCTTGTTGATATACAACTGCTGTTCCTTGAGGGTCTGTAGAACTGTTCTTAGGTGTCCTTGATGCTCTTCCATGGACGGACTGTAAATAAGGATGTCATCAAAGAACACTAAAACAAACCTTCTTAGATAGGGTCCCAAGACCTGATTCATGAGAGCCTGGAAGGTTGAGGGTGCGTTTGTGAGTCCAAAAGGCATCACAAGGTACTCATAATGTCCTTCGTGCGTTCGAAATGCTGTCTTATGCACATCAGATTCCTTCATCCGAATCTGATGGTACCCTGACTTCAGATCCAGCTTAGAAAACACCTTAGCAGTACCTAATTCATCTAATAACTCTTCTATTACAGGAATGGGAAACTTGTCCTGAACTGTAATTTTATTCAAGGCCCGGTAGTCACCACAAAATCTCCAGCCTCCTTCTTTTTTTCTGACCAACAAGACGGGGCTGCTGTATGGACTGGTGCTGGGTTGGATTATTCCTGAACTCAGTAACTCCTTGACTATAACTTCAATTTCATTCTTTTGATAGTGCGGGTATCTGTAAGGTCTAATATTGGGAATTGTTGCTCCTTCCTTGATATTGATAGAATGGTCACAGTCCCTCCTTGGAGGTAGACCTTGAGGAATCCGGAATAATTCAGCATATTCTTCTACCATTGATGTCAATAGATTCTCCTGCTCCTGATTCCCAGTAACTTCCAGAGGTTGCAGATCACAAGTGAGATAATAGCCTTGTCCTTGCTGTTGTATTGTTTTGACCAAAGTTTTCAAAGATACTTGAGACTGACCCAAAGTGGGATTCCCAGTTAATCTCTTCTCTTTCCCTTCTTCCTTCCATCTCAAAATGAGTTTCTGGAAGTTAAATTTAACTTCCCCCAACAAAGTTAACCATTCCAACCCCAAAACTATATCTGTTCCCCCTAGCTCAAGGATATAGAAATCTTGAGTTATCACATAACCCTGCACCCTCAGTTGTAATCCAGTACAAATACCACTATTTCTTATTTTCACTCCATTCCCCAATTCCACCTGAAACCCTCCAATCTGTTTAAAAGGTAATGCCAATTCCTTTACTAAGCTCTGGGATATGAAATTGTGAGTGGCTCCACTATCAATTAAAATCACCACTGATCTGGCCTCTCTCTCTTTAATATTTCCTTCCATCTTGAATGTTCTCCGAGTAGTTATCCCTTCCTTACTCATCACCGACAGCTTCAATGTTTTGTATTCCCCAAAGTGTTCTTCCTCCTCATGGTGTTCTTCCCTTGGACTGGCCGACTCCTCAGGTTCTTCTTCAGTTGGATCAAGGAGCACAAATTGGTAGTGTTTCAATTTGCATATGTGCTCTTTGTTCCATTTATCCCCACACTTGAAGCAAAGTCCCTTTTTGCTTCTTTCTTCCAATTCAGTTTGTGAAAGTCTCTGGCCAGATCTTCCACTTGTATTGATGTATCCTGTATTCCCAACCTTATTTGCTGGAATACTTTTCTCTGCCCCAAGTGGTGCACTGGAATAGTTTCTAATTCTTGTCCCCTCCATCCCGTTCAGTGGTCTCACAAAGCTACCACCCTTGTCCTTCCAACCCCTTTTGTCTTCCTCCTTGTATTTTTCCCCTCTCCAAGCCTTGTTTCTCTCCTCCAATAACAATGCCCTGTCCATGATCTCTGCCAATGTTCCAGAATGATATAATTTAAGATCAGCACGTAATTCCTCCTTTAATCCATTTAAGAATATCCCCTTCAACATCTCCGGATTGGTATTTTTCTGGGACACAACCACCAATTCAAATTTCTCCCGATATTCCATCACACTTCCTGTTTGTTTCACGCTTAACAAAGGTCCAAATGGGTTTTGCACCATCTCCGGCTGAAATCTTCTAATCAAAGCTTCCTTAAGCTCCTCCCAGTTGCTCTCAACAGTTTGTTCCTCCCACCAATGAAACCAGTTCAGTGCTCGACCCTCCATGGCCACCATAACAACAGGAACTCGGTCTTCATACGTGATGTTGTTCAATTTAAAAAACCTTTCCGCTCGAATAATCCACCCATAAGCTTCATCACCACTGAACACTGGTAAATCTACTTTTCTACCGGTTTTCAATAGAGCATCCTTATCCATATTCTTAAATCTGGAGTTCGCCGATGGAGTTAGATCGAAATTACCTCTCGTAGCTGAGGAATTCCGACTCTCTTCGTGGCTCTTCTTCTTAGGTGATCGCGATCGCCCTCGATCGTGATGTTGTTCCCGATGCGTCACCAGATTTCGTAGCTCATCCATCCTCGCGTCCATCCTCGCATCCATCCTTTGTTCCACGTCTAGCATCCAGTTCCGCATCTCGTCGACCATCGATCGCAGATCCTGGACGTTGTTTTCCACGGATTCCACTCTGTGTTCCATCCGTCCTCTTGTCCAGGTCATTCACCGGTCTTCCAGGAAGGCGCTCTGATACCAAATGATAGGTATCGCAGATAGACAGAACAATTTAAGTAAGGGAAATGAGTAATATCTATAATAAGCAAGTTTCAGATTGTATTAATGGCAGAAAATAGATGAAGAGATACAATCAGGACATATTCGAGAGTGCCCTACCCTCCAAAAGACTTCCCAAGGTCTGCCTGCCTATTCTCTCACTCCCACTTTATTATTTATATACGGCCCAGCCCATACAATAGTTCCCCCTCTCATTTAGACAGCCCAACCCTTCTCCTCTTATACACCTTATCAAAGTACTTGACGTTATTAATATTATTATTATTATTAGGCCTTATGCTCATAGTCAAGTCTTCATCAGCTTGCTTGTCAAATTTGTGGACAAGAAGTAAATCATTCAGGGAAGCATCCATTATCTCCATATCACCGAGGCTGTCGTCCCTTTTACCATGATGGTAATTGGTCAATCCTCCTTTCTGGCTCACAAGCTTGGAAACCAATGTCCGTCTACCATGCTTTGGTTTCAAGGTTGGTATGGAAGAAAGAAACATCACAATGTACTCAAATGTAGAAACCGAAACAAGACTTGCTTCCAGGAGGACTCTGATTATGTTAGAATCTGAACGGGAAACCGTTCTGTTATCAATTTGCTTCAACACAGTGAGTGTCTTCTCAATCTCCTTGTGCACCTTTCTTCTTGAACGGGCGTACAAATCAATCCCACTCTCAAGGTTCAGATGATCTCCCCCCTTGCTTCGTCTGAAGACAGATTGGAGTTCACGGATGGCATCTTTGGACATCATTACCATTTCTCTGGTGTTGCTGCATATATCAATGAATCTCATGGATCCTTCCAGCAACCGATTGACCAAACGTTCATTACGGTGTTGGAGAAGATGGCTTTGAGTGATGGGAAGTGCAAGAAGTTGTTCTATGCATTCATAGAGCTCTACAAGGGCATGCAGAAGTATGTATACCTTTTCTAACTTTGGAGAAGATGAGGGTGATGATGACTCCCAAGATTTAATCCTGTTCAGAACTTGTTCAATCTTGTTTGTGCAAGGGTGTGATGTGCAGGGGAAGCTAACAGAACGGGCATGGTAGCAGTTAAGTGACTTTGGTGATGAAAGAATAACCATCCTTCTGATTGAGTAGAAGTTCATAAAAGGGTTTGTATTGGTTTTGTTGGCAAGCATTTCTGCTCCTTTTATACACACACAAAAGATACATCTGAAGAAGACAAACGGCAGGTAAAATGCATTTTCTTGTTTTCATTTTTTATTAATTTTTAGTTTAGTAGGCTTCGTGACCATCACGTTAGCATGTGAAGTAAATGCATGTGGGGTTTCATTTGCATGGGTCTATAATCTTGACAAGTTTTTGAAAAATGGGATAAACCTTGGTGCATGAACACGAAACACAACCAACTGAAACATAATTTTGAATTGAAAAACTGGAAGTTTGCTCTAGATTCATTTGTTGGTGTACACTTTCTGTAGAGTTTCCGAAATTCAAGAACGTTGCTTTCAAAGAATCTTGCTTCGTACTGGATGAATGTACCATATCAAATACTGGACTCATCCCAAGAAGTGCCTCGTTTAGATATATACGAAGTATATATTATGTTTAATTTGTTTGGGACTCTTGGATACATTGTATGAAAAATTGTTTGTTTGTTGTAACCACTTCTTGGGTTTTTTTTCTTAAAATAAGACAACTTATTTGTGACACATTTGCACCCATGTTTTGCAATTTCATATAATAATAAAAGCTTAATAATATTTGTTGGGCCAAACAGCCTTTCACTTTCCCAACCAATATATCTTTGTCAGGGGCATTAACGAATGTGAGCTGAGTTCGAAAATCTCGAGTTTGGCGAGATTTTGAAATAGGAATGTTCGGGTTCGAGCTCTAGGCCTGACGAACTCAAAAGATGTGCCCGGCTTTGCTCAATTTACGTTCGACAAATATGCTTGAATTAAGGATTTTATAAGATAAGTTCTTTTATCTTTTTATCTCTTTATTTTTTATGTTATTTTGATCTTTTACAGAGTATTTATCTTTACCTTGTTCATTTTATCTTACTATATCTCTTTATTCTTCTTATCTTTCTTCTCTTTTTGCCTCCGATATCATGGATCGATTCATGTTAGCTGACCCCAATTTTTTTTGGGAATTAGGTTTGGATTGTCCAATAGGCTCGATAGTTCATTAACTCAACACTATGATGCTCGAGTTCGACTCTAATAATTGTTCAAACTTTAAATGTGGTTCGTATTCTCGCTAAGCTTGGTTCGTTGAGCTCAAACACGGTTCGTTATAGGCAATTGCCAAATCAGGTTCATTAATCTCGTCGGTTCGTTAACAACCCTGCTATTATTATAGGGCCACAGGCCACAGCCAGTTCAGGTTTATGAAAGGTTCATTCTCCCAAAAAGATGTCGGTTAAGTGTACTACGATAAACTAAGAATGACGGCCCTTCCCAAAGCTGTCTGGATAGGAAGAACCTCTGACACAAAGTAGTGAAGAAGCATATGGGGTCTAGAGAGATCATGAGGCATTTCCAAGTCCCAAGATACAGAAAGATGTTATGGTAGTTAAGAAAAAAACAATTTGTGGATTTTTATAATGTGTACACGAGGTGCATGGTCTCACTTTGTTCCCAATGGTGGCTCCAGCCAGTTCATTCTCTGAATAATCAATTGTTATTTGTTGTGAACAGATACAGCTAATGTGCTTGTACCTGATAAATGCACCATCCCACTGCTAGATGTATTTACTACCTTCCCAGTTTCAACAATTGCATTTTAAAACGACTAAATTGCAATTCTAGTCAATTATTGCAGATCTAAGTTCTTGTCATTTGATGCATCTTCTTGATTCTTCGGATCTAATCTAGTTATATAAGCATCACGATGCTGTGTTAAGGGGCCGTCATTAATGATATCATTTAAACCTCTCGTCCATGATCTGTTTTTAGAATAGATCTTTTTGTACACAACGCTTACTCAAAGTGTACATATTGAATCCAATTCAGATGATTTATTGTCTAGTTATTATAAAGAGATTTATCTAAAAAACTTGTACATTGCTATGAATAACATTGATTTGTGCACCTCCAAACAACTATTGTCTGGTAGAGGTGGACTCGGGCCGGTTCGGGCCCGGTTCGGGCCTAAGCCCGGCCGGGCCTCGGGCCAGAAAACTAGGGCCCGAGCCCGAACCGCCGGTGGCCGGTTCCAGTTCCGGTTCCGGGCCAAACCAAGCCGGGCCGGGCCGAACCGGTCCATTTTTTTTTTATTTTGGTTCTCCTATTTAACCCCCTACCCCTCCCCCTCAACCCCAAACCACCCCAAACCAGCTCAAATGTCCCAAAATACCTAATCCAACCCAAAACTTAAAAAAATTTCAAAAAAAAAAAAAAAAAAATCCGGACCGGACCGGGCCCGAACCGGCCGGGCCGGTTCACCAAAAGTAGGGCCCGAGCCTGGACCGCCCATCACCCGGGCCGGGCCAAACCGAACCGCTGGACCCACCGGGCCCTGGGCCGGGTCGGGCCAAACAGTAACCGGGCCGGTTCCGGGCCGGGCCACCCGGCCCGAGTCCACCCCTATTGTCTGGTGTCTCCAACATGAATTATTATGGATTTTAATAGAATTTTGAATTCCGTCATAATTTGTGTGTCCCCAATATAAATTTCTATGGAGTCATTGGTGTTCCAGTCATTCCATGGATTTCAATTATTAAATTTTGGGATATATTTTAAATGATTTTGATGGAATTTTACATACCAAAGATTGCGTGACCCCTCGGATTTCGAAAGATTCGGATTTCAAAAGTAAAGAAACAAACTCAAAAGGACATATAAACACTATCATAGTGTTGTATTTTCCGGCTTGCATACCATGGTATAGAAAGTTTCCGGTGTTGGTCACCGGCAAAGAGAGCCGTATGAACACTACTAGTTGGAGTTGTTATATATGGCGGTACTTGTGATATTTCAGCATGGGATGCGTTTTATCTGGCAGTTTTATGGATGTTTAATACTCTTGGTTGGGTTGCTTTTTATTGGCATTGGAAACACATAACCTTATGGCAGTTTTGTCGAAAGAGACGTCCACCAACATCAAACCTATTAAAAAAATTATTTTAAATGCATATTATATATCAATGAAGAGAGTTCATTTAGCTTATGATAAAAAACTTATCTCTTTCGACTATTTATTTATTTTTTTGATCATTCTTTCGACTATTTATAAAAACCAAAACCAACAAAACAAAGGTTCCGTTGAATTTCAAATATGGAATTTCACCAATAGAATACACCGGCTTACTTCTCACTTGAAATTGCACAAAAAAGATTATTTATCTCAAAAAGATTATTTATCTCAAAAAGGGTTACGTAAGATTATTTATCCGGAATATGTATTTTCCGGACCAGTTAACTTGCAAAAATCATTTGACGACCTTCCCGATTGAATTTTTGGCTGAAATTTGGTATGGATGAACTAGACTTGATTAGGAACCTACACAAAAAATTTGAGCAAAAAATACCACCGGAAAGGCTCCCAAATGGAGGAGGCCGTACGGGGCTCCGGTCAGGTATACCTGACCGGAAGACTACTCTATATATATATAGGAACACTTATTCACAAAAACATTCTTTACTCGAACTAACTAGTTTCAACTTAAACTAATACTAAAATTCGGGATGGAATAAAAGATATAGTATTTACCGAGAAACGGATTTAGTTATTAAAATATTAAAAAATAATAAATAGTTTTTTATGTCCACGTCATAAACTTTGAGTAGTGCTACGCTTCTGGCAAAGGGTCACATAAAGGTAGGCCCTCCCTATTAGAGGACATATAATGATGCAATGGCTACTGCAGATAATTAGACGTCCACCTCCAGATAATTAGACGTCCACCTCCAAAAAAGAAAGACATCAAAATATTATATTTTCTTGTTCCTTTTGTAAGTGGTGGAAGCTGCATCACCTACCTATTTTCTGTTTTTTGTTGTTCACTACTTTAGTCACCTGAGAAATCCCTATACATTGACATGTTGTGCTTGTGTAACCAAAGCTCGATCGGCTAAGGCCTAAGGGTTATACATGAGAGGAAGAAGAGAAGTAATCGGCTTTGCCTAACAAAATAGAGTTCTACAAGTACTAAAAATCATTAAAATCCACACAATTCCATCAAATTGAAATACATAGAATTCTACTCGAGTTTTACACAATCTATAGAATTCCATCAGGTTCCATAAAATTCACAATCTTTAAAAATCAATCAAAATCAATGTTGGGGACACCCCTTAATTTGAAAATTCACACAACCAACCAATGTTGATCAAGTTGTATGCATAGAGACAACTACCCCTTGGTTCCATTTATGAATTTTAAAATAAAGTTGCACTTGTGTTTACATTTACGCACTTCAAACTAAAATTATAGAGTACTTTGAGAAGGTACTTAAAGTGCGTTTCTTTTTTTAAATCAATTGTTTTCAACATTACGAACTTTTATTATTAAAAAAATTATGTTCATTTTATTATACTTGTATAGTTGTATTTGTTAGTCTTAAGCTAGAGAATAAATACACATTCAGTTAAATGGTTTATTTCTATATAATTGCTCATCTAAATGTAATTCTTTTCAATGACTATCAGTTCTCTCCAAGTCCTCCATTCATTTTGCCTTGTCAAAAGTTGAATCCAAACATGATCAAATGGGATTTGCCATATCCGATCCTCCAAATTTCTGGAGATCATAGAAAGAAGTGGGGTGATTAAAGAGTTAATTAGGATAGGGTGGATTAGACCGGTTAACGTTTATATTCGTTATTTAAAAAAAACGTTTATATTCGTTAATTGCACCCCCTCCAGTGTACTAGCCTTTGACCCGAGTCACTTTGCTCACCATCTTTGCTAATGCGACACAACCAAAACTTCAATGTTTATCACATGAGTATTATAACTTTAGATACTATCATCACACAAGACTGATAATTCACATTGTTTTCATGTACATTATTGTTATGAAATTATTCGTATATCAGACGCGGCCCTCGCATAATATAACATATGCAGTCTTGAAGGTCGTTGCATACAATTTTTCATTTTATTTGTTGTGATTGAGTACACAAGATGTTTTTATTTTCAGGTGGAAGCAAGAGTCGCAGTGTATGGAGTTTGAGCAGAGCAGTCCAAATTGTCTCCATAGGCTATGCCGAAAATGTCGCAATAGCGTTTGTAGAATCCAACGCGGTCATCGGCTTTATCCTTCGCACCGCCACTACCACACTCAACCCCACCATTAATGATGTTAGTGACCAGCCCATAACCCGGGACACGACCGGCCGCTGTGTCAGTGGCAGACGGTGTCCATTTACCGGTCATCACGTCGTGGCAAGACGGCTTTGCACCCTGAGGTGTCATCCAGAACCACAATGCTGTCTTGAAGGACACGGTCGAGTCTGTGGCGACTAGGTCAGGGTTACTTATAAGATCATAGCCAAGTGCCTGTCCTGCTGGACCATAGTTGTAGTTGCTGCCAAATTCCAACATCCAACAAATTGAAGTCATCATGATTGAATTATGTTCAAATTCAAAGTAACTCTACTTTTTTCTTGTGTTACACATCTTTTGAAATCATCATTTTAAACATATGTCTAATACTAGTATATCAAGATTCAAACTAACATATATACGGATTAAGAGTGTATGTCATATAAATGGATGGAACTTCAAATCTTAATATGAGCATTATAGCCTATCAAGTTTAAGCGAGCAATGATTGATAACGTCTCCAAAGTAGTATACTACTTTTAATATCAGACATGTTAAGCTATCTAATACAACTTGTAGTCCAAATATATTAGGAGTCCAAAATGTTAATGTGGACATTTCGGACTCCTAAATTCGTACATTAGGAGGCTTTTTGTTGATTGTTTTCGTATAAACGGAGTTCATATTTAAGCTTTGTGACAATGTGGATGTGAATAGTCTTAAGGTTAATATTTAAGTTATGAATCCTGGGCTACATTCTAATATATGAATAGTTGAGGTGAATTACTTACTAAGAGATTTGAATAGGACCACGCCCAAAGTACTTTTGGCCAGGAGCACAAGACCAGGCTTGAGTGACGTTGCAGTAGGAATCTGAGGTGTTTTCTCTTAGAAAACAATACCCCCACGCATATCGACCATCCGGTGCTGTATCCCATCCACCTTTTTTTGTTTACACAGTTCAATAGTAACAAATCAAATATATAGCTAAAACAGGTTAGGATTACTGAAAAATTTATGTCTACTCGGTATTTGTACAAAGATCAAGTGATTAAACGATTGGGTCAGTATAGGTAAAAAACCAAGTAAATGTTAACACATGACGGGTTCAATGTTTTTATCAAATTTGATGTGGGTCAGAGCCTAGTGATATAGTGATCATATATGATACTTATATATTGTTCATCCCCTATGAGTTATGAGTCTTGGGTAAGTTATCCAAGAGATTTTTTTTTGTATCACGCTCCTCTCTATTAAGGCTCTCCATCATACTATTGAAATGAGTTTGTTTGGTGTTATATTAAAATGAGTATAATGTTTATAATAGATGTGTATTGACCTTAATGGTGGATCTTGAAATCACATGTTGGGTGTTCCAAATTAATCTCCCACTAAAGTATTGGATAATGATATTTTTGATTTAACATTTGATGATATGTAACTTGTTCAATTAGGATGTTTTCTTTTGGACTGAAATTTGTTGGTCTGGTCTGGTCTGATCTTGTCTAGTCTGGTCTGGTCTGGTCTGGTCTGGTAATAGGGACGTAGCCAGGAATAAAAGTTGGATTGGGCCGGTACAAAGAATTCTTACATAAAAAAGTGTACACATAAATTTTTACATTAAAAATATAAGCAATTTTGAAATTTGGGATGAGCCGTGGCCCGGTAGGCCAACCCTCCACCTCCACCCCTGTCTGGTAAACGTCTGGTCTCTGTGTATTTTATAACTACGGAAGTCAAGTCTGGTCTGATCTGGTCTGGTTTGGAACTGAAAACAGTTCAAAAGAAAACGTCTTTGCTATTATCTTAATTTTATATATTTTCGTTTTGAAAATAGTAGAGTACAAAAAGTCGCGACTGAAAAAAAGAATGATGGTATAATACGTCACGTATGTAAGAAAAGTCAAAAAGTCAAAAAAGGCAACGAACCAGTAGTCTCGTGGGAGGTCTGGCCCAAGAAAGCGGCGACTTCTCTCTTAATCGTGTCCGAGTCTCCGGTCGTCCCGAATTCTCCGTAAGATTTCACGGCGGCGATGAACGCATCGTACGTATAAAACCCTGGCGCGTGGCAGCGGGAATCGTCTTTGTACTTCAGCATCTCGTCGAAAACAGACTGGCTGATGACGCCGCTAATATCGCCGCCGCCGGCACTGGGGGGCGTCGGAGTAGCGGGCGGAGGAGGCGCTCCGGCTCCGGACGACCAACACTGGCTCTGGCAGCCGGAACTCGGAGAACAGTATTCCGCGGTGTTGCCGCAATAGCCGTACTGGCTGCAACAATTCCCGGCGGCGCATACGGCTCCGCCGGCTTGGCTTCCACATTGTTGTGCGTGGGATGCATTTACGAATAATAATATGAATATGCAAAATCTGATGGCCAACCTCATTTTCTTTTCTTATGTGACAAAATTCAATTTACTTCCTATATGTGGCGGAATATTGGATATACATTATATATAGAGCTTGTGTTTGACGATTTGGGAATAGCGGGTCATGTGGATTCAATTAGCGGGTTTGACACTTGACTAGTGGAATAAGTTAACCGGTTGTCACAAGATATTTGGTAATGTAACTATTTGTCCAATTAGTAGAAAACGTCATATTTTAAAGTGTTAATCCAAAACTCTCATATTTACAACGTTTATTTTTTTCAACAACTCTGTCTAAAAATGGTAGAACCGAACATCTATTTATCAAACACTATTTTCATTTATCCAAAATGTTAAAAGTGATCAAACCGTCATTTGTTGGCTGAAAAGCCATTTTCCAAACACCCCTATATTCTCCCTCTATTCCAAATAAGTTTATGCCGGCTTGGCTTCCACATTGTTGTGCGTGGGATGCATTTACGAATAATAATATGAATATGCAAAATATGATGGCCAACCTCATTTTCTTTTCTTATGTGACAAAGTTCAAATTACTTCCTATATATGGGGCTTGTGTTAGACGATTTGCGGAAAGCGGGTTATGTTAGTTGATTCAATTAGCGAGCTTGGCTGGCGGAATAAGTTGACGGATTGTAAGAAGATATTTGGTGCCCGTTTGGTAGCACTGTTATTTGGCTTATCAGCCAACTTTTTCACCAAACACGTAACTTTTGATTTCATGCGTTAAAATGTGTAATAATAAGAAAAAATAAGGCTGGTGTTACTTTTCTGGCTGTTTCGGCTGAAATTAGCTATTTTTACATATAACTTTTTCTTTGTTTTATTAATAAAATATATTTTAAATTTAATTTTTTCATAAATCAGAATCAGCCAATACAGCCACTTAATCTAGAACTTCATAAATTTCAGTAGGATCAGCTGATTCAGCCGATTTCAGTGTTACCAAACGGGCTCTTGGTAATGTAACTGTTTGTCCAATTAGTAGAAAACATCATATTTCAAAGCGTTAATCCAAAACTCTCTTATTTACAACGTTTTTTTTTTCAGCAATTCCGTCTAAAAACGCTAGAGCCGAACATCTATTTATCAAACACTATTTTCATTTATCGAAAATGTTAAAAGTGATCAAACTAGGGGTGGACCGGGACCGGTCGGACTGGCCCAGTGCCCGGCCCAGACCGCCACTGTGCAGTACCGGACCGACCCGGTTAACCGAGACCGGGCCTGGGGCCCGGACGGGGGTGGGTGGGGGCGGGTCACTGTCTTAAGGCTCCTTAAAACCAGCCAGGCCAGTCCGGGACCGGTTCGGGCAAAAAAAAGTATTCTTTTTTTTTTCGAATGGATTGGGGGGTAGGCGGGTTGGGTGGTTTGGGGGTGTTTGGAGGTGCGGGGGGGGGGGGGGGATAGGAACAAACAAGGAAAACAAACAAACATGACCCGACCCGGGCCGGTACCGGGCCTAATGCCCAAAAAATCCGACCCGCCCAAGACGCAACCCGGCCCGATCCCGACCCAGGCCTGGTCCACCCCTATATTCTCCCTCCATTTGTTGGCTGATAAGCCATTTTCCAAACACCCCTATATTCTCCCTCCATTCCAAATAAGTTTATGTTTGACTTATTTTTGTGAAAGTCTGATATTAAGGTTTAACTTTATTTTATGTCAGAGGGTGATAAGCTCGTATTTCAACACGCATTTGATGCGTGTTGGGGTTGGATTTTATGGGTTTTCTTTGCTTTAAGGCGTTGCAAGTCTCAATTTTAGCTCAAGTTATGTTTACCAGGCGTTGGTTCGAATTTTGTTGCATTTGGAGTCAAATTGAAGAAGTTAGAGTTCGGCAATCGGCGCTTTAGAGGCAATTGGTGAAGAAAGAGCATTTAGATCGACCTCATATGCACCCGGGAGCGTTTGGAGCAAGAAAACAAGAGAAAAGAGCGAAAAATATGGATGCACGATCGTGTGTCAGTTACAAAAAAATGAGAGCTCACTGCCTGCTACGCACGATCGTGCGTAGCCAGGGATGCACGATCGTGCGTAGCCCCGAGTTACGCGCAAATTATTCCCACATCGGCCAGAATTCAGAATTTTTCCCCTCTTTTCTATAAATAAGGCCCCCTCACCCTTTTTAAGGGTTACGAACATTACGGAGAGGCCTATGGACGAATTTATTCATTGTTTTACGCTATTTTACTCCAAGACCCTGTGATTATTTGTAAGTTCATCTTTTTAATTAATGACAATTTATTCTATTCATCCCAATTCTATTGATTCTTCAATTATGAATTGTGAGCAGTTTAATTAGGGATTTGGGGTTGATGAAGGGGTTAATCATGATTTATGGCTAGATTCTTGATGGATTAATTGCATGAATGCCGTTTAATTTGTGTGTGAATAATTTAACTGATATCTCTTGTAACCTAGAACACGCACTAGAATTACAATTGCTTGTAGAATATGTTAAGAAAGATCTAATTTATTCTAGGACACATTCACACACACTTAATCGTTCGCTAAGAGATTAGTAGCGATTAAGGGGCCGTAGGCTTGCTCATCTTGGCAATAATTTAGGATCTTGTCGCATGAGAGATCATCCCGGTCCCCTAAATTATTGTACTCTACGCCGCGAGAGCGGTAAGAACTTAGTAATGATTAGCTAGGCTCAATTAAATTAATTTCATGTAATTAGGTCTGTTCTGCCAGAAATCTGGTTACCCAGGAATCAATCCATGTTCTCTTCGTCGTTAATTAGAAAGAAACCAAGCTTTTAGTTTATCGTTCATTCGCATTAGTTTAATTTTAATTCACCAATCAATTTCGCACACTTGCATTTTTATTTTATTTATTTTCCTTTTAATCGCTGAATTTAGTTAATTCTTGATTCCCTTTTTCCGTCCCTGTGGAGACGATACTCGTACTTTTCACCACTATTCTACAATCTTTTTAAGTGCGAGAAAACTCACATCAGAGGGCCATCGTCTATCTATCTCGTAACAAGTCACCCAGAGCTCAACCTATGCCCCAAACCCTAGATTCCACAGACAATGGCACCGAAGAAGGAAAAGGCTCTTCAAACCGCCTCCAAGCCCGCCAAGACCGGTGGTGGCAAGAAGAAAAAGAAGAAGTGGAGCAAAGGAAAGCAAAAGGAGAAGGTGAACAACATGGTGCTTTTTGACAAGGCTACATATGAGAAGCTCTTATCGGAAGCTCCCAAATACAAGCTCATCACCCCTTCTGTCCTCTCCGATCGTTTAAGGATTAGTGGATCACTTGCAAGGAGGGAAATCCAAGAATTGATGGAAAGAGGTTTGATCAGGATGGTGTCTGCTCACGCCAGCCATCAGATATACACAAGGGCTACAAATACATAATCTTTTTGCAATTTAGCTAGCATGCAAAGCAAGTGTTGGTTACTTGTCAGACTACTGTTTTGTTTTTTATGTTGAATTTTGTGTTGCTATTCCCCTAAACTGATGATGAGATTGATGATGAGATTATTGTGCTGAGCATTTGGTTTTCACTTGTGTTCGTTCTCAAAATTTCCTTTAGAGTTCAATCATCTCTAACAATGTGTCTGATTGCAGCGCGATGCTGTGAACGCATTTTGAATCAAAAAACTTTATTTTATGTCAAATCAAATACCCTCATTCGTGAATTCTCTTCTAAAATTTACTTTTTATCCGTTCCAAAACAATTTTCATTTTTTTTGGCAAAAAAATCTGGTTCATATCATTTTTTACACAATTTTACACATTTATCTTTCTTCTGCACAGCTCTTCATCACACAATATCAACTATTTTAATTCTCACATCAAATTTAGTTTGGAAGATAATTTAGAGATGCGAGAGTAATACGTGTAAATTTGGCAAAAAGAAGAGAGCAAGGCAAATTATATTTAAACTCTCGTTTTATCGAAATTATAACCTCATTTGAGGATATAAAAAATGGGAGTTTTTTCAGGACCGATGTGGTGTATAGGTGTTTCTCTTTATTCAAAACTAGTATAGTACCCGTGCATACGCACGGGAAAGAGCAGTTGGTGCATATATTTTTATTCATGTTGTAATTAAATATTAAAATTAAAATAACAATTACTTTTTTGGATTCTACATTTTCAAAAAATAAGAGTTTAATAAGCGAATACCATAAAGTGTAAGCTCATACAATATATATTCAATGAAAAAGTATATTAGGAAAAATTAATTGACACCATTCATTAGAATTTGCTACTTATTGATTTTCATGATTAGATTAAGTGAGTACAATAAGTGAGTGGCATAAAGTTTAAGTGAGAACATTAAATATTAAAATTAAAGAATATTAGTTAAATAAGACCTTGTCACTCATTAGTAAATTAGTGCTAATATATGAGAGAGAAAATTATCCATCGTAATTCTTAGCCAACTTATCTTGTTATACCTAAAAGAATTACATATAAGAAAAAATTATCCCACTTAATTGTTAGGCAGATCATCTTATCTTATCTTATACTTAAAAGCATTACATATGAGAGAGAAAATTCTACCCATTATTTATTAGCTGACTTATCTTATATTGCGTACTTAAAAGAACTATGATAATTCTCCCGCTCGACTGTTACCGAACTTATCTTCTGATGCTTAAAATCACTACATATGAGAGACACGATTCTTTCGCTCATTTATTAGCAAGTTTATCTTGTCATGTCTAAAAAGAGTACATATGAGATATAAAGTTTTCACGTTCAATTGTTAGTCGGCTTATGTTATACCTAACAAACCTACATATGGAAGAAAAACTTTCCTGCTCAACTGTTACTCGGATTATCTTACATACTTAAAAAGAACTACACATGAGAGAGAAAGTTATATATCCCTCAATTGTTAGCTAGTTTATCCTCTTAGCTTCTTATGTCAAAAAGCACTACATATAAGTGACAAAATTATCCCGCTCAATTATTAGTCTTCTTATATAATGAGCGAGAAAGGTTATTCCACTCAATTCGTTATCCCGCTCAATTTTTAGAAATCTTATCTTCTTATACATAAAACTCAATTATTATTAAGTTTATCCTCTTATGCCTAAAATTCTTACATATAAGAGAGAAAGTTATCCTGCTAAATTGTTAAATTGTTAGTCGGCATACCTCATACCTAAAAACACTACATATGAGAGACAAAAATTCTTGTGCTCAATTGTTAGCCGACTCATCTTATACTTAAAAGAACTATATATGAGAAGAGATAAACTTATTTCGTTCAATTGCTAGCAAGTTTATCTTCTAATAACTAAAAGCAGTATATATGAGATATAAAATTCTCCACTCAATTGCTACCCGTTTTGTCTTATACGCAACAACAATATATATGATTCAGAAAATTCTCTCTCTCAATTGTTAGTTGGATTATGTTTTTATACTAAAAAGCATTGCTTCTAAGAGAGAGAAATCTTTCGCTCAATTGTTAGATCGCTTATAGTTTAATCTTTCTTATATCTCAAATGAGAGAGAAAATTATCACGCTCATGTAAGCCGGTTTATCTTCTTATACTTAAAAGCACTATATATGAGAGAGAAAATTCAGCCGCTCAATTGTTAGCCGGTTTTTCTTATACTTAAAAAGACTACTTATAAGAGAGAAATTTATTCCACTCAATTGTTAGCCGCGTTAGCTCATACCTAAATGGCTAAAAATACTATATACCATTTTATATCAAAATACTATATACCAAACCTATATATCAAAATTCTTATTTACACACCATTTTATAAATATATCAAAATAGATAATAATATCAGAATATCATTTTATATCAAAATATATATATAAGAAAGGAGACATATCAACAAAATACCATTCTATCAACCATCCCTATTTAGATCATATATTAGGAGTTAATTTTTTATTCAACACGGAAAAAACCCATTTTGAGGCTGGAAAATAAGTTAAAGAGAAAGAATAATAAATTGAACTAAACTTAGAAGTTTTATTTTATTAGCACTTTGATTATCAATTTCATTTGCTAATTTTTATTCTCGAGTAACGAAATTATGAAGTAATAACATTTGTAATAGTTTAACGAATGGAGTAGAATAAAAAAAGAAAATAACATAAGATTTTTATTAATAGTAGGGTAGATGAATTTAAATTACTCATCATCTTCAATTTAATAGAACTAATTAGATTTCATTTTCTATTTTTTTTAAATCAAACCAGTGCACAACAATTTAGTATTTTCCTTAAATAAATTTAGTATTTTTAGATTTTCCCCTTTTTATGGTCTGATTTTGATTTTAGAGGCCGTTTAGTAGCCTGATAATGGTGGAATTTGTTCACCGAAAATAACAACAACAACAACAACAATAACAATAACAACAACAACAATACTCCCTCCATCCCATAAAATTCTTATTGATTTGACATGGATCGAAATAAATGAATCTTAGCCAATTCCTATATTAGGAATCATCTGACACTCTTTTGTAAGGCTATCTCGATTGTATGTACAGAATTGGAAGTTCGTAATAATAACCAAATTCAAGTTTTTTTTTTGTATTTTTGAATCATTTACATATTATAAAGATATTATTTCAACATGTTCATTTTTAATGAAAGAGATTCCTTAATGAAATGTGATTTGTTTGTCCAAAAGAAAAAATATTCTCATTTGTTTACTTTTAAAAGGTCATTTTTTCAAAAAGCCCTTTTTATTAGCCAATGATCTATTGTTACTTTCATGTTCTAATTTTGATATTTAAAACCAGTTTAGTAACACTGAAATTGGCTAAATCATCCGATTCTATTGAAATTGATGAAATTCTGAGAGAAGTGGTTGAATTGGCTGAATATATTTATTTATGGATGAATTTAATTTAAATTATATTTCATTAATGAAGTAAATAAAAAACTATATGACAAGTAGTTAAAATTGATTCTGTACAGTAACTTCAGTCGAAAATTCTGAGAGAAGTGGTTGAATTGGTTAAAAAAATCAATAAAGCCAAACTTAAATAGATCAAAGCAGTTTAAAATAAACCAAAAATGATAAATCAATATTTTTATATTTGCCCCCTTTTTCTTAAAAAGAAAGAATGATAATTGTAGGGTTGATGAATCCAAATTACTCATTGTCTTCGATTTAGACCAACTCAAAACAAAACTAAATAGACCAACTCGAAATTTTATTTTATTAGAACTAATTAGTGCACATCAAATCATAAAATACTTTAAGAATATTTTCTTAAATAAATTTAGTTTTTTTAATTTTTTCCGTTTGGGAATTTTGTTGAATTTATTGAAATGGATAAAATTTTGATTATAATGGTTGAATTAGTTGAATCTATTGATTTATAGATAAATCTATTTTAAATACTTTTATTAATGAGATATAGAAAAACATTATATAAAAAGTAGCTAAAAATGGATAGTTAAAGTAACTTCAGCCAATTCAGACAACAAAATAGATTATAAAATGTACTCCGTATATAGAAAATTTTAAGCGTAATTATAGAGAGTGTTAATAAATTATATTTTTACATATTAAATATTGATCTCATATGAAAGATCACAAAAAGTTATGAATTTTGATATTTTTTTGTAAAAAATGGAACAAAAATGAAAAAGTTATTGCAGTTTAAAGAAAAATTGAAATTTTTTATAGTTTGGGTCCCACCAATGCATCTCTCTAGTCTCTACGGTTGCTCCTTCCCATTCCATGGAGAGTCGTACATTGAAGCAAAAATACACACGTGGCGTTGCTAGAGAAAATGAGTGAATTGAGGAGAGCTTGACACATAGGATTCATTAAGGTTAAAATCGTCTTTATATGACCTATTATATAGCTAAAATCACTACGTATTGGAGACAAAATTCTCCCGCTCAATTGGTTTAGCCGTATTATCCTATACATGATATAAATGCACTACGTATGAAGAAACTATGAAGAAACAATTCTCCCAATGAATTGTTAGCCGTCTTATCTTATATCTAAAATCATTACGCATGAGAGAGAAAATTCTCCGCTCAAGTTTTATTCGGCTTATCCTATATCTAAAAGAATTATATAATAAAAAAACATATTATTTACATAATATATTCTTTAGATAACAAAAAATAAAAAAAAAATGTGTATGAAAGACTTATATTGCCTGCAGAATATTTGACACATTAGAAAATATTTCTTTCTTTGTTATGGAATGAGCCATGTTGAGGTTAGAAAATAGAAATGTTTTTTAATAAATCTTAGATTTGGTTTTCAATTATATATATGAGATATTAATGTCATATAAAAGATCGTTCAAAATATTGAGTTTTGATGGGAAAAGGGGAGTAAAATGTGTAATTGATGTTTGTGCAGAGGAGATCAAAATAGGATGAACTACGGATTTTTTACTTCAAAAAATATTGACAAAGTTTTAAGTCACATATCAAAATTCACAATTGGGGAGAGGCCATGTGTCAGTTTAGAGGGTAAAATGCTATTTTAAATATATGTTTTTAATCTCAGGCCAAATCAGACTTAAATATAAAAGAAAAAATAAATAAGACAAACCCGAGTTGAATTAAATAATACGGAGTGGTAAAATTGGTAACTTCTTATCGCAAACTAATCAACAAAAGAGTATCATAAATGACCAAAAACTAAAAAAAATTAATTGAAATGTTTTTAATATCATACCAAACCAAACTTAAATAGAATCGAATAAAAATAAATAAATTAAACAAACGGGATCGCATCATAATAAAATAATAGTAAAATTGGTAACATCTTATCACATACTAATCAACAAAAGAATATCACAAGTGACCAAAAATTAGTTTTTAAATGAATTGTTTTCCATCTGAGATCATATTAAACTTTAAATTATAGACAGTTCAAAAGAAAACAATTAAACAAATTAGACATCAAATCAAATTAAGATAATAATAATAAAATTCGCATGTTTGGGAAATAGATCAGATGTAAACAAACTAAATAATACGTAGTAAAATTTATTCCATTTTCTGTACTCCGTATTAATTTTGAAAAAAAGCTCATAGATATATATACGCAGTAGGTTTTCTATTAGCTAGATAAGGAGTATTAGAATTATGATATTATTATTATAATTATCATTATTAGATGAAGAAAAAACGGACTTCAAGAGTCAGTTATAGAGAAGGAGTCGGGAGTTTGTTTTGCATTGCATTGCGATTTTATTTACTCCTTATATATAAAAGAAGCAGCCACGTGGCAATAATATGTTAAGGGAGTAAAACGTGGGTATATAGACACGTAGGATTAAGGAAGGACAAAATTGTAATAATTTAATGAGCTATTCGTTTTCTTATATATAAATAGCAGTCCGTATACCGTGCAACCGGTGCATGGTGAGCACCGTACTCCCAGGGATAAAATTCGCGTGAACAGTACCCTTGCATTTGTCTCAATTTTTTTCGTGATGTAAATCCTTTGTTTTGATATGTAACTCACGCTATTGTTAAATGTAAATACAGTGTATTCAAATGTAACTCATCGTAGTGTAACTCACATTATGGAAAGTGTAAATCATGTGTAAACAAGATGTAACTTGCAGAGGAAAATTCACATGTAACTCACTCTTCAGAAGATGTAACTCGCGCTTCAAAATATGTAACTCACGCTTCAGAAGATGTAACTCGCTTATAAAAAGGTGGAACTTCAATTATTAAACAGACACATATATAAACATACATATAAATTGTCTGATCATTCATGTAAGGTAAATAAAAGCAAAGATCACTTCTGCCAGTAAAGAAGACAAGCCATTGGTGGAGAATTAAAGATTATCATGGGCACTAGCTAGTTAACGATCTGCTTCCTTCTCACGTTCAGCAACAAGGAGCATCGTTGCTACTCATGGGCACCAGCTGGTTAACGATCTGCAACAAGGAGCACCGGTGCTTTCTCGTTCGCTGGATTAATGGAATAATAGTTGAATCCTTTTGCCGGCTTGTCTTGCTTCTTGCGTCGCTGCGTAATAACAAAGTCGGCGGCGCCGGTGAACTATACGGAACAAGCAGTCCCCTTTTTAATTAATAAAACGGTGCCGTATTATGACCAGACATACCATGCGCATGGTATGCCGGTCATACGGTATAATTTGGCATAAATAGAGGTCAGGGTGAAAAATTATATACCGAGAATATGCTTCCACATAAAAGTTAGAAAACAAAGCTCCAATCAGTGTAACGTCGGCCAAAGATAGGCTAGCTAATTGGGTTGATTGTGTTATTTATTGACGGAAGAAATTGTTAGCTGATTTTGATTATTGTAGCGATGATTTTACAAATTTTGCACTTCAAAAAGTAAGAAGACTGTTGGAGGTATTGGTCCTACCAAGGCCTCCCTTCCACTTTATTTGTTGAGGCTTGCACCCTATTGTTTTACTCCCACTTTGGTACCTTTACCTTGGTATTTTATCTGATCAATAACATACCTATTTGAGGGTTGACTTACCCACTTGGCTGGCCCCTCTGTGTTCTGTCCGCTGCATACTTCACTTGTCTTGGCCTATGCTTGTGACTTTCCTTTGTCTAAGATGCATGTGAGTGTCTTTTGTATTGACCTCACCCGTGACTTCCTTGGCAGCCTATTAATGGTCTTTACTTCTTCCTTGTGAGACTCAGCCTGCGAGAAACACTTCTATTGAGAGCAATGCTCCCTTCTTCTTCTTTCCTTTGTGTGAGAGCTGAGAGAGGTCCTAAGTGGAGAGTTAAAAATAGAGTTGTGTTGTAGCTTCCTCCTAGTGTGGTGTATGTGAGTAGTGTGTTGAATAGACCTGAGCCGGAGACGGAATCCATACCTTACAGTGGTATCAGAGCCGGAACCGCCGTCTGCCGCCGTCCGCCGCCGTCGCCGTCGATTGGAGCTCGCCGAAGGTCAGCCGACACTCTGGGCCCTGCCTTCGTTCGACGCTGGTTACTGAAATCAAGCTCGCCTGAGGTTCTTCGTGGTTCACTGCCCGGCATCGATTCTGGAGACCAAAGACGTCGTTGAACTGCCGCCTGGAGATTGAGTCCGCCGCGGTGGTACTAAAATCGCCCGAAGCTCAGCCGTCACTCGCCGCCTCAGAAAGTTGCTAGTCGGAAATTGTCTGCCTGGAGCTGGTTCGTCGGGTTTTCTCGTGGCTGGAACCGTCGCTTGTCCGTCGAAGCCATCACCTGCAGTCGTTGTTCGCAGAGGACGAAGCGACGAAGAAGACTGACACTGTTCATACGCGTTGGACCCGTCGATTGCTGGAGTTAGTGTGTTGAGGCTCTGGGCTATTGGGCCTTTATTTAAAAGCTGCTGGGGTGACTTTGGCCTGGTTGGCTACTTTTGGAGCTGAAGGAGCTACTGGACTGGGCCATCTGAACTGGAGCTTGGACCAGGCTGGACCTGCTGACCTGGGCTGGAGTTGCTGGACGCCAGTCAACCGCCACCGGTCAACGCCGGTCAACGGTGGTCAACGCCGGTCAACGGCAGTCAACCCCTCCAGAAAAATCCCAATTTTTTTTAATTTGGGTAGGTAAGGTCGAAACGCTCTCCTAGGGTTTCGCGAAGGTAAGTTTTCGATAAACTTCCTATTTATTTTATTCCGGTTTTAATTTAATTTATTCCCCCTCCCCGCGGGCCGCCGGTTGATTTAATCCCGGCCGCCAACCCCCCAGGTACGTACTAAACTTTCTCCTTTGTGGTAGACTGTTTTAGTTAATTAATTAAATTGCTTTGTGTTATTTAAATTAATTGTTATGCGTAGGGGTGGTTTATTGGGTGGTAGGGGTAGAATTAATTAATTTTAATTTTCTACCTGGAATTGTTTAAATTGCCAAAATGTCCAATATTTGCTATGTGTTGCATGCTGCCCGGGGTTATTAAAGTGATTACTTTATAGCCCGGGTTGGATTGTTTTCTGTCAATTCAGTCTGTTTAGCTTTGTGTTCCTTTGTGGTTGATACCATGGCTGCGAATCAGTATGGTATGCTTCCATTTAATGGAAAAACAGATTTTGATATTTGGAAACAGAAAATAAAGTGTGTTTTAATACAGCAAAAAGTTTTCAGAGCTGTCACTTGTATTTTCCTTGAATCAGAAGATAAGGCTAAGCAAATTGAAATGAACGAAACTGCTTGTTCTACTATTTACTTGAATCTGTCTGATTCTGTGCTTAGGAAAGTGGGTATTCTTGAGTCCGCTAAGGAGTTGTGGGAGAAATTGGATAGTCTCTATACTGATACCTCTTTACCAGGGAAGTGGTTCTTACTAGAGAAATTCTTTAGGTTTAGGCTTGACCTGACTAAGGATATAGATGAGAACCTGGATGTGTTTAATAAACTGATACAGAATATCAAACAGGCAGGTGATAAACACATAGATGATTACACTCCCATAGTATTACTTAATGCCATTCCCGACTCTTATAATGATGTTAAGTCCGCTATTAAGTACGGTAGGGATGAGATTTCTTTAGACATTGTGGTGAATGGGTTAAGGAGTAAGGAATTAGACCTGAAGCATGCTAGGGGTAGTGCTAGTCAGTCCAGGGACTCCGGTGGGGCTATGTTTGTTAGGGGTAGATCTAAGGGTAGGTCTAAGAACTCTAAGCAAAATAGTCAGGGTAAGAACACTAGTCAGCCTGGGAGGAAGAGGAGTAAATCTAGGAAGAGAGTGTGTTACAATTGTGGTAACACTGGCCATTTCATTAAAGATTGCCCCCACCCTAAGAAGACCGAGCATGCTAGTGTAGATGTTGATAAATGTGACCTTGGTGATATTTTGATGGTTTGTGACCATGTTAATTCTGTGAGAAATTCCCTGTCTGAGCATGAATGGTTGATTGACTCTGGTTGTACCTATCACATGTCCCCCTTTAGAGATTTGTTTTCTACTTATGAATTATGTGATAGTGGCTACGTTTCCTTAGCTGATAATAAGAGATGCAATGTGCTTGGTGTTGGTGATATATGTCTGAAATTTTCTTGTGGCTCTGTGTTTACCATTAAGAATGTAAGGCATGTCCCTGATTTGTGTCATAACTTGTTATCTGTTGCTGCTTTGGAGAGTAGTGGGTTACAGGGAAAGTGGGGGAATGGTTGTATGAAAATCCTGAAAAACTCGCTTGTTTTGTTTAAAGCTGAGAAGGTGAATAACCTTTATGTGTGTCATGCTAAGCCTTTTGCCGAGTCTGTGAATGTTGTATGTTCTGATAAGACCTCTTTGTGGCATAATAGGCTAGGACATATGAGCAATAAGGGTTTAGATGTCATGCGTAGGGCTGGTTATTTTGGTAAGGACTCTGTGACTTCTGTGCCTTTCTGTGAATCATGTGTGCTAGGCAAGCAGCATAGAGTCAGCTTCCCTCCTTCCTCTTACCCTAATCTGTCTAAGTGTTCGTCTGTGCTTGAATATGTTCATGCCGATGTTTGGGGTCCTGCCAGTGTTCCTACCCACGGGGGTAGGAAATATTTCCTTTCTATTATTGATGATTTCTCTAGGAAGGTGTGGGTTTGCCTTTTAGAACACAAGTCTGATGTGTTTGTAAGGTTTAGGGAGTGGAAAACCCTAGTTGAAAACCAAACTGGCAGGAAGGTTAAAACCCTTAGGACTGATAACGGGTTAGAGTTCTGTAATAAGGAGATGGATAAGCTGTGTGTGGATTGTGGGATAAAAAGGCACAAAACTGTGCCTTATACTCCCCAACAGAATGGGATAGCAGAGAGAATGAATAGGTCTCTGTTGGATAAGGTTAGAAGCATGTTAGCTACCTCTGGTTTGTCTAAGAAATTCTGGGGTGAAGCAGTCACTACTGCTGCCTATTTGGTTAATAGGTCCCCGTCTGTCCCTCTTGGTGGTAAGTGTCCTGAAACCGTCTTTACCGGTAAGCCTCTTGATCTGTCTAACCTTCGGGTGTTTGGTTGTGCAGCGTATGCACATCAACAGGGTGACAAGTTGGATC
The DNA here is from genome assembly GCA_945859915.1 of Cuscuta epithymum. NCBI lineage: Eukaryota > Viridiplantae > Streptophyta > Magnoliopsida > Solanales > Convolvulaceae > Cuscuta > Cuscuta epithymum. Next base: position 1,230,156 of record CAMAPF010001048.1, on the reverse strand, counting down.
CTAGGTCTAAGAAGTGTGTCTTCCTAGGTTATCCAGAGGGGGTAAAGGGTTACAGGTTATGGGATAGGAACCAGGTAGGCTTTAAAGTGGTCCTTAGCAGAAATGTGGTGTTTAATGAAACTGATTTTCCTTGCTTGACCGAGTCTGCTTCTAATCCTGAGTCTAGGTCTGATAGTACTCCTAGTGAGGTGGAGTCTGTCCCTGTTGCTGCTAGTCCTTTATCTGTTGATCCTGTTATCTCTGATGATATTGTTATGCATGATTATGATTCCTCTGAGCATGATAGTCCCACCACCTCGAGTGAGGTGGAGCAGTTGCATGATACTGAGCATGATTTGCATGATATGGGTGCTGAATCTGATTTTCATGATAACAATAATTTGCATGAGTTGCATGTGGAGCCTAGTAGTGATAATTTGCATGATTATCAACTTGCTAGAGATAGGAGTAGAAGGGCTATCAGGAGAACTGCTGATAGTATGCCTGATTATGCTTTCATTGTGCATGATACTTCTATGTTTGCATTTTCTGTGTTTGAATCCCTAGAGCTGAATGAACCCAAGACCTACCGTGAAGCCTTAGGTTCCAAAGAGTCTCAGAAATGGATTAGTGCCATGAAAAGTGAGATGGACTCTTTGAGAGTGAACCAGACTTGGACCCTTGTACCTAGACCCCCCAACTGTTCGGTAGTTGAGTGTAAGTGGTTGTTTAAGGTTAAGGAAGAACCTAGTGATGTTAGGTTTAAGGCTAGGTTGGTTGCGAAGGGGTTTACTCAAAAAGAGGGGGTAGATTATGCAGAAATCTTTGCTCCTGCTGTTAAATTCACCACTATTCGTATGATGCTTGCTTTAGTTGCTCACCATGACTGGGAAATGAAACAGATGGATGTAACTACTGCTTTTTTGCATGGTGAATTGGATAAAACAATTTATATGACCCAGCCTGAGGGCTTTGTGGATCCCAAGAGAAGTGAGCATGTCTGTTTGCTTAGGAAGGCTTTGTATGGCCTGAAGCAATCCCCTAGGCAGTGGAACATCAAATTTGATAAATGCATGATATCTTTGAAGTTCCAGAAATCTGTTTGTGATCATTGCCTGTATTTCAAAAATACTTCTTCTGTGCCTGTATTTTTGTTACTCTATGTGGATGACATGCTGATAATTAGTCCTTCTCTGAATGCTATTAAAGATGTGCAGAAATGTCTTTGTGCGAATTTTGCCATGAAAGACCTAGGTGATGCCAAGAGGATCCTAGGCATAAACATTGTTAGGGATAGGAGTAAGCGTACTCTTACTTTGAATCAGATTTCTTACATAGAAAAAGTTTTGAGTAAATTTAATATGTTATCTGCTTCTCCTGTTAATGTCCCTATGGCATCTCACTTTGTGTTAAGTAAGGACCAGTCTCCCAAGACTGCTCCTGAAATTGAGAAAATGAAATCTGTGCCTTATTCCAGCGCAATAGGGTCGGTGATGTATCTTATGGTTAGCACTAGACCTGATATTGCATATGCGGTTAGTTGCTTGAGTAGATATATGTCCAACCCTGGTTTGCCCCATTGGAATGCTCTTAAGTGGTTGCTTAGATATCTGATTTCTACTGTGAAGCATGGATTAATTTTCTCTAAATGTGCTAGTGGTATTGAATTGATTGGTTATGTTGATTCTAACTATGCAAATGATAGAGATAACAGGAAGTCGACCACTTCTTATGTTTTTACTTTGTGTGGCTCTTGCATTAGTTGGAAGTCTCAACTACAGCCTATTGTGGCCCTTTCTACCACTGAGTCTGAGTATGTTGCAGCCACAGAAGCGTTTAAGGAAGCCATCTGGCTCAAACGCCTTGTCTCCGAAATTGGGTTTCTCAAAAAGGGAGTTACCATTTTCTCGGATAGCCAATCGGCTATCCAACTTTGCAAAAATCCTGTATTTCATGATAGAACTAAGCATATTGATGTTAGGTTCCATTTCATACGTGATATTGTTGATGCAGGTGGAGTCAAGCTGTGCAAGATCCCGTCGGAGTTTAACCCCGCGGATATGGGTACCAAGTGTCTTTCTGCTGAGAAGCACTTGTCCTGTAAACGCGTGTTAAACTTTGATTGTGGATAACTGTGGGTTGCCTAATAAAGTGTTTGCCCGTTGTGTCTGTTGATATTCCGGGTGACCCGGCGATGATGAGTCTTGTCACAACCTTGTATTGATACTCTACACCACCTAGGACCAATAAGGTGGAGAATGTTGGAGGTATTGGTCCTACCAAGGCCTCCCTTCCACTTTATTTGTTGAGGCTTGCACCCTATTGTTTTACTCCCACTTTGGTACCTTTACCTTGGTATTTTATCTGATCAATAACATACCTATTTGAGGGTTGACTTACCCACTTGGCTGGCCCCTCTGTGTTCTGTCCGCTGCATACTTCACTTGTCTTGGCCTATGCTTGTGACTTTCCTTTGTCTAAGATGCATGTGAGTGTCTTTTGTATTGACCTCACCCGTGACTTCCTTGGCAGCCTATTAATGGTCTTTACTTCTTCCTTGTGAGACTCAGCCTGCGAGAAACACTTCTATTGAGAGCAGTGCTCCCTTCTTCTTCTTTCCTTTGTGTGAGAGCTGAGAGAGGTCCTAAGTGGAGAGTTAAAAATAGAGTTGTGTTGTAGCTTCCTCCTAGTGTGGTGTATGTGAGTAGTGTGTTGAATAGACCTGAGCCGGAGACGGAATCCATACCTTACAAAGACTATTTTTTAAGGAAAATTCTACGGTAACTATATTAATTTTCAAGGTACCGGTACACATATTTTGAAAGCTAATCAAAATAGATTATGGTGCCACGTCACCCCCTATATTAATATACTCCGTAGTAATTTGTATGGATTAATTCTCTATTACGGGAGGCCGGCAAGGCGGCAAACCCAAGAAGGGTGCAGAGGGCGTTGAAGCACCGTTGCCGCCGAGAGATGGGGTTAGTGAGAGAGAAACAATCATTCGGATGATTTTTGCCGGCGTGGACCTGCTGGTGTTTGCCGAAAACCGTTGCCGGAGCCTAGAGAACCGCCTGTGCGCTTCAAGAGAAAAGTCATCATTTGCAGGCCATCGTTGAATCGTTGATGGCTGGAGAAGGGAGTTTTAGATGGGGATTAGAAAATGCTTTGCTTTGATCACTGAGAAAGGACGCCAATGCACCGTAAGAACTCACAGCTTTTGCCAAGGAATCAAAAGGAAATACCTCGAATTATTTAACTTGATTACGGAGTACTTTAATAATATAGTATTTTATTAGTTTACACGTGTAGTGTTGTTAATGGGCCATCAAACCAAATGTACGGTACACTTCTAAATAAGAGAGGTACCATAGAAAGACCCATTTTTTAATTGATTTTTGGATTACTTATCCTCGACGAATCACGAAGTACTATTTCACAAAAACTATTACATTTAACCTCCTCTTCCTCTATTTTTGGGTCTATTTTTGGATGATATGTTCTTCATCGATCATCATCATCCATTTCTCACGATTCAATTTTGTCCATACTCAAAATGATTAATTTCCAACGCCCAAACTCACCACCAAATTCATTCATTCATTCAAATATGAATTAATGCCAATCAAATTAATGTATGTGTTATGTAAATTTGCACTAAAGTTTATTTGTAATAATTTCACATTTTCATCTTTATACTACGGAGTATCTTTGAAAGAAGAATCCATGACTCCACCCATCAACGGACTAAAACTCCCAAACTCAATTCATATGCTAGATTTGTCAGTTGTCACACACAAGTTTTTAATGTGGGATTAGGTTGGCACTGGAGGACCCTTATCAAGGTATTTTGTCAAACCTTCATCAGGCACTATTTCGATCCCAAAAAGTACTAATGGAAAGAGAGAAAATGCCGAGAGAAGTCATTTTCTTTTTGTTTGGAATTACATTAGAAAATGCACAAGGAAATAGAATGTGATTATTAGTTTTCCAAATTTTTACATCTGTTTCAATTGCTTAATATTTATAGAAAACATATAATTAGGGCGGATAAGTGCAAACAGAGTTTATTGTGCAAATATAGGTACATGCGTCTTTACGCTATTTGTATTGCATAGTAACGTCCAAATTGTTGCATATTATTCTCAAATGAAATAAGTAATTGCATATTAACGTTCAAAGTGATACATCGGGAAAAAGTTTGGTTTTATTACCAAAAAATGATGCGTATAGTATTTAGATTAACTCATCCGATGACCAAATGAGTTTATAGTTTGTAAATTATGAAGTGTTTGAATTAGATCCCTTATCCATATAATGAGTATTTATAACAAATGTTCTCATAGTTTCTGTTATCTTAGCGGCACTTGAATGTATGGTATGGTTGTTAAACATTCGTATTTAATAGTACTAGTTATTTATGTGAGATTGAGGTTAATTGCAACTATATACTTTTATTTCATGTCAAATCATGTAAAAGTAGATAAATATAAGGATAATATATTTTAAAGCTCTCATTTTAATAGAAATTAGAACTTCACTTATAAAAATGAGAGTTTCTTTTCGAACGGTTATGATGGAAATTTATAGGTTTTTAATGTGGGATGTGGGATTAGGTTTCACTGGATAGTCTGGATTCTTATGGAGGTATTTTATCACACCTTCAGGCTCTATTTGAATCCTAAAAAGTACTGCGGAGTAGTAGTGAAAAGAAAGAAAATGCCAAGAGAAGTTATTTTCTTTTGTTTGGATTTACTTAGAAAATGAATAAGCTAGGAAATCGTATGTGATTATTAGTTTTTCAAATTTATGCCTCTGTTTGGCTTGCTTAATACTCCCTCTTTCCCCAATTAAGTTTTTGGTTTGACTTCACACATATTAAGAAAATAAACTTGACTTTACTGTGGAGTGCATTGTTTTGCACTGTTTAAACACTGTTTGGCACTGTTTTGTACTATTTGACACTGTTTTGATGTAGATAATTTGCCAAATAAGGAAAGTATTGAAGTGTGAACTTAATTCAGGGACTGCCCAAAAAGGAAAGTGAGAACTTAATTGGAGGACGATGGAGTATTTAGAATACATAATTACATATAATAATGAATATATAGAACAAATGTTTCTATTATCTTAGCAATACTTGAGTAGTTCATAAACATTCGTATTGAGTGTATCCAACCGGTCATGTTTCACCCATTTATTTGTAATAAATTTGTGTATGAGTGAGTAATCGGAATATGAGGCATAGAGCAATCACCGGATTGAGTAGTTTGAAGATGTCTGGGCTATTTTTATTTGATATTGTAAAATTGTGAATATGAGTAACATTAATCAATCCAATGATTACAATTTGAGATTTACAATTTATTAAAGCTACTAGCCTCCCATAATCCCATTCCTCCTAACTTGGGCCAACAAATTGTCCAAATCAAAATACGGGTACTTGCTACAATGGAGAGAAGTTTGAACTAAAATGGTCATTATCAAATGTGTTTAATTTATTGGATAATTAATATATTAAATTATTTAAAATCCAACTATAAAGCTACATTATTGAAATGCTTGGAGATGAAATAATTGCTTAATAATACAACTAGTGAAAATGACATTGATACTAATGTATACTATCGGTCTATCTGAAATGCTACGGAGTATTAGTATTTCCAATTGGGATTTGGAAAAGATGTTCTTATCTACACGGTATTAGACCAAACCTAAATAGATTTGATCTTTTCATATCAGTTTAAATAGATCAGAACAGAACATAAAACTTCAATCCAATTAAAAATATCTTATTAATTACTCGTATAACCTTACAACTGGAATTCCACAATCTATCAGTCTATCGCATTCACATGAATTGTAATACAAATTTACACCAAAAAATAAAGTGAGCAATATATGACTCTTGCAGTCTTGCATGTAGTCATAAAAGCTACCTTCACATCAAAACCCTTAATGAGCACATAAAAGAGTCATATATGACATCAAACCCTTAATGAGCACATAAAAGAGTCATATATGGCATCATGCCTCCATAAATTCACTCTATAATGGACACATATAAAACTGCTGCCGAGATCAACCGTCGGTTACACGCCAATCTATAATTGTCAATGCAGAAACAGTTGATTCTTATTAGAGCATCTCCAATGCACTTCTTTCAAAAGAGTATAATTTGGACACGTCAGACAATTTTGAAAGTATGAATGAAATGTTGGAAAAAGTGTGTTAAATTGCATTAAATGGTCATTTTGGGGCAATTTTTTGAGCGGGGTCCACTTCCGATTTGGGTCGGGTCAAAGTGGTTTCGGATTGTCCTTGCTTAGGGCTACAATTCGATATATGATACGCTCAAAACGGATAACGGGTGAATGAGAAATCGCTTTTCGAAGTTTACCCGTTAGAATGGAGAAAACTAGGAAAAGGTGATGTTTTGGTAAGGGTTTTTCCCACACCGAAAATCACAAGGGAATTTGAACCCTTTATAAAGGGAAACCCCCCCTAAGGAGTTAAGCTTCCTAAAGGGAAAGGCTCTCTCACGCGCGCAGGGGGGGGTGCGAATAAAATCCCGAAACCGAAGAACAAAAAGCGCGACCCGCGTGTGCGGGCGACCTGCACACACGAATGCCGTCCGAAAATCTATCATCTAAAGAATAACGTTAACTTTTGTTCTTTGGTAACGTTTTTTTTTTTTGCTCCATTAACTGCCAACGTTCAGAAGACCTTAATGCATGCCCAACGTTCATGTGGACGTTTTTCTGGACTGCATTGATGTCCCAACGTCCATATGCATTAATGCTGGCTACTGGTTTCCTGATGCTTTGTACGACGTTGGGACATCAATGCAGTCCAGAAAAACGTCCACATGAACGTTGGGCATGCATTAAGGTCTTCTGAACGTTGGCAGTTAATGGAGCAAAAAAAAACGTTACCAAAGAACAAAAGTTAACGTTATCTTTAGATGATAGATTTTCGGACGGCATTCGTGTGTGCAGGTCGCCCGCACACGCGGGTCGCGCTTTTTGTTCTTCGGTTTCGGGATTTGATTTGCACCCCTCTGCGCGCGTGAGAGAGCCTTTCCCTGTAGGAAGCTTAACTCCTTAGGGGGGGTTTCCCTTTATAAAGGGTTCAAATTCCCTTGTGATTTTCGGTGTGGGAAAAACCCTTACCAAAACATCACCTTTTCCTAGTTTTCTCCATTCTAACGGGTAAACTTCGAAAAGCGATTTCTCATTCACCCGTTATCCGTTTTGAGCGTACCATATATCGAATTGTAGCCCTAAGCAAGGACAATCCGAAACCACTTTGACCCGACCCAAATCGGAAGTGGACCCCGCTCAAAAAATTGCCCCAAAATGACCATTTAATGCAATTTAACACACTTTTTCCAACATGAAATTCTCTCTTCAATGCATTCTTTCATTAGTTCGGTTAAGTTGATGTGGAACCACGACTTTGAAACCGACTGTTGGATTTTAGAAAGAGTGTTTAACATGCTGACTCATTAAAATAAGGTAACCGTTTCCGGTTTTTAAGCTAAACGTGCAGCAGCGAAGATGGATTATATTCCGTTGCTGTATGCACTCGTTATTTTTATAGATATACAAAACAAAAGTCCTAGCGTCGAATCTTTTATCAAAACCGAAGCATCCAACACAAGTATAACAACAACAATACAAAGAGCAGATTTCTGTCAAATTAAACTCATCTTGATTTTCTTTACTACAGACCTAATAAATTAAACTCATGCATTCTTCAAGATTTATGTTTTCACCGATGATGAATAGTTGAATTTGGTAGGATAATTCATTATTGTGAGCTCCTTGTAACGGATAATGTCTGCTGGAGGTTTGTTCTTTATCCGATCTGTAATGCATTACCTTTTCTATACTATTTTTGTTTTGGAATTAAATAAACAATGGAAGCATAATATTTCAAGCGGTTAACATTACGCATTGGAGATGTCTATTTACTTTCTTTCGATCAGCATTTTACGTGGATTGAATGCTATCTCTCTATTTGACATTTAGCAAAATTTAACTTCTGTTGAAAGAAGAGCATTGGAGATGCTCTTATGGTAAAGGGAAGTGTTTGTGATGCCCAAAAAATGAATTGTCTGTACCCAGACAATTCCATATACAATTTATTTTTTTGAATCACAAACATTTTCTTACTGAAATGAAAATCAATTATCTGTGCACAAATAATTATACTTAGCATGTAACCGGTGTGTACAAATGGATATATCACAAAAATATCAAAAAACGGGCAAGAAAAAGTCGATCCTCTAGTCCCTTTACAAAATACGTATCTCATAAGAGTCATGGTATTATCCCCTTTATCGATTTCTTGCTATACATTTGTATGTGTTTCCCACAACTAGTTTGTCTTCAATAAATTATTTTATTCTTTCTTTGTTATAAATTTTAAATATTCTTTTGTCATATTAGTGTTTTTTTGCTAAATGTAAATGAGAGAATTCCCTAAATATGAGTAAAAACGTTTTGAAATTCCAAAATAGGACTATCATGTTTTTTATTCTCTAAATATGATTAAAATTCTTCCAAGTTTGGCATTACTAGGCTTTAAACATGGCATTTTTTTTTTCAAACTTGGCAGATTACTCTTGTTCAGGGAATAAAAAACAAAAACGCTAACGTGTAGACAACATTTGCTTGATTATTTTTTAGTTTCTAAAATCCTTATAATTTTGTCTAACTTCCTTTTTTGTTATAGGGAAAACTGTCAAATAGGCCCCCCTACTAATACAGAAAAGTCAATTAAGCCCCTGAACTCAAAAAACACTCAATTAAGCCCACGAACTATAAAAAACGAGGCAAAACAGTCCTTTTAGCAGGTAATTAAGTGGTTAAAAAGAGATAAGGAAAAAGGAAAGAAAGAGAAAAAGAGAAAAAGAAAATGTAAAAGCATGCCACATCATTTACCACACATGCAACTTAACTGGGAACAGTTAATATCCTGCTAAAAGGACTGTTTTGCCTCGTTATATTTAGTTCGTGGGCTTAATTGGATGTTTTTTGAGTTCGGGGGCTTAATTGACTTTTTCGTATTAGTAGGAGGGCCTATTTGACACTTTTCCCTTTGTTATACTACTCCGTGAAACATTACCATTTTCCATTTTTAATGTGTTTTTTATTCTTGTTAATTTTCCGTTTCTACACAAGTTCAACCACACAATTTTTGTTTTATTATTGTATATGGGGGCCGGACGATTTTGGTGAAATTATGAAGGACGGATGAAGTATTTGTTTCAATTCGGACATCAATCCTAGTTTTTTCCAAACCGTCATGGTCGTGATTTAAATGGGACAAACTTAGGACAACACGGTTCCTAGTTGTGCCAACTCGCAGAAATATTAGAGTACCCCAATGCACAATTTTGATAAATGTCATTGTTTCATATAGTAGTGTCGACACTCTTATGAGAAAAAACAGTCATGGATGTTAGAGCATCTAAAATGGTTACATGTAAGGACTTGCTTGCAATTTTGGAGCTACTAGCTCACCATTGGAGTGCATCTTTGCTTCTAGCTTGGGCAATCAAATTAGCCAAAACAAGCTAATTGCTAAAAAGGAGGGAAACTTGAATTAAAATGGTAACTACCAAATATATTTAATTTATTTGTAATTGATATATTATACGGAGTATTAATTAATTATGCAACGGTAAAGCTCCAGTACAATGAAAATTGAGTATATAATTCTCCTACTCCCCCACTAATCTTATTGTTCATACGTAAGTCTTCACATGGACGATTATGAAAACCCATACAACAAGTATTACTCCATTCTGGAAAATTCTTCAAGCACCGAAACTTGATCGATATGTAAATAATTCAAAATAAAAATTATTTTTATTATATTAATAAATCGATTCACTCAAAATGTATATTTTATAATTGATTGATTTGTGGGGCCTATTTAAGAGACAAGCTTTGTGGCTAACCATTGGACTACCACCTTGCTGGAAAATGGATTAGTTAGAAAAAATGGCGTGGCAAGCAAAGGTACAATGTGTTTAGCTAACCATTGTAGATGCTCTTAGTATGAATGTTCTCGGATTAATTTTAAATCATCTCCAACCTTTTCTGCTCTAATCTATTTAATTTTAGTCAAGCCTAATCTGATAAATATATAATATGTGATGTATGTTTATTTTACTATTGTGTAATTCAAGTATGGTCTTTTTATATCTATTTAGTACGTATGGTGTGACCTGCAATTAAAAATAAGTGTAAGTGAAAATATCTTATGAAGGTAGAATAGAAGTAATTTATTCCTCCATAAGAGAAAAACTAGTACTTCTCTTCTAGAGTTTCACATTAATGATATTCTTATGCGAAACAAATTCTCATATTTGTTTGAAAAATTGAAAAAATAAAACACTATGAAAATACACCATATTGTTCTTTATTTGTATGGAGTATTTCTCATAGTCCATACTATGAAAATATTTATATAACATTTGTATAAAATGCCAGAAATATGGAGTTTTTTTCCGGATTAATGTGAATTAATTAATTAATTAATTACGGAATTAATGTTGGGTTAAAACTATTTACCAATATACTGCTGGGCTTAACCCTGGTCGGGGAAAGTCCAAACCGTTTGGTGACTCTTTAAATAATACGGAGAAGTGCGTACAAGGGAAGCAGGATTCATTGGGAGACTAACACATGGAAGAGGTGGAGCAAATTTAGAAGAAATCCACTTTTTTCTTTAAATGACTATAACTTTCATATTTTTCTTCCAATTTTTTAAAAACATATACCAAATTTTATAACTTTTTATGATCTTTCATATGACACCAATATGTAATATATAAATGATGGATAGTCGACCCGGGGGGTGTCTTATCCGAGCGGTTATTGCGGAAATAACTAGAGAGAAGTCAGAGCAAAACAAGTAGAGAGAGAGAGAGTCAGGTGTTATTAATGAACTTCTGATCTGAGATCGAGTGATCGTGTTTACAATGGAGTAAAGTGGTGCTATTTATAGCAACCACAAATGAGATAAGAGTACACGTGTCAACAATCTGACGGCCGAGGGGTCACCTCAATCGGATGGCACCGGCATATGCATGTGCACCGCATTAAATGCGGTGAGTGGATGTGACGTCGCATTAAATGCGGTGGTTGTCTGTCCCCAAAGGGAATCTTTGATGATCGCGCTTGTGGCCGCAGGCTCCGTTATGGCCGAAGGCTCTGTGTAGCCGAAGGCTACCCTCATGGCCGAAGGCTATCTTCATGGCCGAAGGCTACCCTCATGGCCGAAGGCTATCTTCATTTGTAAGTTTGCAACTCCCGTTTTTGTATCTCATCAATCATTTTTAATTTTATCATAAGTAACTTCTGATTTTACAATTTATTATAGGAAAAATTGATGTTAATAATCTAACATTTAACTGATTTTTTATAAACGGTCCATACTAATCATAAGCTAATAAAACCCGACCTTTACCTTCCATCTTCCGGTTTTGGTCCCAAACCTATTATCTTCTTAAACGAGTATCGAACTATCGATCTCTCTTTGACTTCCTCATTTCCACTTATTCTTTCTTATTCTTTCTACGAAGGAGAGAATGAGAAAAGGCACCGGGACCGGATGGTTATTCATCCGCATTTTTTAAGACTGATTGGAATTTTATTGGGGATGATGTAGTCCGGGCCGTCAAAGAGTTTTTTCGTTTGGGTAAGATTCTTAAACAAATAAACCACACGGTTATTGCGCTTATCCCAAAAACGAATCACTCACCGAAGGTGTCAGACTATAGATCTATCTCATGCACAAATGTGATGTATAAAATAATCACAAAAATCCTTGCGGCTAGACTCTCTCCTTGCCTTCCCGGCTTGATTGACCTAGCCCAAAGTGCTTTTGTTGATGGCCGCCTCATATTTGATAACATTTTTCTTGCCCAAGAACTTGTTAGATGATACACGAGGAAGCGAATCTCACCTAGATGCATGATCAAGGTAGATTTGCGTAAGACATATGATACGATCTCTTGGGAATTTCTTGATGAGGTCTTAAGGGGATTGGGCTTCCCCGCTAGATTTAGTGGTTGGATTATGGAGTGTGTAACCACTTCTTCCTTTTCCGTATCTTTGAATGGATGTTTGTATGGTCACTTTAAGGGCAAAAGAGGTATTCGCCAAGGAGATCCAATGTCTCCGCTTCTTTTTGTCCTTTGCCTTGAATATTTTTCTCGACTAGTTAACTTAAAAACCAAAGGGCCGAATTTCAATTTTCATCCCCAATGCGCTAAACTTCGTATTTCACACTTGGCCTATGCAGATGACTTAATACTCTTCTCACGAGGTGACAGGTATTCTATTGAAGTACTTGTCAATGCCCTTAAGGAGTTTGGGGACGCATCGGGCCTAATGGTGAACCACGATAAATCCAACATTTTTTTGGGAGGTGTTAATGAGATGGATCTTGTGGGGATCATGGCCCTTGTGGACTTTGGGCGAGGGACATTCCCGGTTAAATACCTAGGAATTCCTCTCGCCCCTTTAAAAGTATCGGTGGCGCAATACTCACCCTTGATTGATACCATTTCCGATTTTTTAAGACTTGGAACACAAAGACCTTGTCCTATATATGCCGGTAAACTTGAGTTGATTAGATCGGTGATCCAAGGGGTCCAATCTTTTTGGCTCCAAGTGTTTCCAGTGCCCCAAACTATCTTAGAAAGGATAGTCTCTATTTGTAGAGTCTTCTTGTGGAGTGGGAAATTCTCTAAAGTGGCTTCGGATGACATTTAATTTGTCTACCAAAAGAGGAGGGGGGCCTTGGCATTCATAAGGCCAAAGTTTGGAACCACGCTTTCCTCTCTCGAACGCTTTGGGATGTCCATAGAAAGAAGGATACTCTTTGGGTAAGGTGGGTCAATGGGGTATACCTTCAAGGTAGGAGCGTGTGAGATTTTATCCCACACAACCGTGAATCAATGTTCATGAAGAAATTGAGTCACATTCGGGACCAAATTTTGGGATGTTTTAATAATTCAAATGATACCGTTATGGGCCTAAACTCAAGATCCGAAAATGGTAAACTCCTTCCGGGGAAAATTTATGAGTTGTTGAGAACAAAGGGGACGCCGAAAGCGTGGATGAGCTTCATTTGGAAATCATACATCCCTCCTAAATTCTCCTTCAACGTTTGGCTAGCTTTGAGGAACCGGTTACCTACACAGGATAACCTCGGTTACCTACATATCGTTAATCGTTGTGACCTTTGTAAGGGTGGCTTGGAAACAATGCCACACCTATTCTTTCGTTGTTCTTCAAAATCTAGGGTATGGGAGAGAATTAAGGAATGGTTGGGCATGACACGAGAGATGACCACGCTAAACAACTCGGTCAAATGGATCTTAAAAGACCACAAAGCCTCGAAGATTAAGGGGAAGGCTGTCCGGAGTGCATTTTGTGCCGTGGTGTACTACTTATGGCACGCTAGGAATGCAAATCGGTTCGATGAAAAGGATGTAAAGGAAGACGAAGTAGTTGCAAAAATCAAGCATGTGGTATATAAGTTGCTCTACAATATATACCCACATGAGTTGATTAATTTCTGAGGTAAAGGCCACGGTATGGATATCCTGGATACCGTGGGTTGCTGAAGTATTTGGACATTAGTCCATATTTTCTGTATGTCACGGCATGGACCTTGTGGATGCCGCGGCTGGGGGACTTCGTACAACACGGCATGGATGTCATGGATGCCACGGCATGGGGCAATGACCGGGACTGGGTTCGGATTTTAAATCACCGCGGCATGGACTTTATGGATACCGCGGAAAAAACCAGTACCTTGATGAATTTTTTGAGGTGTTTGCATCTTGCAACACCTTTGTAATGCTTAGAATTTTAGCCTCTGATCTGTATGCGTGCTTTTGCAACACTGATGTCTTTTGATCAGTTTATGATGAACCGAGTAGTTATACTTGGTTTTTTGGCATAAAGTAGATCGAATAAAAACATCTTCTCATCCTCACACTAGGTGGGAGTGGGAGGGGGTTTTAGGAGATCTAGTTTATGCGATGTAGTTTCTCTGGGTGTTAATAATATATTTACATTTCATCCACACAAAAAAAAAGAGAATGAGAAAAGGAAAATTATATGTCGGGCTCCCACCATATCAGCAACACCAAGAAATATAAACACATACTTGATACTCCGTAGCAAATGTACATAGAAACACAAAAAGATCCCAAAAACTCTTAATTGTCCCCTGCAATGCTCAAAAATATAAAAATCTGAAAATATAAAAAATTTATGCGCTCAATCATTGAATTTAAACCCTCCACAAAAAATCGAAATCGTAAATGGATATTTCAAGATTGGGGATAAAAAAAATTATTTTTGAAATTCGAAGAGCAAACCCTTTTCTAAAAATCTCCTCCCCGTGTAGCTGTACAAAAATGTTACGAAAAAGCTTTTATTTCCCATTATTATGATTGTTAATATAATCTTTAAACGTCTGCCCTGTTTAGGAAGTTGTCACAGTCTGTTCTAGGAATCTGGTGACCAAAGCTAATTCGAGAAGTTAGTTACATGATCCGAGTAAATTCATCTTTAATTTGGAGTGTTTATAACGGAATAGACTGCAAATCGGATGAAAAGTATGTAAGAGGTTAATTGCATTTGACTTGTTTAAGAGGCACAGGTTACCACGGTCCAATATTAGAAGACAAGTCATAAAGATTGGATTATTTTTGAATTAATCTATAGTGGGATTATTTTAGAAGACAAGTCATAAAGGTGGGATTGTTAGCATCGATTTTCCCTTTATTATATAATAATAAAAATAAATAACATTTCAATTACTTTTGAGATTCGATTAATTGAAATTGTTGAGAATGATCTTTTTTATTCTTACATACTACTTCGTACTCTTCATTTCTTTTTAATCGCAACATATATAATTTTACATTATTCACACGCTCTATTTTGACTACATTTTATTCATAAACGCATTTTTTGGAATAATATTATTGATTTCCTCTCATTACTAATTTTCATTATCTGATTAATAAATCTTTTTACTAATAAAGAATTAAATATAATAAAGATGAAAACTTTGTGTTGACAAGCGTGGAAATGGGCATGTTGCAACTAAAACAAAAATGAACATTCTTAACAAAAAAAAAACTAAGAAAGAATGAAATATAATTTTTTTTCTTTGTTGTATTAATAACATATACTTTAAATATATACGGCGAAATTCACAAGAATAATCCACACTTTTATGAATTCTATAATAATAATCCCTACTGAGAATATCCATAAAAATAATTCGTACTATCAATAATGTCCACAAGAATAAATCGGAGTGAATTCAAATTAATGGTTATTTAGTTCTCTCAACCCCTACCTCCACTTTCTCCTTTACCACTCTTCGTCTCGATTAACACATTTAAGTTCGAACCTAGAGAAAATCACATATGACGGAAATAGTGTTGAGATTAAACGCGTTTTAGTTTGAGTTTGCCCCGAAAAAAAGAATGAAAAAGAGAAAAGTGAGAGTAAAATTTGGGAATATTAAACGGGCATTAATTTCAATTCACCAAATATTATTCTTATGAACGCCATTGATAGTTCAAAATATTTTTGTGGATACTCTAAGTAGAGATTATTATTGTAGAATCAATGTAAAAAAAATTATATAGTTAATTACTTAATTCTACCAATTCGATTGTTTCAACTAAAATTTCACAAATATACAGAGAGTGATTTATAAATCTGCTACCTTGAAACCTGTGAAATTAATCCTTTGGTGAAGAAACCCACTAGTTGATGATATAGGTCGTGGTTTATTTATTTTGGCGCACAGAGTTTTTTAAGGAGCGGGAGAACTTCCAAGACATATTCGAGATTCTTTTGTGGAATTTTTCTGCCCAGTTTTGGTGAGTCAGCATGTCAAGGATGCGGTTATTGGAAGACAGTCATGTTAACAACGTTTCAGTTACTTTTTACAGGTCAACATTACATGACTTTCTACCTATTGCATTAGAATAGGCATGGACCAGTACCGGGTCGGTCCAAACCGGGACAAAATTTCTTGGGGTAAGGCCTGGGACCGACCCAGGATTTTACCGGGACCAGGTCGGGCCGGTTCTAATAATGTTTTTTAGCTTTTCTTATTTATCCCCACCCCCACCCCCCCAAACCCCGCCAAAACACCCAGCCCAACCCACCTACCATAGGCCCAAACCCAAAAAATCAAAAAATAATAAAAAGGCCCGGACCGGCCAATCCCCATTTTCCTGCACTCAGAGCCCATCCTGAAAACCCCCCTCACATGGCCGGTTGGCGGGTCGGGCCGATACTACACAATTCGGGCCGGGCCGGTCAACCCGGACCCAGTCCATCCCTACATTGGTGAGCAAAATGTTATGAGATATGTTAACATTGTTGAGCCGACAGTTTTTATGAATGTCAACAGGCTCACATTGGAGATGCTATTAGTGTTACCAAACCAACTCTAAATACATAGCGTAAAATGAGATCATTGGTCATGCTATTTTAATGTTACAGTAGTGACCCAAAACGGTGGCAAAACTAGGGTGGACTTGGGCCGGGCGGCCCGACCCGGAACCGGCCCGGCCCGGTTACTGTTTGGCCCGGCCCGGCCCGGGCCCGGTGGGTCCAGCGGTTCGGTTTGGCCCGGCCCGGGTGATGGGCGGTCCGGGCTCGGGTCCTGCTTTTGGTGAACCGGCCCGGCCGGTTCGGGCCCGGTCCGGGCCGGATTTTATTTTATTTTATTTTTTTTTTTTTTTTGAAATTTTTTTAAGTTTTGGGTTGGATTAGGTATTTTGGGCCATTTGAGGTGGTTTGGGGTTGAGGGGAAGGGGTAGGGAGTTAAATAGGAGAACCAAAATCAAAAAAAAAATATGGACTGGTTCGGCCCGGCCCGGCCCGGCCCGGCCCGGCCCGGCCCGGTTTGGCCCGGAACCGGAACCGGAACCGGCCACCGGCGGTTCGGGCTCGGGCCCTAGTTTTCTGGCCCGAGGCCCGGCCGGGCCCAGGCCCGAACCGGCCCGAGTCCACCCCTAGACAAAACTAACCAATTTCATAAACTTCTGGATATTAAAAAATCACAAATTAAAAGAAGGTTACTATTTAAACAAACATTACATATTGGCATATTGCAATCATACCGATGCAGAAAAGCTGTGAATTGCAAAGTTGGAACAGCACATTCTATCCTGAACCTTTAATTCAACATATTATACACAATTGAAAGCTAGAATAATATCCAGAATGAAGCAGGTTTCTTTATGACTAAAACCAACTGCAATGCTCTTTTAGTTGGATTACTGTTCTTTCTTCACGAAGAAGAGATTGTGTTTCCAAATTCTTCTGTGTTCCCATGTTTGCCTCCTACACGGATGGCTACACCATAGCATACTAATTTTCCGTGTCAGCTGTATAATTACGAATGCACGTAGGAAAGAAGGATAGGCTTCCGATCTCATCCAGACATTTGTCACATGGGAGTTACGTCTCCGCTCTCCAAGCTACCCCCTCGTCTCTTCTTCCCTTCGCCGTGTCTTGACCTTCTCGGCGCTTCATCCTCGCTCTCGCTCTCATCGTTTCTGTGGCTATTCTGGTGATGATAATAAGGAACTTTTTCTTCAGCCCCCGCGCCTGAACTTCCCATCTCTTGAGCCTTACCTTGATCAGGCGGGCCTGAACCAAACCTCTCATTTCTATCACTACTACTTGGCACTTTTTGTTCTCTTCTACCGCGATAGGAGTTCTGAAGGGCATGTGATGGGGGTGGAGGGACGAACGGTGAACCCATCCCGCCCGGGTGTCCTCTAGGTGGGCCTAAAAATGGCCCTCTTCCTTGGCCCATCATCGGCCCAAATGCGCCCCCGGGTGGTCGGTTATGGAACATCATATCGCCAGAGAATCTCGGGCCGTACGGGCCAAAAGGACGTTGGCCCATGCCGAATAAGTCCATGGGAAAGCCATCAGGAGTCATTCCAGGATAAGGAAACCCGTCACCCATCATCGTCGGGGGAAACCCCCTCATCCCATGGAGGGGAGGCCAGGGCCCACGTCCTAAAGGCATGATTGGAGGCCATGGCATTCCCCTGCCCCTTCCTCTGCTTATGGCTGCTGGTGCAAAAGCTGCTTGGCCACCAAAGCTCTCATCCTCTTCCTCGCTCTCTTCTTCTTCATCCTCTTCTTCTTCATTCTCTTCAAACGGTACAATATCTGGGTTCTCATTCCCACTCTCAAAGTCCATACCCTTTGCCTTCTCCTCTTCTCGTTTTGATTCTGCTGCGAGTGAGATTGCCTGAAAAAAGGAATAGAAGGAACGGAATGAATCATCTAGAAAACCCCAACAACATCCAAGCGTTAATCCCAAAAGATTTTGGGGTCGGCAATCATTTGAAGAGCTAAATGGGGAAAAATAATTTAGCTACAAAACACTGAGTGTTACTCCCTCCCCTCCGTCCCATTTTACTTGTCCTACTTTCCTTTTTGGGTTGTCCCAAAATAAGTGTCTCCTTTCCTTTTCTGGAAAGAAATATGTGGTCTACACTATTTCACTTTATTATACTCAAACCTCAACCACAACTTTTACTTTTTCAACCACTTCATTAATAACCGTGCCAAGTCAAACTAAGACACAAAAAATGGGACGGAGGTAGTATTTGATAATACTGTCTATCACATAACAGTAGATGCTCTTGTTGGGAAAAGCTTTGTCTTCATAGATAATAAGAGCCTGATTTAGTATACCATTCTATTGGCTTATTACTCTTATCCAGTTATCCATAAAACTATTCACCTAGCAAGCTAGCACTAACTTATTTCACTGTGTTGGCACTTGGCAATGACTGAAATTTAAGAAAATGACACTTCTACTTCACTTATACGTAGTAGATGTTATTTTCTATATATTTCATCATTTCATTTTCATTTACCTCAGTGCCGCAAAGGCTCCCCACCTACGGTGGGGTAAGGGGGGTCGGATGTACGCAGTCTTACCCCTGTACTAAAGCACAAAGAGACTGTTTCCGGCTAGAGACTGTTTCCGGCTGACCCATAGTGAAAATCGCGTCCAAAATTACATGGACTGACTGTTTAGTGAGCCATTTTGCTTTATTCAATCATATTCTCAAGCCAAAAAATAATGAATCTTTGGCTCTATATATTTAAGAAATAACATTTAAAATAATTCAACAGATTTATCCAACTGAGCCATTTTCTTTGCATGTCCAGGAAATTTCACAAATCCAACCACTGCCAGCAAATTCAGCCATTTTAGAAATTAACAATGAAAAAAGCAACAAAAGTTTTTATAACAAAAGACATGGGGAAACCAGACTTCAAGAACTCAAAATTACAGACCAGCTCAAAATAAAAGAGAGCAAAAGGCAAACCAGAAAAGACAGTTCTGGTAAATCAATGGCATAGTTATCAACACATTTTGGATGGCAGAAAAACATACTCCCTCCGTCCCAAAATGATGGTCCTGTATTTCCTTAGGGGGGCGGAGGGAGTACCATATAAAAAAGTAACTTATAAAACAGAAAATGTATATTTATATTAATTTTTAGGATATATATTTATATTAGAATTTTACTAATTATATATTACTATTAATTGATTAATTTAATTGTATGTATGTATGTATGTATGAATGCATGCATGCATGAATGCATGTATGTGTACATATAACATTTTACATATAAAACTACAAAATATCAAATAAAATTTAAAAAAAAAAAGAACAGATCATAAAAATATAAATATAAAACTGAAGCACTACAAATATAATACATTAGTTACAAATTATAAATGTAAAATACATAAAAAAAATAAGGATACAATGTATAAAATACGTAGTATTTTATTTTATACAAAGTACATACATAAAAAAATAAAATGTATGGTCGTCTATATTTTATATTTTTGGCTTGTATTTTGTTTTATATTTATACTTTCTTTTTCTATTTGAAATATTTTGCAATTTTAAAACTTTTTTAAAGTTGAGGGAGTGAAATGCACGGTTAGTACCTTACCTGTGACGTGGTGGGCAACTGGCAGGGGCGGATCTAGCCCTAGGCCATGGTGGGCCTAGGCCCCACCTCAAAAAAAATAAAATTACTAGTATATATATATATACTATGTTATATATAATTCCTTTAGAATGATATAAAATTAAAAAAAAAAAGGCAGTTAGCGTATAGTTGATAGGTTGGCAAGATGGAAGAAGTTTAATGCACATGCCTTATATGTCGGGAGTTCGAAACTCATCAAGAGTTTTTTTTACTTATTTTTTTAATAGAGAGCATAGCTTACAAATTTCAATTTTCTTTCTTAAAATCTCTTTGTCCTTCAAACATACGGAGTATCTATTTAAAACTAATCTTCTAAGATCAATTACTACAAGGCTATCACCAATTGATCTCAATTCTCAAATGTTAGATGAGCTACATGCTAATATTGTGAATGTTATTGGTCTTTTTGAATATTAGTCTGAAAAATTAATTTGTTCAATTCATTGGATTTGGTATGTGAAAATTAGTTCAATATATATGAGTTTGAGGTGTTTTTTGCGTTCGACAGAGATTCTTATTCCTGTTATATTTATTTCGTCTTTGACATTTATGTTGAAATAGATTTTATTTTAAATATTTGAAAATAAATCTTGACAAATAACATACTATTTTACTACATTTTGACTTTTCTTGTAATATACGTTATTTAATTAGATTTTGGCCCCACCTGAATGGCTATGCTGGATCCGCCCCTGGCAACTGGAACATTACCTGGGATCTTTTAATTGAGTTTAGGGTGTCAGTTTGAGCAATTTTAGTTCAGGGGCTGAGTTGAGCATTTGTAAACGGTACAAAGGGCCTCTTTGACCCTTTATTCTAAAACAGAATGTGTCGTCATTTGGGGTAAACACACAATATAAAGGGAAGTGTCCAGATTATGTCTGGAAGAAAAAAGAGAAATTTCATACCATAAGCTCACTGTCTGGCTCAAGATACAACAGGGAAGCCAACTGCTCCCCAACAGAGGCCTCTAGTTCTTGACAATCTCTGCTAATCTGCAATAAGAAGAAGAAAACTTATGTCTGCCAACAAATTGATGGTTCACAAAAATCAGAGTTACTGAGGAAGTGAGGAGTGTCCCAAGGAGCATATAGATCTGAAAGAAACTGATAGCAGCACATTATCAAGCTCAAAATTGGAATTAGCAAATCCTATGGTAGTATCTACATCATGACATGAAAAAAGATCATAAAAATTTACTTATGACCAGTTCAATTTGTGGGAAACCAGCCGCAGCTGTTTATGAGTAATCTAAGGTGTTTATTAAGAAAACATGTTTGGAATGATAGATACAACAACAACCAAGCCTTAGTCCCAAAAGATATTGAGGTCGGCTAACATGCATCGATACATGATATCACCACCAAAAGAAAAGAAAGAAAATAAAGATAAAAAAGATAAGCTATTATAAAAAAGATAATATAAAAAGAGATGAATATACCAAGAAATGATAAAATAAAAAGGATAAAAATAATGTTTATATATATAAGGATAAAAGGATAAAAAACAAGAAAAAAAAAGATGAGGGGAAAAGATAATACGAGATCACTCCTCCACACGAATACTCGCCCTCCACTTTGCTCTCTCCAAAGTCATACTCTCATCCAACCCAAGAAGAAGCATATCACTTCGGACTCCCCTAACCCACGTCTGTTTGGGCCTTTCTCTCCCTCTCTTCTCTGCCTCTTCTCCACACATCTCAACTCGTCTGACGGGTGCATCACTCGGTCTTCTACACACATGACCAAATCACCGTAGGCGCGCCACCCGCATCTTGTCTTCAATAGGTGCTACTCACTGCTACTCCCACCCTTTGTCTGATTGTCTCATTCCTCACGTGGTCCTTCCTAGTATGCCCACACATCCAACGCAGCATGTGTATCTCTGTCACACTCATCTTTTGAATGTGACATTGTTTTACCGTCCAACACTCTACACCATACAGTAATGCAAGCCTAATTGTTGTCCTATAAAATTTACCGTTTGGGTCCTTTGGGATGATAGATAACAACCAAAAATGACTCGTTCCAACGACAAAGTCCCATTAGAGTAGTTATCATTTTATAGTTCATGATTGATTTTTTGGACCAGTTAGCGTAGTTATAATTTAATAGTTTATGATTGATTTTTAAGCTATATTACACCTATTTCGCCATGTACATGTGAACTTTTCATTGCATTCAGACAAAATTAATCATTTCCAAACCACTTTTCAACAAACTCTACTCTAATAAAACCTTATTTTGGTTATAAACGTATATTCAAATTACCTACTTATTCGAATAACCTTATGATGATGTTTTTGATGACTTGACAAGTAATCACTCACATTTGTACCATGTTCTTTTATACTTTTTCTGAAGGATTTTTTCTGTTCTATTTCTTAACCTCTTTAACCCCTCGGTTACTACATATGTACAATGAGAAGTTACACCTTAGGTAAAGAATGACCACCATTACTCCCCACCTATACAAAGTTATTGACCATGGGTCCAGGTAGCACTATTCATCATGGACAACACTAGCTTTGTGGCAATGCAATGAATAGGTGGCATACCTGATACCTCCTATTACTTTTTAGTGCTGGATGGAGTCTGTGCAAAGGGTGGAGTTTTGACAATTGACTGACTTCGTTAGCCAGGGAAAGAGTAAGAACCATTAAGGGAAAATTTTAAAGTTCTTTTATTGTGAACTCTTGCACCAATAGATGTGTTTTTGCATGTTGAGGTGACAACATAAAAGTAACATTTCAGAAGAGACATTGTTTTGTATCTTCATAGGTAAGTTTTTAAAGGCATTGTCTATCTTGTTGGTCTTGGATATCCTTGACAAAGAAATGACAATAAGCTCCATAGGCCCATACATTTTTATTATTCCAAATGGGAAATTATTATATGCTTTGATATTCAATGCTATGTGGAAATGAACATACCATAGCATGTCAAGTAAAATGTTGGTCATTCATGGTTGGAGTTTTGTACCTTCACTGGTAAGTTCTCATTGAATGGGTTTCTCAGATGACGGGTTTTCTGGAAGGACAATTCGCATAGCTGCATAAAGAAATTGAAGTAGTACACATGTAGAAGTTAAATATATTGAGAAGCAAAGAACATGTTCAAACAAGAAAACCAAGTAGTTAAATCGCTACTCGGTAGCAATTTGGTCAAGGGCTGAGTAGCAAATATGACCGAGTACTCGGATTTACTATAAACCCGGGTTTATAGTTATATATTCATCTTATAATTCTTAGATATGAATAAAATAATAATAAATCTAATGATGAAGTAGGAAAAGTCATAAACATTCTAAGTTTCCAAGAAAATCAATCATCTAATAATTTGGTCCAATATTAATCAATAATTAAAAAGTTTCAGATTTAACCAAAAAAATTAACAGTGGCTGAGTAACTTGCCTAGTCAAATATTTTGCCGCGTTAAGAAACTCGCTGAGTCAAATATTTCCCCGAGTTAAGAAACTCGCCGAGTACTTGGAAAAACAGGACAGGCCGAGTCAGACAGCTAAACGGAACGCCCACCGGCCCCATCCCCTGAGTTGCGAGTACTCGCCGCGTACTCACTGATTATACTCGTATAATACAGCAAGAAAATACAAGGTACCACAGACATATAGTGAGGTGCACTTATGGAGCATGCAACTATAAATTAGCAATCCATCCAAATTAACAGAAAATGGACAAGCTCAACAAAAAGATACATCAAACGAATGCACATTAAAGATGAAAAAATAAAAAATCTGACCCACGAATAAAATGAATAAGCATTATAGCCCCAAGTCAATTTTATTCACTCCCATCACTCTTGACACAGTATCCAACTTTTGAGCCAAATACCCTTCTCACTTCTCAGCTTGCATCCTCAACCAGTCAACCCTTTTCCCATTCAATCCCAATACAATAAAGATAACAAAAGAAAGCATGATTTCTCTATCAAAAAATAAAACCAACACATAAAATTATGATGTCACAACTTAAAGCCAATAAAATTATACAAGAATGTGTCATGATATATTTTTGGTCATGAAGAATGTGAGAATGGCATGGCTACCAGCATACATAAATAAAGATATAAAGGTCTAAAAAATAACTAGTGTAGAAGATCAAGACAAATTAAAAACAAGTAAATGAAAAAGTGGTGCCTAGAGACCAGCAAGTATCAGCTTCCATTAGCCACTTGGCTATGTGAAAACAGAAGTAATACCTTTAACCATTTAAGAGAAAAGTTGCGTCCATAATGTGCAGTTCCATGCTCATGCTTCCAATTTCCTCCTCTTGCAGCACCACCAATTCTAGATGTCATCTTTGCACAACCCTATTTTGCAGAAAATAAGTATTAATCATGTCAAGGAGCTCACCAAATTCTTATTCCTTAAACAAATCACAGTTTGGATAAGCATCGTAACTTAGAAAGAAATTTTCAACCCCAACCACAGAACAGTAAGTCATTGATATTCGTCTTTCGAAATCTTAAATTTAAAAGAAATTTTCAGTTTCATTATTTGAAATGGACAAACAGGGTAATGAACATCCTGACTACCTGAAAGTGTCTAGTCCGATTCACTGAAAAGATCAAAATGACATTTTCCACAGAATCAAATGCTTCATTTAGTTTAGCCTCATTGCTTCTTTGAGTTGCCCATACTCCTTGTTGTACTGACAACTCCAGATTCTCACGATTGCAACTTTTGACTATAAAGTACCTAATTTAATTTAGTGACATCAAAAAAGCAATAAGTAACAAGTACTAAGAATAGGATAAGTAATCAATAGTTGTTTCTTCTTGCTATGAAGGGTCGAACTAAATGGAAAGGGGTCAAAACCAAAAGTAAACATGAGGATAGGAATGATCAAGCATTAAAAAAGGAGGAAATAGGTATTAGAAACGACCTCTTCCAATACAGTGGCCAGAATACCAAGTAAAAAGGAAGATAAATGAACAGGAAGTATGTGAAGGCACCAACCGTAACTCTTTCATCATTACTTGTTTATAAGGACAAAAACATTGTCAAAAACACTAAGGCACCAATGCAAAAGATCCGATCACTAGCAGGACCTTGGAATGAAGATGGAATTATTCATGCAAGTATGCAACATTACCTCTAGAAAGAGAGATGGTTTTCAAGCATTCAAACCATGATAGCAGCAGGTGAGCACTTGGTCACTAGACCAAGTTCAAGTTCTAAATATTACACTAAAACAAGATGTAAGAAAACAAGAGAAAATCTCTCTTGAAGAAAACATAAAATGTTAACAAAATAACATACCGGTGTTAAAGCTCCCTCACAGGGAGTCACCGTTCCCTTTCTCTTTCAAGAAGGTGGATTGGACTAGTATAGAATCGTACTACGTAATAAATATAACAAATATACACATACCATGCTGCTAAACATCAGTACATAAAAGAAAAGAAGGGACCTTGTTTTGACACTAAGGGGTGTTTGGCTAAATGTTTTGGTATTGTTAAGCAAAACAGTATTAAAGTAAAATGCAAATGCATTAAATTCTTGGAAGTGAACTTTGACAAACTCAAAACCCTCACAAAATGCTAAAATTACGCAGCTATAAATTGTAGCTTCTTCCTTTGAGTACCTTTTTATTTTCGGACAAAAATGCCATCAAACAATCTTTTCTTTTCATTTCAATAATTTTGCACAAAACAAATCTGAGTCCCTTATTTTCAAAAAATTTAAGATACGAAGAACTGTTAACCAAACAGCTATTCAAACACTCATTCAGAATAGTGCTTAAATCTGCAACATTGTCAAACAAAAAAAAGGAGTAGTTTGAGTTTGCACCCCATATTATTATCTAAATTGGACTTTGCACCCCGTTTTTAAAAATCTTTTTTTTGCACCCCAACCCTGTATGAAAAGACAAAAATGCCCTCAATCAGGAATATGTTGAAGGTCAACAAAATTGTTAATGGAGGGACTTTTTTGTCTTTTCATATGGGGTTGGGGTGCAAAAACAAAGAGTTTTAAAAACGGGGTGCAAAGTCCAATTAGACAATACTTTGGGGTGCAAACTCAAATTACCCCAAAAAAAACATTTTAAAAGCACAGCACTCTAAAACTATAAAATGTGTTTTGAAACTGCTTACCCAAGTACCCTCGTAAATAGATAAGTGCAAAAATCATGTGTGATCCTGAATCAAAGAAGTCGAAACCCTTTTTCCAAAAAAACTAGCTTCTCCTATGGTAAATTAATCAATACAGCTAACCATTTCAATTAAAACACAAAATAAAACTATTAAACTACAAACACAATCTCCTCATTCCAAAACAAAAACAACATAGTTGTATCATACAAAAAAGGAGTTTTATTTGCTAAGGAACTGAAAATTGGTGAGCAACTAATCAAGGACTTGGAAGACAGTAACTGCCAATTAGGGCCTGAATTATTGGAACTATTCAGAACTAAGAAAACATTAATATTAGATCTTTTTTGTTTGAATTGTTTTTGTTAATTTTCAATCAAATTTCTTTCACATATTATATACTCCCTCCATTTTGTAATAGTGTTCCCAGTTCCTTTTATTTGCTGTTCCATATCAGTGTGCCCATTTCCTCTTTTGAAACAGGTCCACCGATTAAATTATTTCCCATTACTTTTACCATTTCTCCTTTCTATACCCCACCCACCAGTCCACCACAACTACTATTGAACTCTTGCCTGACTTTTTTAAACTCGCTCTTCTCTATACCCCATCCACCACATCTACTCTTAAACTATGTGCCATACAAGTGTGAAATTCATATGAAAGAGGGGGGATTAATTTGAAGAAAGAGCTTATTACAAATTATTAAAGATCCAGAATTGATGATTTCTTAAGACATAGAGATTGATAGGCTTAATCACTCAGATCCTAAATTGACAATTTTCACCTTTCAGGTCCTGAATAGGTAGATAACCTGTCTTTCGGATCCCGAATCAATAAAACTCCAACAATAAAAACTTTCCTTCTTAAACTATAAAATACTATAGTATATTCATATAGAACTCGGTAGAATTGCCAGTTCAATATATACCATATTATTACACATAATTGAAAAGGGTATAGTGGACACAAATATTGAGCCAGAGTTTGCTATGATTGTTTGAAGAACTAATTACAGCTGATGAATAAATGAACCAGGTTCAGGATTTAAGTACATTACAAATCATATATCCTAATTAAAGATCTTGAAACTCTGAACACACCTAGATGTTCCTTGAGGTAAGGGTACAGCACTTCTGCTGGTTTGATTTTGCTGTCCAGCAGAAAGTGTTTGATTCTGAGTGCTTTGCTGCACCTGTTGAGCTTGTTGATTCAGCTGTTGTTGGGGAAATGGGGTTTCTGCCATTGAACTTCTAATGGCTTGACTAGCACCATTAGGACCAAGCACACTCTGAGATTTTTCTGATTGTTGTACAAAATTTGAATTCCTGTTTTGGGAAAATCTGTTTGGGTGACCAAAGTTATAGGATACTAAATGTTGAATTTTCTGAAGAACTTCCTCCACTGGAGGTGGGGGTCCAGGAAGCTTGGCATGCCTATACCGGCAATCAGGACCATTTGGACAAAATCCCAGTTTGTACCTGAATATATGATTACCATCCATCATCAGGAACTAAAAATAATAATGCAATACTATGAAAGCATTGAGACATATTAGTGTAGCTATTGCTATGAGGAGAATACTAACTACAATGCTAGACTGCTAGTGTTAACAAGCTTTCAGAAAGAATCTGCTTTCTTTAAAACAAGATGAAAGTTATACCAGTGACTCCACTAAGTTCTTTAATTGGCATCAACTGTGAATGAAAACAGTTGTTGATGGTGAAAAGATGGCAATTCACAAATATGTAAGAGCCCAATTTATTAGGTGCAAGTAGTCGTTTCCAAGGAGCAAAGAAAATGCATTTCAACTTCAGACAAAATGAATTAAAAATATCATTTAGGAATCTCCAATTACTTGATTCATTCTATTATGGCACTATCAATTCATAATAGGGTAATATTTCAATAACAGTATAGCAGTGATGCAGCATATATATGACAAATTCACTACATAAGGATCTTTCTTTGAAAGAAACAAAAACAATATGCAAAATTAAATTTCTTAAATGGAAAGCGAATCTCACATGTTGCATTCCTTTATGTCTTCATTAGTATGTTTATAAACACAGTCCTGTTCGCGACACTCCCCATAGTGCCGGAAGAAGCGGCATATGGGCATCCGGGACTTGTCATATTGATGCAGGAAGCCACAGGCATCGCCTTTCATGCAGAGAGACCGCAGCCAGTGCCGGCATACAGTCTGGCGGAAGCTCCGCCGGTTTCCACCCGGACCGAATTCCGGTACAGCGGACGGGGGTGCTGAGGGGACAGTTGAATGGTTACTGGAGTTTAGGCCGGCAGTAGCTGCATTCTGGTCCGTTGACTGGATTACGGGTATGGAAGCAGTAGGGTGAACAGGACCATTATCCAGACCTCCCTCGAAGTCGAAGCTTAGACCTCCTTCCCCATCGTCCATTAGATGCTTTTGCTGTTCGACTGTTTCTTCTTCCTCTCAGAAAATTGGGGGTTCGGTGCTCGTCTCTTCCGTGTAGAAGAAAATCAGAAATTGGGGGAGATCCTTATAAATTGAATAAGTACACATAATCAACAAAAATGCGTACTTTAAAAGTCATTTTTGCATAATCAATTACGTACTTGAGCTTTTCTATTGGGGGAGATCCTTATAAATTGAATATAAGTACACATAATCAACAAAAATGCGTACTTTAAAAGTCATTTTCGCATAATCAATTACGTACTTTTTTTTTATCATGCAAATGTGTCTACTTTAAAAAGTCATTTTTTAAATAATTTTAGAAAAAAATAATTAATAGTTACTGTTTTTTATCGTCAAAGCGAAAAACTTCATTAAATCAATAAATTGTTAGTCATATGGTTAATAATACAACCCGGAGAAAACTATAATCAATTGACCGATCTGAAATATTCACATGTGACTTAATTAGATCATGAGCCATATTTACAAAAAGAAATTTTGAAGTTACTCTTTGTTACTAGTAAATTACGGATATCATCAATAATAAGATGTGCATATGAAGATTCTTAGTTCTTCTTCAAGCTCTACACCGTCGTGAGAGCATCTGTGTCAATCTCCCCCTGCTGCCATCCTTCCTCACTA
Source organism: Cuscuta epithymum (assembly GCA_945859915.1). NCBI lineage: Eukaryota > Viridiplantae > Streptophyta > Magnoliopsida > Solanales > Convolvulaceae > Cuscuta > Cuscuta epithymum. Next base: position 1,200,869 of record CAMAPF010001048.1, on the reverse strand, counting down.
GCTCCCATAATGGCATCTCGACCCCCCCATTGCTTCTGTTTCCTCGGCTGATCACCCCGCTCTACGTCCACAGCCGCGGGCCTTCACAAAAGAGCCACCCTCGTCTCTAGCCACCCATCCCCATGCTCTAGTTCCATAAGACCTTTTACCTCTCGCCGGTCGCTGCCATCTCACCATGTCAACATCCCTCGTCCTTTCTTCCTTGTTCCCGGTTTCTTCTTGCACATCCTGCCATGCTGCCAACATACTATCTGCCGCCTTAAAAACGGTGGAAGCCTCCTCAATTTGATCCTTTCAAACCGCTCCATTCCTCCTATTTCAAATACTCCATAAAATAGCAATAAATTTCCCACAAAAAATTTCATTCGGTAGCTCGATGTTCCTCTTTACCCACTGCATGACCGATACCCCATGTTCGTCGATCTGCACCCCAGCATGCTGCCTAACAACCGCCACTTTTGGGCATATGTGCAGCGCATGATTGTCGTTCTCTTCCGACGAGTCGGATAACTTACAGTCCCCCACAATACTCACTCCTCTCCTCTTCAAATTATCCATTGTGGTCAGCGTACTATAAATAACTTGTCATGCAAAATATTTAAACTTTGGTGGCACCTTCAAATCCCATAATAATTTCCAGACTTGCCAAACCCCCCGCTGCAGGTCTCCCATCAACTATAACAACGTTTAACTCAGAAGATTTTGTTCCTCTCCCCCACCACCAGTAAATGTCCCTCCGATCTTGCAAGGTAATCGGAATACTTAGGATTTTATCTCTATCAGCCTCATTAAATAGTCTGATAATCCTCTCATAGTGCCACTTCTTTCCCATGCCATCCCGCAAAGCCACCACATTCATATCTCTTATCCCAACCAGTTTGGCAGAAGTGATCCTCCCTAACCCCGCTCCTGGTAGCCATGCATCCGCTCAGACTTGAACATCAATACCGTTACCAACTCTTCTTCAAACATTATTTTTAATGACCTCCTGTGTCTCGAAAATACTCCTTCAGATAAAGAAGGGGTTATTTCCCGATTTTGCCTCTAGAAAATTTGAATAGGGAAAATATCTGGCATGAAGAACACGTCCCATGAGGCTCCCTGTTTTGGTCATAAGCCTCCATCCCTGTTTAGCTAGCATAGACAGATTAAATTTCCTTAACCTTCTAAAGCCTAATCCCCTGCTTCTTTTAGCTTGCACATAGCTTCCCACTTTCTCCATCTCAGCCCTTTCTAAGACTGTTCATCAAATTTTCCACCTCATCACATAAATCCTTAGGCAGCAAAAACACATTCATAGCATAAGTTGGCATAGCCTGGATCACATTCCTCAATAAAACTGCTCGTCCAGCCCGAGATAAAAATCGGTTATTCCAATTTTTAATACGGTTAAAAATACGGTCCCTCGGGTATCCAAACTATCCAAACTAATCTCAAATAGTGGCTTTGACTGCCCTCTCTCGGAAACCACAACTAATGGCTACAAAAATCTTTAAACTCTTCCCCCATGTTCTGGCTGAACGCTAAAGCGGATTTATTGAAATTATCCATCTGTCCCGAGAGTGCCTCATAATTTAATAAAATGTGTCTAATAATCGCACATTCACTGATAGAAGCTTTAAAGAATAAAAAGTTGTCATCCGCGAAAAACAAGTGAGAAACCCGCAGTGCTCCCCTACAAACCGCCACTCCATGAATCTCTCCTTTGCTTTCGGCCCTCCTCAACTTAGCACTCAGATCCGCTGCCACCAAAATAAATAAATATGGGGATAAAGGGTCTCCCTATCTCAATCCTCTTTTTGGTACGTAGTATAATAATAGGTCCCAAAAAATCTTTATCAAACTGAATATAGTAATTGACCGTAATGATGCAGAGCATGACGATCTCAACCCACAGCTGATATAAACCCATGCGGACCATGATTTTCCTGAGAAAATCCCACTTAACTCTCGATCATAGGCCTTGCTCATATCAAGTTTCAGAGCCACATACCCATCCTTCCATGAGTTCTTCTGCTTTAAAAAATGACGAGTTTCAAAAGATACAATAATATTATTCACTATCGATCTTCCTGGGATAAAGGCGTTTTGATTTTCCCCAACCAGACCTCCCAACATGCCTTTCAGTCTATTAGCAATGGTTTTAGAGAAAGTTTTATAAATCACATTGCACATAGCAACCGGCCTCTAATCCCCTATACTCTCAGGTTTATCCTTCTTAGGAATTAAAACAATACTTGTTTCGAAAATACTGCCACATAGTCGTGTTACCTCCGGGCCCACCACGTCCCAGAACTTCTGAAAAAAAGTCGGATTCATGTTGTCAGATCCTGGAGCCTTCTCTGGATGTATATCAAAAACAACTGTTTTCACCTCTTCTGGCCTAATCGCTCTCATCAAAGTCATATTCTGAATATCAGTCACTTGTTGCACACTCCCCAGGTCCCCCAAAGTAACCTCCTTAGCATTACTTTGAAACAAATTCACAAAGTAATCTCTTATTGTCTCTTCAATTTTACCCCGATCTACGACCCAAGTACCATCCGTCTCCCTGAACCCCATCAGTTTATTTTTTCTCCGCCTCTGCTTAACTGCATTATGAAAGAAACAGGAGTTAATGTCCCCTTCATTCAGCCAGAATTCTTTTGCTCTCTGGCTCCAGTACAGATTCTCTTTTTCCATCAATGTTTGAATAACTGGTTTTATTCTGGCAAACTCTGCCAAGCTGCCTGTGTCCTCTCTCCCCCTTAGTCATGCCAATCTTTTCTTACAAACCGTAATCTGGTGTCTAAACCCCTTTGGCCTTCGGTTATCCCACCGGAGTAGCTCCTTCCCACAGAAAATAATCCTTTCGCTAACAGTGAGTTGTGACCCGTCATCCCAACTACTTCTTACCACCACTCGACATTTGTCTTCTTTCAACCACAAATTTTCAAATCAGAATCTTATTGGCCTTCGGTCGTGAACTGTTGGATTGAATTTAATCCATAGCACCATATGATCATTGACCGGAGCCTCAATAGAAGATGTCTGCACTGCCATAAAATTATTCCACTAGTCATCATTTACTAATATACGGTCCAATTTTTCTCCAACCCAAAAAATGATACCTTTGCCTCTCTCCCATGTCCACTGGTACCCTTCGAACGGGAAATCTCTCAGGCCACTTCCTGTAACAGCATCTCAAAAACCGTGGGTTCTCCATGGGGGATGTATTATTTGCCCCTTCTTTCTCAATCATACAAAATATCATTAAAATCTCCAATTATCATCCACAGTTGAGTATTATTTTCAGGCAAATCCCTCAGCATAGCCCAAGCTTCTCTTCTTCGTATTGTTTCCGGGAACGCATAATAGCATGTTAGCCGCCAGGCTGGATCTCCCTCTACCGATTTGACTAGACAATCAATATAGTTCGGATGACTATTTGTGATTTGCATTTCCACATCATCGTTCCATCCTAAATCCAATCCTCCACTGCTTCCTTCACAGTCCGAACCAGCAAATCGGCCGTAACCCAACCGATACAGGACCTCCTTCGCATTGATGTTGTCTTGAGCCAAATAGTCTCATTCTCTTGCTAAAGCAATATTCCTCTTTTCAAGCATACCTGATTGTGAGATAGTTCAACTATCCAACAAGTCTTTTGTTTCTCTCCCGGTCGGGAAAAAGTTTCCCTTGTTCATATAAGAGTAACATTTGGGTCTATCAGTGTATCAATTGATATACACTATGGCATACATGTTACCTCAAAAATATCCCACACATACTTCCTTTTGAGAATGAACAATATCGTCACAAGGCTGCAACCTCAATACCAATAAATTACTTTAGCTTGCTCAACGAATTTGTTTGGAATTCACTAAAAAGATATTCCTCGAGTTAACTAATTCTCTTTCCATCATGAACTGTAATGATAGTCATCATAACATGAAACCAGATAAATGAACATGGTTTATGTGGAATGTTTATAAAAAATAGAATGACCAACATCACTTCGGATCACGCCAAATCCACAAATAACGTCATTGAATGTCTCAAACCACATGCGCATATATTGTTTCAAGTCACACAAGAAACAACCTAGGTTGCACACAAGATCAGACTCTTCCTAAGTAACAAAAACTTTCTCCCCGGGGACACCATACAAAAAAGTATTTTATATATTCAATTGGTGCAATGGCCAACGACTCATGGCACATAAGCATTTTTATCCATAGAAGAATATGTACTAGTGTAACCCAACTCACAAATATGAGTATACCCCTTCACTAGTATACTTGCTTTAATGTGACCAACTTTTTCATCATGTCCAATCTTAATAGTATAAATTCACCTACAACCCACTATTGCTTTTCCAAGAGGAAGGGGCTATGAAGAAACATGTTGAGCTTTAGATGTTTACAATAGTGCGTTATGTTTGTCCTCATTACAGGTGCCACATGCGTAGGCAACATTCATTCAGATGATCATGTTGCGATCACTTCACAATATATAACTCCATATGTTATTTTCCTTCTTCGCATTGATCTGTCACTTAAAAACATGGTTATGTACTTATGTGATTCCATATAGGTGAAGTTGGTACAACAACACATATGTGCATGTATTATGAGGCTTATGAGAGCTTACACGTTTACTGACAAGATTGGTAATGAGGGTCAGCTCCTCTATTTAACCACATTTGAGAGTTCGATGCAGCTGCATACTGCACTTAGACTAATGTCACTTTAGATTACATATGTCAGCTCCTCTATACAAACGACTATGTCAAAGTTGCCATATCAGGACGACATAGATGGATGAGTTTTTATTGTTATTACATATTTAATCATGGGAGCACATTCACATCGCTCGCCATGTGATACTACATTGCAATGGAGTAGATGTGCACTCACATGACATTGCTCTACACGACCAACCCCTGCCACTACTTGAACCACATCATCGACGGGGTTAAGGCCTTTTTTGTGTCGATGGTATGTTTTACAAGCCAATCTTTAGATTTTGTATGTTATCAACATTTCTATTTATTTGATTTGTCTAAATATGTATGACATGGCTTGTCAGACGACTACTTGCTAACCTTTCTCGCATAACATCGACTTTTGGACTGAGATATTATAGAGCATCATATGGTTGATGATCAGATATGATGTAATTAAGTTAATAATAATAAATCTTTATATATTCGTGTGTAACATATTACATGAATGGCTCATACACCTTGTTGGAGCAGTTACCTCTCAAAGATCGAGAACATTATGATAAATAGAGGGCACGTGTCCCTTTAATTAGTTTTGATATAGTTGAGCATTGCATTCGAGCCCGTGTAGTCCGTTAGTTTGGCTCTAATGAAGTGATTTTGACATCGTTAGACACATGTGTATACCTTCATAAGATTGACATATGAGGAAAGCCTACAGAGGTCCGGTCACTGAGGCAGGCACAATACATTTCAATGCGGGGTATGCATTGTTAGTGGGACCCCGTCAAAACAACCAACTGTTGCTTTAGATTAAATAAGATATCATTATACTATCACATACACTTTTTTTCCGTCTCCTCTTCATTAAGGCTATCTACTCACCATTACCAGTCTATTATGATTGTTCTGCACTTGCCGGTAAGTGCTCTATTATTTTATCCCACATTTTTTATATTTTCCGTTTTATCGTAATGCATGTTCCACATTTCAAACTCGATCTTTATAGCATTTCCATGAGCGAGCAACTACGATGATTATTGAATCGCACGATGTTGACACATACATCGATGTTATGTTAAACATTGCTTCATTGTGTACTAGTGTCTTCGGTCAAGCTGACTACGATGATTATTGTTACACATGAGCTTTTGTTAGGGGATGTTTGGAACTGATTCTACTTCTGCTTCTTTTTAAAAAATAGAATCATAATCATTTTTTCAGAAGCTGATTTCCTTCAACTTCTAAAAAACTACTTCTATGAGTAATTTGGAGTACTCGGAAGTATGTACTTTTTCACTTTCTTAGTTTCTCCCATACACTCCAATATACTTCATATGTTTCTGTTTCCTGAAGGAGAACAAACAGTTTTAAAAAGCAGATTCAAACACCCCTTAATTTTCTATGAAATTCACATCTATAACAACATCGTCTTATCTAGTGAGTCGTGACACGGTCATTCTTTAGCTTTGTCATCAGCATATGTAGATGTCCACGCCCACATACATCAAACCCACAAGACTTTGATGATAACGAGCATGAAGACTTGTAACTAGTCTCAATTACATTTTTGTTATAAACATGAATTTGTTTATTTTTAAGTACGCTTACATTGTAACTTTTTTTGAAAATCATGTGAAACATCATACTTATTCTTAATTATATTTTCAACTGCAAATGTGTTGTGTATTGTATTAGTAGTATTACTAATGATTTATCGCTTTTGAGATTTTGGTTGTTGCATATCACTGAAATGGTCAGCGTTGTGCGGCATCAACATATGTATGTTGACTGGTTGTTGTATATATGCTTGTTGATCAGGGGCAGATGTACTCTCAAAGGTATGGGGGAACTTGCCCCCAATAAACTCCATTTTTTAATAAGTAATATAATAAATATATATCTACAAAAAAAGTTTGCCCTCATTAAATATTTTGTGATGTCCCCAATAGAATAATTAGACTGCCTCATATGTAGTATTCCTTATAACATTATATGTTACTAAATCAACCATATATATATAACTATATTCGTATTTATTTTTGTCCAAGCAAATTTAAATGAGGAAAATTAAGTCATATAGAATAATGAGAAAATAAAATTGATGTGTATATAGTTGAGTCTAAATGAGATTAGATTAATATAATTTAAATGATGTAGTTTTTTCAATGGTAAATGCCTAAAGGTGGTTTCAAGCAATATTCAGGATAAAATTTATTTAATCACAAATAAAGAGGAATAAATAAATTTTTATTAAATGTGGATGAAAAAATCTTATTTTTACGCAGAAATAATTATAATGGTATTGGGGAAAGAGTCAAATAAGGTCTTCTACTGTTACGTAATCGTCACATAAGGTCGTGTACTCAAAAGAGTGTCATATAAATACGTCTTCTGATAGAAAGCAATCAGATGAGTCCTATCGACCTGTTCATAACCTCCTAACCCCGATTTTACCTTACGTGTCGTTATTTTTGGCTTGTATTTAAGTCAATTCTGGCTAAATATTCCATTTCAACCTTATAATCTATTTTCAAAAGATTGTTAGACGTACACAAAAATAGGGATTACGAGGTTATCAAAAGGTCATTAAGAATCATCTGATTGCTTTTTATATGTAATCGTATTTATAAGACACTTTATTTAGTACATGGCTTTGTGTGGCGATTTTATAATAATAGAAGACCGTATTTGACTCTTTTCCATAATAGTATTTGACAACTGTTGTTTAGTTTTATATATACGGCGTATTATCAATGAAATTAAGCCCCTTTTAATTGCTTAATTTTAGTGGTTAACGAACTAGTCATGCAAGAATTTATAAAAAGAGAAAATTTTCTAAATAGGACTAAAACAAAAATTAAGTCAGTAAATATAACTATCTTCGTTTAATTCTCAAAATAGGACTCATTAACTTCTATTTTGGGAAGTTTAATCACTTTATTCTTTTAATAGGACTAAGTAAATCCTATTCGGGGAATAAAACTAACATACCTAGTTCTATTTTTTTAATTATATGTTAGATTAAAAATGCATTAGAAATATTAAGTTTCTACTTTTTAAAAAAAGTAGATATATAAAATCCATGTAAGCACATAGTAATTAATTTATAAGTTGAATCATAAACATAACTTATATGCTAAATCATAATTATACGTAGTGCTAATTTTCATCCCACTCAACGTTTTCAAATTGATGTTGAGTGTGAAATAAGAATACACATAGTATAAGATAATGCCTCGGGCCCTCAACTCATTTTTTTGGGAAACAGAAAATAAAAGTTGACAAAGTCCAGTCGGACGAATGAAATATAATAAGAGCGCCCCCAATACGTCTTTTGCCTGGATCCGCCACTGTTGTTGATGTATCATTGTTGTTGATTTGGAGATGCAACTATAATCTTTAAGGAATAGTGTGGAAAGTAAGAGGCGTCAATCCGGCTAAGAACTTTACAATTCGCTACTTCTGTTGCTGGCTTTCATTAAACACGTTTAGAACTCATTCAGTGACTTTGTTTTTCGGTTTTTTATTCTTATGAGTCAATTTATTCACAAAACACACACTTTTTATTTCGCGCGCTAAATTGTATAATAATAAAAATAAGTAAGGTTAGAATAATTTTTCTGAATGAAGTTATTTTAAAGGATCGTTTTTAACTATTTTCATATAATTTGCTTTTTATTTTATTAATAAAACATATTTAAATACAATTTTTTTTCATAAATTAGCAAAATCAACAAATTTAGTTACTTCAATTTTCAGATAGTACTTCATAAATTCAAGAGAATCAGCCGAGCCAATTAACTTCAGTGTTAACAAAAGTACTCTTCTAACCCTCATAGTGTTTCCGGAATACTTTTAACCTATTTTAATTTTAATTTCGTAAATAATTTGGGATTTTCTTTTCTTATTTGAAGTCCAAATTAGAAGAAAATTTTGTATTACAGTTTTTTACGTATCCTCGCTAGTCAGTTGAGTCCTTTCTGCTTCAAGCCTTCAATCATTGAAATCATAGTCTCAACTAGTCAAGAGTCACTTGCACACTCTGTATTCTGTATAAGAACACCTACCTGTTTTTGGAAAGTAGCTCAAGACTATTCTTACTCTCTTACTCAAATTTCTAACCAGATCCCAGTTTTGTGAATTTGTACTAGAAAACCTCGGTTTTGTGGATTCTCAGGATTCTGACAGCTCGTTTTCCAACTGAAAGCCCTCCAGGTAGACACCTTCTCCTGCACTACATCCAGTCTGCAACTAGCAGGTTTATCAGAATATGTAGCTTAGTTTCCTTATCAACTGTTTCTTGAAATTTATCCAAATGGGTTCCGAGTCACGTTTGATTGAGTGCAAAAAGAAGAAAAGCTGCTAACTTTATTGAAATTTCTAGCTTTGTATTGCCATGGAAGTGTTAACTTCTAAATTTGATGTCAACCGGGGCTTGTTTTGTAAGACTTGGCAGAAACGGTTAAATTGGTTGAAATTGGGGAAATCATGGTATGGCAAAGTTGCTAAATAATGGAAAACCTTATTTTTGAAATATATTTAATGAATAAAACAAAAAATTGGGGGGGGGGGGGAGACTAATATAATGGTCTATCTTCAGCAACTTCCCTCAGCAAAAACATACACTCAACCTTACTTTTTCCTAATATTACCATTTTAGTGCATGGAGTCAAGAAATTAGTGCCAAAAGAAGAAGAAAGTGCTACTCTATCGAATTTTATCTCTTTATATTGCCATGTACTCCGTAAGTGTTAGCATTTACACTTCATGTCAATGGTGGCTTGTTTGGTAAGGCTTAAAATGGCTGAAATGGTTAAACCGATTGTAATTGGGGAAGTTGTGGTCTGACGGAATTTGATAAATTATGGTAAACATTAGATCTAAAATAGATTTTTTTTAATCATCATCATCATCATTTACCCCAGTGCCGCAAAGGCACCAACGATGGGGTAGGGGGGGTCGGATGTACACAGTCTTACCCCTGTACTAAAGAACAGAGAGACTGTTTCCGGATGACCCATCGTGAACATCGCGTCCAAAATTGCATGGACTGACCGTTGCTTCATAACAAGACCGTTACTTCATAACAAAGAAGCGCAGACACTTAAAATAGATTTTTTTAATAAAGCAAAAAAAGTATGGGGTAAAAAGACTAATGAAATGGTCATCACACTGACTCCAGCAACTCTGTGCAGCAAAAAATACCTTCAACCTTAGTTTTCTTATTTTTACCCATTCAGTGCACGGAGTCAAGAAATTAGCATCCAGTAAAATAAGTTTAAAGATAAATTTACTGATGGCCACTGCAACGTATAATCAGCTTTTCCCCCATATTGCAGATACAACTACTAGATGGGAGTGATTAAGCCAACTAGTTGGATATCTTCTGGAATTACTACAAAACAATTTGATAGTAAAAAAGTAAAGAAACCCTTCTTTGTGAAGAAATTGCCTTGGAATGCTAATTACTATCAACAGCATGGGTCAAGCCTTGGAAATGGATTGAGATTTGAAAGGGTTAGAAATTCTGGAGCATTAAGTGATGGACAGGCTCTGGAGTATGAGTTAAGTTCTTCTGATTTGGAGGATGAGTTTGTTTCAACCAAAGAGAGATTCATTAGTGCATCAAATGAAGGATATGTGTGAGATCCAGTGCTTACTCTGGCTTGATTTATGTTTAGAAGCGCAATTGCTAATATATACATTTTCCAGTATGATGTTATTCCTGATTAGGAAAAAAATACTTGTGTGGAGTTGAGTAGGAAAAAGTTCTGATTCATGATTCTCAGTGCATTGTCAGGTAACTCTGGTGAAGTATTGTCCGCCCATAGTGTCCAAAATGAGCTCATAATGCTTTCTTTACCTGCTATTGCTGGACAGGCAATTGAACCTTTAGCACAGCTCATGGAGACCGCTTATATAGGAAGGATGGGTGAGCCATTTTTATTTTGTGTTCCGTTACTAAACTTTTTCCACCTAATTTTAGGGTCTGTTTGGAAGTCGGAAGTGCTAGGGAAAGATACTATGGAGGAAACTATTGGTGAAATTTAGAAGGAAAATGCAACAAAAAATAAAACATGTGTTCAAACTTATAGATATGTAAAACTTTAGTAGCATTGATCATGTTTTGTTCCCTCTGCTTGGACCAATTTCTCAGGCCTCCCTTCATGCATAGAAAGATAGTACAACATAAGCCTCTATGTGTTTTCTGCTTTTGATTTATTATTCACTGAGACTAGTTTTGGTATGGTTTGTGTACCAATATCTTCTAACACGAAATAGTAATACAAGTGGTGAACTGAAAATTTCTACTACATTTAATTCTTTTGGTATTATTTTAAAGCTATTATTCCACCGGCCAAAAACACATTCCCATACCTATTGGGGCCTTATCACAGTTTTAATAATATTGGAGAGAAAAGGGGCAAATAAGCCCACGTACTAACCAAAAAAGGTCAAATAAGCCCTTATTTAGGAGGCTCTGTCCGGCCGTCGCAATTTGGGGCGGTTCCGGGTGAAATTTTTTTATGAATTTTTTTGAGCATCTTATTCATTAAGTCTAGTTTACTCATACCAAATTTCAGCTAAAACTTCAATCAGGAAGGCATTCAAATGAATTCTTGAAGATAACTGCGCTTTTAATTTCGCAGTTATCTTCAAGAATTCATTTGAATGCCTTCCCGATTGAAGTTTTAGCTGAAATTTGTTATGAGTAAACTAGACTTAATGAATAAGATGCTCAAAAAATTTCATCAAAAAATTCCACCGGGAACCGCCCCAAATGGCGATGGCCGGACAAAGCCTCCTAAATAAGGGCTTATTTGACCTTTTTTTGTTAGTACGTGGGCTTATTTGCCCCTTTTCCCTAATATTGGACTAATGTAGACAAATGTTGCCACCATCAAACAGACTAATAGTCACTGTTCTTGATTTTTGCGAGTATTCAACTCATCATTCTTCATTATGACTAAAGTTCTAATAACTCATAAATTTCCCACAATGACGAAGTCTTACATGGCTATTTTGATAACCGGTACTTCTCCCACCTCGACAATTTCAGTACTAAAAGGAAAAGAGTAACTGTGAATTACCACATAGGTTACATGGTATGTAACTAAAATTTATCCTTAAGTTGATGAGTAAGTAATCTTGTAGAGTAACATAAGGATGAAATAGTAATTCCACATATGGAGACTAAATTCTGTGGTAAATGAATGATAACCTATACTGTCCCTCCGGTATTACTCATTTATTTATATAAATAATTTAATCACATATAACATTTTCTTATTTATTTCTAAATATTTCCCCATGGGCACTTATAATTGTAAATTTGTAAGAACACTGCATCTGTGCCCTACACTTTTAAGGAATGACGTTTTGCTGTGTCTGAGCAGCATAGATTATAGGGGCTTTGTCATCCCTAATCATTTTACCCTAATTTGATCCTCATAAGACCCCGGAAATATTCCAGTTTCCGATTTCCTGGTAAATTCCTACCTAACTTAATATTATTTAAAGGCGTACTGGAGTTGGCTTCAGCTGGGATTTCAATATCAATATTTAACATCATATCAAAGGTGTTTAACATTCCTCTGCTAAGCGTGGCAACTTCATTTGTTGCTGAAGACATCTCTAAGTCTGCTGATGGATATTCTGCTACAGGTGATTAAATAGGAACCATTTCGATCTTATGGATAATATGAATTTAGAGAAAATAGAAAGAACATAAAGATTAACTTTTTTACTGCAACAGCTGAAAGGAAACATCTCCCTTCAGTCACCACTGCCTTAGTGTTATCTGCTGGAATTGGGTTGTTGGAAGCTGCAGCAATGTATCTTGGCTCTGGACTTTTTGCAAGCATGATGGGTATACCAATAGTAAGTTTAGTAATACTGTAAATAACTGTTTTTTAACCTATTTTTCTTGTGTTTCAATCTTAATGGATGGATCGACCTTGCAGACTTCGCCTATGCGCATCCCAGCAGAGAATTTTCTTAAACTTAGAGCACTTGGTGCCCCTGCAGTTGTACTCTATCTTGCCATCCAAGGCATTTTTCGCGGTTTTAGGGATACAAGGACCCCTGTATTGTGTTTAGGCAAGCTTCTATCTATATCATTGTCTGTCATTATTAAAGAAGCTCCGTGAAAAAACTTCTAACTGCATCTCATCTTTGACTAATGCTCTCTTATAATATCATTTTTCATGAGAGAATTTCCCTTTAGATTTCACACCACTAATTTTGCAGTCAAAAGATCACTTGCTCAAATGCTTGTTGAGTCTCAACTAGTGAAGAAGGCCATTCATATTGGTCTAAACCATGGCTTTGTGCCTTAGGGTCTGTTTAGAACCTAGAAAATACTATGGAAACAAAATAAAGAGGATAGTTTTGAGGAAATAAATATAAAAAATTACTGCAAAATGCAAATAGGATTATAGGAGTAAAACATAGGTCATGTACGCAAATTGGAGTAACATTGTTTTGTGTTAAAAATGGGACTTATCTAGTCATAAAAAAGAGTCAACGTAGTTGATAATTCTCCTTTAAGGAGTGAGTGAGTCTTATTTCAGCTAAAACAATGCTGTACCTATGTGAGAAAATGAGTTATTTTTTAGTCCTTATGTAATTTTCTGAAGAAACTTTAAGGAAATATACAAGATAGGTTCAAGCTCAATAAATTTATTTAAGACACATGTTCAAACTTATTTTCATATTTCGATTCATATCATGTGATGTGACTAAGTGATACTATCGATCGTCACGCGCCTACCACAACACCCTCCTCCTTTATCCTCGCTTTGGACGTGCATGATACCAAAAGTGATCTCATGGTGGAGTTCTTGTTGTTGTTGTTGTACATGTTCAAACTTATTTTAGTTATTTGTATTTATAATAAGACTAGTAAATTTAAGTATTTGTAAAAGCTAAAAAAGAAGTCATGTTTCATCACCATTTCCATTTCCTAAGTAAAACCAGACAAAGAAAATAACATTCCTGAGTATTTTTCTTTACTTTTACCTTATCATTTGAAGACACCCTTCTTATGTAGTTTTGAGACAGCCTTAGTCAATAGTTCTGAGAAAAAGCGTGGAAAAATAGTCTGGCAGTCATTGACTTATTTCTGCTTTAGGAAATCGCTAAGTAATTTTTATGCAACAATACAAACAAAATACTCCTGGGCATAACTACACATTTCTTAAATTTACTGGTAAGAAATAATTCATTAGTATATTTTCATTGAATTTGATTGTTTTTAATTATAAATTTGGAAAATGTTGCAGGGTTAGGCAATCTTGCTGCTGCATTTTTCTTTCCCATATTTATGTATATTTGCCGACTCGGCATAACTGGTGCTGGTATTTCAACTGTTGCCTCACAGTAAGTTCCTGGACGGTTTTGGTTTATGTATTCTTAAGTTATATCCTGTTATACAGCTCTGATGTTTAGAAAAATGCAGATATATTGTAGCCATTTTGATGTTATGGCATCTTAATAAGAAGACAGTGTTGTTGCTACCAAGCATGAAAAACATGCATTTTGGAGGCTACTTAAAATCTGGCAAGTTTCTCTTTTGTTTAAACCTCAACAATAAATACATATTTAAAGGTCAATAATTTTTTCCCGTGTCCTTTACACTATTGAACTCAACCGCTTCATTTATTGTTTATAATTGTCCATTAGGTGGTTTTCTACTCGGGAGAACCCTGGCTGCTGTTTTGACAGTAACCTTAAGCACATCAATGGCAGCTCGCCTTGGAGCGATTCCCATGGCTGCTCATCAGATATGCCTGCAGGTCTGGTTGTCTGCATCCCTTCTCGCTGATGCTCAAGCTTCGTCTGGTCAGGTAAGCGCCATTTTTTGTTTCCAAATAACCCCGAGGGTAACCCTCACGTGGTATTTATCAAAATGAGCCTTAGGGTTACCTCAAGAAAATTTTCAGGGTACCTGGTTTTTTAAGAAATGTAAATACCTGAGGTGACTTTAGAAAAATCCCCCTTTTTGCAAGAAGTTGAAGAGTTTGTCCTGCACCGTGTAGATATGAAATAACAAATTAACTCACAAGTCCTATACGACATCAGAGACAACCCGATATGTTGTCATAATTGAGTACCCTTATGGAAATGAAAAAATACGATCTAGATGGGGTGTCAGGTTGTGAGGGCATTGTTCTAATGAAATAAATTGATAATGCATGGTCTAGATGATGTGTTGGGCCAACAAGATAAATTTTTTAAAAAAGCACAATTTAGCCGATATGTCTAGTAGTGAAGAAGTGTTGAAGAGTTTGAATTGAAAATGCATGCAAGTCAAAATAATACTTTACCAAGAATTTGTGGATATTCTTCTTTTTTTGTTATTCACTATCCATCTTGCAGGCTCTCATTGCAAGTGCATTCGCCAAACAGGACTTTAACAGAATCAAAGTGATTACAGAAGTGGCATTGAAGGTAACTATTTGACCTTTTTCCTGTGTCTGAGTTAATGTCATGTGCTTCCATTTCCTTGCTTGATCTTTTTTTCTTGTATAATAGTGCAGTAATTTTCATGTTTTAGACAGGATTATTTACTGGTGTTTTGTTAGCCATTGTATTGGGGCTATCTTTTCCTTCTATTGCAAGTTTGTTCACCAATGATGCCCAAGTGCTAGATATTGCAAGATCTGGACTCCTGGTATGTGATTGTTTATATCTTTCATCTATGGCTTTTTATTTATTTATTTATGGATAAATTGCTATTTTAAACTTTCGTACAGATGGTCTCCAGTTGTACCATTTAGTATGGTTTTAGTCTGCAACATTTTTATAGGACTTAAACCGCCATCAGTGTACAACCACAGGCTAAATTGAGAAAATTACCCCCTCTATGACTAAAAGATTGTATCTTTCCCAATCTATGACTCATATCTTTTTTTTCCCTAATATGATGGCTTCTTTCATGTATTCATACATAACGGCATGTCATGCATATTATTTAGATCCCAGAATTACCCTTCAATTGAATTCCACGGTTAGGAGAAATTAAAAAAAGGCAGGTTCTGATCCATATTTTTCACAATTGTATACCATTAAGGTTTTGCATTTATGAAAAATTATCCATGACAATTGAATACTTACAATCATTATTCGGCCTTCTGCATATGGAAATTTAAAATCTTGCCTCTCCTTTCATTCTTCTTCATTTTGGTTTGGTTTCATATATTGTTTCTCTTTCTCGCCGTTCTTCAACCTTACGATTAAAAATCACGATAGATATGGGCAACGGTTATCTAATATACTTTTCAAAGTTTATCTCTTATTCTCATCAACATCTTCTTATCGTCGTCATTTTTTGTTACAACTGGATTTTCCGTGTTTTTCCAAGATATTATAGATGTTTGCCCGCCACCATCGTCCAATTGTGTTACCGTCTCCATCGTTCAGTCACATGCCTGCTCGCCGTTGCCGTCCAGCCGCAAGGCCGGCCGCCTAGCCGTCGCTTTCTAGCCGCACACTTGCCGGCCGCCACCCAGCCGCATGCTTGTCCGCTGCCCAGCCGCCCTCTTCCATCCTCCAGCGCCCAGCCACCCAACATCCATTCTCCTTTTTCTATTTCTTAAAATTAGGGTTTATGGGCATTGAACAAGGGCAGTAAACAAGGTAATAGATAATGTTGAACATGGGTAGTGAATATGACAATAGATAGTGTTGTACATGAACAATGAATGAATGAATTGAGGAAGAGTGGTGTACACTGAATGACTAAATCGAAGGCAAATAGATAGTGTACAACTTTGGCGATAACTGCAGTAATTATGACTAGTAGTGCAGTAATGTAGAACAATAATGCCAACATGAAATGCACAATTATTAAATACAAAAAGAAATAAAAGAAGAACTATAGATAAATTTTTAACGTGGATGTGAAGAGAATTAATGTTGACGGGACGTGCAATGATTATGAACGGAAGTGCAGTAATATCGTGCAATAACACCAGTATAAAGTGCATTGTTTTAATGTTGGCGGGAAATGTAAATATAGCTTTTATGTTATTGTTACGTCATTGTCATCACCACATAAAATGGAGAGCAATGCAGTGAATTTTATATGAAATCTGATGAGGTAATAGCACAAAGGTATCACATATTGACATTACTAATAAACGAATCTCCTAAAAGAAGTGCAATTTAAGTCATGCATTCAATTCATCTGTTCAATGCATTGCAAAATTCATTAGTGCATTCTTAACATTCATTCAATGTCGTGTATTTTGATCAACAAATGTGACAATATGTAACACTCTAGCACACACAAAACATCAAATATTTCCACAATGACTTATTAATAAAATGTTAAACAAATTTTCGGATTAATGCTTTGGAATCATATCCTTCCTTAATTATCCTCCTTAAAGATCGGCCTCACCCAATTTTCTCTCCATCTTCTAAATTTATCGGAGTCATCATTGATTCTTTCCTTTTCCTCAGCCAAGCTTCAACTGATGCACCTGCAATCAATGCACGCACTTTAAATTGAGGTTATTTGGGTCATTGACTATCCATAATATTACGTGAATCTTTTTCTTCAAATCTTACTAGTCATACGGAAGTAAAGAAACTAGTATGGTCATATTCTAGGAATTCTATCTAGTTTTACTAATATATAGGCATTTTTCCATAACTACAATTTCATTATTGAAGGACTAAAAAAGCAATTTTCCCTTTAGTATAGCTGTATAGGGCATTTTGTTCACTTTCAATATTTCAAAAGTATTAGTCTTGTTATTAGAAATCTTAGATATTAGTAAAACAATCCCAAATATGCCCTTAACTTCAATTAAATATTATATTTCTAATACTCTTTGGATGATACCTTTTAAGGTTCACATGTACAGATGTACTAGTATTTTATCTTCACTCTCTCCTTTTTCATCCTCATATGAATGATCTCCTATTATTTCCTTACGAAAAGGATTATATGAGTGATCTTGTTTCTATCTCTTCTTAACAAATTGCAACTACACAGTTTTTACTTTCTCAATAATTGTGCTCTAAAGAGAAGAATAAAAGTGATAGAGGGAGTATCAAGCTTTTGAGTAATCAACTATCTCTGTGGTATTGATGATTTGAAAAATATGACTTAGGATGTTTTTACTTGGACTTTTTTCAGTCACAGACTAGATCAGACCAGACCAGGCTTGGATAGTTATAAAATACACAGAGACCAGAAACTTACCAAATCAGTTAAGACCAGATCAGACCAGACCAACAAATTTCAGTCCAAGTAAAAACATCCTTATATTTTGAAACATAAGAGAGTATTTACTGTATTTGTTCAAGACTAGAAAATTTATTTTCTTTGTTTGACATATGATACTCACATTTATTTCAGTTTGTCAGTGCCAGTCAGCCTATCAATGCACTTGCTTATATTTTTGATGGTCTGCACTATGGTGTTTCAGATTTCCCATATGCAGCTTCCTCCATGGTAAGATGGAAAGTGTTCACCAAATCACACCAAAATTATGTTTCTAATCAATTATTCATGAAAAGAATTAACCACATTAACACCAAAACTCTTTCTTTACAAATTTTGCTACTTTATTTATAGATGGCAGTCGGGGCTATGGCGTCTGCATTTTTGCTTTATGCGCCTCCGATCATTGGTCTTCCTGCAGTATGGTCTGGATTGACTATTTTCATGGGTTTGCGTACTATTGCTGGATTTTTTAGGTAACTAAATAACCAACTAAACGAAAGACGAGAAAACTATCTTTTTGTTTAGCAACCCTTAGTAATATCTTTTGCATGGTTCCACACCTTTAGGAGGTGAAGAAAAAGGGAGTGTTGTATGTTTGGTTGGGGACATTAAGGAGGAAAGTGGAGTAGATATATGCTCCCTTGAACTTCTCATTTCTTACTCTCAAATCTGGGGTATTTAGGCAGAGTTATTAATTTTTAGAGAAAACTGTCAAATAAGCCATCTTACTATAGTGAAAACGTCAATCTAGTCCTCGTACTATCAAACCACTCAATCAACCCTCCAACTATTAAAAAACATCCAATCCAGCTTTTTAGCCAACCGGTCATGGCAACAGTTACTGACATGGCCAATTGTGTGGTTTATTTTTTCTTCTTCTTGAAATATTCCATGACATGTCATCAATACCACCAAAATCTAAAAAGTGAAATAAATTCCATCTGCCGCTTCTGATTACTGCAGTCCTCTTCCTTCAACTGTTTTGCACCATGTTTTCGCCTTAGTTCTCCTTCTAGGAGAAGAGCTCAAATCCAAAAGCAACCCCACCCTCTTCTTCAAATTATTACTCCCTCCGTCCCGGTCAAGGTAGTCAAAGACGAGCGCCTGGGCGCTTAAGCGTACCAGGCGCAGCGCACAGAAGCCCCAGCGCTTGAAGAACGATCAGGCGCACTCCCCTGCCTAAGGCGCAACTTAGGCGCAAAAGCGCTGAAGCGCAACTGCGATAAAAAGCGCTCGCTATTTGCGCCTGATAGGGGAACTCGTTTTTTTAAAGTTTAATGATACAGTTCAGACATGTCGTCAAATAAGAAGCCCATATTTTTAATAAAGCCCGTCTAAATAAGTTCAAAACAACATATACCTACGCTAAACAACACACCTTCCTATTTAGCCCAGGGCATCTTAGAATTCTGGATCCGCCCCTGTCCGGATGACTAATTAATAGCAATTGGTGGAGTCTGAGCTTTAGAGAGACGGAGAGACGGGAGAGATGATGGGAGATGGCTGAGTCACATGCTTCCCAAACTATCAACAACGAATTGAGATGTGGGTTGCTGATATGTCTAAAACTAGAAAGAAAAAATACATGTTGATAGCCATGTCAGCGAGTACCGGGACTAACCGCTACTTACTGGCTAGCTAAAAAGCTGGATTGGATGTTTTTTAGTAGTTGGAGGGTTTGATTGAGTGTTTTGATAGTATGAGGACTGAATTGATGTTTTCACTACAGTTAGAGGGCTTATATAATTAATAAATTTCCATATATTAATACTCATTGGACTCTTCTAACCTAACATAATATTTGTTTAACAACCTCCATTTCCTCACATCCCCTCCCCTCCTTTGAACCAAAAAAGGGCTTGAAGTTTAGATTGTTCACTCATATCTATGGATATCTAAACTAGCATTCTGGCGTTCAATTAGGCAACAGTCATGTTGACATCACAATAAATAAATAAAACTTATATTCCATGACAGGTTGTCAGCAAAAGATGGCCCGTGGTGGTTCCTACACGATAGGCGGAAGGATGAGGTAGGTTAGAATACAATCATCTTTTACTTTTATTGATTCTCAAGAAAAGAAACAATGCTCTTGCAAAAAGTTATTTGCATTAAAAAAAAGCAAAAAGTCATTTGCATTATCTCACAAACATGGGGCACATTTTAGATGCTTGTAATGGAAGCCAAGGCTAGTGTTTGGTTTGGCCTAATGCATTGCAGTAAAAAAAAAAACTTTAGCTGCCAAGGTAGGTGTGATGAGGAATTTCTAGCTTACTGCAGCCAGATGGCAATGGTGGTAGCAGCTGGAAGACAATGATGCTTTGAGTTTGATAATTGTACTTTACTTCTACTTCTATTTGGAGCAATTTTTTTTTTAAATTAAACCATTCTTAAAATGAATAAAACGGGTTTTACTTTGTTTTTAAGATCTACCTACAATTAGCGTCCAGTAAATTGTAATGCTGATAGAGATTATTCAAATGTTAAAGAATGTGTCTGGTTCTTTATATTATGCAGATTGCAATATGACACAAGACGTTCAGAAAGACAGTTTTGGGGAGTATCCTTGTGGTGAAACATAAATCTTATCACCTCCTGTTAAATTTGTTGATTTAAATTGTAAAGTTGTAGGAGTTTATGATTGCTCTAATAAAACATATTTGAACCGTATGCAAAGTTGTACCCCTAAATTCGCAAAACATGATACATGGTCATTTAAAATTGTACCACATCATAGTAAATTCACAAAAATAAAGTATCGGTGTTATTTCAATAAAAATATTCTACATGTTTATTGTTCAAGTGATCTACATTATAAAAATAGTATCTAAATTATCTCATACTTTACTAGTTTACTTAGGTTTACATTTTAATAAGGAAACGTGACAAGAATTTTCTGAAGGTAAAAATATGACTTATTTTTTATTTTTCCAAAAAGTGATTAATCTTTATTTAATAAATATCTTTTTTTTTTCATTTTAATTACACAACTACCCACCCCTTGCCTCACCCCATGTCCCACTGCCTCCTCCATCAACAAACGTTGTCCGTTGTTGCCACTTGTCGGAAAAGTCATTAAAAAGTGTTGCAATTTTTTTGCAGTTTTCTTGTTTCAATTTCATCCACGATTGCAATGACATGTTTTCCTAGGATAGTGATACTAGTAATGACAACATTAACATTGGCCGTCACTAACATCATGTTTTTTAAGTTATTATCCGGTTAGGATGTTTTTACTTGGACTGTAATTTGCTGGTCTGGTCTGATATGTTCTGGTCTGAATTGGTCTGGTCTGGTAAGGTCTGGTTTCTTTATATTTTTATAACTATCCAAGTCTGGTCTGGTCTGGTCTGGGACAAATTACAGTCCAAGTAAAAACATCCTTAGTCACATTTTTATCCATATACTTACTCCATTCACTTTCAATTGCATCATTTCACTTTTTCACGTTTGTCAAATTAGAACTTTGATCATTAAATATTTAAATTATATTAGTAAAAAACATATTTTAAAAATATTCAAGGCAAATGTAATGATGGCTCTCAAGGATAGGCTCTCCTCCTTTTTTTGGAAAAAAGCTGGCAGAAAAAGAAAGGGTGTATACTGCAATTTCCAGGAGCGGGCTCCTTGTGTATAGGTGGTGCACATGCATAACTTATAATATGGTCTGATGGCCCAAATTGATTCAACCGATAAAACATAATAGTACGGAGTGCTTTGTTTTTAATATTTGACAACAAACATGTACGATTGGCAAAACTTTTGTTTGTCTTTTCTAATAGCTTGCACCTTTTCTAAAAGAATAAGAGGGTGTTTGCAATAGTTTTTGCTTTAAAAAATCCATTTTAAATGATTTTGGAAAAAGTGTTTTATAGTAAAAGTAGGTAATGTTTGATAAAAAATTGATTTTGAAAAGTAAAAGTGAGTAGTGTTAGGTAAAAATGTAAAATATATACTTTTTGTGTAGTAATAATAAAAGTAAAAAGTAGATTATTGCTTTTAACTTTTAAGTGTTTAATTTCAGTACACGTTGTCACTTGAAAACGCTTTTTTCAGATTTTTTAAACCAAAAGATGAAAATTACATTTTTTAATCTTTTGCAAACATACCCTAAACCTATTTGGTATAGTTATACTTCATCCTCTCAAAAAACTATTCCATTTAAATTAATAAATACATCAATAAAGTTATTTCTTTGATCTATTTACGAATCTCAATTCTCAACTACATAGCCTTAGTTTATTATTTTACCCGCCAGTCAACTTTTGTCAAATAATGTTAAATCTATTCACTTTTGGAGTCTTGGTCCTATGAGTTTTGCGATAATTCCATATTTAATTTATCTTTCAGTTTGTACACTTTTGGTACTTGATTAATGTTTCTCGACCAATTATGGTCATTTTCGGCAATTTTAACTACCGGAAATAGCAACGAAAGGGTCATGTCATGTGTAAGCGAAAATACAATTGTCATGCACGTGGTGCGATATTATTGGCACGGAGTAGCAGCTCCTATCATTGGAACGCTCAATAGCTGTATAAATGAGGAAGTGGATGTCTTCGACTTCCTTACCGTCACTTAATAATCTACTCCTTAATAACCAAACATTATCAATCTCCATATCTTACTTAAAATATTTGAATATAGATTCATGCAAAAAATATACCCGCAATTCTGTGCTGAAGAAAGAATAAGAATCTGAAATCCAGCAAATAAATATGAATTATCGTCTTCTATTGCCCTTTGCTGCTTTTCTCGTGCCAGTGATATTGGGTATCATAATTTTCCAGCTCGACTCGTTCGACCCGGCGGCTTACCCGGCTGACCAGCTCAGCCGGAAGAAGCCGGTGTCGGCCCCGAGCCGCAACAGTCGCATGTTTCACGGTTCCGAGAAGATAGGAGTGGGGCGGGTGTGGGGCCCGGAGGACATCTTGTACGATCCCAAGACGGGAGTCATTTACACCGGGTGTATGGATGGGTGGGTCAAGAGAGTGACGGTCAACGAGTCTTCCGCCGCCGACTCGGTGGTGGAGGACTGGGTGAACACCGGCGGCAGGCCGCTTGGACTCGCGCTTGGCCATCACGGTGAAGTCATAGTTGCTGATGCTGAAATTGTGAGTTTTACCTCATTCGTAATTTCTTACACAAAAAAGTTAATCCCATAGTCCCAACCAAGGTTTTAAATAGCACTAACGGCCATCGCGGTAGCGGTTTGTAGCGGCCTGTAGCCGACTGTAGCGGTTGCAACGGCCAGTGGCGGATCTAGGAAAAAAAGTTGTTGGGGGCATCATTTAGGATGTGTTTACATGGACAAAAAATTTCTGGCCTAGTCTGATCTGATCTGGTGTGAATTGTTCTGTTCTGGTCTGGTAAACGTCTAGTCTTTGTGTATTTTATGACTATTTAAGTCTAGTCTGGTCTGATCTGGTCTGGGATGAAAACAGTCCAAGTAAAAACATCTTAAAAGGTTTTGTACAAACAATATTCCAACGTATACTCAGTACCAAATTTGGAATCAATCTCATAGTTAATACATTTAATCATTTATGTATTTGAACATTAAGCTCATATATATATGCATTTATTTAAAAACTAATAACATATTTGTGACTAAAGTAAAAATACGATAAAAAAATGTGACTTCTTAATTTTATTGACTATAAAAAGTAAACTATATTCATAGTAACATATATTCATAGTTTACGTTTAAGTAATTGTGACATTATACTCGTAGTAATGGTTTTTTTTTACAGAATAAGGTTGTTGCTCTTGAATCTTATTTTCCATCTAAGAAGACTTGAAAAAATATATCTTCGTTTAGGAAATATGATTACAAGTACTCTTAATTGAAAAATAAAAACAACAGTACAAGTCCTCTTGAAAAAAGTCTCATAGTAATTTTAGTAAAACATGAAAATATGAAACACTAAAAAGAGGAAAGATTACAAAAATGAAGCCCAACAAAAAATGCAGATTTTTTTTAGCTCATTCGCTTCCCACTCTTTTGGAGACTGGGATTGTTTTCATTTCTTTAATTTGTAAATTACTATACTACGTAAGAGTCGGGAGTTGGGGGCTGGGGGCACTCTCATTTTTTAATTGGGGACACTCTCATTTTTTAATTGGGGGCACTTCTTCTTTTTCATATTAAAGAATAGGTTATTAACATTAAAATTCAAATTCTTATTGGGGGCAAGTGCCCCCATTGAACTCAATGTCCATCCGCCCTTGGCAACGGCGTGAAATATTTTCAATTGCGCAAAACATGAATGTATTTTTTCACATCATTCACACAACATTTAATTTTGAGTTTAATTCCATGCATCACTATTAATGTATTTTTTCACATCATTCACACAACATTTACACATTTATACATCAAAAAGTCCGTGCGTGATGTACTGCCGGAAATGTCAGTAGAGGGCTGTAGCGGGCGGCGTAGCGGATTTTTCCCGTGATTTGTAAATCACACACGAATAGCGGGCCGTAGCACTAGCGGCCCCTACCGCGACCGCTATAGCGGTAGTGGGCCGCTATTTCAAACCATGGTCCCAACTCCCGTAGTTTCTTACACAAAAAAGTTACTCCCATAGTCCTCACCTGGTAGCGAGAGAGTGCCACAAGGGTTAGGTCCCGGGTTCGACTCCCAGCAATTACGATGAAAAGTTACTCAACAGAGGACCTCTGCAAGTATCGGGGATGGAACCTCACTCTCTATCTGTCAGATTATGATTATAGTCCAACTTATATCCTCCCATCGTGTCGTCCGGTCGGTGTTGGGGTCCTCAGGGATGGAGTGTTATCCTTTTTTAGTCCCAACTCCCAAGTTCCAAACTTCATGACACAAGTTAGTCACACAGCCACAAAAAATGTTTTAGAATTTCTCAAGTACCCTCGCCTTTTATTTTCCTTAACAAAAGGACAATCAAGATCATCACAAAACAAGGCAATTGAGAAGCTGATCTCTTCGTGTGATCTAAATGTTTGTGATCTGAATTTTTTAAGTTCTGATTTGATCTGAATTTTTCTAATCTAAATCTTTTTTATCTGATCTGAATCTTTCTGATCTGATCTAAATCTTTCTAATCTGATCTAATTTGAATCTTTCTTATCTGGTCTGATTTGGTCTGAATCTTTCTGATTTAATATGAATTTTTCTGATCTGATTTAATTTGAATATTTATGATCTCATTGAGTGTTTCTTATAAAAATAATTCTAATTATTTTCCTTCCATCTCGCTAAGATTGTCTCATTTTACCTTTTCGGGAAATTGCACTAAGATGGTCTCATACCAAAATTGATAAATTTTGTGTGGTTCTAAATCATTCTTACTTTATTTTTACTTTATCAATTCAATATAAACCACATAAACTCATGTTTATTAATAATTGTGTCACCTCCTTCCGTCCCAATGTTAGTGGGACGGGGCTAGTATCATTTTTTATTTTGCAAGTTATCATTAGTATAATCATTTTATAATTGTACTATCATTAGTACAATAATTATTACTATTATTATTATTTAATTATTAATGTTATTACTATTTATTATCATTAATATAGTTATATGATTATTATTATTAGTATTATTATAGGTATATGATTATTGCTATAATTATTATTATTATACTCTAATTATAATTATTACAATTATAATTAGTATTATTAAAATTATAATTGTATTATAATTATATATAAATATTATTATTATAGGTATATGTATATTATTATTGCTAGAATTATGATTGTTATATTATAATTGTAATTATTATAATTATAATTATTATGGTTATAGTTATAGATATAATTTTAATTAAAATTACAATTATAATTGTGATTAAAATTATAATTACAATTGTAATGATAATGATGATAATAATAATTTTAATAATAATAATAATAATAACAGTCTTAAATTATGTCTGAATTTTTCTTATCTGATCTGAATGTTTTTGATCAGTTCTGAATGTTTTTTATTTGAATCCTTCTGATCAGATCTGAATCTTTCTGATTTGGTCTGGTCTGAATTTTGTTACTGATCTGAATAAAATAAGAATGAGCCATAAGTAATATGAATACGACGAATAGAACAACTTCTAAACATATGACTAAACATATTTTGAAATTCCAAAATATGACTGCTATGTTTTTCTTCCTTAAATATGAATAACATGACACTATTCACTGTCATTTTGGAGTTTTTTTTTATGAAAATAATAATAATAATTAATTGTCATTAACATGACAATATTAATTGTCATTCAAACAATATTTTTCAATCTAAACAAACCTATTTTAGAATTGAAAAGAATCAATACAACACGAAAATAATTAAAATTGGAATTTTATATAAGTTGTTGTATGTCAAAATTAAAAAGAAATACTACCTCCGGCCCAAATTGATTTACAAAATTGACTTCTTTTTTTGTCCAACAGTTTTATTTTATTCACTTAATTAGTATGTAAATTTTATTTACACTCTAATTTGAAGTTTGCAACTTTGAAGATATTTTAATGTAGTTTCTAAACATATAAATTTTTATAATTAAAAATTGAATCAATTAGCGACAGGAAGGATTTAAGTTTAACTTTAGTTGACCAAAAATGCTGACTTTGCAAATTAATTTGGGACGGAGGGAGTAAGAATTACGAAGTACTGTATAATTTAGTTAGATCCGAGAAAAGAAAGAAATGACTTTCAGAGAGGGTTTTTCACAAATAGAACTGCAATAAAACTTATGAAGTATTTACAAAAACACTACTCTGTAATAATTACTATAGTATAGTATTATGATCTTTGAAGTATAAAAAATTATCAGAAATTATTATATAAATTGTATTACGGAATATTATAATCAGCAAGTATAAAAGATCATATTTAAGTAAATAATTTTTTTATTAGTAGTAATAAATATGTAATAATCTCACAAAAAAGTGTGGGGCAGGGACTACTAAATGTGACAGGAGAGGGTAAGGTGGAAGTGCTGACGGACGAGGCGGATGGAGTAAAGTTCAAACTAACGGACGATGTTGCTGTTGCAGAGGATGGCATAATCTATTTCACGGATGCATCCTGGAAATACAGTCTTAAGGATTCTGCTTTGGATATTCTTGGCGGCAGAGCCTACGGTAGATTTCTAAGTTATGATCCCAACACTAAGCACACTAGAGTGCTAGCCAAGGATTTGTTCTTTGCAAATGGCGTTGCTGTCTCTCCAGACCAGAGCTTTGTCATTTTTTGCGAAACTCCATTGTAAGTATGCGATTCATCTATGTGGGGGGGGGGGGGGGGGGGGGTATGGTCCTATGGGGTACCGGGTGCTATGTTGGAGGATGCTAGGGATGAAGAAATCTCATATATTAAGTATTAACCTATATTTCTCATTGGGTGATATCGATAGAGGTAGGGGTGAACGGGTTGTGTAACTTGTAACTGGAACGGGATCAAGACCGGTTTAGGTGGTTCGTTAGAAGACCGGCCCTTGGGTTCACGGGGACCAGTTCTGAACTGCGGTTGTTGGGATCGGGAGCGGTCGGTCTGATTCCGTTTTAATCTACTTCTTTTGTATTTGAAGCATTATTGGAAGCATTTCAAAAGTGATGTAAATCCATTTATAAAACATACGGAGTAGATAGTATTTGTGTAGAAACAAAAAATAGAACCGGGACTGCAACAGGAGTAATATAACCGGCCCGAAAGTAGAATCGAGACCAGTTCACACTACTTCACGCCTAGATGTAGGGAGTAAACTAGTATTTTTGTCCAAATTTAAATTAGCTATAAAAGAACAAGACAAATATGGGTTAAGATTACTCTTCAATCAGAATATTATAATTAATGATATTTCAGTTAAATTTAATGTTGAATTGAAGAGTAGCTAACACGTATATATGGGGGTGTATAATACAAGAAATGTTAAAAGTTTAAGTGTATTCAATGTGAATTTTTAAAAGTCTAAAATTCTAAATGTGTTTTATGTAGATTTTTAAAAGTTTAAAATGCTTACTCAGATCACTAGTATATAAAGTGTCTATTTTAGCATTCATTTTATTAAAAAATGTTACAATATACGGAGTAATATTTGTTGTAACATTAATGTACCAAGAAATGCTACAGTAAAACCATAAATTGCTACAATATATCTATTTTAACACCAACAACATACTAAAAAATGCTATATTTGATTAATTGTAACATTTTTGGCATCTAGTGTAACATTTTGCATATCCTATAAAAGCAATACGGAGTACTTTGTTTGTTGTAGTGACTTTCTAAATTAAATGAAGTATTGGCATTGTAATTCTTACCAAATCCAGAAAATCTTTTAACATTTTTGTGTAAATAAAAGTAGAGCACCGACATATGTAGTGATATTGGCAGACATTCCCATTGTGTAGGAGGAGGTGCAAAAGGTTATACCTGAAAGGGGAAAGGAAGGGAACTGTGGATGTTTTCGTTGAGGACTTGCCAGGGATGCCTGACAACATTCGATATGATGGAGAAGGCCGCTTCTGGATTGCACTTGTCACGGTAAAGCTAAGGAGAGTGTTTGCGATTGCTTCTACTTTAAAAAAATGATTTTCTAAAGTGATTTTGGAGAAAGTACTTAATAGTAAAAATTGGTAGTGTTTGAGAAAAAAGTGATTCTGAAAAAGTAAAAGTTGGTAGTTTTTGGTAAAATAAGTGCTTTTTGTGTAATAGAAAAAGTAAAAAGCAGTTTAAAGCACCATTCTACCTGCTTCCAGCTTTTAGCTTTAAAGTGATTAATTTAAGCAGAATCTGTCATTTGAAAACACTCTTTTCAACTTTTTTAAGCTAAAAGCTGAAAAGCACTTTTTAAAAGCTCACGCAAACACTCCTTAATTCTATTCGCCCATTTAATATTCCCTTTATTGGAAACTTATATTGGACTTAGGAATGTTTTACTTATTGAAATTTGATGGTCTGGTATGATATGTTTAAATCTGATATGAATTGGTCTGGTCTGGTAAATGTCTGGTTTCTGTGTATTTTATAACTACGAAAGTCATGTCCGGTCTGGTCTGTTTAAGTCTAGTTTGGTCTGAGATGGAAAACAATCCAAGTAAAAACATCCTTAGAATCATCTAAACTAACTAATAACTATTCACGATTATACAAATACAATTACGTATTTTTAGAATGAATTGATAAACAATTATAAAAAATCTATTGACTAAAATTCTTTGGTTCTCATTTTGTCAAATGAAAGTTTTTATGATCAGTTAAAGACTAAAAAGGAAACCAGAATGAAAATAACTAAAAAAAATGTAGGTATGTAAAAAGTGAGATTATTCTTGTCAATTTTTCCTATTCTTTTTCTAAATGAAGATGACATTCTTAAACAAGCTAAGATGACATTTTTTGGGGAGATCAGAGATGACGGAGTTGGAAGGTGGAAGATGTAGCAACAGAAGCCTACATGTTTTTAATATTTTTAGGTATTTTTTAAGTTTTTTATTTTTATTTTATATTTTTATAGTTTTTATTTTAAATTTTTTACGGTTTTAGTATAAATGTATAAATACTTTTGCTATTTTTTGTTTTTATTATAAATGTAACTGTGATTTTGTTATTAATAACATAAGTCATGTTGGGGATTATAGGAAGGGTGTATATATTTTTCTTTGGGAAAACTATCAAATAGGTCCTCCAACTTTCATAAAAAAGTCAATTAAGTCCTTCTATAGGAGACTTTGTCCGGTCGTCGCGATTTGGGGCGGTTCCCGGTGGAATTTTTTGATGAATTTTTTTGAGCATCTTATTCATCAAGTCTAGTTTACTTATATCAAATTTCAGCTAAAAATTTAATCGGGAGCGCATTCAAATTAATTCGAGAACGCAAAAATGCGCAGTTATATTCAAGAATTAATTTGAATGTGTTGCCGATTGAATTTTTAGCTGAAATTTGGTATGAGTAAACTAGACTTGGTGAATAAGATGCTCAAAACATTTCATCAAAAAATTCCACCAGGAACTGCCCCAAATCGCGACGGCCGGACAGAACCACCTATAGAAGGACTTAATTGACTTTTTTATGAAAGTTCGAGGACCTATTTGACAGTTTCCCTATTTCTTTTGGGTGGATAGGAATGAGTATATTTGAAAGACGAAACATTTATTACTCTTATTTTAGAAATAAATAAATAAAAATTAAATTATGTTATTCCATTTAATTAGGAGTAGTTTTACTGCCATTTAGGGATAATAACCGTAAAGCATTTGATATGAAGTACGAAATCAACTATGGAAGTTTTCAAAATACAAGACTAGTTTTTATAGTGTCTAATAGATAAAAATAAATAAATATTGATATATACATATATATAGTGGTGTATCCTGAAATATTGTTCAGGGAGGGAAATTTTGCATTGTAATGTCATATCATGAACATTGCATAAACAATGAATAATACAAATTACTACTTCTAAAAAATATCATCTATTTTTATGAGTAAAACATTTCACGGTTGATATAATTTCATGAAATTGTGATATATTACAAATTATGTTAATAATTTATACAAAAATTAATTTCATGAAACAAGTTTGAATTTCCTAAGGTACAAATAAACTATGTAGTTAAAATTAATTCAAATTTCAAATTAATAAGTTGTAAGAAACAATGCACCAAAAAAAAAAGTTGTAAGAAACAACTTACATTATGTGTAAAGATTTAATTGTAACTTGTGAGTATTTATTAGCACTATGTCAAGATAAGTTTTCAAACACATGTAAAGTTATATTAATGCTTGAAGCATACTAAAACTAAATGTACTAAATGAAAATAAAAGTAAAAATGCTTTAAATTTTCAAAAAGAAACCAAAAGCTAAAAATGCTCGTAGTGGGTTATCCCTTCTTAGGCTAACCACAACACAGATCGTCAATAAATTTAATTTCCCACCAGTTATATGTATTCACTCAGTCAATGATGTTTTTCCCTGCAACTCAACATCGTCAATATATATATATATATATATATATATATATATATATATATATATATATATATATATATATATATATATATTCACTCAGCATAAACCCTTACAGTTTTTATTACACTTTATTTATGTGACAAT
This sequence comes from Cuscuta epithymum, assembly GCA_945859915.1. Lineage (NCBI taxonomy): Eukaryota > Viridiplantae > Streptophyta > Magnoliopsida > Solanales > Convolvulaceae > Cuscuta > Cuscuta epithymum. The sequence goes on along the minus strand of CAMAPF010001048.1, from coordinate 1,169,820 downwards.
TTTTTACCAATAATTATGATTTAAAAAGTCAAACATTTTGATGTAGAAAAAAATAAAAATGTGGATTGATTATTTTTGTTACTTCAGACCTATTTTTTAAAAACATACCAAAGGATGTAAAGAAATTAACAATGAGATCTTAATTTTAGAAATTTAATAAATTTACTCATAACAAATTTTGGGCCTAAAAATCTTCATATCCGATGAAGCTTCATATTTTTGAAAACCTTATAGATGTAATATTGATGTCATATGAAAGATAATAAAAAGTTATGAATTTTGTTACATTTTTTTTTATAAAAACTGAATCATAAAAAAAAGTTATACAACTTTTTAAAAAATGAGATTTTTTAATTTGATGCGGAGCCTACTTTGTTCCTTGCGTTGGAAAGGAGCCGCTACCCAACATTCTCTATGACCATGAATCAGCCTCCCTAATCCCCCACCCCAAGGGTTCCCCACTTCACTCTAGCACCCTCCTATACATTTTATTCTTCTTTGGTTTGCAGCTCATTTGGGGTGAGAATCTCAAATTTGGGGTTTCACCCCTCGCATTGCGGATAGCCTTACAAACGGAAACTAACAAGTACATCTATAACTCACAAGTCCATCAAACCACTTTAATTTGCCTGAACGAATTTTAGTTACTTTACTGATACTTACAAACCATATACACAAATATAACTCACAAGTACATCTATAAATAAAAATTATATATATATGTATATAGGATTGAGTTGGGGTTGAGTGGGGCAGCTGCCCCCACCCTTGATACACTCGTGATTTTTTGCTTAATATTGAGCACATTTGGAATAAGAAACATGTAATTAAACACAAATTGATATTTTACATTGCATAATAATATAATGTGACAACAACACAAATAAATTTTTCCAATAAAAAACACAATCATGAAAATTAGTTTTTTTAAATGAAGTTGGATATATAAATATCATAAATGAAAGGTGATCTTAACATCATAAACTCCCTTACGACGATAAATACACCCTCAATGTAACAATGTTCAGGTAAATTATGCAATATGCATGTAATATTCTAAATTAAACTTGCATTTTGAAAGAAGAAAACTTGTGTCTATGCCTCTCTACATATGTTTCTAAGATAAAGTCATATTCTTTGATTTTAATCATAAAGTTTTGATGTCACTCGTGGATGTTTATGGTATTCTGCTCACATCTACGAAATTTGGTATTTTTGAATTATTATTCTTTTTTCATAACTAGTAAAGGAAAAACAACTATGAAAAATACTTTTCTTGTACACTAGACACTAGAGAACAACACAAATTAAAGAAAACACAATTACGAGTGCCACTAATATTTACTTAACAAATTGAAGAGAAATTTAGAAAAATGATAAACAAAATAATGAGACATCAAAGTGTAAAATTGAAATGAGTTTACAAATCAATCATACCTTACAAATGTATGCAGGACTTCACATTGAGTTGGGAGCTTGCACAAAAGCACCCATATTTGAGGAAACTTATGGGATTGACGGAGTGGTATGCAAGGCGACAGCTGAAGGACGGAGGAGTTTTCGTGGTCGACTTGGAAGGCAACCCGGTGGCTCACTACAATGATCGTCATTCCTCACTCGTCTCAACTGCAATCAAGATTGATAATTATTTATATTGTGGTTTTGTAACGTCTAATTTCATACTCAGGCTCAATCTCACTCAAAATCCGGCAGTTTCAAGTTGATGATGTCATTCGGGTAGCGCAAGAACTATGAAATGGGGAGTGTTGTTAAAACATTTATATAAGTGTTCGAGAGAAACATCATTACTTGGATAATATTCGCAAATGTTCTTAATAGAAACATCATTATAAGCTTTTTTTGTCTTTAACTAAAACTTATTTATTCTCTTGAGCTAAATTTTCAAAATAAAATAATGACAAGGATGATATATTTCATTTTACCTTTTGTTATTCTGTGCTTGGTCAAAAGCTTTATTTTATTTCTCATAATGAATACAAGAGAAAAGTGGAGTCGTGGAGATGACCAAAAACCAAAACAAAAAACAAAAAGTAGAATGTTTAATGAAGATTAGTGCTTTGATTTTTCGTATCTAGGAAATTGTACAAACCTCAACTGTTTTGTTTAGTTTTATCAAAACTTTAGATGGAGTATGTGTTGCATTATGCAAGAGAGAAAAGGACAGACTATTCAATTGGATATAGTAAGCTTAACTTTTCTTACTTGGATCTTCTTCACCCTGAAAGTGCATATGTGAATAAAGACACTTATTACAGATATTTTATTTTAAGTCAATACTTTAGAGAACAACTTTACCTCATGCTGTCATTCCATCATTAAGTTTAAAACTTATTCTAATTCTATTATTCTAATTAAAGTTAGTTTGTTGGCATTTTTTAGAATGATTATCGTAATTTACGTGCAGCCTTCTACGAATACATGTTTTGTAGTGTTCACTCATGTGTTAAGGACACACATTAGACTTCACATCGTCTCTTTAAAAAAAGTTAACATAGCCTCTAATTGAGCCCAAAAACATGTATTCAAGGTTAGTCGGTTAGTGCGATATTGTACATTTCACATTTCAGATTATACTTTTCATATGTTCTTCCAATTTAATGTTTTAGTCAGAACCAAGCTATTTAGTATAGCAACTTTATATTACACCTAAAAAATGTTAGAAATTAAACTTGGCTTAGCCCAATCATTGGGTCCATTAGAAGTTAACTTATTGGGCTAGTAGTTGTATGAGAAATAATAAATTAGTTAGCCCATAAGTTAGAGTTAGTAAAGAAAGGTCTAGAATACTCTTTAGTTAATGTACTTATTAAATGATTCTAGAATATTCCTAAGCTAGAATCCTATGGAATAGTGTAGAATGTTTAAGACATAGGAGTGCCTAGAAGGATCCTAAGAGACCTATAAATAGAGCACTCCTCACTCATTTGTAATACAAGCAAAAGCTCCAAATCAATAAAAGTTTCAAGTTCTTCCAAAATCATCTCTCTCTAAAATTCTCTCTTCCACACACAATCACCTAAATACAATACTCATAAACTCCTTTATTCCAACAAAGTGGTATCAGAGCCATCAATCCTTTCAAGAAAGATGAATGCCAACGGCTTACTTCCCTTCCAATTTCCTCGTCTCACCAAAGATAACTACTCTAGTTGGTGCATTCGCATGAAAGCCTTGCTAGGATCTCAAGATGCATGGGAGATTGTTGAGAAAGGTTATGAGGAACCTCAAGATGATGCTACTTTAATCAATCCCAAAGGGATAGTCTCCAAAGGAGTAGGAGGAAGGATCAACAAGCTCTCACTCTCATATATCAATGCTTAGACGAGGCCATGTTCGAGAAGGTTGCAAATGCCACCACTTCTAAAGAAGCATGGGAAATACTTCATAATTATTTCAAGGGAGTAGACAAGGTGAAGAGAATTCGTCTTCAAAATCTTAGAGGTGAGTTCGAACAACTTAAAATGAAATATTCGGAATCAATATCCGATTATTTCTCTAGAGTGTTGGGAATTGTAAATGAGATGAAGAGAAATGGGGAGGAACTAAAAGACATAACGGTGATTGAGAAAATCCTTCGCTCTCTCACCAAAGACTATGATTATATTGTGGTGGCCATAGAAGAGTCCAAGGATTTAGAGACCATGACCATTGATCAACTTATGGGCTCACTACAAGTCCATGAAGAAAGAGTTGTGAGAAATAAATCTGATGAATCATTGGAGCATTCCCTTTACTCCAAGCTCTCTTTTAAAGAAAGAGGGGATAATAGAGGTGAAGAAAGAGGCCAACGAGGTCGTGGTTATGATCGAGGACGTGGTGCACGTGGAAGAGGTGGTCGAGGTCGTGGTTATACAAAATTCAACAATGAAGAAAGAACTCAATATACACAAGCATCTAGAGGCCGTGGGAGAGGAAGCAAACCACAAAGGTACGACAAGTATCAACTAAGATGTCATAATTGCAATAAATATGGTCACTATGCATATGAATGCAAGAACTCTCATCATGTTAAAGAAGAGGCACATCTCATGGAGATGAATAACGAGGTAGAACTTACCTTGTTGATGGCAAATCATGAAGAACAAACGAAGAAGAGCACATGGTATTTAGATACCGGAGCTAGCAACCACATGACGGGAGATAAAAGCTTGTTCGTGAAGGTGGAACATACTCAAGGTCATGTTACCTTTGGAGATGAATCGAAAGTCGTGGTGAATGGTAAAGGTAACGTTCTAATCCGCCTAAACGATGGAAGTCATCAATTCATTTCCGATGTCTACTATGTGCCCAACTTAAAAACAAATATTCTAAGTATGGGACAACTCCTAGAAAAGGACTATGATATTCACTTAAAGAATCGTAGTCTTTCTCTACGAGACAATAATGGGAGACTACTTGCTAAAGTGCCGATGACTAGAAATCGAATGTTCTTGCTTGATATTAAAAAAGATCAAGCCATATGTTTGAAAAGTTGCTTGAAAGATGAGTCATGGATTTGGCACTTAAGATATGGGCACTTAAACTTTGGTGGCTTAAAAATGCTATCGTCCAAAGGCATGGTAAAAGGTTTGCCATTCATCAACCATCCCGATCAGCTATGCGAAGGATGCCTACTTGGGAAGCAATCAAGGAAACCATTCCCTAAAGAAATTGCCTCAAGAGCTAAGGAGCCATTGGAGTTAGTCCATACCGATTTATGCGGTCCTATTACTCCATGTTCTCATGGTAAAAGTAAGTATTTTCTCACTTTCATCGATGATTACTCAAGGAAAACATGGGTATATTTTCTTAAACAAAAACCAGAGGCTTTTGAAGCATTCAAGAAATTTAAAGCTCTTATTGAGAAAGAAAGTGGGTACGTTATTAAAGCCATGAGATCAGATCGGGGTGGAGAGTTCACATCAAAGGAGTTCAATCAATTTTGTGAAGATAACGGCATCCGCCGTCCCATGACTGTCCCACGCACACCACAACAAAATGGTGTTGCCGAAAGAAAGAATAGGACTATCCTCAACATGGCCCGAAGCATGCTAAAGACGAAGAATATGCCTAAAGAATTTTGGGCTGAAGCTGTGGATTGTGCCGTCTATCTTCAAAATCGCTGCCCCACGAAGAGTCTAGATGGAATAACTCCACAAGAAGCGTGGCATGGAGGTAAACCCGGAGTCTCGCACTTGAGAGTATTTGGATGCATTGCATATGCTCATGTTCCTGATCAGACTAGATCAAAACTCGATGACAAGAGCGAGAAGTTCATATTCATTGGATATGACAAACACTCAAAAGGGTACAAACTCTACAATCCGGATTTGAAGAAGCTTATAATAAGTCGTGATGTGGAGTTTGATGAAGAAGGCTCATGGAATTGGAGCATTGGCGACAAAGAAGATTATAGCCTCTTACCATCCATGGAATATGATGAAGAAGTTGAAGAGAATCATGAAAATATAACTCCTCCACAATCTCCAACTCAAGCTCAATCTTTGCCACCAAGTTCAGATGAAAGAGAAGTACCACGCATGAGAAGCATTGAAGAGCTTTACGAGGTAACACAAAACCTGAACTCAAATGATGAACTTACACTCTTTTGTCTATTTGGTGATTGCGAGCCACTAAGTTTTGAAGAAGCCACAAGAAACAAGAAGTGGAGAGATGCAATGGATGATGAGATTAAGTCCATTGTGAAGAACAAAACATGGGAGCTAGCCACACTTCCATCAAATCATAAAGCAATTGGAGCGAAGTGGGTATTTAAGATCAAGAAAAATGCAAAAGGGGAGGTTGAGAAGTACAAGGCAAGACTAGTAGCCAAAGGCTACGCCCAAAGACATGGCGTTGATTATGAAGAAGTTTTTGCGCCCGTTGCTAGATTGGAAACAATAAGATTGATAATTGCACTCGCGGCTCACAACAAGTGGAAGATACATCAAATGGATGTCAAGTCCGCATTCTTAAATGGGTTCCTAGAAGAAGAAGTCTACATTGAGCAACCCGAAGGTTACAAAGTCAAAGGGCAAGAAGATAAAGTGTTAAGGCTAAGAAAGGCTCTTTATGGGCTTAAACAAGCACCAAGAGCTTGGAATAGTAGAATTGACCAGTACTTCCAAGCTAATGGATTCATGAAGTGTCCACAAGAACATGCACTATATGTAAAGAAAAATCGTCAAGGAGACATATTGCTCGTGTGCATATACGTGGACGATCTCATCTTTACAGGTAATAATATGACGATGTTCGATGAGTTTAAACAAGTCATGACAAGGGAGTTCGAGATGACTGACATTGGGCTTATGAGTTACTATCTTGGCATCGAGGTGAAGCAAATGGATGATGGTATATTCATCACTCAAGAAGGATACGCGAGAGAAGTACTCAAGAAGTTCAACATGGAGGACTCCAAACCTGTAAGTACACCTGTTGAAAGTGGATTAAAGCTATCAAGGTATGATAAAGAAAAATTGATTGATCCAACTTACTTTAAGAGTCTTGTGGGGAGCTTAAGATACTTAACATGTACAAGACCGGATATTCTCTTTGGTGTTGGACTTGTTAGTCGATTCATGGAGGCCCCTACAACAACTCATTTGAAGGCGGCAAAAAGAATTTTGCGATATCTCAAAGGCACCGCCGAATATGGGTTGTTTTACTCTTCATCTGATGAGTTTAAGCTGGTTGGATATTGCGATAGTGATTGGGGTGGAGATATCGATGACCGTAAGAGCACAACTGGGTTCGTGTTTTACCTGGGAAACACCGCTTTCACATGGGTTTCAAAGAAGCAATCGATAGTCACTCTGTCCACTTGTGAAGCCGAGTACGTTGCAGCAACATCAAGTGTTTGTCATGCAATTTGGCTCAGATACATATTGCAAGCTCTCAGCATGTCTCAAGAAGAAGCAACAACAATATTCATGGACAACAAGTCAGCTATCGCATTAGCAAAGAATCCAGTGTTTCATGATCGAAGTAAGCACATAGACACTCGATATCATTTCATCCGGGGAAAGATAGCGAAGAAGGAAGTTCAAGTAGAGTATGTGAAGACTCAAGACCAAGTCGCTGATATTCTCACAAAGCCACTCAAGCATGATGTCTTTGCAAAGATGCGGGATCTACTTGGTGTTGCTAAGTCAAGTTTAAGAGGGGATGTTAGAAATTAAACTTGGCTTAGCCCAATCATTGGGTCCATTAGAAGTTAACTTATTGGGCTAGTAGTTGTATGAGAAATAATAAATTAGTTAGCCCATAAGTTAGAGTTAGTAAAGAAAGGTCTAGAATACTCTTTAGTTAATGTACTTATTAAATGATTCTAGAATATTCCTAAGCTAGAATCCTATGGAATAGTGTAGAATGTTTAAGACATAGGAGTGCCTAGAAGGATCCTAAGAGACCTATAAATAGAGCACTCCTCACTCATTTGTAATACAAGCAAAAGCTCCAAATCAATAAAAGTTTCAAGTTCTTCCAAAATCATCTCTCTCTAAAATTCTCTCTTCCACACACAATCACCTAAATACAATACTCATAAGCTCCTTTATTCCAACAAAAAACTGGATTTAAGTGATGGTGATGATTATGATTGTGTACACTTGGTGCAGCCACTTCCCAGAATATTTGTGCTCATCTTGAAGAATGACAGTAGAGTTGTTGCAAAGCAGCCAATACCAATTTATCTCCATTAGTACTTCTTCCGATAGTGACATAATTAAATTTGCTTGTTCATTTTCATTCAGAGGTCAGATCCCTTTAGTGCAATACACAGTTGAGTTTTATGTTTTCCATGTCGCATGTTTGACACAGTAAATTATAATGTCTGATCTTATTTTGGATAAAAGCATAATGTCATTCTTAATAGAATTATAGAAACCATGAGACAGTTCAGCAGAATGGTAAAAATAAACTTGCCCATCCAACCAAAGACCTCTTTACTTTCAATTCAATAGTATATGCGATAATGCAAAAGGTAGCTCATTCTGCCATTCATTTAAATGTCACATAGTGCCTATTTTTACATTCCATCATTTGCAATGGAGCCAAAGACTCACTATTTTTTGGCTTGAAAATATGATGGAATAAAGCAAAATGGCTCACTAAACTGTCTGCGCTTCTTTGTTATGAAGTTGCAGTCAGTCCATGCATTTTGGACGCGATTTTCACTATGGATCATCCGGAAACAGTTTCTCTGTGCTTTAGTACAGAGGTAAGACTGCGTACATCCGATCCCCCTTACCCCACCGTAGGTGGGAGCCTTTGCGGCACTGGGGTAATGATGATGATGATAGTGCCTATTTTTAGAAAAGAATGAGCTTATTTATGTTTTAATTTCAATGTATAAGCTATCGGTACGTAGATACAAAGAAAAATGCCCAGTACTCTACTAACTTATCTTATCTGTGTGATTTTTCCATAGTCAGGTAGTGAAGGTAATGAATCAATAATAAAACCAGTAGAAGGTGCTAGAATGGTGAAAAGCTTCATCAGTCTTCAAACTTTAATTCCATGATATACATGTAGAAGGAAACTATAAGGTCATGTTAAACTTATCTTTTCTTCTAATTTCTTCTAATTAGCTACCACCTTCCTTACTCTTAAACTTATCTTTCCTTCTAATTAGCTACCTCCTCCTATACTCTTAAACTTATCTTTCCTTCTAATAAACTATCTCCTTCTTTACTCTTTAATACAGGAGTCTTTCACAATTTCTCCTGCTTTACCATATCTTTTAAGGCTTATGTTTCCATGTAGGAATCAGCTTTGCGGGTTGTGTATGTTTGGAATTAAAGTGAGCAAACTTTGATTTTCTCAGGCTAGAAGACGAAGCAAACATAGTCTGATACGTCTAATATCAGTTCAAGTTCCACAAGGAACATTCACGATTTGAGGGACATGGGCTTCCAACCCTCTAATATTTGACCATTCTTACTTCAAATATGTTATATAAAGCCCATGAATAAGTCTAATAAGTCTCATTACTCAACGTAAGTATGGATCTCTCTACTTTCCACCTTTTCAAATGATATGTTCTAATATGCTCTAAACTTTTAGTTTGGTTAAATACATTAAGATGTAAGTATGGACCTCCCAAGTTATTTAGATTATTTGCTAAGTGTAATACATCCTTTTTATTGACAAAGAAGTCTACAATAATTTGTCAAGATCTCAAAATCACAGAATGCATTAGGAGTTTTTGTTTTTTTTCAAAACCATACAAAACTGAATACCATGGTGTAGACTTTAAACAAATCCGAATTAACTATGAGGACAATTTACTGACTATTAGGCTGACTATTAGGCTGTGAGGAAAAAAAGGATCTTTAAAAGTAATTTCAACCAATGGAAAAAAATGGACTAACAACGTGATTTTGGAATGAACTATTTTGGTATGTTTTTAATTTGCATATTACTCATTAGAAATTCCTTTGGATTGATATCTGTTCATGCTAGAAAAGTTCTAAAATGCATTATGATTGAACTAAATCATCTCTAAAAATGTTTATTCTTGATGACAGATTTTCCCGTATTGGTTGCTTATTTTCCAGAATTACCAATGTCTCATATCCTACATGGTGGTTATGTTACTTCATCCACCTCAAGAAAGGTGGAACATATCATGCTTATTACTCGAACCTTATTTTACTGTCATTGGTTAATAGGTTAACGCTTAACACTTCACAAGAGAAGAAAGTTGACCACGTATGTGGGCTTGCACATTTTTTAGTGATTCTGAGCGAAGTTGTAAATCCTTTATTTCTTTAGTTATACTTTGTGTAATTAAACAGTTTGGGTAGTTATTAAGGGCTTCATGTCCAGGTTGCGGCATATACTTCTTCGAGAATAGTGTAGTTAGACAATGGGAGTAGTCAAGAAAAATTGAAAAATTGGCGTTATTAGTAGGGGTAGCCGGGTAGGCATAAAACCCGAACCGAACCGGTACCGAACTGTCCCGTAATGGTACTGAACCGAATATCGGGTATTTAAATGGTTCTATAGATTTATGTCCCGTACCGAAATCGTACCGTTTGAAACAGGTACGGGATCGTTCTTAGATTTTGAGAACCGAAAAATACCGGACCGGACCGTTCGAAAATAATGCATTAATTTTTTTTTTTTTTTTTCTATACCAATAGATCTCTTTTATAACCCAAGTATGTATTCACGCGTCCCTAAAATAGCTAAATGTGTGTGTATTGTTATTTTTTCTTTTTAGATAATTTATGTTATATTTTGGTATGTAATGAAAGAATATTAAAATTTTAGAAATCATTAATGACTATTCATTTCTAGTAATGTAGTGTACATGACTTTTTGTTGTATCATGTTTGTGCAATTTTACAACTTAATTAATATGGTTCAAATCTTAGCTTTCAAGGTTCAACTATAAATTAAATTAGAACTATGGAGTAATATTTAATCTAGAATGAAGAAGAATGTTGAAGATTTCTATTATATCCAACAATTTGATAATATACTTTTTTATATTTTCACATGAATTTAGTAAATTAAAGATGATATTTATCTCATGCGTCATCATTTTGCATTATCATTTGCTATACTTTTTCTTAGTTGTGTTGCACTGCTTTTGTATTTGTGAATTTTAGTACTACGTATGCAATTTCTTGTGTTTATATCAACATTTCATGTGAGTTGTTTAGTATGATGATATCTACTAAACTACTAATTGCAAGATTTGTTCAAGTTTTTCAACATGTGTTTGGCATTGTACCGTTCCGAAACGGCATGGTACCGAACGGTTCCATCCTTGGAACCGGACCGTACCGGACTGTTAAAAACCTCACGGATATATTATGAGTTTTACTAATTTACCGGACCGTTCTGGACCGCGCCCACCCATAGTTTTTAGTTTATTTTCACCACCTTATTTTCTTGGATTTTTTATGAGAATATTACTAAAATAAAACTTATTTACAAAAATATGACTATTCATTACTACAACGTAGTGCTGTGGTAACTAAAGTTCAAAACTTGAACATGAATTACTATGTTTCATTACTACTCTAGTAATGAATCATATTTTTGTAAACCATCTTTATTTTGGTCATATTTATGTAATTTTTTCTATTTTCTTTCATCAGTTTTGGCATCTTTTTTCAAATGATATTAATAAATACGTAGTACGTAGTATCACATTAAGCCACTTTTGAGAAAAATTTAGACAATCAAAAGGAACTCTCATTTAGTTAGTTATTATATAATTAATTATTACAACATTCAATTATCATGTTATTGGATTCATAGATAATACCCCCCACCCCCACCCCACCCCCCACCCAATTTATTTTATGTTCTGGCTTCTAACTTTTGTCCCCGATAAATGCACTAATGCAGTTCTTTAAAATCCAAGCTAAAACTTTCTCCTTTCTTCCCCTATTATTATTTTTAATCCCTTCTACACTTGAAAATGACATAGAGAGATTAGAGAGACATAAAAGTATGGTAAATTGGTAATGGACATAGTACGGAGTAGTTTTTTTAAATGTAAAACTTTAATAGGTATGAAAATTGCTAAAACGTCAAGTAAATTCAAATAAAGGGATTATAATCTTCTCAAAAATAATATTTTATCTACCCCAAACACAACTCTATTTTTTCCCGGATAACTGACGTGCACTTTGTCGTGATGTGCACTCAAAATAATAATACAATACAACACTTATATGTAGTATAGCGTAGTAGAGTTCGTATCCACAGGGAAAAGAATAATCATCTCTTTATAGAACTAGTCAAAAGGGGGGATTTTGGGATTGTCTGATTTAATTAATTAAGTACGAAGATGAACGACTTATATGTGTTTAATTCAAAGATAAAAAAGACTTGGCATTGCTACTTTCCACTTATTGATATATTGTAGTCGATCATTGTTATATCTATAACTTATCCCCTCTCGAATACTCAATCGAGGAGTATATCCAATTCATCGAGGGTAGTTATTAACAACGAACGTTCATTAATAACTCTTACTATTAGTCAAGTATAGAACAACGCCGTATACCGATATAATAGTAGCATTTAATCTCTTTAGCTCCTTGATGAATCAATTGAGATTGCTAACTTCAACACAACGGTTTCGGTTTAACCAACAAAATTAATCCCTCTTAAGTTTATTAACCACGACCGTGCATTAATAAACCGAAGTTATTTACTTGTGAAACCATCAACGATTAACCATCGGTTCGTTGATCGATTCTAGTAGTAATTAATATATGAAACAAAACTAGTTGATCCTTTAAGTAATGTTCAAAATATTAATATGACATATGAATAGGAATTAATTAATACTCAAGAAAGAATATTAAAGAAGATGAATCCTACTATAGTTAATATCAAGATGTTAACTAATTGTCATCTTAGTAACACTCCCCAATATTAACATAGAGGAATAAATAACTATTACTATAACTAATGTCAAGATGTTAACTAATTGTCATCTTAATAACACTCCCCAACATTGATATAGAAATAGTATTTAAAGGAAGAATTAATATTCAAGGAAAGAAGTTAAGAAAATAACTCACAAATTTAATAATCAACAAGTTTCAAGAGCAACACCAAGAAATGGAAGTTTAGCTCCTTATTTGGAGACTAAACATGCTATAAAATATAAGAAATAACTATTCTAAACTGAGCTTAAGTATATGGAAGAAGGGATTAATTGGTGAAGGAAAAATGTGCTATTTATAGGTGTTTTTCAACACCTTTGGCCGGCTACCCGATCGGGTAGCGTATCCACCCGACCGGGTCCGGTCAAAATCAAATATTTTCCATGTTCTGGTGTTCTTCAGCACGTCTGGATGTCCTCGGTCAAGTCTCACCCAACCGGGTGAGGTATAGGGCCCGACCAGGCCAAACAGTTTCCTGGAGATTGCGTATGTTAACTCAAACCCGGCGGGTGAAGGTTTCTACCCGGCCGGGTATATATATTCCTGGGGAGCATTCTCCTTGTTTTTCTTCCTTTTCCTTGCCAACAACTCTATCAATACTTCCTAACTTACAAATAAAAGCTAAAAACACTTACAAATAAAAGTAAACAAATGTTTACAACTACATACAAATGGTAAACGATCCACACAAAACAAATATAAAAGCATACATTTATGCACTACTAACTAGTGCATATCAATAACCACTCGAGGTGGAGGGCTGGGAACACCTCTCTTTTTTATTAAATAAAAGTAGCAAGTACAAAGGAACTAAAACATACACGAAAGAGAAAAACTTTCTCATACACCTGATGAGTATCAACCGGAGCTCAAAACATAGGTTTAGCGCCCAACTTCATCCCAAACCTACTGAGGCATGATAAATTTTACTCCGTAGTATAAAAGCAATAATTAAAGCTGGGAGAGACCAGCTACTAAAAAAACAAATAATTGACCGAGATTGAAGGGTCTTATCGATGAGACGGGATTAATCGTTAGAAATTGTGGGAGCTTTCCTACACCGTCCAATTTTTATGCATGTATAGTTGTTAGTTGTGGTTTCAAGGGTGATAATTCCGTCAGGTTTGAAGTTCGTGATATGTGATGACAGAGATATTCAAGAAAAACTACAAATGTGTTGTCTACAAGGGAATATTTAATAATTTGTAAACAAGTTCTTATAAAAATTCTAATATTTGTTATTATTTATTAATATTTGAAAAAATATTATGATCTAATTACATTTATATGTTAATATTTATAATATCTTCATTTTACATCCCATGCAATGCACGGGTGGATACTAGTAGTACTACGTATTTGACAACATCCATGCACGATTAGCTCAATTTTTGTTTGTCTTTCTCTAAGGGTCTCTTAAAATTCATAAAATTTTAATAAGATTTCATTTGAAGTATTAGAATATTGAGAAAAAAATTGAACATACATACATAAAAATTACAAACAATACTTAAAATTTTAACTTCTAAATTAACATGAGAAAATATGTCCTAATAACTAATTAATAATAAGTTATTTACACTTCTAACAACATACATATAATATAATAAAACTATATGCGATACATACTACATAGTAATGGTGTTCAAGAATTAGTTTCAATAGACACTGCACTTCAATTTAAGATACAAAAATGTAAATGTTAAATCTTTTTACCTCTTGAGACACATGCATGATACTATGTTAGATCCCCTAGATTTTGATGATTAAATGTAATAGTTTTGATGATGCTACCCCTTTTTATTATCCATTGTATTAGACTAGTCTAGCCTACTAGCTATGTTCTACTTTGTTTACTTGTAATGTGCTGCATATTTAGTGGTAAAGTACTCATAAAAAGCAAAGAGTACTAAATAGAGAAGTAAACGTACCATAAAACAAAAAGAAAAAAATAAAAAAGAAAAGGTACGAAAAGAGTTAACTGGTATACATTGTTAGGAATGAGCTAGCTGGAAAACATCAGAAATCCCTGCTGATTTTCTTAGCAGCCGGCTGAAAACTGGGTTTTCAGCTAAACTCATTCGAAATCCAATTCTCTCTTTTCTTGGTACATAACAGTTAAACAAAAGACCAACTTGCAGTCAAAATAACAATGTGATGAAAAGTAAATTTATAACAGATTTTAATCACATTATAAATTTCTTATGAATTTATATTTTACCAAAAGCAAGTGTTCGTTATTTTGTAAGGAAGCATTGAAATATCACTCAGCTTTATATCAGTTTCTACGCGTAAGAAAACAAAGATAATTCATCTTTTATCTTGCATTGAAATGTGTAAACAAGTTGAGCTGAAGATTGTTGATCTGTGTCACTACGTGACAAAGACAAACCATGTTGCCTCAGTCAAGTGGAACAAAGCAAGTATATCAAGCTACTGTCAAGATTCATTTCCTCAGCCAACGGTAGAGATGCAATGATCAAGTCTATAAATACAGAAGGAGTGCGGGAATACCCAGAGTAATAAAACGAGAGGAGCCAAGTGGATAGAAGGAAAACATACTCTACGCGATGAAATCCAGCCAGCTGATTTTCCCTCTACACTTTGGCTACCACCCCACTCGTCTAATGCTCTTAGACTAGCTACAATTCATACAAATCTATAGAGCTTAGATTAGTTGGTAGTTTTCTAATACACCAATGTATTCTAGACTAGTGTTAGATATTCTGGAGGGCTTGATGATCAAATCCAGAAGGTGAGAAAGGTTAAGGGCATGAGTAGTGATACGTTTGTAATTTCCGTATGTTTATTTACGTTTTTAGTTAGTTTTGATTGTTTAATATCTCGGAAATTACACACTTTCGGTGTAATAGTTTAGTTTGTTAAATTCTTGTAATTTGTTTAGATTAGGTTTATTCTGAGCTTAAACAGGTCCAAGATTAATCAAATGATCAATGGTGAAGGAAGGTGCAAGAGTACAAGACAAAAGAAGGAAGAATCCTGACTTTGGTCTATACTCGGTCGAGTATATACATATACTCGATCGGGTATCTGGTTGACATTTCAAATCGGATCGGATCCGAAAACAAAGGAACATGCAGGAGAAGATCTTCCCACGTTCGAGTGTCTATACCCGATCGGGTATGCTTATATACTCGATCGGGTATGCACATAAAATCTACTCGAGTATTGATCGAGTATTGACCAAATTCTGATTTCTATACATACTCGATCGAGTATGTATACATACTCGATCGAGTACTCGATCCTGCACCTCAAAAAGCCTATAAATACACCTCCTTTCCTTCACTTTTAAAATACCAATTCCTATATACTCTTAAGCTCAGTTTAGAATAGCATTTCTCTATATTTCTTTTAGCATGTTTAGTCTCCAAATGAGGAGCTAAACTTCCATTTCTTGGTATTGCTCTTGAAGCTTGTTGATTATTAAAGTTGTGAGTTATTTTCTTAACTTCTTTTCCTTGAATATTAATTCTTCCTTTAAATACTATTTCTATGTCAATGTTGGGGAGTGTTGCTAAGATGACAATTAGTTAACATCTTGACATTGGTTTTAGTAATAGCTATTCCTTCCTCTATGTTAATATCGGGGAGTGTTACTAAGATGACAATTAGTTAACATCTTGATATTTAACTATAGTAGGATTCATTCCCTTTAATATTCTTCCTTGAGTATTAATTAATTCCTATTCATATTTCATATTAATATTTTGAACATTACTTAAAGGATTAACTAGTTTTGTTTCATATATTAATTATTACTAGAAACGATCAACGAACCGATGGTTAATCGTTGATAGTTTCACAAGTAAGTAACTTCGGTCTATTAATGCACGGTTGTGGTTAATAGATTTAAGAGGAGTTAATTGTGTTGGTTAAACCAAAACCGCTTGTGTTGAGGTTATCGATCTCAATTGATTTCATCAAGGAGTTAAGCGATTAAATGCTACTATCAAGTCGGTATACGGCGCTTGTTCTATACTTGACTAATAGTAAGGGTTATTAATGAACGGTCGTTGTTAATAACTATCCTCGATGAATTGGATATACTCCTCGATTGAGTATTCGAGAGGAGATAAGTTATAGATATAACAATGATCGACTAAAATATATCAACAAGTGGAAAGTAGCAATGCCAAGTCCTTTTTATCTTTAAATTAAACCACATAACTCGTTCATCTTCGTGTTCAATTTTAATTAAATCACTCAATCAAAACCCCCCTTTATCTACTAGTTACATAAAAAGAAGAGTTATTCCTTTCCCTGTGGATACGAACTCTACTTCACCTATACTACGTATAAGTGCTAGTGTTGAATTTATTTTGAGTGCACTCACGACAAAGTGCACGTCAAAAACGGCGCCAAATTTGACGTGCACTTTGTCGTGAGTGCACTCAAAATAAATTCAACACTAGCACTTATACGTAGTATAGGTGAAGTAGAGTTCGTATCCACAGGGAAAGGAATAACTCTTCTTTTTATGTAACTAGTAGATAAAGGGGGGTTTTGATTGAGTGATTTAATTAAAATTGAACACGAAGATGAACGAGTTATGTGGTTTAATTTAAAGATAAAAAGGACTTGGCATTGCTACTTTCCACTTGTTGATATATTTTAGTCGATCATTGTTATATCTATAACTTATCTCCTCTCGAATACTCAATCGAGGAGTATATCCAATTCATCGAGGATAGTTATTAACAACGACCGTTCATTAATAACCCTTACTATTAGTCAAGTATAGAACAAGCGCCGTATACCGACTTGATAGTAGCATTTAATCGCTTAACTCCTTGATGAAATCAATTGAGATCGATAACCTCAACACAAGCGGTTTTGGTTTAACCAACACAATTAACTCCTCTTAAATCTATTAACCACAACCGTGCATTAATAGACCGAAGTTACTTACTTGTGAAACTATCAACGATTAACCATCGGTTCGTTGATCGTTTCTAGTAATAATTAATATATGAAACAAAACTAGTTAATCCTTTAAGTAATGTTCAAAATATTAATATGAAATATGAATAGGAATTAATTAATACTCAAGGAAGAATATTAAAGGGAATGAATCCTACTATAGTTAAATATCAAGATGTTAACTAATTGTCATCTTAGTAACACTCCCCGATATTAACATAGAGGAAGGAATAGCTATTACTAAAACCAATGTCAAGATGTTAACTAATTGTCATCTTAGCAACACTCCCCAACATTGACATAGAAATAGTATTTAAAGGAAGAATTAATATTCAAGGAAAAGAAGTTAAGAAAATAACTCACAACTTTAATAATCAACAAGCTTCAAGAGCAATACCAAGAAATGGAAGTTTAGCTCCTCATTTGGAGACTAAACATGCTAAAAGAAATATAGAGAAATGCTATTCTAAACTGAGCTTAAGAGTATATAGGAATTGGTATTTTAAAAGTGAAGGAAAGGAGGTGTATTTATAGGCTTTTTGAGGTGCAGGATCGAGTACTCGATCGAGTATGTATACATACTCGATCGAGTATGTATAGAAATCAGAATTTGGTCAATACTCGATCAATACTCGAGTAGATTTTATGTGCATACCCGATCGAGTATATAAGCATACCCGATCGGGTATAGACACTCGAACGTGGGAAGATCTTCTCCTGCATGTTCCTTTGTTTTCGGATCCGATCCGATTTGAATTGTCAACCAGATACCCGATCGAGTATATGTATATACTCGACCGAGTATAGACCAAAGTCAGGATTCTTCCTTCTTTTGTCTTGTACTCTTGCACCTTCCTTCACCATTGATCATTTGATTAATCTTGGACCTGTTTAAGCTCAGAATAAACCTAATCTAAACAAATTACAAGAATTTAACAAACTAAACTATTACACCGAAAGTGTGTAATTTCCGAGATATTAAACAATCAAAACTAACTAAAAACGTAAATAAACATACGGAAATTACAAACGTATCAAGTAGCTCTTGGAAAGTCAATGCCATTAGTGAAAATCCTTGGGAGGACTGAGTAGCTTGGAACGGTGTTTAAGTTCCTTTTGAAAAACCTCACAATCTACGCCTGGGTCAAGGGTAGATTGGAGAACTAAATGTAATGGGATATTGATAAGTCCGTATTTCGACACGCATTTGATGCGTGTTAAGATTAGCTTTTGATGATTTTTCTAGATTTAAGGTGTTACAAGTTTCAATTTTAGCTCAAGTTATGTTTACTGGGCGTTGGTTCGAGTTTTATGCCGTTTGGAGTCAAAATCAGGAATTTGAGTCCGGCACCGGCACTTGAGAAGCAATCGGGAAGAGTTGAGAAGTAGTCGAGATTTATTTGAGAGCTTTGGAGGTCACCGGGAGGTTTACGGTGAAGATTTGATGACATAAGAGCTCTAGAATTGACTACGGGATCAAAAGAAGATGAATAGAGCTGGAAAACGGCGATTAGGATGACCTTCTGTCAATCGTTCAAGCATATATCTTTTTAGAAGTATCCAAAGGACACGATTCAAGTTGAATATGAAAGAAAACTTCAAGGGTTACAACTCATATGAGGACACCATTGCGAGAATCTGAGAGGAGCAAGGTGAAAACAGACAATGAAGTCAGATGATCTCCGTTGCGATTTCAGAATGCCACCTTCCACCATTTTATTCATATCTCTTGTTTGGATGATTCAAATCCAATTACTCAAGTTGTGGTGGATAGAAGACGTCATTATCTACAACTTTGATAAAGGAATCACTTTCTAATTCGAAGAGGAAGCACGCGCGACGAGCGCCAGAAGAACCGGTGAAGAAACGAGCCAGGCACGATCGTGCATGGCAGTCAGGCACGCCGTGCCTGTAGAAGAAAGGGGTACCCAGCCTCTCGAGGTCAGGCACGGTCGTGCCTGGCCCTAAGCACGATCGTGCCTGCCTCCGGAAAATCCTATTTTCGCCCGGTTTACCCCGTTTTTGTCCCAGTTCAGCCCAAACTCATATGTTTTCTATAAATAAGACCTCTCTTCTCCTGTTTAGTGGTTACGAACATTACGGATAGGCCTAGGGACAAATTTACTTGCTTTTTTACGTCATTTTATTCAAGAACCCTGGGATTATTTGTAAGTTCATCTTTTTAATTAATGACAATTAATTCTATTCATCCCAATTCTATTGATTCTTCAATTATGAATTGTGAGAAGTTTGATTAGGGATTTGGGATTGATGAAGGGGTTGGTCATGATGTATGGCTAGATTCTTGATGGATTAATTGCATGAATGCCGTTTAATTTGTGTTTGAATACTTTAACTGATAGAACCGCGGCTAGAATTACAATTGTTTGTAGAATAAATTAAGAGAGATCTAGTTTATTCTATGACACATTCACACACACTTAATCGTTCGCTAAGATATTAGTAGCGATTAAGGGGCCCTAAGCTCGCTCGTCTTGGCAATAATTTAGGATCCTGTCGCATGAGAAATAAGCTTGGTCCCCTAAATTATTGTACTCTACGCCGCGAGAGCGGTAAGAACTTAGTAATGATTAGCTAGGCTCAGTTAAATCAATTTCATGTAATTAGGTCTGATCTGCCAGAAATTTGGTTACCCCGGAATCAATCCCTGTTCCCTTCGTCGTTAATTAGAGAGAAACCAACCTTTTATTTTAATCGCTCATTCGCATTAGTTAATTTTCATACCAATCATATCTCGCACGACACATTTATTTTATTTCTTTTTAATCGCTGAATTTAATTAATTATTGATTCCCTTTTGTCCGTCCATGTGGAGACGTTACTCGTACTTACACCACTATATTACGATCTACTTTAAGTGCAGGAAAACTCACATCAGATATTCATTTAGTGGAAATCCATCTAAAATAGGTTGGGACTGGATGTATGAGGATTACACCACCTCTGAACCAGGATATATTTTGTGTCACCTTTTACATTCTGCTCCTAACACAAATTCAGTACTCACTCCCCTTCACAACTACACAGCAAAACAGTTTGCTCACTAAAACTGTCCAGTGAACTTTCCCAGTCCACTGTGAGTCATCTCCTTATTATCTGTTTTTCAAAGTGACCTATTTCCATTGGTCTAAATCCTTCATACTCATGTGTTAGACTAGTTCTAAAGCCAGTTAATGCGTTAGACTATAGTTCATTGCTACACCTTAACTAAAGTAAGCATAAACATCATTTCAGCAGTCTGCTCCTAAGGGTTTGGCAATCTGCTCCCAAACTGACTGGCAGCCATCTCCTTCAGGTTTCCGGCAGCCTGCTTCTTGAGTCAACTGCTTCTGGCAAACACGTTTGTAACATGTTTTACCGATTTCTCTTACAACTAAAAGGGTCATAACCTTTGTTTCTATAAAGTGTCATCCTCTTGAGGTCAAGACTTCCGTTGCATGTTTCAATGTCTCTCAAAAGATATTGGAACATATCCAGTTAGAGGAAAAGGGGCTGAAAATAAAAAATATTTAAAAGTCTATTCACCCCCTCTAGACTTTTACTGTTTTACCTCACCTGGACTCATTTGGTATCTAGGGCACTCATCATACTAGATGTGTATAAAAATATGAAAATCAATTAGATAAATTTTAATAAATATCAAAATAGTAAACTAAATGCATACATCTAACTTGTATTCTAATTCTAATGCAACTTTCAATTAAAACTAACAAATAATCGACAACAAGTCAACAAAAAATAATGTTACTACAATTGCTAATTCCGAAAAATGACATATTATGGTAGAGACTTGAGAGATTTAGATAATAAATTATAAATTAATTAATAAAAATAACTAGATACGAAAATGAGAGAAATTTTATGAAGGGTAAAACATATATGGAGTATATGAATACCTGTAAATGTTGGGGCCCAAAATTTTCTAATATTTCAAGGCCCTGAGTCAATGGCCTCACTGGTCTTAAAGTAGGCACGACCCTGCTTATACTTGCAACAATCCCTCGGTGAATAAACCTGTTTAGTATAGTTATACTTCACCCTCTCACAAAACTTTGTCCTTCTGTTAGAATTGATAGACCCGCGTTGATCCCACAGTTTTGGGATCCGGTCCCCTGGTGGAACCTAGTATCCATGAAAGCCTCCTTGCGCCGGTTGAGACGATAGAGATTAAAAATGCTCTATTTGACATCGGCAATGACAAGGTACCGGGACCGGATGGTTATTCATCTGCATTTTTAAAGGCTAATTGGGTACTTATTGGGCATGACATAGTCCAGGCCATCAAAGAGTTCTTTCGTTCGGGGAAGTTACTAAAGCAATTAAACCACACGGTTATTGCGCTTATTCCTAAAACGAATCACTCACCGAAGGTCTCGGACTATAGACCAATCTCATGTACGAATGTGGTGTATAAAATTATCACTAAAATCCTTGCGGCTAGACTCACCCCATGCCTTCCAGGCTTGATTGACCTAGCCCAAGGTGCTTTTGTTGACGGCCGCCTCATGTTTGATAAAATTTTTCTTGCCCAAGAACTTGTTAGAGGATACATGGGGAAGCGGATCTCACCTAGATGCATGATCAAGGTGGATTTGCGTAAGGCCTACGATACAATTTCTTGGAGCTTTCTTGATAATGTCTTAAGGGGTTTGGGCTTCCCATTGAGATTTATTGGATGGATTATGGAGTGCGTAACCACGGCTTCATTCTCCGTCTCCTTGAATGGTTCATTGTATGGTTTCTTTGAGGGTAAAAGGGGCATTCGGCAAGGAGATCCAATGTCTCCATTATTATTTGTCCTTTGTTTAGAATATTTTTCTCGACTTATTAATTTGAAAATCAAAGGGCCAAATTTTAATTTTCATCCCCAATGTGCAAAACTTTGATTGACACACTTGGCCTACGCAGATGACTTAATACTCTTCTCTCGAGGTGACACTTTTTCAATTGAAATACTTGTCAAAGCCCTTGAAGAATTTGGGGATGCATCGGGCCTTAAAGTGAATCATGATAAGTCAAACATTTTTGTAGGTGGAGTTAATGAAAATGATCTCCAGGAGATCATGGCCCTTGTGGACTTTAAGCGGGGCACATTCCCGGTTAAATACCTCGGAATTCCACTTGCACTTTTAAAGGTTTCCGTGGCGCAATATTCACCATTGCTTGATACAATTTCTAATTTTTTAAAGGCTTGGAACGTAAAGACTTCATCCTATGCCGGAAAACTAGAGTTGATAAGATCTGTGGTCCAAGGGGTACAATCTTTCTAGCTCCAAGTTTTCCCGGTCCCCCAAACTATCTTGGATAGGATAGTTTCGATTTGTCAAATTTTTCTTTGGGGTGGGAAATATTCTAAAGTAGCTTGGGACGACATTTGTCTCCCAAAAGAGGACGGGGGCCTTGGCATTCATAATGCCAAGATTTGGAATCATGCTCTCCTCTCTTGAACACTTTGGGATGTCCATAGGAAGAAAGACACCCTCTGGGTGAGGTGGGTCAACGGGGTTTACCTCAATGGTAGGAGTGTGTGGGATTTTATCCCACACAATCGTGACTCATTGTTCATGAAGAAATTGAGTCACATCCGGGATCAAGTTTTGGGATGCTTTAACAATTTGAATGATACCATTATGGGCCTAAATAGTAGATCAAAAAATGGTAAACTCCTTTCCGGAAAGATCTATGAATTG
This sequence comes from Cuscuta epithymum, assembly GCA_945859915.1. Classification (NCBI taxonomy): domain Eukaryota; kingdom Viridiplantae; phylum Streptophyta; class Magnoliopsida; order Solanales; family Convolvulaceae; genus Cuscuta; species Cuscuta epithymum. The sequence continues at coordinate 1,146,746 of CAMAPF010001048.1, read as the reverse complement.
TTGAGAATTAAAGGGACGCCAAGAGTGTGGATGAGCTTAATTTGGAAGTCTTATATCCCTTCGAAGTTTTCATTCAATGTCTGGCTTGCTATGAGGAACCGGTTACCTACACAGGATAACCTCGGTTACCTACATATTGTTAATCGTTGTGACCTATGCAAGGGTGGATTGGAAACATTGTCACACCTATTTTTTCGTTGTCATTACACTTGTAGGGTCTGGGAAAAAATTAAGGAATGGTTGGGCATGACTCGAGAGATGACCACGCTCTGCAGCTCCGTCAAATGGATCTTGAAGGATCATAAAGGATCAAAGATCAAAGGGAAGGCTATCCGGATTGCGTTTGGTGTCACGATTTACTACCTTTGGCACGCTAGGAACGCCAACAGATTTGATGAAGGGGACGTCAAGGAAGAGGAAGTCATTGCAAAAATCAAGCATGTGGTGTATAAAATACTTTTCAATTTATACCCGCATGATTTGATTAATTTCTGAGTAGAAGACCGCGACATGGATATAATGGATGTCGCAGTTTGGATAGACCGCTACATGTTAGTTTGGTGCGCCGAGGCATGGATATTACGGGTGCCGCGGCTTGGACACTTGGTACACTGTGGCATGGACATCATGGATGCCGAGACATGAAGAATGGTCTTGGACTTTATGGTGTTTGATTTTGCAACACCTTTTGTACTTTATTTAGAACTTAGCCTCTGATCTGTGTGCGTGCATGGGCAACATCAATGTATTTTTTGAACCTCTTGATGGGCCAAGTATTATACTTGGTTATTTTGGCATAGCTTAGATCAAATAAAAACCTCCTTTCATCCTCACTTTATGTGGGAGTGGGGGAGGTTTTAGGAGATCTAGGATATGTGATGTATAGTTTTTCTGGGTATTAATATATATTTACATTTCATCCAAAAAAAAGAGATTATAAATAATGTCACTCCTGAATTGACATATTGTAAATGTCATCCTTGATAAATTTATTGATAATCTAGAATTGGAGATGAATTATAAACGATGGGGATGTCATTTACAACAAGTCTGTTAATTCAGGTGTGACATTTACAATCCCGCAAACACGGGTCTAACATTTCAATATGTTGACTAATTTAGGAATCAAAATGCGATTTTCCCAGGAATTTATTATTTTCATTTAAGTTAATAAATACATCAATACATACACAGTCTTGTTTATTATTTTACCTGTCAGTCAACTTTTGTCAAATAATATTGAATTAGTTCAATTTTGGTTGTGGGCGTTTTATGTCAATTTCACGTTTAGTTTATGTTTTTCACTTCATTCACTTTTGATACACTAATGTTTGTTGATCATTTATGGTCATTTATCGGTAATTTTAACCACAAATGACATAAATTGACATCAATTGAGTTGCGGGGCTCCTGTCATTGGAACGCTCAATAGCTGTATCGGCTAAGCCGCGGTATAAATGAAGGCAAGTGGATGTTCATGTTCCCCTCACGTCATTTAATAATCTACTCCTTAATGACCAAACATTTTCAATCTCCATATATCCTACTTAAAATATTTCAATATAGATTCCGTACCCACACCGACTCCTCAGTTCATGCAAAAAATATACCCGCAATTCTGTGCTGAAGAAAGAATAATAATCTGAAATCCAGCAAATAAATATGAATTATCGTCTTCTATTGCCCTTTGCTGCTTTTCTCGTGCCAGTGATATTGGGCATCACAATTTTCCAGCTCGACTCGTTCGACCCGGCGGCTTACCCGGCTGACCAGCTCAGCCGGAAAAAGCCGGTGTCGGCCCCGAGCCGCAACCGTCGCATGTTTCATGGCTCCGAGAAGATAGGAGTGGGGCGGGTGTGGGGCCCGGAGGACATCTTGTACGATCCCGAGACGGGAGTCATTTACACCGGGTGTATGGATGGGTGGGTCAAGAGGGTGACGGTCAACGAGTCTTCCGCCGCCGACTCGGTGGTGGAGGACTGGGTCAACACCGGCGGCAGGCCGCTTGGACTCGCGCATGGGCATCACGGCGAAGTCTTAGTTGCTGATGCTGATATTGTGAGTCTTACCTCATTCTTACCCAAAAAAGTTACTGACAAAGTCCCAACTCCCAAGTTAAGATTAGAGCACTCACAATGGGTGGTCAAGTAGGATCAAAATAACAAAGTGGTGGGAGTTGACCCCCACTATGGAAGGTTAGCATTTGATCGGGCAAGTCAAAGGTCAAAAATGAGTTCTGACAAATGCTGAGCAAGTGGCTTTTTTTGTTTGCAGAGTTGGTGTATTGAGTGGAGGAAGGGGAGATTTCTTTCTCCCACATTTGTAGCCACAAATCCCACCAACCTTTTAATTTAATATTTTATGAATTAAATTAATTTATTTTACAAAAAAAATTATATCAAAAAATCAGATTTTTTCCCATTTATAAATAGACATCAATGAAGGATATGTTTACTCACTTTGAAATTTAGCACTTCTTTCCCTCTTGCATCTGGTTTTATCTGTTTAGATTATTTTTTCTCCCTAAAAATGGATCCAAACCGTTCTCCCCCTAGATACTACACCAATAGCCCCCCATTCCAAAGAATTCCTCGTTCTGCACAACAATCTTCTGTAAGAAATTTTCAAATTGATCCTACTCACCCAAATCTGATCTGTCTGAACTGGTATAGTAAACGTCTAGTCTCTGTGTATTTTATAATTACAGAAGTCAGGTCTGGTCTGTCTGATCTGGTCAGGTTTGGTCTGGGGCTGAAAAACAGTCCAAAAAAAAATATCTCAAATAAATTAATAAAGGTGAGATATATTAAAATAATGAGAGAGAGTGTAAAAATTAAAATGTGACCTAGGTCACCATAGTGGGGAGAAATTGTGATAGGTTAAAGGGGATTAAGTTTTTAGAGAAAAATGATGTGGAAGAGAGAGATGGGGATCAAAATCCACCACCATTGTGAGTGATATGTTTTTTTTAAATCAATCTCGTGTGTGGGGCAAATACTCTATATAATTTAGTTATGAAGATTATTTTAAAAATATTACTAGTATAAAAAAATACTCCGTAAAACTTACTATTTACAAAAAAATATCACTAATATATATTACCAAAATAAAACTTAATATATGTACTATTTACTCAAAATATTACTCTAATAGTTACTATTCTCCGTGGCATAACACTATAATGTCATGATCAAGGTCACTATAGTCTTGTAAAAATTGGTCATAAGTTATATTAATATAGCCAATATTACTATTAGAATCAATATTACATTTTTCTAAATAATCTTTAATTTTATCCTAATAATTTCTGAGGCAGGGACTCCTAAATGTGACAAGAGAGGGTAAGGTGGAATTGCTGACGGACGAGGCGGATGGAGTAAAGTTCAAACTAACGGACGATGTAGCTGTTGCAGAGGATGGCATAATCTATTTCACGGATGCATCCTGGAAATACAGTCTTAAGGATTTTGCTTTTGATTTTCTTGACGGAAGACCCTACGGCAGATTTCTAAGTTATGATCCCAGCACAAAGCACACCAAAGTGCTAGCCAAGGATCTGTTCTTTGCCAATGGTGTTGTTGTCTCTCCAGACCAGAGCTTTGTCATTTTTTGCGAAACTCCGTTGTAAGTATGCTATTCATCTATGTGGGGGGGTATGATGGGGTACTGGGTACTATGTTGGAGGATGCTAGGGATGAAGAAATCTCATATATTAAGTATTAACCTATATTTCTCATTGGGTGATATCGATAGAGGTAGGGGTGAACGGGTTGTGTAACTTGTAACTGGAACTGGATCAAGGCCAGTTTAGGCGGTTTCGTAAGAAGACCGGCCCTTGGGTTCACGGGGACCAGTCCTGAACTGCGGTTGTTGGGATCGGGAGCGGTTGGTCTGATTCCGTTTTAATCTACTTCTTTTGTATTTGAAGCATTATTGGAAGCATTTCAAAAGTGATGTAAATCCATTTATAAAACATACGGAGTAGATAGTATTCGTGTAGAATCCAAACAAAAATTAGAACTGGGACCGCAACAGGAGTAATATAACCGGCCCGAAAGTAGAATCGAGACCAGTTCACACTACTTCACGCCTAGATATAGGGAGTAAACTAGTACTAGTATTTTTGTCTAAATTTAAATTAGCTATAACAGAACAAGACAAATATGGGTTAAGATTACTCTTCAATCAGAATATTAGTCCGTATAATTAATGACATTTCAGTTAAGTTTAATAAAAAAAAAAGGATGACACCCCATCCCTGAGTGCCCCCCAACACCGACCGGACGACACGATGGGAGGATGTAAATTGGACTATAATCACAATCTGACAGATAGGGAGTGGGGCTCTGTCCCCGGTACTTGCAGAGGCCCTATGCATTTTTCAGCATAGTAACCCCTCATTGCAGTTGCCGGGATTCGAACCCGAGACCTAACCCTTGTGACACTCCCTTGCTACCAGTTGAGCTACGCCCACCGGTAAAACTAAGGTATGGGTAAACTTTTTATAGTGACTAGCTCCACCGCTTTCACGGCCCCTTACCCCAGAAACCCAACTTTGGCTTGGCCCTACGGGTTAGTATACACCGCTTGGCCCTACCACTTGAAGGGTTTTTTGGGGGAGCATAGTTCCACTGGTGCTAGTGGGACTCGAACACGAGACCTCTCCTATGCAAGGATAACCTCACAACCAGCTAGGCTGGAAGTGATGGTTAATTGAAGAGTAGCTAACATGTATGGGGTGTATAGTACAAGAAATGTTAAAAGTTCAGGTGTATTCAATGTAAATTTTTAAAAGTCTAAAATTATACATGTGTTTAATGTAGATTTTTAAAAGTCTAAAATGCCTACTCAGATCACTAGTATAAAAAAGTGTCTATTTTAGCATTCATTTTATAACATCGTAGAAATTGTTACAATATACAGAGTAATATCTATTGTAACATTAATGTACCAAGAAATGTTATAATAAAACCATAAATTGCTACAATATATCTAGTGTAACACCAGTCAAATACAACACACTAAAAAATGCTACATTTGATTAATTGTGACATTTTTTACATCTACGGTAACATTTTGCATATATGTTATTAAAGCAATACGGAGCACTTGGTTTGTTGTAGTGACTTTCTAAATTAAATGAAATATTGGCATTGTTATTCTTACCAAATCGTGAAAATCTTTTAACATTTTTGTGTAAATAAAAGTAGAGCACCGACATATGTAGTGATATTGGCGGACATTCCCATTGTGTAGGAGGAGGTGCAAAAGGTTATACCTGAAAGGGGAAAGGAAGGGAAGTGTGGATGTTTTCGTTGAGGACTTGCCAGGGATGCCCGACAACATTCGATATGATGGAGAAGGTCACTTCTGGATTGCACTTGTCACAGTAAGCTTTCTAGTTCTACTCTCCCCATTTAATACCCCTTTTATTGAATTGGAAACTTATATTGGACTTGATTAGAATCATCTAAAACTAATTATTCACGCTTAATTATAAATTAAAATTACGTATTTTTAAAAACGATATGATAAAAGTTATAGGAAATCTAGTCATTAAAAATGTTTTGTTCTCGAACGAAAGTTGTTATGATCAGTTAAAGACTAAAAACGAAATCAGCACACATTGCTACGATGAAAAATAAATACAAAAATTGTAGGTTCGTAAAATTAGTAACATAATTTTTGTAGGGATTCAAACATATTCAATCTTAGGATCTTTTTAATTTGATTGAAATTTTCTGGTCTAGTCTGATGTTGTATGATTTGGTCTGATCTGATCGGTCCTGATAAATATAATGTTTGGTCTATGTGTATTTTATAATTGTCGAAGTCTAGTATGATTTGATCTATTCTGATCTAATCTAGTGAAGTTTAGAAAAATGATAAACAATATAATGAGACATGAAAGTATGAAATTCATGGAGTTCACAAATCAATCATACCTTATTACAAATATATATATGCAGGACTTCACATTGAGTTGGGAGCTTGCACAAAAGCATCCATTTATGAGGAAACTTTTGGGATTGATGGAGAGGTATGGAAGGAGACCGGAAATGGAGAAGGATGGGGGAGTTTTTGTGGTCGACTTGGAAGGCAATCCGGTGGCTCACTACAATGATCGTCATTCCTCACTCGTCTCAACCGGAATCAAGATTGATAATTATTTGTATTGTGGTTTTGTAACGTCTAATTTCATATTCAGGCTCAATCTCACTCAAAATCTGGTAGTTTCAAGTTGATGATGCCATCGGGCCAGAGCCGGAACTATGAACTATGAAGTGCCGTTAAATATTTATTTAAGTATTAGAGAAACAATGTTATTACTTGGACAATATACACAAATGTACTTATTGGGCATTTAAGGCTTGATGGGTAGTTTGCACATTAATTTGGCTCACAAAATGGTGCATGCAAATTTAGAGAAATAATTAGTGTGCATTTAAAATAAAAGCACATTGTTTTGTTATATGTGTAATTTATTTTTAAATTACACACAAGGTCATTAGTCATTACAACATTCTATAAAAGCATATAAGATATTTTACATGGTATAATGAGAAACATTTTAAAAAGTATTTAAAGTTTATTCAAAAGAATAAACCAAACGATGTAACATAGTACGGAGTATTTATTGTGCATCATATCTTGTAAACGCCCTCTTAGAGTAAGTGTGATTAGATCAAAACAGTTATGAAATTTAAGATTAAATGGACTAATCTAATTTTAAAAAAAAAAGATTAAATGGACTAATGAGAAAGAAAACTGATTTTCTTTGTATATCCTTCTAAAACGAGGTAAGGGTCAGATTGGTACTCGAACTTGCATATAGGAGGCTCTTTCCGGCCGTCGCCATTTAGGGCGGTTCCTGGTGGAATTTTTTGACAAAATTTTTTTAACATCTTATTCATTAAGTCTAGTTTACTCATGCCAAATTTCAGCTAAAAATTCAATCGGGAAGGCATCCAAATGAATTCTTGAAGATAACTGTGCAGTTAAAAGTGCAGTTATCTTCAAGACTTCATTTGAATGTTTTCCCGATTGAATTGTTAGCTGAAATTTGATATGAGTAAACTAAACTTAATGAATAAGATGTACAAAACTTTTCATCAAAAAATTCCACCGGGAACCGCCTCAAATGGCGACGACTGGACTGTAAGGACTTAATTGACCCTTTTTATGCAACTTCGAGTACCAATCTGACCCTGACCTCCTTCTAAAACTATTATGTAGTATAAGAGTAATATTACTCAGTATAATATCAACATTTTTATTGTGATGAGACTCCAATCTGTGACCTTTTATTTGGGAGAAGGATACTAATGGCATCATACTAAAAAGTACTCCGTGTACAGAAATAAAAACAAAAAGAGAAAAAGAGGGAAAAATAGTTTTTCTATTTAGAGTTGTGTGTATCATTGAGCTACACGTTTAAAAAACAATACAAAAGTGATATATTAGCTAGGTGATATATTTAAATGCGACTTTCTTGTGCGGCTTTCGTCTGTCTTTTGTAAGACTCTCTTCTTCGGCAGGCCGCAGCGCCTATATGACAGCCAAAGGTTGTGTACCCCTAGCAGCATGTCATGGGCGAAGTGTGGAGCTGGGGGCTAGAACAAATCTGGACCGGATGCAAGGAGCGGAAGAAGCTACAGTATTGTTGGACCGTCCCCCTCCTGAACCGCCGCCATGGAGTGCAGGAGAGTTTAGTGTATGGAAGTATTATTTTAATTTTACTGTTTGTTTGCTATTTATTTTTCATGAAGATCTACTTTAATCGTCGCTGGCTCATTTATGCTCATTATAGGATCAGCGAGTTATATTGCTTTTTTGAGATGATTGACTCTAATTTTGATTCGAATGTTGACGGTTGTCTGTGGTCCTTTTATCATTTTACTCCTTATCTGAATATCGTGGTATCAATTTAAGTCATTCGTTTGACGATAAAAAAAATATGACACACTTTATAGTTTTCAATTTTTTGTTCACAAATATGAGCCAAAATAAAATAATGTCACGAAATCAAAATTATATCAATGTAATTTGGAACTGGAACTAAACACTATTTATTTTATTAATTATTGATAATCATTTACATCTCAATTTTACATGGATAATATTTTAAAAATGAATCCGAAAGCATTATAACTAATTGAACAAATGTACACACTAGTAGTCTAGTACACTACTATACATAAAATTATGAAAAATGGAGAAAAGAGTCCAATAAATCAATTCTCAATCCATCACTTAAGACCATTTATTAATATGATTACTTAAAAAAACAATCAATTAACTTATACATTAAATATAAATCAATATGAATTGTAATAAGATTAATCAATTGCTATAATTAACTTTTTAAAATAACCTGCTACAGCATGTTAAAATGATTTTATTGAATGTGTTTTTTATGATACTTTTGTTAACATAACTACATAAGGACTTTAGTGATAGATTAAAAATAGTAAGTAAAGGGATCTGTTTAACTCTTTTTCTTTAAAAATGTGAAGGGTCAAGGCCCCTCCAAGGGTAGGGTGGATCTGTCCCGGCCTGAATGCATGACTGAGAATAATAATCACATTGCATCACTTACCGTCCCGTTATAGTCATGTACTCATGTCCTTGATAAAATAAAGAAAACATGAAACAGCTATATATGATAACTAGATTCTTACAAAGGGCAACATATCCAAAAACACAAACTTCCTTTTTATGAGTCATATACTCCTAGAAAGGGGTTGTGTAAAATTACTACTTATCAATAACATATTACTTCTAATGCAATATCCCGAAGTAATAATTTATTAATTTAACACCATAAATTTGCCAAAAGTGCAACAAACTTGAAATAATTGAACACAATAAATATGAAGAAAGTGCAACACAGTTGATTTTCACATGTGTAGACAAAACAGTTATATCCCTGAACAAGAGCCATCCGGTTAACATTCGTTTGTGGTATTCTAGTCTTGAAGAATGACATTAATGAATTAGAAGGCAAAAAACTGGAATGCCTATAGCGCACTCTTTACAATGGGGAAAATTATTCATTTAAAAAGCAACAAACAAAGAGGTAGTTTGTGTGAAAGCAAAAACAAAACGACAGCGGAAAGGAATCAATCAAAGCCAGATGAAATTTATTGAGAAGAAAAGATTGGGGAGCCTGTCTGAATTTGACCTCAATAATAAATGAATGATTCTCCAAGACCAGAGAGTTTAGTCAAGAGCAGCTATAACAGCATCCACCACCTCTTGGGTTGTACTGTGTCCTCCCAAGTCCTTTGTCCTGTACTTGCCTTCTGCAATCACATGCTTCACTGCAGTTTCTAAACGGTCAGCAAATGATGGAAACTGGAGATGTCTTAACATCATTGCTGATGAGAGGAGAACAGCCACCGGGTTCGCCCTTTTCTGCTCCACTTGTTTTTGGTTGCCCACATTTCCAGCTGAGGCACCTTGCTCGAAGACTGCAGTATCAGCCCCCACATTACCTGGAGATAAAATAAATCATAATCAAGTTTCTATTACACACATCTATGGTAGCAGTGTTGTTGTAGTGGATCACATCTTGGCAAGTTTGAATCATAAATAGGTCAGAATTTGTTTTTCCCCAGTATTTGGCAAGTAGTTGAAAATTTTGTGTTTTCTAGTTCTTCTCTGTGATGAGTAAATGAAGCATTACCTCAAATATACTCCCTCCATACCCAAAAAAAATGTTTCAAAAGTTTTGTCTAAAAAAGAAGTAACATTAAACAGAATGAGACTATTTTTTCATGAGAATCCCTTCCCCCTCAAAAGGCTACAAACCAGTTCAGTATGATAAAATTTAGGATTATTAGCTTATTTTATCCCAAACTATTATCAAATTCACAAATCAATCCTACACTTTCATTTTTATCAAAAAAAGACTCAAACTTCATGTTTTTCAACAATTATGCTTTTCTTTTTTGTTTTTTACAAAATTACACATTTTTTCAATACCAATAAGATATAAGCAATACAATTTTGTAAACTTAAAACTAAAAAGAAGTGAAAAAATATGAAATATAAATATAATTTTCTTCTTAATTTTAATTAATTCATCCATTGAAAGTGTAATTGTGAGAAACGTTAATGTTTGAGTCTTTTTTTAATAAAAGTGAAAGTATGGGATAAATTTGTGAATTTCATGATAGTTAGGGATATATTTAGCTAATAATCCTAAAATTTAGCCAAATCAAAAAAATAAAAATTTCCAAAATAAGTTGAATGCAATAAATTATAAGAGTTGTACACTCGTACCTTGTTAAATATTAAAAGTTGTAAATTGACCAAAACCATGTTACATGAGTCAAAAACCAATTCCATCAATTCTATTCACAAAGCAATCAAATACCACCAGTCCACCAAATAATGTGATATAATCCAACAGAATAAACAGAGACAGCGAATTGAGAGGATCCCATGGCATTACATTGGCATTGTGAAACATGATAAGAAGAGACTAGCAATGCAAGGTACGCAGGAGAACAGTTTTAGTAAATGATTTACTGAATCTCTCTCCCTACACACACACACACATATAGGGTTAAGATCGGATACAAAGTATGCTTCCCATACAAAATGCAAAATCATCTCATCCGTTGAATCTTACAAAATCAAGGGTAAGTTTTTTTTATAGCACTAATACACAACCCTATTAGTGGGGGAATTATTTATCCTCTATCCACAACTTACGGACAAGCACTTAGTGGAGCAGTTATAGCATCTCACCGTTATCTAATTAATATGAACGGCTAGGATTAGTTTGCACTTTGTAAATTAGGATTAGTTTGTATGTGATCCTAAATCTATATATATATATATATATATATATATATATATATATGTATATGTATGTGTGTGTATATATATATATATATGTATATATAAATATATATATACACACACACACATGCATACAAACATACACACTATATATACAAATACATACATATGTGTGTCTGTACTGCAGGGCATTTGAATCGAGGCCTGTGTAAATAAAAAGGTTTATATATGTGTATCATTATACATTAATTAATGATAAACCACATACAGTAAATAAGTCCTCAATTTACATGTAAGTGTGTGTAGTGTATTCAAAGTTGGAGCTTAAATGAATCTAAACTCCGGGCATAAATCAATTAAAATCATTACTATCAATATTAATAAACAGTACACCAATGCAATTAAATTGCTCAATTTACACGTGTGTGTAAGGCTAAGCATAGTCAAAGTTGAAGATTAAATGAATCTGACCTCCGGGCATAACTCCAGTCCCACCAGCAATACCAGCAGCTGTATTTGCAACCAGATTTCCATAAAGATTGGGAGTCACCTACAAACAGTAAATGACATTAATTAAAAATCCCCCACAAAAAAGGAAGGAGGGAATGGTGAAAGCAGAGGTAACAGAGCACAAGGTCAGATAAACTGTGTAACATATCAACTGCATAAATGCATGCACTCATTACTCAAAATCCCACTTTATCCTTTTTAAAATTCAGCTTTTTCCAAATATCATATGTTCCTATGCATATACCAGTGTCACAACGTATGTAATGTTACTCAGAACACATCAGATAGGAGGTAGTATACTGTATACATGCAGTAAACAACTAAGTTAGACAAATTTCCCGTTTCTCAATTCTTGCGGTCGACTGAAGAAAGCATGGCTATGCAAAAGTTATATGTGTCAGCACATGAGATCTGCAGCACTGTAATCCAAGTGGAAGTTTTTTATTGAAGAGCCACAACTACAAGTCCATCTTTCCCTCAACTCTTGTTTTTAATGTGGAAAACCTCTCTTTCCTTACTACAAGTCTTCGTGAAAGTCTCTATTCAGTTCTAACTAGCATAACGGATGTACTTCATGCAGGTTAAAATGCCCCGGGTCTTTTTCTTAACTCTCAATCTGCATGTGTTTTTTTCTTCCTTGCTTGAGTCTCAAAGACTAACTTCATTCACTCATGTTACTTGAAGAATCTAAAAACCTCAAGAGTGCAGGGAGTGCCTATGCACTTTTCAAGTTCCAAAATGGGTCCCCATTTCATAAAAAGGAAATGAAGCCTCTTCCGTTATAGGCCCTCTTCAGTATGAAGTTAGTCTTACACATGATGCCAGAAATGATGAACACATGGAGTTCGAAACGAACACAGTTACACGTCTCATATCACTATGTGAAAAGAGAGTGGACATACAAAGAAGTAAACAACCACACAGAAAAATTCAGGCAAAGGTGTTGTTCACTTCACCTTATTATTCCAAGGTCATGCGACAAAAAAACATACTGACCAGAAACATTTAGACACCGGTCAAGATCATATGTCATATCCCAGACAACAAAACTAGATATGATCATACGACAAAGAAGTAAGAACCTTGCTATTCCAAGTTCATACCACACAAAAAACATACAGACCAGAAACATTTAGACACCAGACAAGATTATATGTTATATCCCAGACAAGAAAACTATATATGATCATAAAAAAGACCAGAAAGATCCAGTACAGACCGATTCTTTAAAAATAACTTCAGATAAATTACATTTTTTCAACATTTTCTGGGAAGTATATTATTTTGGTAAAAGCCAAACCAAGGTTTTGAACTTTTGATATATTGTGTAGCATTTTATGCCAATTACCATTGCATATGCATATACTGTTTTACAAAAACTATAAACCACGGTAACATCGAAGAGATTACCAAGATGTTAAAAGAACAATGCATTATAAGTATAGTTAAATTCTTAAAAAATACTCCGTAGCAACTATAATTTAATATGTTGCACCATATTTTGATCTTTGTCAACTAGATATGCTTTTATAGTGACACCTTTTATTTACTTCAGTTTTCTGTAGTTTCCGGTGGGGGGGGGGGGTGGTAAACTATTAAACCATTTAATGGTAGTTTAGAAAACTGAAGTAAATAAAAGGTGTCACCATAAAAGCGTATCTAGTTGACAAAGACCAAAATATGGTGCAACACATCATCTAGGCAATCCATAATCGACATATGGCCTGTCTGGTGAAAGAATAATCATATATTCCCATATAATATGGCATAGGCAGCAGCATCGCCATGCAGAAAGAATTTGCTTCTTACCATGACATCAAACTGTTCTGGCTTTGCGACAAGCTGCATACAGCAGTTGTCCACAATAATTTCATTGTATTGAATTCCAGGATACTTCTTGGCAATCTCTCGACATGATTCCAAAAATAGACCATCTGCAAGCTTCATAATGTTGGCTTTGTGCACAGCTGTGACCTTCTTTCTGTTGTTGAGATAGGCATACTCAAATGCATATTTGGCAATGCGCTCTGAGCAAAATTTTGTGATCACCTAGGCAACAACAAAATGTGTCAGTAAAACAGTCTACAAACTTGGGTTGATCCAATAGGAAGGGAAAATAATGTCTACGTAAACATTGGGTATGTGAAAATTTTAACCTAAAACGGAAAGTTTATGTCTGCAATTAAGTGCGAATTTTCACCAACAAAATAATGACAGGTGCTTATTTTTTCCTGCAACTGATAGTAGATGCAAACAGTTTGTGCGCACAACTGAATTGTTCAAATCTTTCTTTACCTATGGATTAAACTATTAGAGGTTATGCACTAAAAGGAGTTGATGCCATTGATGGCCCTCTGAACAGACTCTGAATGATATTATCATAGAGTATAAATCAGAATATAATCAGTATAATAATTTTCATAATATATGCTATCACTGATGAATATGCGAGTTTTCAAGAATTCACATAAAGAATGGAATTGACTAAAATATGAAAAATCCTTTAACTTTCTATCTAAAATTCAATTATGCAAGCACATGAGGGCAATCAAAATGTGTAAGTGGCCCCATTAAACACATCTTAGCATCAGAATTTACAACAGGTGAAAAGGATCATACTTTGAGGCTTTCGACGACACCAGGAACTACCTCATGCTCGAGTCCAGAGTACTCTCCTTCCGTGTTCTCCCTAATCACAACGATATCCACGTTGTCATGCCGGGTAGGCAGACCAGGCAAGTTGACGCAATTCACCAAGGAAGCAAACAAATCCAGTTCCTTTCTCAACTGCACATTTAAAGAGCTCACGCCTCCGCCGACCGGTGTATGAAGGCCACCTTTGAGACACACCTTATTCTTCTGGATCGACTTTATCACCTCCGGTGGGACGGCCTTCATATCTCCGTGGACATCGTAGCGCTCGAAGTAGACAGGCGCGTGCATCGCATCCATCACCTGCTCAACGGCGTTGGTCACCAGAGGTCCGACTCCATCTCCGGGGATCAGGGTTACGGGCCTCGGCGTGCCGTCACCTGGCCGCGGCATGTACGTCACGGATCGGCATAAGAAAGGGCAGTGGTTGTCGGCTGATTTTTGTAGGATTTGCTTGAGGATTGGGAAAGATCTTCGAGCCATTGAAGCAGGTTTCGGATACAGTTTGGGGCTTTCAAGAATTCAGGGTCTGCTTTTCACTTGTTCGCCATGGAAGGTCTGCGTAGACGATTTGATGGCAGAATAGTCCTTCGTGTTACTCTTAGAAGCTGTTCTCTTCGCCTAATCTGATCTGATCTGATCTGAATTTTTCTGATCTGATCTGATCTGATCTGAATCTGTCTGATCTGATCTGATCTGATCTGAATCTTTCTGATCTGATCTGATCTGATCTGAATCTTTCTGATCTGATCTGAATGTTTCTGATCTGGTCTGATCTGATCTGAATGTTTCTGATCTGATCTGAATCCTTCTGATCTGATCTGAATCTTTCTGATCTGATCTGATTCGAATATTTCTATGATTATAATTATAATTATAATTATAATTATAATTATAATTATAATTATAATTATAATTATAATTATAATTATAATTATAATTATTATAATTGCAATTACAAATATAATTTAAATAAAATTATAATTATAATTGTAATTATAATTACAATATTTATCTCTATAATTGTAACTATAGTTATCAATATATTATAATTACCCTGTAAAATAATTACAATAGTAATAATAATAATAATAATAATATTAATAATTATAATAAAAATAAAAATTATAATCATTAATTATAATTATAATATAATTATAAGTATAATTATAATTATAATTAATAATAATTATAATTATATTAACATTAATTATAATATTATAATTTAATAATAGTAATATAAATACAATTAATATTATTATAAAGACATTATAATATTAATATTATTATTACAATAATATAATAATATTATTATTACAATAATATAATAATAATATGATTATTATCATAATTAGTATTATATTATTATAATATTATATTATAATTATAATTATAATCATAATTATAATTATGATTGTAATTATAATTATAAATATTATTATTATAATTAATTACAATTATATTTATAATTAATTATAGATATAATTATAATAATTACAATTGATTATACTTATAATTATAAGAATTATAATTGTAATTATAATTATAATTACATATAATTATAATATAATATTATAATAATATTAATCATATTATTATTATTATAATATTGTAATAATAATAATAATAATAGTCTTCTTAACAATTGCATTTATATTACTATTATTATATTAAAATATTATAACTATTATTAATATCTTTTTTATCATATTATTATTATTATTATTATTATATAATAATCATAATAGTAATAACAATATTAGTAATAATAATTAATATTTAATATAATGATAAAAATGATAAATCATGTTTGAACTTTTCTGATCTGATCTGATCTGAATGTTTCTGATCTGATCTGAATGTTTCTGATCTGGTCTGATCTGATCTGAATCTTTCTGATCTGATCTGAATCTTTCTGATCTGATCTGATCTGATCTGAATCTTTCTGATCTGATCTGATCTGATCTGAATCTTTCTGATCTGATCTGATCTGATCTGAATTTTTCTGATCTGATCTGATCTGATCTGAATAAAATAAGAATAAGCAATAAGTAATAAGAATAAGACGAACAGAACAGCACCTTACTGCGATTTTTTATACCCAGTATAATTCTATTTTTGTTCATTAAAGAAAAACATTCTATGTTAGTATTTCATCAAAGTTCCACACAGTCAAATACTATGTGGTCTGATGGCATCACTGTGACACTCTTAAAGAGGATGTCACAGGTTCGAATCTCATCCCAGTTCAAGGATGTTGGCATTAACATTGAACAGATGTTATATAGGTTAGAAAGAATTGCCCAAAAAAAAAGTTTCACACATTTTTATTTTGGGAAGTATTTAAAAATCTCATACACTTTCTCTTAATAGTAGGTTTTTTCCTATAAAAATACTTAATTACTCTTGCGTTTTCTAATTTTTATCCTTTGTTTCTTACTTTTTCACCTTCTCTCTTACTTTTTCTATAATATTCATTACATTTACTATTCTCCCTTAAATCTTGTGTCGTAACCCAATGTATGGGTCTTTAAAATGGATTGGGATCCTCTGCCCAACTAGGACGGTGCCTTGCGCATCGGACGGTCGGGCAGTAGCAAAGCAGGCCTCGAGATTAGCGAAAAAGTGGAGCCCAAGATCTCCGACCGTTGAATTGTTGATCGAACGACCCGGAAGAAGCAAGGCACCCTACCTTACTTTAAAGTAAGGTAGAGGCTCCGGATCCCTTTAAAATACGGAGGGATACTAAAATGGATGAGGACATTCTAAAATGGATACGACTATTAATAAAGTTATTGAAAAATAAAAATTATGATTGAGATTTAAATAGTATAAAATAAATGACATGACTCACATATTTCCTTACAAAAAAAATATTCATTTTGAGAATGCTAAGAAAGGAGAATAAGATAATGAAAATAAGATTGAGGATGTTTTTACTTGGACTATAATTTGTCCCAAACCATGTCAGAACAGATCAGACCAGACTAGGCTTTGGGTAGTTATAAAAATACAAAGAAACCAGACCGCTCAAACCAGACCAGCAAATTACAGTCCAAGTAAAAACATCCTGATAGAGTAGTTGTTTCACTTTTTATTCTTCTCTTTTCTACATTCCATTCCCCCTACTTTTATCTTATTTTTCACTTTTTTCTTTCTGTATCACAATTTTCATCATAGGGAGTAATTACCAAGGAGAATGAAACAAATATACTTTCACACTATATTTGAATTCTAATAAAAATATATCTTTCAAGTTTCAACTTCAATGGCAAATGATTAAATATAAATATCTAGACTTTGAATAAATATAGTTTTGAATTATATGTCAGAAAACACATATGACTTGTCACAAAACACATATCCCAATCAGTGTTCTAAAAGGCGCTAGGCGCTAGTCGGGCAGTGATTGGCCGCTTAGTGCCTAGCCCGCCTAGGCAGGTGCCTAGGCGCCGACTAGGGCGCCTAGGTATTTTACTTTATTTCTTTGTTTTTTTTATTTTCATTGAAATTTAAATTTATTACCAATAATTTTATATATTTATTTTGAAAATAGAAATAGCTCATATAATCATTAGATATTATGGTTTATGTATAAAAATTATAAATAATAAAATAATTAATAGATAAATGTAGAGATTTATATATTTTTAGTCTCTAAAAATGTATATATACACTCTAAAAAAGTTATAAATATGTCAAAATTATTTTTTTGTCGTAGTAATATGAAGCTAAACTATATAGAGATAGAATACTTATTGATCAAACGTGGTTTTAAGTCAAAACGGGGGGGAGTTGAATCGGGGGGGAAATTAATCCGGACTGCCTAGCCACCGCCTAGCCCGCCCAGGAGCCCGCCTAACCTCCTAGGCGGCCGCCTAGCCCGCCTAGGCGGCCGACTGATTTTTTTGACCGATTACACCAAAATCGGGGCGCCCAGCCACCGCCTAGCGACTAGGCGGCGCCTAGGTGGGCGCCTAGCCCGATTTTTAGATCCATGATCCCAATATATAGTGGTCTGCGCCTAGTTAATCTAGGGTTTCTTTGCGGCTTGTGCCATTCATGCTCGATGCATGGGAGGTGATCTGTATCAGAATCGGCGTCAATCGATGCTTGTTATAGGGTCAGGCGGCTCGTTTCTCTTAGTGTTATTGTTGTTGATGGGGATGCTTGGCTTTGAAGGAGCGTTTGGTCGGGAATGATTGACGGCTTCACACATACAGTTGGGCGGTTGTTAGGAAGATCATACAGCGAAGCGGCAGGGCTCTCCTCCTATCCGCTGTAGTTTTTGTCTGATTGAGATGCTGGATCATTGGATTGTGCATTAGGGTGGAGGTGTTAACTTTGCTTTGCTGATCTCAAAGGTGTTGATCGGCTCTTTCTGGGTGTATCAATAAAAAGGTTGATGGGAGCGCCTAGGAGGGACTCTTTATGGAAGAATGAAGCTATTGTTGGTCCTCATTCTAAATCGCCGCCACGATTGAGGGAGTCACTAGGGCAACATGAAGATGGGGAAGAGATAGAGTTTTTCAAGTTTTATTTATTTTTGTTTGTTTTATTTCCATTTTGTCGTTTAGTTCTTTGATTTCATCTTCCTTGTTGACATTGGAACATGTGCATTTTTCTGTTATGTGTGTTTGTGTGTTACAATGAGGCAGTAATATAATCAGGCTAGTATGGTTGATAATCGCTACGAATCTTACGCATTTCTAGCGATTAGTCTTGCTCGTTTTTGGACAGTCTACTATATGTTTGATCAGAGAGTGAGAATGCATAATGACTATAAGAAACATGAAGAGAAAGTTTGGGTAGGTAAAAAGTTTGATGTTTGGTTGTTTAATTCTACGAGTATAATATAAGTGTTCTCTTTTAAAAAAGACATATATCTCTTTAGATCTTAACTACTCGGACACAAGAGAATATTTGTTCCAATATTACTAACGAGAGAGATATTTGTTCTTTAAGTTATACTGCAATGATATATCTGTAAATTATCCCTAGTTATAGTCCAATTTTATTGCTCAAATTTAACATCAATCATATCAAACGACAATGACTGAACTTTGGTTTATTTAAGGGCGATGTGAGTAAATTTTATTATGAGCTTTTGGTGATTATCATTATTTGTGAGGACCATATGGATTGAGCCCCAACTTTAATCAACATTTGTGGGAGGTGGTCGGCCCAGATGTTGTGAAGTTTTATAGGGAGACTTTTGTGACAGGCCGGGACACTACCAGAGAAGATCAATCGTACACATATCATTTTTATTCCAAAAATGGGGAGCCTAGATACTATGGGAGATTGGAGGCCTATATCCTTATGCTCTTTCTTTCACTCTATCATAAACAGATCTTCATGTTATATATAAGGTTTTCTAAGATATTAGCATACATAATGAAGGGCTTGCTTCACAGTTTTGTGTCATAACAACAGAGTGTGTTCATTCCACGAAGGTCAATTGTAGATAATATGATCGCCTTCGAACCCATCATTATTTGAGGAGAAAGACTCAGAGTAAAGAGGGGTATGTGGCTCTCAAGTTGGACATGAATAAAGTGTATGTGTACAACATAGTTAAATGGGCTTTATTAGAAGAAATTATAAGTCATTTGGGGTTTGCTGATAGGTGGGTTAGACTGGTTATGTTATGGGTGACATCAGTGTCGTATTCAATCCTTTTGACGATGAGGGACTGTGACCCATTATTTCCGAGAAGAGGGTTGAGGCAAGAGGACCCTTTATTGCCATACCTATTTACTTTGATAGTTGAATATATGACTTAGTGCCCTTTTCGAAGGAAAGAAGTAGTAGGGCAGATTCACGACATGATGGTGGCTTGTGGGACTCTTGTTGGTCTCGGTTACACATGAAACGGTCTGGAGGGGTGTGTGAATAGACTGTTCTGGTTTTTAAGATTTTTCAAGTCTAAGGAAAAGACTCAAAGAGTAGGTCGAGTTCTTAGGCAGAACTGACCGACATCGTATTAGGTCTTCTGGTCGGGTAGCCTTACGAACGCACTAAGGCAGATGCCTTTCTGTTAACTCTAAATGAGAGATTTGCTGAACACAAAGTCCAAGCCTTTTTTAGATAAACAGTTAGAATCTAAGTACAAGAGTTAAAAGCAGTAAGTAAACGACACCGGATATTTTTATAGTGGTTTAAGGAACAACTCGTTCCTCTAATCCACTCTTCCACTAAGCTTGTAAAAAGTCAGATTACAACACTTAGTCTCTAGAACTTAAGAAGCACTACGCGTCCTTTTCAAGCCTAGTTGTCACCCCCGAATGCACTTCCTTGCTTCCTGATGACTGACCTCTTTTCACTGAGTTTCCTTGAAGTATCACCACTTCACTGCTCCAGTTACTTTAAGGCGCCCTTCTTCAAAGAAGAAGATTTCTTTGAGAGATTAGAAAAGGTTTCTCTAACGTTCTTCGTACAAGATGTATAGTTGAAGGTAGGGGTGCAAACGAGCTGAGCCCGAGTTTATGTAGGCTCGAGCTCGGGCTCGAATAGATTGTATTGGCTCGAGCTCGAGCTCGGCTCGAACAAGCTTAAAAAATTCGGGCTCGAGCTCGACTCGCAAATATTAACATGGCTCGAAAAGGCTCGAAAAGGCTCGACAAGGCTCGATAATTTTGGTTCATTCAAAAGTTACAAGTTCAATTAGCTCAAAAGTTCGGGTTCGAATTCAAGCTCAAGTATGAAACAATCTTTAAATATTTGTGCTTAACATTTGCAAATTGCAATTTACATGCCCAATAACAAAAACTTACCGGAAAATAAACAAAATATAATCCTAACTTTAAGTCTCCACCCAGTTGTACTTGTAATATATATCAAAGTGGTCAAACCATGAAGAAATAGTGGATGAAACTTTGATTATTTGTGTTAAATTAATTTATAATTAATAATATCTCCTTGGTCCTCATATACATTTATGAATCGGTATTATATATATATATATATATATATATATATATATATATATATATATATATATATATATATATAGGAAATCTTTCTGGTAAGGTATACCTTACCGGAGCCGCCGTGCGGCCTTCACGTTTTGAGGGCCTTCCCGGTGGAATTTTTCTATGAAATTTTTTTATCATGTTCTTCATCAAGTCTAGTACATCCGTACCAAATTTCAGCAAAATTTTCAATCGGGAAGGCAGCCAAACGATTTTTGGAAGATAACTGTGTTTTATATGTATATAAAGGGTGCAGTTATCTTCCAAAAATCATTTGACTGCCTTCCCGATTGAATTTTTTGCTGAAATTTGGTATGGATGTACTAGACTTGATGAAGAACATGCTCAAAAAAATTCATCAAAAGATATCACCGGAAAGGCCCTCAAAACGTGGAGGCCGCACGGAGGCTTCGGTAAGGTATACCTTACCGGAAGAGTTCCCTATATATATATATATATATATATATATATATATATATATTAATCTATACTATATATTATACATACTAATATATGTTATATATTAATTTATATTGTATATTAATATATTATATATATTAGTATAAATATACACATATGAAAATAAAAAAATACACATATATAAAACTAGGCTCGCCAGCCGGCTTGCGAGCCAACGAGCCTAAAATTAGTAGGCTCGTTTATGGCTCGACTGTAACACCCCCTACCCGGGCCAGACGGATCGGGCAGGGAGCGCTACCCGCAGTGCCGCAGCACCAAAGCGTTGACTAACTAATTATTTTCTTGAAATATTTTTAGTTGAATTTAAATGAGAATAATAATAATATTAGTTTTTATCAAAGTCCATAAATTGCGGAAGCATAAATATATTACACAACAAGTAGTTTTGGATTTTGGAATAACCAAATACATCCATGAGATATAACCATTCTCATTTTTATTTACTTCACACACTAATATGCTAAATGAGCACTTATTATGCAACTAGAGATGGATTATTACTAATATGCAGATGTGACTCTTTGATGATTGGCTGCTGCTCCCAAATGCATCCCGACTTGAGTTCCGTCTCGTAACGCTTATTGACCTACGCGAAGGTCAAAAATCCAACGCGCTAAGCAAATCTTGCTTAGTGGTGTTCATTCTTTCTCAATGAATAATCAACATAAATTATAACAAAATAGCTTATAAGTCTGAATTAATTAAGAATACAACTTTCTTCATAGCTAATGTAGCTTAATAATATGTCATCAAAATGATAACACAATTTGTTCACGGAAATCATTTTTGCAAATTTTTCAGAATATAGAGTATAACAAATTAAAGTATACTTCTTATGCACTTAGCATTTTCCACTTCTCAACGTAACATTTCGTTTTTTTTTTTTTCTCAATTTGCATTTCCAAATCAAATTTCTATACGTTTCTTATTTTTCAGGAATTTTACTCCTTAGTTTAATGGACTGGATAAACGGGACATTCCTCATCTGGTACTGTCCACTCTGTGGCTACGGACCATCTGAGTAGTATCAGCACTGACCGTTGTGTGGGTCAGGCCTTTCGTTAGGGTACTGTCCACTCTGTGGCTGCGGACCCTAAACGATCAAAGTTCAAGATTTTCGTTATAGTATCAGCACTGGCCGTTGTGTGGGTCAGGCCTTTCGTTTGGGTACTGTCCACTCTGTGGCTACGGACCCTAAACGATCAAATTCTACGGCCGTATTAACTATCCCTATTGGCATGCCAATCTATCCAATCCAAAAACACAGTTTCAATTTCCATATTTATTTATTTATTATTCTGATCTTGCATTTTCTTCTTCTTTAGTAATTATGGCTATATATTTTATTATTGTTTCTGATGATTGACTTTAATCATAAAATTTTAAGATTTGGTTATAACGCACCGTACACATGTTTGCCGTCCAACACTATCAATTGGATCACTTTTGAAGTCTAACCGACTTAAATACTTGAGCAAAACTATTAATTAGGAATTCGTCATATTGCTGTTATTTTTATTATTTTAACAGAAACGCATACTTCCTATTTATAATATTATTATTTTAACAGAAAAGAAACACTTCACAGTTTGGACCGTATATAATTATCATTTCGGAAAATATCTGCTAGAAAGAAATTATAATACATAATAACAGAAAAGATATATTGGAGTTAATATACATCTGATATGAAATCGAACATCTAAATCTGTTAAATATATAATAATAAAAAACCTGACCAAGTAAAAAAAAATATACAACTTATAAAAATTCCCAGAACGTTATATACGAAGTATATACAAGTATATAGTCTCGGATTTAACATTAAGTATAAAATAATTTTATATTAAATGTGCATAATTATTTATACTATGATATGCTTAAAATAATTAGATCCACAATAACTACTTTTTGCTTTACTTATCATGTTAAATAATAGGTTTGAAAATTCAATCATTAAATAGTGTACGTAATTACAGATTAAATATATGTTTTATATATAACATTATATAGGTAATGTGTGAGTGGATTTATGAAAGCTTAGCTTCCTTCTTAATCATAACATATACGAAGGTTAATTAAAAGTAAATAAATGGACTTAAGGTATTCGAAATATGTTAATTAGTTTGAAAAATTTCCCTAATGAGCATATATATAAGAGTGAGTTTTTTTTTTATTTTCTTGTTTTTTTTTTATTCTACACTAAATCCAAAAAGTTACTCATTATATTTTATTTTGAAAATAACATATATGAAACACCTACTTGTTAATTCCTTTATCTATAATAATTGACATATCTTTATAATAATTGAATAAAAGCTAAACAATACTTCGTATAATTAAGTTCTTTAGCATTAAGAAGAAATCTTTGTAGATTAAAAGTGTTATATTCCTTCATAAGAGAGTAAAATTTCCTTCTAAGTCAACAACATTTATCACTACGTACACATATGGGCATAACGGTTTACTATCCAATATTTCTTCTACTTCAAAATAAGAATAATGCTTTTAAATCAAGATTTTATTATCTATCACCAACAATAATACATTAAAATGTACACAAACTAGCAGTAGATAAAACGTAATGATATGAATGTATAGAACGTTCAACAATATAATTGATGTAAAGCTTAATAATATGTTTTAAGTTGAGAAGGGAATGAACACAGACCTTAAACTCTTGGCAAGATTTTTACTCCTTATTTCGCTCCTACCCTTTTATCCTCCTCCTTTCTCCTAGCTTCTCCTCAGCATCATAACTCACGGCCTCATAGCTCCTTTTCCTCCTTAGTCATCTTTATTCGTGATTTTCTTTTAGACTACGTTTGCAATTAAGCTAAGATGCCTGCTAGCACCCTTTATTCCCAGTTTTTAGTCTCTCCTCTAAGGATTTTTCAATAATGGTTTATGAGTACCCATTTCTAACTTGGCATCTTTGTGTGTTGTTTATTTTCCACTCGCACTCACATGCAGTTGAAATGCATATATTCGTATATATCTATGATACATGACAGCATGGGTTTTTGTTTCTTTTTCCATTTAGTGTGCCGAGTGTCCTTCTATTTTGTTTGATGTGTTAATTACGTGCCTAGTGTCTTAGGAGTTAGCATGCATTTGTGAGGCAAGTTTTGTTCCTTTCATATATTATAGGCTGTGTAATAGGCAGAACCAAGTGATGAGGTTGCTGCCAAGTGTTAATGTTTTGTTTTCCATTTTATTATCTCTTGACATATTGTGGTTCTAGAGAGCTCCTGGAGGTAGCAGCCAAGCCACGTAGCTAGTCCATCCCACTTCTATTATTATCATTTTGTTATTCCTATTTGTATTGTCTTTGTTTATTATTCTAAAATCCAAAATTAGATTAAGTCCATTGCTCTATTACCGTAACATGGGTTTAATCATTAGGTTCCTCCTACTACAGTTTGTCGTGTATTTTAATTTAATTTTACTAACTAGATTAATTACCAACTAATTTATTTGTTTAATTATTTGATTTTCAACCTAAATGGTTGTTAAAACTTAGGATGTTACAATTCTTTCCCTCTAAAAAGAAATTTCGTCCTCGAAATTTACCTTAGCCAAATAGGTGTGGATACTGTTGTCTCATCACTTCCTCACTTTCCCATGTAGCCTCTTCGGTGGTGTGATTTTGCCAAAGCACTTTGACTAATGGGATCTTTTTATTCCTCAGCTCCTTTACTTCCTTCGCTAAAATCTTGATCGGTTCTTCCTTGTAAGTGAGGTCCGGGTTAATATCGACCGATTCTGCTTGTATCACATGAGAGGGGTCTGATCGGTACTTCCTTAACATTGAGACGTGAAATACGTTATGGATCTTTTCAAGCTCGGGTGGCAAGGCTAATTTGTAAGCCACCGGGCCAACCCGGTCGATGATCTCATAGGGTCCAATGAATCTAGGACTAAGTTTACCTTTCTTTCCAAACCGTAGAATCTTCTTCCATGGCGAGACTTTTAGGAAAACTTTGTCCCCTACCTCATATTCAATATCCTTCCTTTTGAGATCAGCATAAGATTTCTGTCGATCAGATGCAGCTTTCAACCTTTCTTGGATAATTTTAACTTGCTCTTCTGTTTGTCTGATCAGATCGGGACCCACCAACTTTTTCTCGCTAAGCTCTGTCCAACATAGTGGTGTTCTACATTTCCTTCCGTATAGAGCTTCATATGGTGCCATCTTTATACTTGATTGATAACTATTATTATACGCAAACTCTATCAGTGGAAGGCGTGTATCCCAACTTCCACCAAAATCAATCACACAACACCTTAACATGTCCTCAAGTACTTGGATAATTCTCTCCGATTGTCCATCTGTTTGTGGATGGAATGCGGTACTGAAACTCAATCGAGTACCCAATGCTTCATGTAGCTTCATCCAAAACCTTGAGGTAAATCGTGGGTCTCTGTCTGAGATTATGGAAACAGGCACTCCATGGAGTCTAACTATTTCATTGATGTACAACTCTGCCAACTTATCCAATGAGTAATCTACTCTGACGGGTAGAAAATGTGCAGACTTTGTTAATCTGTCTACGATTACCCAGACAGAATCATGTTTCCTCTGAGTTAAAGGTAGCCCACTAACAAAGTCCATGGTGACTCGGTCCCACTTCCACTCAGGTATAGAAATCGGCTGTAGTAAACCAGATGGAACTTGATGTTCCGCTTTCACCTGCTGGCATGTGAGGCATTTGGTGACATAATCAGCTATGTCTCTCTTCATACCCGACCACCAATAGTGTAGCTTAAGATCTCCATACATTTTAGTGCTACCCGGATGCATAGAGTAGGAACTGTTATGTGCTTCTTTCATTATTTGACTTTTCAAATCATCTTTCTCTGGTACACATATTCTGCCTTTGTAATATACAACACCATCATCTGTCAACATCAAATCCTTTTCCTTCCCTTCTTGAATTCGAGTTACAAGTGAAGATATTCGATCATCTTGTTTCTGGGCATCCTTCACCTGTTGAATTAAATCAGGTTTCACCCTCAGCTCTGCTATAATTGCTACATCTGATGTTGTTGTTAGGTGAACATTCATAGCACGTAAGGAAAACAAAGACTTTCTACTAAGAGCATCAGCTACTACATTTGCCTTCCCAGGGTGATAGTCAATTACACAGTCATAATCTTTAATCAACTCTAGCCATCTACGTTGTCTTAAGTTTAGCTCTTTCTGAGATGGTAGATATTTAAGACTTTTATGATCTGTGTAAATGTAACACTTCTCACCATACAGATAATGTCTCCAAATTTTTAAAGAGAACACAATTGCTGCTAGTTCCAGATCATGTGTGGGATAATTCTTCTCGTGTGACTTTAATTGTCTGGAGGCATATGCAATTACCTTTCCCTCTTGCATGAGCACCGATCCAAGACCATTTAGGGAAGCATCACTATATATAGTAAATTCTTTCCCGGAGACTGGTTGTGTCAGGACGGGTGCCTCGGTCAGCATAGTCTTCAACTTCTCAAAACTAGCTTGACATTTTTCATTCCATTCAAACTTGATACCCTTTCGGAGTAACTTGGTCATCGGAGAAGCAATTAAAGAAAAGCCTTTAATGAATCTCCGGTAGTACCCAGCTAATCCTAGAAAGCTTCGGATTTCAGTCACGTTCTTGGGAGGTTTCCAGTCCATGATGGCCTCAATCTTCTTCGGGTCAACTCTTGTACCTTCTGCAGATACAATGTGACCAAGAAAAGATATCTCCTTCATCCAGAATTCACATTTGCTCAGCTTAGCATACAACTTCTTTTCTCTCAGCGTCTGTAGCACAATTCGGAGATGTTTTTCATGTTCTTCTGGTGTTTTAGAATACACCAATATATCGTCGATGAACACTATCACAAATTGATCTAGATATGGCCGGAAAACCCTGTTCATTAAATCCATGAATGCTGCTGGTGCATTTGTGAGACCAAAAGGCATCACTACAAATTCGTAGTGTCCATATCTAGTTCGAAAGGCAGTCTTGGGCACGTCACACTCCTTTACCCTTAGCTGATGATATCCAGAGCGTAGATCTATCTTTGAGAAAATTCCTGCTCCTTTTAATTGATCAAACAAGTCATCAATTCTGGGTAAAGGGTACTTGTTTTTAATCGTTGCCTTATTAAGTTGTCGGTAGTCCACACATAACCTGAATGACCCATCTTTCTTTTTCACAAATAACACCGGTGCTCCCCATGGTGATGTGCTGGGTCGTATGAAGCCTTTATCCAGTAATTCTTGCAATTGAGTCTTCAACTCCTTTAATTCCTTAGGTGCCATCCGATATGGAGCAATTGAAATGGGATTAGTTCCGGGAAGAACTTCAATTGCAAAGTCTACTTCTCGATCAGGTGGTAGTCCCGGTAATTCTTCCGAGAATACATCTGGAAAATCATTAACAATGGCTATGTCTGTTAGATTGAGTCCCGCCAGTTTTGTGTTGATTACATAAGCTAGAATACCAGCACACCCCTTTCTTATCATTTTTCGTGCCATGGTGGCCGAAATAACATTTGAGAGGAAATCAGATCTTTCGCCTACTATAATCACCTCTTCATTGCTCGGGGTTTTCACAGTAATCCTCTTCAATCGGCAATCCACTATAACAGAATGCTTGGACAACCAGTCCATTCCAAGGATCACATCAAATTCATCAAACGGAAGTTCTATTAAGTCACCTGGAAATATGTGCCCTTGAGCTTGGATTGGGCAATCAATATAGACCTTGTTTACTGTTATGCTATTACCTAAAGGATTGGTAACTAGCATTTTACATTCTGCAGTCCCTGTTTGTAATTCTTTCCCTTTTGCTATTGAGGTGCATATATATGAGTGAGTAGATCCAGGATCGACTAATGCACGAATAGAGATATCAAATATATTAAACATACCGACTATAATATCTGGTGCATCAGCCTCATCTCTCCCTCGGATAGCATAGGTGCGTGCAGGAGTGCGTGTCATATCCTTGTTAACAGTCTCTGACCTTGCCGCTTGATTTCCGTGGGTAGTCCCACTACCTGCTGGTCTTTTACCTCTCGGGGCTGTTGAGCCACGTTCTTCCCTGGGAATAGGCGCTGGTTCTTGCACGGTACAATCCTTCGCAATGTGCTCCTTTGATCCGCACCTAAAGCATGCTCCAGTCAGCCTCCAGCACTCGCCGCGGTGCCTTTTACCACAGTGCTCACATTCGTGAAAGAAAGATTCTCTTGATGCACCTCCGGATGCACTAGCCACAGAGGTAGCTGTCTTAGTCGGTCGTAAAGGAGCCGACTGATTTCGTCTATAAATATTGTTCTGCCCTTCACTTTTTGAGCCTTTAAACTTCTTGTTCTGTAGTGGTGTCGAACTTGAACTTCCACCGAATCTCTTTTGACTCCGATTTTTACGGGCCTGCTCCTCATTTTTTACCTTTTCAATTTGCAGGGCTGCGTCCACGAGTTGATTGTAATTCTCAATTCGTAAGGGGGCCAGTTGGAGGCGTAAATAGTCATTCAGTCCGTCCTCAAACCTTCTGCATCTTTCAACTTCGTTGGTTACTATGCCACCAGCATATTTGCTAAGTTTGGTGAATTCTCTCTCGTACTCAAACACTGTCATTTGTCGTTGTTTAAGATGCAGAAATTCATTTCTCTTTTGTTCAAGATACAACCTCCCCACATACTTGTCCTTGAACGCGTTCACAAAAAACTCCCATGTTTGTTGTGGTAAAGGAACTCCACTT
Organism: Cuscuta epithymum; assembly: GCA_945859915.1. Classification (NCBI taxonomy): domain Eukaryota; kingdom Viridiplantae; phylum Streptophyta; class Magnoliopsida; order Solanales; family Convolvulaceae; genus Cuscuta; species Cuscuta epithymum. The sequence continues at coordinate 1,117,573 of CAMAPF010001048.1, read as the reverse complement.
GATATTCTTAACCACCACTGGTATGCATCTTCTTGAAGTAGAGACACAGCACACTCTCTTTTCTCTTCCGGGGTACAATGCATCTGGTTGAGCATTCTCTCGGTCCTGTCCAACCAGTACTCGGCAGCAGCAGAATCCTCATCCTTCCTTCCATAAAATTCAGCAGGTCGGTATTTTGCCATTCGTTCGATTGCCATCCTTGGAGGAGTGGCACGATTCATTTGTTGGAAAAATTGTGTCATTTGTTGCATAAATTCCGGCAAACCCTGACGAGCTGATTCGCCAGATCTGGATTCTCCTGTTACAGATCTTCCTTGACCACCCACACCAGCATTACTTGTGTGGTGGCTTTCAGCTTCTTCCTCGTTATTAAGCATACCTCCTGGTTGATTGGGATCCATGTACAACCTAGATGAAGCAATTTGGGAGTTCGCCAATCAGAGTCACATTACCATGCAAGTGAATTAATGATCTCCTATGTTTTATGCAGTTTCCTAGACCTATGTCTCTGATACCACCAAATGTAACACCCCCTACCCGGCCCAGACGGATCGGGCAGGGAGCGCTACCCGCAGTGCCGCAGCACCAAAGCGTTGACTAACTAATTATTTTCTTGAAATATTTTTAGTTGAATTTAAATGAGAATAATAATAATATTAGTTTTTATCAAAGTCCATAAATTGCGGAAGCATAAATATATTACACAACAAGTAGTTCTGGATTTTGGAATAACCAAATACATCCATGAGATATAACCATTCTCATTTTTATTTACTTCACACACTAATATGCTAAATGAGCACTTATTATGCAACTAGAGATGGATTATTACTAATATGCAGATGTGACTCTTTGATGATTGGCTGCTGCTCCCAAATGCATCCCGACTTGAGTTCCGTCTCGTAACGCTTATTGACCTACGCGAAGGACAAAAATCCAACGCGCTAAGCAAATCTTGCTTAGTGGTGTTCATTCTTTCTCAATGAATAATCAACATAAATTATAACAATATAATATCAAAATAGCTTATAAGTCTGAATTAATTAAGAATACAACTTTCTTCATAGCTAATGTAGCTTAATAATATGTCATCAAAATGATAACACAATTTGTTCACGGAAATCATTTTTGCAAATTTTTCAGAATATAGAGTATAACAAATTAAAGTATACTTCTTATGCACTTAGCATTTTCCACTTCTCAACGTAACATTTCGTTTTTTTTTTTCTCAATTTGCATTTCCAAATCAAATTTCTATACGTTTCTTATTTTTCAGGAATTTTACTCCTTAGTTTAATGGACTGGATAAACGGGACATTCCTCATCTGGTACTGTCCACTCTGTGGCTACGGACCATCTGAGTAGTATCAGCACTGACCGTTGTGTGGGTCAGGCCTTTCGTTAGGGTACTGTCCACTCTGTGGCTGCGGACCCTAAACGATCAAAGTTCAAGATTTTCGTTATAGTATCAGCACTGGCCGTTGTGTGGGTCAGGCCTTTCGTTTGGGTACTGTCCACTCTGTGGCTACGGACCCTAAACGATCAAATTCTACGGCCGTATTAACTATCCCTATTGGCATGCCAATCTATCCAATCCAAAAACACAGTTTCAATTTCCATATTTATTTATTTATTATTCTGATCTTGCATTTTCTTCTTCTTTAGTAATTATGGCTATATATTTTATTATTGTTTCTGATGATTGACTTTAATCATAAAATTTTAAGATTTGGTTATAACGCACCGTACACATGTTTGCCGTCCAACACTATCAATTGGATCACTTTTGAAGTCTAACCGACTTAAATACTTGAGCAAAACTATTAATTAGGAATTCGTCATATTGCTGTTATTTTTATTATTTTAACAGAAACGCATACTTCCTATTTATAATATTATTATTTTAACAGAAAAGAAACACTTCACAGTTTGGACCGTATATAATTATCATTTCGGAAAATATCTGCTAGAAAGAAATTATAATAAATAATAACAGAAAAGATATATTGGAGTTAATATACATCTGATATGAAATCGAACATCTAAATCTGTTAAATATATAATAATAAAAAACCTGACCAAGTAAAAAAAAATATACAACTTATAAAAATTCCCAGAACGTTATATACGAAGTATATACAAGTATATAGTCTCGGATTTAACATTAAGTATAAAATAATTTTATATTAAATGTGCATAATTATTTATACTATGATATGCTTAAAATAATTAGATCCACAATAACTACTTTTTGCTTTACTTATCATGTTAAATAATAGGTTTGAAAATTCAATCATTAAATAGTGTACGTAATTACAGATTAAATATATGTTTTATATATAACATTATATAGGTAATGTGTGAGTGGATTTATGAAAGCTTAGCTTCCTTCTTAATCATAACATATACGAAGGTTAATTAAAAGTAAATAAATGGACTTAAGGTATTCGAAATATGTTAATTAGTTTGAAAAATTTCCCTAATGAGCATATATATAAGAGTGAGTTTTTTTTTTATTTTCTTGTTTTTTTTTTATTCTACACTAAATCCAAAAAGTTACTCATTATATTTTATTTTGAAAATAACATATATGAAACACCTACTTGTTAATTCCTTTATCTATAATAATTGACATATCTTTATAATAATTGAATAAAAGCTAAACAATACTTCGTATAATTAAGTTCTTTAGCATTAAGAAGAAATCTTTGTAGATTAAAAGTGTTATATTCCTTCATAAGAGAGTAAAATTTCCTTCTAAGTCAACAACATTTATCACTACGTACACATATGGGCATAACGGTTTACTATCCAATATTTCTTCTACTTCAAAATAAGAATAATGCTTTTAAATCAAGATTTTATTATCTATCACCAACAATAATACATTAAAATGTACACAAACTAGCAGTAGATAAAACGTAATGATATGAATGTATAGAACGTTCAACAATATAATTGATGTAAAGCTTAATAATATGTTTTAAGTTGAGAAGGGAATGAACACAGACCTTAAACTCTTGGCAAGATTTTTACTCCTTATTTCGCTCCTACCCTTTTATCCTCCTCCTTTCTCCTAGCTTCTCCTCAGCATCATAACTCACGGCCTCATAGCTCCTTTTCCTCTTTAGTCATCTTTATTCGTGATTTTCTTTTAGACTACGTTTGCAATTAAGCTAAGATGCCTGCTAGCACCCTTTATTCCCAGTTTTTAGTCTCTCCTCTAAGGATTTTTCAATAATGGTTTATGAGTACCCATTTCTAACTTGGCATCTTTGTGTGTTGTTTATTTTCCACTCGCACTCACATGCAGTTGAAATGCATATATTCGTATATATCTATGATACATGACAGCATGGGTTTTTGTTTCTTTTTCCATTTAGTGTGCCGAGTGTCCTTCTATTTTGTTTGATGTGTTAATTACGTGCCTAGTGTCTTAGGAGTTAGCATGCATTTGTGAGGCAAGTTTTGTTCCTTTCATATATTATAGGCTGTGTAATAGGCAGAACCAAGTGATGAGGTTGCTGCCAAGTGTTAATGTTTTGTTTTCCATTTTATTATCTCTTGACATATTGTGGTTCTAGAGAGCTCCTGGAGGTAGCAGCCAAGCCACGTAGCTAGTCCATCCCACTTCTATTATTATCATTTTGTTATTCCTATTTGTATTGTCTTTGTTTATTATTCTAAAATCCAAAATTAGATTAAGTCCATTGCTCTATTACCGTAACATGGGTTTAATCATTAGGTTCCTCCTACTACAGTTTGTCGTGTATTTTAATTTAATTTTACTAACTAGATTAATTACCAACTAATTTATTTGTTTAATTATTTGATTTTCAACCTAAATGGTTGTTAAAACTTAGGATGTTACAATTCTTTCCCTCTAAAAAGAAATTTCGTCCTCGAAATTTACCTTAGCCAAATAGGTGTGGATACTGTTGTCTCATCACTTCCTCACTTTCCCATGTAGCCTCTTCGGTGGTGTGATTTTGCCAAAGCACTTTGACTAATGGGATCTTTTTATTCCTCAGCTCCTTTACTTCCTTCGCTAAAATCTTGATCGGTTCTTCCTTGTAAGTGAGGTCCGGGTTAATATCGACCGATTCTGCTTGTATCACATGAGAGGGGTCTGATCGGTACTTCCTTAACATTGAGACGTGAAATACGTTATGGATCTTTTCAAGCTCGGGTGGCAAGGCTAATTTGTAAGCCACCGGGCCAACCCGGTCGATGATCTCATAGGGTCCAATGAATCTAGGACTAAGTTTACCTTTCTTTCCAAACCGTAGAATCTTCTTCCATGGCGAGACTTTTAGGAAAACTTTGTCCCCTACCTCATATTCAATATCCTTCCTTTTGAGATCAGCATAAGATTTCTGTCGATCAGATGCAGCTTTCAACCTTTCTTGGATAATTTTAACTTGCTCTTCTGTTTGTCTGATCAGATCGGGACCCACCAACTTTTTCTCGCTAAGCTCTGTCCAACATAGTGGTGTTCTACATTTCCTTCCGTATAGAGCTTCATATGGTGCCATCTTTATACTTGATTGATAACTATTATTATACGCAAACTCTATCAGTGGAAGGCGTGTATCCCAACTTCCACCAAAATCAATCACACAACACCTTAACATGTCCTCAAGTACTTGGATAATTCTCTCCGATTGTCCATCTGTTTGTGGATGGAATGCGGTACTGAAACTCAATCGAGTACCCAATGCTTCATGTAGCTTCATCCAAAACCTTGAGGTAAATCGTGGGTCTCTGTCTGAGATTATGGAAACAGGCACTCCATGGAGTCTAACTATTTCATTGATGTACAACTCTGCCAACTTATCCAATGAGTAATCTACTCTGACGGGTAGAAAATGTGCAGACTTTGTTAATCTGTCTACGATTACCCAGACAGAATCATGTTTCCTCTGAGTTAAAGGTAGCCCACTAACAAAGTCCATGGTGACTCGGTCCCACTTCCACTCAGGTATAGAAATCGGCTGTAGTAAACCAGATGGAACTTGATGTTCCGCTTTCACCTGCTGGCATGTGAGGCATTTGGTGACATAATCAGCTATGTCTCTCTTCATACCCGACCACCAATAGTGTAGCTTAAGATCTCCATACATTTTAGTGCTACCCGGATGCATAGAGTAGGAACTGTTATGTGCTTCTTTCATTATTTGACTTTTCAAATCATCTTTCTCTGGTACACATATTCTGCCTTTGTAATATACAACACCATCATCTGTCAACATCAAATCCTTTTCCTTCCCTTCTTGAATTCGAGTTACAAGTGAAGATATTCGATCATCTTGTTTCTGGGCATCCTTCACCTGTTGAATTAAATCAGGTTTCACCCTCAGCTCTGCTATAATTGCTACATCTGATGTTGTTGTTAGGTGAACATTCATAGCACGTAAGGAAAACAAAGACTTTCTACTAAGAGCATCAGCTACTACATTTGCCTTCCCAGGGTGATAGTCAATTACACAGTCATAATCTTTAATCAACTCTAGCCATCTACGTTGTCTTAAGTTTAGCTCTTTCTGAGATGGTAGATATTTAAGACTTTTATGATCTGTGTAAATGTAACACTTCTCACCATACAGATAATGTCTCCAAATTTTTAAAGAGAACACAATTGCTGCTAGTTCCAGATCATGTGTGGGATAATTCTTCTCGTGTGACTTTAATTGTCTGGAGGCATATGCAATTACCTTTCCCTCTTGCATGAGCACCGATCCAAGACCATTTAGGGAAGCATCACTATATATAGTAAATTCTTTCCCGGAGACTGGTTGTGTCAGGACGGGTGCCTCGGTCAGCATAGTCTTCAACTTCTCAAAACTAGCTTGACATTTTTCATTCCATTCAAACTTGATACCCTTTCGGAGTAACTTGGTCATCGGAGAAGCAATTAAAGAAAAGCCTTTAATGAATCTCCGGTAGTACCCAGCTAATCCTAGAAAGCTTCGGATTTCAGTCACGTTCTTGGGAGGTTTCCAGTCCATGATGGCCTCAATCTTCTTCGGGTCAACTCTTGTACCTTCTGCAGATACAATGTGACCAAGAAAAGATATCTCCTTCATCCAGAATTCACATTTGCTCAGCTTAGCATACAACTTCTTTTCTCTCAGCGTCTGTAGCACAATTCGGAGATGTTTTTCATGTTCTTCTGGTGTTTTAGAATACACCAATATATCGTCGATGAACACTATCACAAATTGATCTAGATATGGCCGGAAAACCCTGTTCATTAAATCCATGAATGCTGCTGGTGCATTTGTGAGACCAAAAGGCATCACTACAAATTCGTAGTGTCCATATCTAGTTCGAAAGGCAGTCTTGGGCACGTCACACTCCTTTACCCTTAGCTGATGATATCCAGAGCGTAGATCTATCTTTGAGAAAATTCCTGCTCCTTTTAATTGATCAAACAAGTCATCAATTCTGGGTAAAGGGTACTTGTTTTTAATCGTTGCCTTATTAAGTTGTCGGTAGTCCACACATAACCTGAATGACCCATCTTTCTTTTTCACAAATAACACCGGTGCTCCCCATGGTGATGTGCTGGGTCGTATGAAGCCTTTATCCAGTAATTCTTGCAATTGAGTCTTCAACTCCTTTAATTCCTTAGGTGCCATCCGATATGGAGCAATTGAAATGGGATTAGTTCCGGGAAGAACTTCAATTGCAAAGTCTACTTCTCGATCAGGTGGTAGTCCCGGTAATTCTTCCGAGAATACATCTGGAAAATCATTAACAATGGCTATGTCTGTTAGATTGAGTCCCGCCAGTTTTGTGTTGATTACATAAGCTAGAATACCAGCACACCCCTTTCTTATCATTTTTCGTGCCATGGTGGCCGAAATAACATTTGAGAGGAAATCAGATCTTTCGCCTACTATAATCACCTCTTCATTGCTCGGGGTTTTCACAGTAATCCTCTTCAATCGGCAATCCACTATAACAGAATGCTTGGACAACCAGTCCATTCCAAGGATCACATCAAATTCATCAAACGGAAGTTCTATTAAGTCACCTGGAAATATGTGCCCTTGAGCTTGGATTGGGCAATCAATATAGACCTTGTTTACTGTTATGCTATTACCTAAAGGATTGGTAACTAGCATTTTACATTCTGCAGTCCCTGTTTGTAATTCTTTCCCTTTTGCTATTGAGGTGCATATATATGAGTGAGTAGATCCAGGATCGACTAATGCACGAATAGAGATATCAAATATATTAAACATACCGACTATAATATCTGGTGCATCAGCCTCATCTCTCCCTCGGATAGCATAGGTGCGTGCAGGAGTGCGTGTCATATCCTTGTTAACAGTCTCTGACCTTGCCGCTTGATTTCCGTGGGTAGTCCCACTACCTGCTGGTCTTTTACCTCTCGGGGCTGTTGAGCCACGTTCTTCCCTGGGAATAGGCGCTGGTTCTTGCACGGTACAATCCTTCGCAATGTGCTCCTTTGATCCGCACCTAAAGCATGCTCCAGTCAGCCTCCAGCACTCGCCGCGGTGCCTTTTACCACAGTGCTCACATTCGTGAAAGAAAGATTCTCTTGATGCACCTCCGGATGCACTAGCCACAGAGGTAGCTGTCTTAGTCGGTCGTAAAGGAGCCGACTGATTTCGTCTATAAATATTGTTCTGCCCTTCACTTTTTGAGCCTTTAAACTTCTTGTTCTGTAGTGGTGTCGAACTTGAACTTCCACCGAATCTCTTTTGACTCCGATTTTTACGGGCCTGCTCCTCATTTTTTACCTTTTCAATTTGCAGGGCTGCGTCCACGAGTTGATTGTAATTCTCAATTCGTAAGGGGGCCAGTTGGAGGCGTAAATAGTCATTCAGTCCGTCCTCAAACCTTCTGCATCTTTCAACTTCGTTGGTTACTATGCCACCAGCATATTTGCTAAGTTTGGTGAATTCTCTCTCGTACTCAAACACTGTCATTTGTCGTTGTTTAAGATGCAGAAATTCATTTCTCTTTTGTTCAAGATACAACCTCCCCACATACTTGTCCTTGAACGCGTTCACAAAAAACTCCCATGTTTGTTGTGGTAAAGGAACTCCACTTGATATTCTTAACCACCACTGGTATGCATCTTCTTGAAGTAGAGACACAGCACACTCTCTTTTCTCTTCCGGGGTACAATGCATCTGGTTGAGCATTCTCTCGGTCCTGTCCAACCAGTACTCGGCAGCAGCAGAATCCTCATCCTTCCTTCCATAAAATTCAGCAGGTCGGTATTTTGCCATTCGTTCGATTGCCATCCTTGGAGGAGTGGCACGATTCATTTGTTGGAAAAATTGTGTCATTTGTTGCATAAATTCCGGCAAACCCTGACGAGCTGATTCGCTAGATCTGGATTCTCCTGTTACAGATCTTCCTTGACCACCCACACCAGCATTACTTGTGTGGTGGCTTTCAGCTTCTTCCTCGTTATTAAGCATACCTCCTGGTTGATTGGGATCCATGTACAACCTAGATGAAGCAATTTGGGAGTTCGCCAATCAGAGTCACATTACCATGCAAGTGAATTAATGATCTCCTATGTTTTATGCAGTTTCCTAGACCTATGTCTCTGATACCACCAAATGTAACACCCCCTACCCGGCCCAGACGGATCGGGCAGGGAGCGCTACCCGCAGTGCCGCAGCACCAAAGCGTTGACTAACTAATTATTTTCTTGAAATATTTTTAGTTGAATTTAAATGAGAATAATAATAATATTAGTTTTTATCAAAGTCCATAAATTGCGGAAGCATAAATATATTACACAACAAGTAGTTCTGGATTTTGGAATAACCAAATACATCCATGAGATATAACCATTCTCATTTTTATTTACTTCACACACTAATATGCTAAATGAGCACTTATTATGCAACTAGAGATGGATTATTACTAATATGCAGATGTGACTCTTTGATGATTGGCTGCTGCTCCCAAATGCATCCCGACTTGAGTTCCGTCTCGTAACGCTTATTGACCTACGCGAAGGACAAAAATCCAACGCGCTAAGCAAATCTTGCTTAGTGGTGTTCATTCTTTCTCAATGAATAATCAACATAAATTATAACAATATAATATCAAAATAGCTTATAAGTCTGAATTAATTAAGAATACAACTTTCTTCATAGCTAATGTAGCTTAATAATATGTCATCAAAATGATAACACAATTTGTTCACGGAAATCATTTTTGCAAATTTTTCAGAATATAGAGTATAACAAATTAAAGTATACTTCTTATGCACTTAGCATTTTCCACTTCTCAACGTAACATTTCGTTTTTTTTTTCTCAATTTGCATTTCCAAATCAAATTTCTATACGTTTCTTATTTTTCAGGAATTTTACTCCTTAGTTTAATGGACTGGATAAACGGGACATTCCTCATCTGGTACTGTCCACTCTGTGGCTACGGACCATCTGAGTAGTATCAGCACTGACCGTTGTGTGGGTCAGGCCTTTCGTTAGGGTACTGTCCACTCTGTGGCTGCGGACCCTAAACGATCAAAGTTCAAGATTTTCGTTATAGTATCAGCACTGGCCGTTGTGTGGGTCAGGCCTTTCGTTTGGGTACTGTCCACTCTGTGGCTACGGACCCTAAACGATCAAATTCTACGGCCGTATTAACTATCCCTATTGGCATGCCAATCTATCCAATCCAAAAACACAGTTTCAATTTCCATATTTATTTATTATTCTGATCTTGCATTTTCTTCTTCTTTAGTAATTATGGCTATATATTTTATTGTTGTTTCCGATGATTGACTTTAATCATAAAATTTTAAGATTTGGTTATAACGCACCGTACACATGTTTGCCGTCCAACACTATCAATTGGATCACTTTTGAAGTCTAACCGACTTAAATACTTGAGCAAAACTATTAATTAGGAATTCGTCATATTGCTGTTATTTTTATTATTTTAACAGAAACGCATACTTCCTATTTATAATATTATTATTTTAACAGAAAAGAAACACTTCACAGTTTGGACCGTATATAATTATCATTTCGGAAAATATCTGCTAGAAAGAAATTATAATAAATAATAACAGAAAAGATATATTGGAGTTAATATACATCTGATATGAAATCGAACATCTAAATCTGTTAAATATATAATAATAAAAAACCTGACCAAGTAAAAAAAAATATACAACTTATAAAAATTCCCAGAACGTTATATACGAAGTATATACAAGTATATAGTCTCGGATTTAACATTAAGTATAAAATAATTTTATATTAAATGTGCATAATTATTTATACTATGATATGCTTAAAATAATTAGATCCACAATAACTACTTTTTGCTTTACTTATCATGTTAAATAATAGGTTTGAAAATTCAATCATTAAATAGTGTACGTAATTACAGATTAAATATATGTTTTATATATAACATTATATAGGTAATGTGTGAGTGGATTTATGAAAGCTTAGCTTCCTTCTTAATCATAACATATACGAAGGTTAATTAAAAGTAAATAAATGGACTTAAGGTATTCGAAATATGTTAATTAGTTTGAAAAATTTCCCTAATGAGCATATATATAAGAGTGAGTTTTTTTTTTTTTTTTTCTTGTTTTTTTTTTATTCTACACTAAATCCAAAAAGTTACTCATTATATTTTATTTTGAAAATAACATATATGAAACACCTACTTGTTAATTCCTTTATCTATAATAATTGACATATCTTTATAATAATTGAATAAAAGCTAAACAATACTTCGTATAATTAAGTTCTTTAGCATTAAGAAGAAATCTTTGTAGATTAAAAGTGTTATATTCCTTCATAAGAGAGTAAAATTTCCTTCTAAGTCAACAACATTTATCACTACGTACACATATGGGCATAACGGTTTACTATCCAATATTTCTTCTACTTCAAAATAAGAATAATGCTTTTAAATCAAGATTTTATTATCTATCACCAACAATAATACATTAAAATGTACACAAACTAGCAGTAGATAAAACGTAATGATATGAATGTATAGAACGTTCAACAATATAATTGATGTAAAGCTTAATAATATGTTTTAAGTTGAGAAGGGAATGAACACAGACCTTAAACTCTTGGCAAGATTTTTACTCCTTATTTCGCTCCTACCCTTTTATCCTCCTCCTTTCTCCTAGCTTCTCCTCAGCATCATAACTCACGGCCTCATAGCTCCTTTTCCTCCTTAGTCATCTTTATTCGTGATTTTCTTTTAGACTACGTTTGCAATTAAGCTAAGATGCCTGCTAGCACCCTTTATTCCCAGTTTTTAGTCTCTCCTCTAAGGATTTTTCAATAATGGTTTATGAGTACCCATTTCTAACTTGGCATCTTTGTGTGTTGTTTATTTTCCACTCGCACTCACATGCAGTTGAAATGCATATATTCGTATATATCTATGATACATGACAGCATGGGTTTTTGTTTCTTTTTCCATTTAGTGTGCCGAGTGTCCTTCTATTTTGTTTGATGTGTTAATTACGTGCCTAGTGTCTTAGGAGTTAGCATGCATTTGTGAGGCAAGTTTTGTTCCTTTCATATATTATAGGCTGTGTAATAGGCAGAACCAAATGATGAGGTTGCTGCCAAGTGTTAATGTTTTGTTTTCCATTTTATTATCTCTTGACATATTGTGGTTCTAGAGAGATCCTGGAGGTAGCAGCCAAGCCACGTAGCTAGTCCATCCCACTTCTATTATTATCATTTTGTTATTCCTATTTGTATTGTCTTTGTTTATTATTCTAAAATCCAAAATTAGATTAAGTCCATTGCTCTATTACCGTAACATGGGTTTAATCATTAGGTTCCTCCTACTACAGTTTGTCGTGTATTTTAATTTAATTTTACTAACTAGATTAATTACCAACTAATTTATTTGTTTAATTATTTGATTTTCAACCTAAATGGTTGTTAAAACTTAGGATGTTACAATTCTTTCCCTCTAAAAAGAAATTTCGTCCTCGAAATTTACCTTAGCCAAATAGGTGTGGATACTGTTGTCTCATCACTTCCTCACTTTCCCATGTAGCCTCTTCGGTGGTGTGATTTTGCCAAAGCACTTTGACTAATGGGATCTTTTTATTCCTCAGCTCCTTTACTTCCTTCGCTAAAATCTTGATCGGTTCTTCCTTGTAAGTGAGGTCCGGGTTAATATCGACCGATTCTGCTTGTATCACATGAGAGGGGTCTGATCGGTACTTCCTTAACATTGAGACGTGAAATACGTTATGGATCTTTTCAAGCTCGGGTGGCAAGGCTAATTTGTAAGCCACCGGGCCAACCCGGTCGATGATCTCATAGGGTCCAATGAATCTAGGACTAAGTTTACCTTTCTTTCCAAACCGTAGAATCTTCTTCCATGGCGAGACTTTTAGGAAAACTTTGTCCCCTACCTCATATTCAATATCCTTCCTTTTGAGATCAGCATAAGATTTCTGTCGATCAGATGCAGCTTTCAACCTTTCTTGGATAATTTTAACTTGCTCTTCTGTTTGTCTGATCAGATCGGGACCCACCAACTTTTTCTCGCTAAGCTCTGTCCAACATAGTGGTGTTCTACATTTCCTTCCGTATAGAGCTTCATATGGTGCCATCTTTATACTTGATTGATAACTATTATTATACGCAAACTCTATCAGTGGAAGGCGTGTATCCCAACTTCCACCAAAATCAATCACACAACACCTTAACATGTCCTCAAGTACTTGGATAATTCTCTCCGATTGTCCATCTGTTTGTGGATGGAATGCGGTACTGAAACTCAATCGAGTACCCAATGCTTCATGTAGCTTCATCCAAAACCTTGAGGTAAATCGTGGGTCTCTGTCTGAGATTATGGAAACAGGCACTCCATGGAGTCTAACTATTTCATTGATGTACAACTCTGCCAACTTATCCAATGAGTAATCTACTCTGACGGGTAGAAAATGTGCAGACTTTGTTAATCTGTCTACGATTACCCAGACAGAATCATGTTTCCTCTGAGTTAAAGGTAGCCCACTAACAAAGTCCATGGTGACTCGGTCCCACTTCCACTCAGGTATAGAAATCGGCTGTAGTAAACCAGATGGAACTTGATGTTCCGCTTTCACCTGCTGGCATGTGAGGCATTTGGTGACATAATCAGCTATGTCTCTCTTCATACCCGACCACCAATAGTGTAGCTTAAGATCTCCATACATTTTAGTGCTACCCGGATGCTTCAAGAGCAACACCAAGAAATGGAAGTTTAGCTCCTCATTTGGAGACTAAACATGCTAAAAGAAATATAAAGAAATGCTATTCTAAACTGAGCTTAAGAGTGTATATGAATTGGTATCTAAAAGTGAAGGAAAGGGGGTGTATTTATAGGCTTTTTGAGGTGCAGGATCGAGTACTCGATCGAGTATGTATACATACTCGATCGAGTATGTATAGAAATCAGAATTTGGTCAATACTCGATCAATACTCGAGTAGATTTTATATGCATACCCGATCGAGTATATAAGCATACCCGATCGGGTATAGACACTCGAACGTGGGAAAATCTTCTCCTGCATGTTCCTTTGTTTCCGGATCCGATCCGATTTGAAATGTCAACCAGATACCCGATCGAGTATATGTATATACTCGATCGAGTATAGACCAAAATCAGGATTTTTCCTTCTTTTTGTCTTGTACTCTTGCACCTTCCTTCACCATTGATCATTTGATTGATCTTGGACCTGTTTAAGCTCAGAATAAACCTAATCTAAACAAATTACAAGAATTTAACAAACTAAACTATTACACCGAAAGTGTGTAATTTCCGAAATATTAAACAATCAAAACTAACTAAAAGTGTAAATAAACATACGGAAATTACAAACGTATCAACTCCCCCACACTTAGTTCTTTTACTCGTCCTCGAGTAAAGTCAAATGTTCAAACAGTTTAAGACCATTCCATGAGTTCAAGAAAGAAATGAACTAAGATCACCAAGAAATAAGAAAATGATTTTTACAAACAACTTTCTTTCTTGGGTTTTATGATCTTCTATGCTCCATCTTCTTGCCTCTTCTTCTTTGCCTTCTCTTCTTTTCTCCTCAAGAGATCAAATGAGTTCCTGCACACAACAAATATTTCTCTCATATCTCTCATTTTGCCTAGGAGCCTTTTCAGGTTTTCATCCTAGCATCTCTTTTTGTTTTTCCATCCTTACTAACTCACTCATTTCATTTTTTTTTATAAGCCATTTTTTTGCTTAGATTGCCCATTTTTGGGTTTTCAACCTAACTAGCATTTCAATTCTTTTATCCATTTTTCTCTTCTTTTTTTTTTTTTTTGTTTACAAAGGGTAAAAGAAATTCATGCATAGTAAAAGGTAGAAAATGAAATTACATACCATGAGTAATCTCCTCCCCCACACTTAGTTGAAGCACTGTCCCTAGTGCCCGCCTTTCCCGCCGTAGAAGCCGCCTCCAAAGCCGCTTCCAAAGCCTCCTCCAAAGCTCCCATCGCCCATGTGGGTGTCGCCGCCATCATCCCCTCCATCAAAACCTCCACCCCCGGAGCTAGATCCTCCAAAATTACCCCATTGAGTGGGGTCATACCAAGAGGGGGGTGGTGGTGGTTGAGCCATGGTGTGGAATTGGCCTTGATGAGCCATATAAGAGTACATCGGTCCATAGAACCTACGTTGATCCTCTTCATACCGTCGGTTGTCTTCGGCCCTTTGCTCTTCTATTCTTTGAAATCCCGCCCTTTGTTCCTCCCGATACTTACCAACTTCGTTAGTAACTCTATTAAATCCGTCAAGCAGTTGTTGGAAGTAATCGGGAGGTGGGAAAGCTTGGTTAGGTGCGGGCATGTGGTGATGTGCAACCTCGGGTTCTTGGTACTCGGGTTGAGGCTCTTGGTCGGGTTGGTCTTCGGGGAGATCTTGGGCTTGTGGTTCTTGGAGATGTGGTGGTAGGGCGTGAGGGAATAGGTAGTGGGGCACCTCGAACTCCGGCCTGTAGATGATTTTGGGAGTGTCGGGGTTTGGCAAAAGGAAGTATTGGACCGGTTGGACGTGTATGATCCAGTTGTACATGTGTTTTGGTTGGTCTCCAATGTACACTGTATGAGAAAAAGAGGTGCAGCCTGATCGGCCTAACCAACCTATGTCCATCAAACAATATTCGGGTATAGGAGAGTTATCCGTATACCCGAATTTACCGGCCAAGTGCATAATTACCCCTCCCAAAACAATGGCTCCTTTGGCTACGCTTTCTTTTTTCAGATGTGCCCACATGAGATTGCACAGATTAAAGTCTACGTGACGACGGAATAGGGCCACGGACATCAAGCAAACGTCCCCAATTCTAGTGTGATGGTTGTTGGGACGGCCAAGCAAGCAATTGGCTAAGAATTTCAAGAATAACCGGAGGACGGGGTGTTGGACATGACTAATATACATTTGGGAGGAGTTAAAGCTCACTTCCCCGATCATCTTTGTCCATAGGGAGTGCCCAAAAATGGTGTTATCCGAGATGGTTCTCTCGTAGGGCACCGGGATACCAAAGTGTTCAGCAAACTCGAGTTTCGTTATTGAATAATTTCGGTTAAATAGACGAAACTCGAGTCTATCATCCCTAAAATCTGCCTCATCACTTTCAAATTTCACCGAACTCAAGAATTCGTAGATAATCCGTTCATTAGAATTGTATTTCATATTGAAAATACGGTCCATATCTAATGCATGAAAGAATTTTCTACAACTCTTATAGACTCCTAATTCTCGTAGAGCATCATGGCAAAGAAAACGGGAAGGTTTTACTTGCCTTTTTGTTGTTGATAAGAGTCTAGTTCGGTGTTCGGCGTCGGCGGGAATGATGTCTTCAAAGCCCGGGATGGGTGCTATGGTGATTGAGCTCTCTCCCCTATTCTTCCTTGGTGCCATTGTTGATGAATTTGAGCTTGAAGAGGCAAAAATTCGAATGGGGTAGGTTTTTTTGGGATTTTGTGGAAGTTTGGGGAAAATGGAATTTTTGGGTATAGATATGGAGAGGAGAGGAAGGGGAGTATTTTGGTGGAAGAATGGGTTGATTTGGTGGAGAAATGAGGGAGTTTTGGTAGAGAGAAGGTGGAAAAATGGAGTTTTGGGGGAGAGGGGTTCGAAGTTGGGAGTGTTTTGGAGAAGATGAAGTGAAAATGGGTGTTGTTTGGGTATTAATCGCAGGGGTACCCGATCGAGTATCCCTGTACACCCGATCGGGTACCGGAGGCAGGGGCATAGAAAAGTTGATTTTCCACTTATACTCGACCGAGTATTGATATGTACTCGATCGGGTATAGGAGGCAGGGGCTTATTGCTTTCATTTTTCCACCAATACTCGATCGAGTATCAACCTGTACTCGATCGAGTACAGGAGACAGATTTTTTTCTCTTCTTATTTCAGTTCATACTCGACCGGGTAAAGAGGTATACCCGATCGAGTATGCCTCCAGACACTTCAAAACCTGCATTTTCTTCTTCTTCAAAACAAACATGTGATTAGTTCCCTCTCTCTCTTTTCTCTCAAATTTACACAAAAAGGAAATAAAATCTAACTAATTGACTTGGGTTGCCTCCCAAGAAGCGCCTTATTTAACGTCGTGGCACGACGTTTTATTTATTTTTATTTTTATTTTATGTGGGATCGTGAGCATCCCTTCCTTCATTTCTTTTCTTTTGCCTTTTCCAGTAAGGCCGACCTTTCTTCTTTGTTCCCGACTCAATTAAAGCATTTGGCGTTGGTGGTTCAAAAACATTTAAAGAGCAAAGAGATTGATCTTTAATTTGTTTTTTCGTAGAGTCAAAGATATTGAACTCTACTTTTTGGTCATTGAACTCTAAAGTTAATGAACCACTAGACACGTCAATTTTTGTTTTTGCGGTCTTTAAGAAGGGTCTTCCCAAGAGGATGGGTGCTGTTTGGTCATCATTCCCCATTTCGAGGACGTAGAAGTCGACGGGAAAAACCATATTCTCTACTTCTACTAGCACATCCTCTAATACACCCTTTGGATAGGTACTAGAACGATCTGCTAGTTGAATCACTACACCGGTTTGATGTAGTGGGCCAAGTTGTAGGGTTTTATAAACGGAATAAGGAATGACGTTTATAGATGCCCCCAAATCTAGTAAGGCCTTAGGAAATGTGGTGTTTCCTATCGTGCAAGGAATAGTGAACATGCCCGGGTCGTCACATTTTTTTGGAAATTTTTTCTGAAAGACGGCCGGGACATGCTTACTAACTTCAACCTTTGGTTTCCCCTTTAATTTATCTTTTCTTTTTATTACACATAGTTCTTTCAAAAACTTTGCATAACGGGGAACACTTTGGATTAGTTTAAAGAGTGGGGTATTTACCTCACAATCGGTGAAGGTCTTATAGATGTCCCGATCACTCTCTAGCTTCCTTGTATCTTTCAATGCCTCAGGGAATGGAGGGATTGGTTCATATGATGATAGTGGAGGAAATTTTCTCTTCGTTGGCTCCTCCTCCTTGTGGTCAATCTCCTCTTTTTCACTTTCCTTTGCTTGTGATTCCGGGCTACTCCTTAGCATGATGGCATTGACTTGTTGCCTTGGGTTTTGCTCAGTTTGGGACGGGAGCCTACCCGAATCTCTTGCTTCAAGTCGATTTACAGCACTCGAAATTTGGCTAACTTGAGTTTCCAAATTTTGAATGCTTGACTTTGTTTCTTGTTGAAATTGCACCACGTTTTGTTGTAAGGTGCCCATGGTAGTAGCAAGAGTTCGAATCATGTCTTCCGTAGACATACTCGATTGAGAAGGTGGGTTGGTTTGTTGAGGGTTTCCATACCTTAAGTTTGGATGATCCCTCAATCCGGGATTGTAAGAATTTGAGAACGGGTCATACCTCCTTTGTTGGTGGCCTTGGAACCCCAAAGCGTTGACTTGCTCTGTGGTGTCCTCTTGAAGAGTTGGGCATGAGTCCGTGGGATGCCCTTGTTGTGTACAGATACCGCAGACCTTGACTTCTTGGGTCTTGGATTTTAAAAGGAAATCCTTAACCAAAGAAGTCAAGCCGGTCACTTGATCGGTTCGTTGATTGTTTCTAGTAATAATTAATATATGAAACAAAACTAGTTGATCCTTTAAGTAATGTTCAAAATATTAATATGAAATATGAATAGGAATTAATTAATACTCAAGGAAGAATATTAAAGAGGATGAATCCTACTAAAGTTAATATCAAGATGTTAACTAATTGTCATGTTAGTAACACTCCCCGATATTAACATAGAGGAAGAAATAACTATTACTATAACTAATGTCAAGATGTTAACTAATTGTCATCTTAGTAACACTCCCCAACATTGATATAGAAATAGTATTTAAAGAAAGAATTAATATTCAAGGAAAGAAGTTAAGAAAATAACTCACAACTTTAATAATCAACAAGCTTCAAGAGCAACACCAAGAAATGGAAGTTTAGCTCCTCATTTGGAGACTAAACATGCTAAAAGAAATATAAAGAAATGCTATTCTAAACTGAGCTTAAGAGTGTATATGAATTGGTATCTAAAAGTGAAGGAAAGGGGGTGTATTTATAGGCTTTTTGAGGTGCAGGATCGAGTACTCGATCGAGTATGTATACATACTCAATCGAGTATGTATAGAAATCAGAATTTGGTCAATACTCGATCAATACTCGAGTAGATTTTATATGCATACCCGATCGAGTATATAAGCATACCCGATCGGGTATAGACACTCGAACGTGGGAAAATCTTCTCCTGCATGTTCCTTTGTTTCCGGATCCGATCCGATTTGAAATGTCAACCAGATACCCGATCGAGTATATGTATATACTCGATCGAGTATAGACCAAAATCAGGATTTTTCCTTCTTTTTGTCTTGTACTCTTGCACCTTCCTTCACCATTGATCATTTGATTGATCTTGGACCTGTTTAAGCTCAGAATAAACCTAATCTAAACAAATTACAAGAATTTAACAAACTAAACTATTACACCGAAAGTGTGTAATTTCTGAAATATTAAACAATCAAAACTAACTAAAAGTGTAAATAAACATACGGAAATTACAAACGTATCAATTACCAACTAATTTATTTGTTTAATTATTTGATTTTCAACCTAAATGGTTGTTAAAACTTAGGATGTTACATCGACTGCTTAACGAGCCGGCTCGAGCTCGGCTCAAACTCGAGTTTGACCGATCTCGATTCGAGCTTTGACCGAGCTCGACTCGAGCGGCTCACGAGCGGCTCGGCTCATTTGCACCTCTAGTTGAAGTCTTGAAGCTTTCGAAGATGTTGAGGAACTGGAGGAACTTTCTTTTGAGTTGGATGATGAGATATGAGTGATATTCTTATCCAACATTTAAGCTTGATCACTTGTGATGTATAGAGAAGGATGAAGTCTCAAGAGAATATTAGCTCGATGAATTCAAAATATTGTTGTTCTTGCAGTCCTTCGAGATGTATCATGTATACTGAGAGATGCCTTCCCGTTCGAGTGTAGAAAATATCTTCATTAAATGTGTGTACTGTTGATGTGACCAGCTGGTACCCGCAAAGCAGTCAACTTGCTATTTTGCGGCGTATTAAATATTATTCGTCTGGATTCTTGGTCAATCATCAGTTTTATATATCCCAACGAGTGAAGCTCATTAAATGAGCATTTAATGTGCGTACTATAGCTCTTCCGTTGAGAGGCTCCTAGCCGTTAGGGAATCTTTCGTTATAATAGACAACGCAGGCAGCTTTGGTAGAATTCCTAAGTGCAAGCAGTTCTGGTGGATCTTCTGTAGAAGCATAAGTCCACGGAAGTCACTCGAGCAGTTTTGTCCAGTAAGCGTAGCAGAAGACTTGAGGTCTTCTGGTCTATCGACTACTCTAGTTACTTACACATGAAAAATTCTAATACATATTTTCTATGATATTCTAATTAGTCTAGCATCATCAAAATCTAAATAAAATTTATTCCTTACAACTCCTATGATTTTTCACCTTTTCTTCGCAGATGACAACCTCTTACTTTTTCAAACGACTGGGGGGAGGCAAATATGGTTAAACTGACTCTTCAGATATATGAAAACGCGTCCGGCCATATGATTAATTATAACAAGTCAAAGCTTTTCTTTAGTGGTAATATTTCTGGGAGCCAAACGAGGGTCTGACTGGTCTGTTGGGGGCAAATTCCACGGTGAGGAGGAGTTTTATCTAGGGTTACCGGCATTAATTGGTAAAAATAAAAGACAAGTCCTTAGTTACTTAAAGGAGAGAGTCATTAGGAGATTGCACCACACTGGAACAACAGGTTCATATCACGAGCAGGGCAGGAGATCTTGTTGAAATCAGTTATGCGGGCGATGTCGAACTACGCAATCAATGTATTTTTGCTACCTAAGGAGTTATGTAGGGAATTAAAAGTGCTTATGAGTGCTTTCTCGTGGAATAATGAAATTTTGGGAAAGGAATAAAATGGAGGAGTTTGGAGGGCTTATGCAGACCAAAAAAGATCGAGGGCATGGGCTTTCGGAGGATTAGAGAGTTCAATTTGGTGATTCTGTCGAAACAGGTCAGGTGAATATTTACATAACATGATACACTAGCTAGGTGGGAGAGTTTTGCGTGCAAGATATTTTCCATCAGGTTCTTTCTTGACTGCTAAGCTTAGGAGCAATCCATCATTTATCTAGATGAGTATATTTGAAACTCATAATATTATTCAGGAGGGTTATATGTGGCGAGTTGGAGATGGGTCCGCTGTAAACATTTGGGAAGATTCGTGGTTACCAATGGATCTGAATCCCATAATTATTTCAGATCGTTTTCAAGGGCTCAAGAATATCTCAGTGCTTGGGCCATTGAATGTCAATAAAGGTGACTAGGATGGGGACATATTAAGAGGTCTTTTCAAAACAGGGATATCTCGTTGATAAATAAAAAAATACCTCTAAGCAAAAGAATAGTACATGATAAGAAGATTTGGCATTGGGAGCAGGTCGGCCATTTCTCTGTTCGCAGCTACCGAAGGTTGGTCAGGGAAGTTGAACATGTTGGTTGGTCGGTCTAGTCAGTGATGTGGAACTATCATCTTCCACCCGAAATTAAAACATTTTTCTGGCAGGCATGTTGTGGAGGTCTTTCAAATTCTGAGAATGTGATGAAAAGGAACGTTGATTGTCGAGAGGCATGCGGCCTTTGTGGTGGAGAAGATGAACCGTTACTAGGGGCGAGCAAATAACCAGAAAACCCGACATAACTGATGACCAAACCGAACCAAAAATTCGGTTATCGGTTACTGTTTGTAAAAAATATTGGTTAATCGGTTATTCGGTAATTTAGCAGTATTGAATGTTCGGTTTCCGTCGGTGACGATAACCGATATTAGAAGGGTATAATGATAACAAAATAGCCTCTTGTATATCAAAATAGGTCGAATCCAATTATAGCCAAGTGGCTCTGGCCCAAAGCTCTGAAACGACCAACCTTATTAGCGAAATAGTAATCCTAAATTGTTGAACCTCTGTTCTCTATTCTCCTTTGCGTAAACATCAGCGGGAGTCCAGAAACTAGCAAAGAGAAGAAGCTAAGCGATTAATCATTGCCTTATACAAAGACCCATAGGTAATTCGAGGTCTCTTCTTCAACTCCTAAACCGACCGAACTAATTTCTTCAATTGCTCCCATCGCAGACCTCTCCAGTGAAGTGAAGTAGCACAACACCGGTTACATATTATCTCTACCTAATCTAATTATCTAACATCAATAAATCTCTAATTTATCTTAGTTAAACCTCTCTTTCATGAAAAAATACTTCTCTTTTTTCCTCAATTTTGTAATCTCTCTGAAATGCATTAATTAATGATTATAACTAGAAGGTCTAAAAGTCTTAAGTATGATATTACAAACACTATTTTTGTTCTTCTCAAGAAGGAATGAACGATGAGAGACTTCTTTATGTTGCTCCACTCCAAAATGTTTGCGGAAATCAAGTGCTGCTTAATTTGCTTTGCTCAAACTCACAAAGAAGCTTTATTAGTTTATCCATTACATATTTACTGAAAGATAAAACTTTATATTCTTGTATTATACCTCGTATAAAATTGAATGTACTTTTATATTCGGAGTGATTAATGTTGAGTATGTTAACTTTTACTAGTAAAGCCAAGAAATCGAGTCTTAGCTAGTCAATTTTTACTGAGGTAGTGGTTGATTGATATTACTTGTTATGGTAATTTTAATCAAAAGTAATGTGTTAGTATGTTACATTACTTGTAACTAGTTAACTTCTTTTATTTGTTTACTAACTAGTTGTTGGTTAACTTGTTTTTATTTACTTTATATATGCTTATTCTTGGGGAAACGAAGTTAGTTTTCAGTTGTTGTCATCTATTGCGTAATTTTACATTAAGACAAAAGTGAATGTTTTTTAAAGTTTATGGAAAATTGTATACCTACAATTTTAGTTATTTTACTACATAATAACTAATACACACATTTATAAACCGATACCTTAACAAATACTAATTTAGTTGAAGTAAGTAATAGTTTCATTACTTGTTTATTGAATGAGCATGCTCAATGGAATCTGAATCTATATCAATGATTGAACATCCTCAACCATGAGAGGAGATAAGTACAATGAATGAGCATGCGATAGAAAGTGAATATATACATTTTTTTCTCCAATCTATTTGATGGAGATTCCTTTACCGGGCCTCCATATTGAAGTCATGAGATCCCTGAGCACTAGGAATTTCACCATTATGTCCGTGAGAACAGTTCCAAGCACTGGGAATATTTCTTTGTTGACTGAGCTCCCCTCCTCATCGATGGATTCCTCATAAAAAACAAGCTCTTCCTCTCGTTCTCCAATGACCATCTCTTTGTATTTGTTTGCAATATCCCCCATCTCCGCCTTGACCAAGACTCGTCCGAATAGCAGGTGCCACACTTGACGAAGCAGCAACCGGCGGTATCCTTCTCAAAACCCGCGAATCCGAATCAGAGAAAACTAAACCTGCAAATGACAGAACACAACACACCAAAACTGGAGCAAAGGAGTCCGCCGAGGCAGATTCCTATATGCCGGAGAAACGAACAAAACACAAAGTTGCGCACCACAACCCTAATCGCTGGGGAGACGACCACGTTTTCCTGTTCAAACAAACTTTCCCGTTCTTGAAATTAATAATATAAATATTAAATATATGTGATTTTCTTTAAAAAAAACCAATAAACCTCCAAAATAGGATCACATGTTTATAGGAGCGTGTTTGGTAAAACTAAAATTAGTTGAATCTGTCGATTTTGCTGAAAGTTATAAAGTTCTGGCTGAAGTGACTGAGTTGACTGATCCTATTGATTTATTGAAAAAATTAGATTTTATATTAATTAATAAAGTAAATAAAAAATTAGAAGAAAAATAGTTAAAATGGTCGTCCAAACTTCACCCAATTGCGGTAAGAAAAATAATTGTAACCTAACCTAATTTGATTGTTTCAAAGTATGTGAAATCAAAAATTACGTATTTGATGAAAAAGTTCTCATAAATCGATTAAACCGAAAAACAAAGTTGCCAAATAGACTTTTATTTATTTTTTGATGCAAGTTACCAAATAGACTTAAAAATAATCTAACTTGATTGTCCGAAAAAAAAAAAAACTAACTTGATGAACTTCTTTAAAAAAAGCTTGATGAACTAATTTTATCGTTTGGTGCAACACCAAACGGTACGGTAGAAGAGCAAGCAAGTTCTGGGCGAGTTCTGGCCTCCTATCTGACAATTCACCATTCTTCCGTATCCATCCGCCAGGTATGTCTTTTTGAGTTCCATCTTCAGTCTTCTCTGCTTCAACTTCCAACCTTATAAAATAACCTCAAAGAAGATTTATGTCTTGTTTACATTTTCCAGTGATATGATACCCAATTAAGAGATGTTATTCTCATTGAGAATTTTTCGAGGCTGAAATTCTAAATCTGAAACTCTACAGTACAGATATTCTATTAGCCTTATCTTTCCGAAAATGTACATGAACACCGCTGTACATCTCATTTTCAATTTTGCTTTGCCAATTTTTTTCTTTCGATTTTCCATTTTACATTCTTTCTTCAGGAGCACCAATTACGTTAAAGTGTTTGCAATTTAATTCTTGGTATAATCTAATAATTAAGTGATCTGCATTTTGCAAACCTAGCTTATTTCTTTAGAGAAAAGAATTTGTATTTAAGAGTTATAGAGAGAGCACGACTGCATGAGCTGTTCCCACCCCTGCATTCTTTGGGTGGGGAAATTCATAATAACTTGAGTTTGTTTATTGTGAACTACAAAACAGTTATCGTTATTGCTAGAGTCTTTTGCAGTACTCTCTAGCCTACGTACAACTCCCACTCCCCACAACACGTTAGTGAAAAAGACAAGGCCAAAGGATAAAAGATCGACAAAATTCATTTTGCAAAAAAGCCACATGCCCTTGGTCCTAGTGATGCCTCTTCTAACTTTGTTAGGAGTAACTTTTTTAAGTGACTTTTGGCAGGAGAATTGGCAGTGGGAACTGCATTATTATTGTTGTTGTTGTTGTTATAGATAAATTATTTACTGACCGCGGAAATAAACAAAATGGGATATGCAATTGCCATATGAATTGCATTTCTTATCCAAAAAAGAACGATTTCAATTTCTATTCTGAAACTAAATTAAAAGGGAAGAGGACATAGACATTAGACAGTGTTTAGAAGAAGCTGGGTATTATTAGTTTTTAAGACACTTGCTTGTTTGCTGATTGTCTTGGAATAAAGTTAATCACCCACCTATCTACTACTACAAGCCACCTTATATATTCATCTACTTTTCTAAATTGATGAAATCCAAAATAAGCCAGTCAAACAAGTAGATACTATACTAGGTTGTAACTCAATTAATGCATCACCATGCAATGGACATGGCATACTGGTGTTTGGTGGTGGTGAAGGTCGGTTCCATGATGTCATCATCATTGGTGATGTTCTTGTTAATTGTTCACGAGTGATTGGTTTATCAACAAGTACACTGACTTATCGTTGAAATGACTCAAATTTGACTCAATAGCTACAACATAGAGTCTATCTTGACCCCCTTAAGCCCTCTATACACTTTTGAAATACTTGGTTGACACTTTCTTTGCCGTGCTATTGTACATTGAATTGAGATCTTGGAAAGTCATTACTATGTTTTATAAATTATCATTTTTAGTGGTTAGATATATTTTTAATTTTGATATTTGGTGTTTTATTAGTTCTTGGTGAAGCAGTGTAGCTCCCTCCAGGAGAAGTTCAAACACAATGTCAATGGAGGGGGGTGATAACCACAATGATTCCGAGAATCACATAAAAAATGCTATGGAATTTGAGAATCAACATGGTGGCATAAATGATAAGGACAATTCAGGTCTCACCAAAGAGAGTAATCTGCATTATAGTGACCAGTTTACAAGCGACAGCAACGATGATTTTATACAAATGGTTGTAGAACTTAATTTTCAGAATGAATATTTGAAGTATCAAATTTTGGGGTTGAAACATGCCCATTCACATCATATTCCAAGCCAATTAAATAATATATTGGATCATGAAGTTGTCTCAAATGCTGATACCAGAGAGTTTCATGAAAAGATGGAAAACTTAGAAAAACAGCTTTTAGAGGAAAGACAAACCCGTAGTGCTGCAGAGGAAGCTGTCAAGCATCTCCAAACAGTGTACTTAGAAGCTGACAGAAAAGTCCAAGTGCTTTCAAATACACTTGCTGAAGGTTGTATAATTCTCCTCCAGGCTGTACACATGCCTTTCATATCACACGTTTTTCCTGATCATTTGAGTGCATTATCAACTTCAGAAAAATAATATTCTATATCTTTATTTACAAATGGTACATTGCAAATTAATATTTGTTCTTACTTCTGCATCTAGTTTGTATGTGGCATTGCTGATCTCAAGTCATTAATGGTTTGTTCTGCATAGCCCAACAGAAGATGGAGCAAGAACTAAAAGACCGCGATGAGAAATATTCTGAGCTTGACTCTAAGTTTACCAGGCTTCACAAGCGAGCTAAGCAGCGTATTCAAGATGTTCAGAAGGTAAAACAGCGTATTCAAGATTGGGGCTGGTCACTTAAGAATTGTCAGCTGATATGAAGTGTAATATTCTGGATTTCGGATATAATTCTATAAACTAGAAAATTTAGGACCTATTGTGAATATGAGCATTATTCTCTTTCTATTTTCTTCAAATTGGCCTTGAGTGGAAGCTAATAATTAATAATTTCTAACTTCAGGATAAAAACTTACTAAGATTGATAATCTTATTCCTGTGGGCATGCTTTCTCCGTGTCCCCGCTCTGTTGTGATGATATTTTGTTATTTTGATATATTTATGTAATGATGTAAAGATAGTCATTGTAGGAGAAAGAAGATATCGAGGCCCAGTTTCGTGATGTCAATGAGAAAGCTGAAAGTGCTTCTTCTCAGCTATCAGCATTGCAGCAAGAACTGGAGCGCAGTCGACAGCAAGCACAGGAAGCACTTAAAACAATGGATGTGGAGAGACAACAACTACGAAGTGCAAACAATAAGTACATTCTCCTTAATATCTTGAAACACTATCTACCTATGAGTGGTTATGACAACTGTCAACTGCACATTCCGGTTCTTGCGTAATAAGAACTGACATAGAGGGAAATGCCATGATAAGTTTGTTGGATATGTGGTAGGAGGGTGGATTGGGAACTACATAGGTTGTGTGCCTTCACGATTCATAACCTCTTGTGGCTGTAAATTGGGAGAAATCTCCATCTTGCATGCACATGTGGTGTGTAACTGTACTTTGTGGAAGAAATAGTTGAGGTTTATGGGTATAAAATCCAACTGTCTTGTGCTTATATTAAAGTTTTGTACCTTGTGTTAGTTCCCCCAAGGCAGATAAAACAAAAGTTGAATGAGTTGTTGGAAAAGAGAGATGAGATGCTGCTATAAGTGCCAAGGTTCCAGTATAGTCATACAAGCACTGTTCACTAGACTTTACACAAAAAACTTTTCCATCTTTTCTCTTCACTCTATGTCTTCTAATCATAATAAACCGTGTTGCCTGAAAAAGAAGTCTTAGGCAGTTTTGTTCAATCTCTCTCCCACTAGATGCCCTTCAAACATTTATGAAAGTAAAGGAAGAAGATATCCAATATTTTATTGAAGTCTGATCTAAAAGTAGCGCAGAGTCGTGGACACTGTTCTTCTAGATTTCTAAGCTTTTCTTGCCAGTTTCTCTTACTTAAACACATTAGCCAAAATTCAATTTCTAATTATTTTTTGTAGTAACTTAACCATGAATATGTAAAACTCTTGATACTAACAGGGAATCAGTGACATAAAATATTGCAATTCAGATCTTTATTTTTCTCATCCTGGCATAATTAAGCTACTATTATGTAGGCTTCGAGATAATATTGAAGAACTGCGTCGCTCTCTGGCACCTAAAGAAAATGCTTTGGAGGATTTACAACAGTCGCTTGTGGAAAAAGATCAGGTAAAAGATTATACAACAAGTTCACAAGTGCTTTTTTTCTTACTTTTTTCATTAACATTATTCTTTTCTAGAGTTCAAATCCTCTCTACCTGTCTACCACTTTCCGTCTTCTACTTGAGTATCACTTGTTCTGATTGATGATTGTGTACTAAATAATTAGTATAATAAAAAAAATATCAGGATTCCAACCAATCAGAATGAGTGCTACACTGGTACATAAGTCAAACATAGAAAGTGGTACATAAAACTTCATTCCCCTTTTATGGCTCTTAAATCGTGTGTACATGTATTATGCACTTTTAACTATAATGTGAAGAGATTTTGTCATGTGGCTCTCAACTTTCTTTTTTTGAATAGTGTAGTTCTCAACTTAATTACACAAGAGTACAAGACATTTATTTTTTGATAGATATTATATACTTATTTTTTTTGGAAAGATAAGTATAACATGATTGAACACATGTTCTTTAATGATTCGAAAGGGCCCTATCTGAAATTTGATTAAAAGAAGTTACTTGAAATGAGGATTCCTGCTTTCCCACATTAAAAGGGTTCTTTAATGTGACAAAGGCTAACACATTTTTCCAGAAGTTTTTGCGTATGTCCAATTCCATCATGGTGGCAGGAATGATATTTAAATATTAGTGTGTATGCTTATTCATTCATTTTTATATCGGGACATGTTTATTCCTTTGCATGTAAGTGATGTAACTGATGATGCTATGATTATGTTTTGCCTATGTTAGTCTTCTAATTTGAAGTTAAAGAACCTCCGGCTCTGATATGCACTGTTTGTGAAATCTCAGATGTTGGAAAACATGAGGGGGTTGCTAAAGGCTGCAGATGAGAAAAGGCTAGCATCATTGAGTGAACTCTCTTCAAAGCACCAGCAGGTACAATTTCTTTTACGGCCATCAATATTAGATTCCAAATGATCAGCTAGCATCATTGTCTTTCTATTGAGACTTATCTCTTAACAATCTCGTAGTTCATTTCTGGTTAATGTCTCTCTCCTCATGCAACAGGAAATTGAGAACTTGGAAGCCCAAATTAGAGATGCATTAGCTGAAAGGAGCAAAACAGTTGAAACAATATCTAGTCTGAGGGTAGCAACCTATGTTCCATTTAGTTTACCTCAGCATGAGGAAACCCCTAGTTGCCTTTTTTATTTGCCTTAATTGATAATGATATGAGAATAACAATTGCTTCACTTATCTTATGTTCTTCTAGATAGGTCCATGGGACACACAATTTCTCTGGATTGAGTGGATCCCCATTTAAATTATCTTCTTTTATTGTTGTTTATCTGGTACTAATGTGTGGTTTTGCTTGTTCTTTTAGGCTACAGTAGCACAGAAAGAATCTAAAATTGCGGAGGTGGAAGCAGCTTCGAGTGGCGAAGCAGCACGTCTAAGAGCTTCTATGGAAACTGTAAAAGGGGAGC
Source organism: Cuscuta epithymum (assembly GCA_945859915.1). NCBI lineage: Eukaryota > Viridiplantae > Streptophyta > Magnoliopsida > Solanales > Convolvulaceae > Cuscuta > Cuscuta epithymum. The sequence continues at coordinate 1,088,569 of CAMAPF010001048.1, read as the reverse complement.
TACTTCACCTGAAAAGTGAACATGTATAGCTTGAAAACTCATCCCCTAATCCTATAATAGGACTGACATGCCAACAACTTTACTTCCATGATTATTGATTCTTTAGCCCCTGTTTGGTTCAAAGGAGGGGAGGGAAGGGGATAGCCAAGGAGGCTAGGGGAGGGAAGGAGAAGGAAGGATTTTCATAAACATTTATGTTTGGTTGGAGGAAAAGAGAGGGAAGTTTTATTCTCTAATATACCGGGATGTGATAGCTTGTTTTGCACAGCTAGATAAAGGTAACGATTATGAATATTACTACCTAAGTTCATAAGTCGTACGGAGTATTAAAAATTATATTTTAATATTTATTTTTTAATTTTTAATTTTTTTGTTTCAATTTTTCCATTTTCAATTTTTCAACATTTCAGTTTTCAACTTTTCGGTTTTTCATTTTTCAAATTTATGGAGTACAATTTATCAGTTTTTCAGTTTTTCAATTTTTCAATTTTCAGTTTTTCAGTTTTTCATTTTTTAGTTTTTCAGTTTGTCAATTTTCCAGTTTTTCAATTGTCAGTTTTCCGGTTTTTCAAATATATAATATTTCAGTTTTAATTATTTTAATTTATTTTTTTTACTAAAATTTTCTAACTTAATTTATTAATTTTTAAATTTTAATTTTTTAAATTTTTAAAATTTGAAGTTTTTATTTTTTATTTTTAAATGTTTTTTTGCACTTTACTATGTTTTTATCCATGCCGCAAGGCCCGCAACAACACCTTTCCTCCGAAATACCCCGATTTGGGGGGCTGAGAATGAAAGGAAGTGGAGGATTTTGGAAACTCTCGACTTTCCTTCCCTTCCCCTCGGTTTCTCTCAACCAAACACACACAAATCTGTCACTTCTCTACTCTCCGCTCTGAAATCCTCCAACCAAACAGACCCTTAAGATATTGAGATTCGCCTGAGGCATTATATTATGTTGTGAGCTTGGTGTATTTGGACATGCAAACCTTCTGAAATGAAATTATCTTGTGTCTTAAGCTGTTGCTTTAGACTTGCAATTTCAGGTGTAAAGGAATTTTCAAAAGTCTAGGTATATATCTTTGTGTTAAACTATAATTGTATGCATGCCTTCAAGTAATTTGCATGTACAATGGATTTTTTGGTCATGTGAATTGATCAACATCTTCATCGGAGGAACTTTCAAAAGCCAAGTTTCTATTGATTATTCTTGGAAACAAGCTCTTAAAGTGCCCTTTCAACTTTCAAGTAACAGTTGCACTTGCAAGAATAATGCCACAGGTGTCTTTTATTTAAAGAAAGCAGGGATATGCTCCCAAAAGGGCTCAATACAATTTTTCTCTATTTTTGAATGAGTTGTGAAAGCTTCAATACTTGTCTTTAAGATTTTTTATGCAATCAGGGGAAAGAAAAGGAGAGTTGGGAAGCTACCACTCAATCACTCAGAACAAAGCTGGAGGTTTCTGAGAGTAACTGCATACGCTCTGAAATAGAAGCTGCCAAAATGCGAAGTATTTTCAAAGACTTATTTAAGCTGTTTGATTTTTGGGGCGAAAAATGTGTTAGTTATGATTTCTTTCTCTGTGCACCTCTTAGGTAAACTAGAATCAGAATTATCTGCTCAAAGTCAGCTGCTGAATTCAAAAGATGCTGAACTAGTATCAGCAGAAGAGAAGGTAACTATAATTCTTTATTGTTGACCTAATATTGATATTGATATTTCAATTAAAAGGAGAAATTTTCCATTGATGGCGATCTCTAGCCTTGAAAGAGATGGTCATCATAAATCATTATGTTTGTTATGATTTGATAATTATATCAAAAGGAGAAATTTCTCATTGGCAGCAATCTCTAGCCATACTTTTCTTTTCAAGTTTGATATATCATACTACGTATATAGCTATTGCTTTCTCAATAACTCTTTGACTCTCTTTTCTCCTTCAATGGACTTTTTATGGAAGTATAGAGAATTAGATTCTAGAATTAGAAAATGACATCAGAACAGAGTTATACACTGGATTCTGTAGAGTGAAGAACACCACAGGTAAGAGTTTATTATTGAAGGTTGCTTCAATGGACTTTTATGGAAGTATAGAGAATTGGATTCTATATTTGGAAGGTTGCATCAGAAGCTTGAGACGCGCTGAGACTTCAATAATCGACTCTAAATTTCTTTCTTAATCCACTTGTTGACACAAATCCTCTTTTTAATCATCTACATTCTTATTGCTTGCAGGTAAGTCGCCTTGAAAGTGAATTCACTTCTTACAAGGTTCGTGCTCATGCTCTTCTTCAGAAAAAGGATGCTGAGCTGGCAGCTACAAGAGACAATGAACAGGTTCGAGCACTAGAGGAGTCGCTGAAGGTACTTGCCTATGAGTTCTTGTGATGTTTCATCACCATAATTAAGATTGAAGCTTATACATGAATGTAGATGCTATTTGGCAATTGTTCTGCCTCTTTAGGAAATTGAGAATGAATTGCTGTTGGTATGTACTGAAAGGGACAAAACTCTTGAAGAATTGAAGGAGAGTTTGGCATATAACCAGAAGGAACTTGCTGAAAGGTGATCTTGGTTTGTGAAATTATTACTGATTTGCAGTTTTGTTTAAACACATACAAATACACACGTACACTTATACACCCTCCCTGTCTTCTATTAGTTGTTTCATTTTCTTTTTGAGAAAGTAACTAAATAGTTGTTCCACTTTGCATTTTTAGTAAATATCGTCTCATGAAAGGACATAAGTGCCTCTAGTTTTTGTGTTCTCTCTCCTTTCCAAATTAGAGAAGTTAGCACTAATATGACAAAGCACATTATTTTTCCCTATATAGGAATACATATATTTTTTATGTAACAACAGTAATGAAGTAGCAGTCACTCCATGCAATTTTCAATGCGATTTTCATCATGGGTCATCCGGGAAAAATCTCTTTGTGCTTTAGTACAAGGGTAAGGTTGTGTACATCCTACCCCCCTTTCCCCATAGTAGGTGGGAGCCTTTGTGCACTTAAATAATCCACTCTCTCCCTTGTTAGTTATTATCAATAGTGAAACATCCTATGTTTCCGCAATTCTGCCACTTTCATCTTCCTTGTTAGTCATACAGACATATAAAGATCTCATGTAGTCATTTATTACGAAGAAGGGTAGCCTTGGCGAGTTGGCGCACCGGTTACGGTGTTGCTGTGTGACTGAGAGATCACGGGTTCAAGTCTTGGGAGTATCCTCTTGTCAAAATTACAAGGGAAGGTTTGCTTCTTATAGACCTTGTGGTGGGAGTGTGGGACCCTTCCCTGGACCCTCGCCTTGCAGGGGCGCCAATGTGCAGCAGAATGCTCTTTTAATCATATATTAGGAAAGATACGTCTTTTAGTAATATCTGGGTATTTTTCCCTTCAAAGTAACACATGGGTTACCCATTTAACTACCACTATCAATTTACTCTTAAGTACCAGGAAACCCATTGGGATTTGGAATAACTAATAGAAGACGTAGGAAGTGTATATCTGTGTGTGGGCGCATGCTCATGCGCACACATATTCCTGAATGTGAAGATGAAACTTCATTGTTTGTTGGAGTTAACAATTAAACTTTTCACTAGGAATTTAAATTAGTATATTGCATCTTTGTAGAGATGCAGCTCTTATTACAGCAGAGAAACAGATTAGGAGCTTGGAATCAGAACTCAATTCTGCACTCTCAGCCCATCAAAGGGAAAAGGAGATGTGGGATATAAACCTTCAAAATGTGGAAGAAACTTGGCGATGTGCGTATGATATCGTGATTTTAACCATCTTTTATGTATGTCTGAGATCTGACATTAAAACACTTATTTTTTAGTGAGGTGTGATGCACTGAAGGTACAAAAGGAGGTGACTTTAAGTGATAACATGCAAAAAGAACTTCATGACCTAAAGTTAATTCATAAGAAATTAAAGGTATTTTGTGTTTTAGACACCCCATAGGGCTCAGGGGGTCAGGTGGGTTACTAATATCATTATATTGTTGCAGGATGAGCATGATACATTTCGTGATCTTGCTGATAAAATGATTGAAGAGAAGGACGAGGAGATCTCCAGACTTCTAGATGAAATTAAGCATATCCGCCATTCACTCTCAAAGCAAGTAGTATGTCTCACTTACTTCATATAAACCACCTCTATCAATTGTGTCTTCTAGGAACTGTCCTCCATTTTGCATAAAGTTTGTTTCAATTTTTAATTTTCTGATGTTGTGTATGATGATTTCTTATCTCAGACTGATCAAAATAGCAACTATGATACTGGTAAGGCAATTTCTCTATGTCACTTTTTGGCATCTGCTAATGTAGATGCAAAATTAGTAAATAAATCTTGATTTTGTTTTGGAAATGGAACATATGCAGCATATGAGAAGCGAGAAGCTGCTAATACCTCAGCTGCAGAACATCAGATTCTAGTAAGCATCTGTTTAATTTTGTAAATGTTTGAGATTTTTTTAAGGTTAGTTTTCCGGTTCATTTGACATGGAAATTCCCCGGAAAGCTTAATTTTAGACCCTAAGTAGTAAATTTGTAATCCCAAATTATTGGGCTTATTTATTTGCAACACATTCACTGTTCTCAAGTCTTGTAATCATATAGAAACTTAGCCCTTGGAGTGGTGTGTGCTTAGAGTTTTGTACTATTGTGTGCTTGTTGGCGGAGTTAGAGGGAGGAAAGTGGAGCTATACAAATCCTTCCAACTCCGCATATCTCAATCTCCCCCGTGTTTGAGGAATTTTTGAGCCATTTTTCTCTTGATTACTTTTCACCTTCAAAAAATTTAAGATGGTTCTGCATTATTATTATTATTATACTTCAAGACAGACCATTATATTTGTAAATTTCAACAACATACCAAATACAATGTTTTTGCATATGTTTCCAAATTACTAATCCATCCTCTCGATTGAACCAAACATAACATTCATTTCTAATCTTCCATTTCTCGCTCATCTTGTTCCTATATTTCTGCTCCCTTTCCCTTCATATTTTGAACCAAAAAGGGGCTATTATTTATTTGTTCTAACTTTGCCGAATGTCAGATTTTGGCAAGGCAGCAAGCTCAAAGAGAGGAAGAACTTGCGCAGTCACAGCGTCACATTCTTGCACTTCAGGTAAGCAGTAAGCTGTTCTCCATTTGGTCATTATTTTTCCTTTCTCTACCTACTTAGACACTTAATGTAAGTTTCTTCAATTTTTCCTATACCTCAAATTTATGCTTTTACCATTCAGGAAGAAATTGAGGAGCTTGAACGTGAAAATCGTCTCCACAGCCAGCAGGTAGATGCTATGAAATTGCTTAGTTGCCTGATTTATGTTTCTATTGTTTTTGTCCTATTTTTTAACCATTACTTGGAGTGCAGGTATCCATGTTAAAAGATGAGCTTCGGAACATGGATAGATCACAGAAGAGAGAAGGCGTTGATTTAACTTATCTTAAAAATGTCATCTTGAAACTTCTAGAGACAGGTATGCTTAATTTCGTGACACATCCAGGCTCCAGATTCAGTTAAAATTTCTCCTAGAAAAGGGTCATTCATCCATACTCCTTATCTCTTATGTTTATTTAGCTTGCCATTTGCACTTTTTTCCTTCTGCCCTGCAATATCTACATTAAGGACAAACATTTATTTCATAAGACTACTCGGCATTTATTCCTCCTCTAATGCACCAAAAATCATTTTCTCTCCTACTCTGCAATCTCATTTTCTCTTCTCATACACTCTTTTTTATTTCTCTTTTTTGTCCAAACAAAGGTGTACATTGTCTTTGTTTTGTACAGTCTAAAATTTGATGATTATTTTTTTGTATTATTAATAGGTGAAGTTGAGGCGCTGCTACCCGTGATTGCAATGCTACTGCAGTTCAGCCCCGACGAGGTAAATTCCTTGTTTACCAATCGATGAATTAATGACAACGTGTGAAGTGTGAACCCAAGATTGATGTTAGCTTGAAAACCACCATGATTCATGTCGATTTCACCCACCTGCACAAAACATTTTATTTAGATATTAAATCAATGGAAAATCACACTATGATGCATTATGGAATGTGTCTTTGTTTTTAATTTTTTTGCAAATATCGCCCATAAGTTGTGCTAGATTGTATTTGCAGTCCTTGTCGTCCTGTCTTAATAATGTAGCAAAATCGGTTTAAATTTTGTTGTTCTGTACCTTAGTTGTTCATCATGTTGAAGGTTTTGTCCATTAATTGTGCAACAGCTTGGAGATGATTTCCCTGCCTTTAACCATGTCAAAATGAAGTTTGTTAGATTGTTGACGGATGGGGTTACATTTACGACATGTTACACAATTATGATATTTAAAATATTTTACACATTTTACAAAAAATAAAACAGAAACTTGGAGTATTATGTAATGTACAATAAACAAGGGGACCGATAGTGCAATTTCCCCTAGAACTAAAATATACTATGTACAATTTACAACTAGAGAATTTCCAAACACTTAGGACACGTTTACTTCACGGGTTACTAAACGGTGCTTATTAAGACCCGCGTTAATAAGCGGCGCATAAAATAAGCGATGTTGTAAGATCGTGTTTACTTCAAAGGGTTTAAAACACCGTTTAACATTAAAATGTCCAAAATAACCCTATACATATATAGACACACAAACATTCATGAACACAGGTATATTATATAATATGTGGGGTCGCCTCGTACGTGCACCCATACCCCCCTAACCCCCACCCCTAATCCCCACCCCTAACCCTACACCCACCCTAAACCCCCTATCCTACCCTACTCCTACCTCTACCCTACCTTACCCCAACCCCACCCCTACCTTACCCCAACCCAGCCCTACCTTACCCCAACCCTACCCACAATCCCCACCCTCACCCCTAACCACGACCCTACCCCACTCTCTACCACTTGCCCCTACCTCGGTTGGTAAAGGTCGGGTGGGGTCGGGGTAGGGTGGGGGTAGGAGTAGAGTAGATAGGGTGGGGGTGGGGACCCCGGGGTTGGGGGTGGTAAGGGCCTAGGGGTGGGGTCGGGGTGGGGCCGATGTGGTGAGGGGTAGGGTGTTGGGGTAGGGGTGGTAGGATAGGGTGGGGCCATGGTGAGGGGTAGGGGTGGTAAGGGCCTAGGGGTAAGGGGCTGGCCTAGGGTGGGGAAGGGTAAGGTGGGGTCAGGGTAAGGTAAGGTAAGGTCAGGGTGGGGGCCGATAGGGAAGGGGTAGGGGTGGCTGGGATGGGGCGGGGTAAGGTAGGGTAGGGGTAGGGTACGGTAGGATGGCGGTTAGGGTAGGGTCGAGATCAATGGGGCCAGGGCGGGGTAGGGTGGGGCCGAGGTGGGGCCCATGTGGTAGGGGGTGGGGTAGAGTCATTGTAGGGAAAAGGGGTACGCGGTAATGGTCGGCGGGTAGGGTAGGGGTAAGGGGTAAGGTACGAGGATGGAGGTAGCGGGTAGGGTGGGGGTCGGGGTAGTAGGGGTTGGGCGGGGGTGGGGTAGTGGGTAGAGGGGTAACAATAAGGTAAGGGCAAAGAGTAATTTCGGAAACTGAAAAAGCTTAAAGTGCCGCTTAATTAATATGTGGGGGGTGTTATGCTTAGGGAGTGTTTGCAATCACTTTAAAAAAAGCACTTCTCAGCTTTTGACTTAAAAAAGCACTTATTTACCAAACACTACCAATTTTTACTTTTTCTCGGCTTGCGTGTGAAAAGTGCTTTTCCCTTTTCTATTACACAAAAAGCACTTATTTTACCAAACACTATCAACTTTTACTTTTCAAAATCACTTTTTTTTCAAACACTATCAACTTTTCCTATTAATCACTTTTTCCTTACATCTCCAAAAATGTTTTTTTTTAAGCAGAAGCAGTTGCAAACACTCCCTTAGTAAGCGACACTTTAAGCACCTCTTTCGGTTACTTCACCTGTCTTACTAACCTAATTAGGATTCCAGTGCTTATGAATCTAGGCTTTCTTGTAGTGAAAAACTAAGAATAGGCTTACTAAAGATTTGTATGGTAGCCATAATTGACTTCTTTGCTTACCAGCAGAATAACTAGCTTTTGACTTATTTGAGCTGAAATGGCTGCGACTTTACCTTAATAGCCAAGTAACCTTAATCAGTATTTTACGTATACTGATTGACATATGTATTAATATTTCATCAGTTAGAGAATCATTCAACATTAATTGACAATCATAGAGTATGCCATCCAACATTATCACTTTACTTTCTGATCATACCAAAGTGGCCCTCAAAGCCTATAGAACATAGGCTATAACTCACAAGATTGAGCTTTTCGGCAGATGCTCAAATGCCAGCAATCGTACCGCTCTACCACTAATGTTCCTGTCAGCCCAGCCAGCGATTCTTCTGGAACGGGACTGTCACTGTTATCTAGATTCTCATTCTCGTGATAGCTACTATGAACAGGTGACGGCACCTTATTGTTCAGGATGTCTGATACTGCTGTGGGCAAATTTGCCCATTTAGAAATCATTTCCTCTGCTGAAGTACTTTATATGCAATTATCTGTAACAATTGCCATCGGTTCACAATTTTCTTTTTCCTTTTCCAAGTTGTAGAGAATCAAATTCAAAAGAAAAGAGAATTGCAGGAGATATAGAATGAAAGATAAGATCAATACAATTTTATTGTATATTTGTATGTATTGTCATCTTTACAAGTATAGAATAGAAGGAACCTATTTAATTTGTTCTATTTTAATAAGTATTTTATTTTGTATTGAACTCCTTGTTCAGAGTTCAGACTCGGGCAATAATATTGATGCATATGAGTATATGAGTTCAAGATCTATTTCACAAGTCACAACTATGAATTTTCACTAACGAACTAAAGCCATGCCACGAAGCTATTTTTGCCTTTGGCTTAGAACTTTTAACTAGATAGAGGTGTGTTTGATTTTAGTTTTATTTTGGAACAATAAAAAAAAGTTATACTCAATAACTCAAATACTCAATAGTAAATTTAGAACGAAGTGTACATATACTCCAAGTGCAAACTGTGCAGAATACTCAATGTAGCCAAGGTTCCAACTTCCAACAACGAATATAAACCGCAGAAGGCTAAGGCATAAAATAGTGCAAAGTGCAAACTGTGCAATGGTCAAATAATGTTGGTGCTCAATAGAATATTTGACTAAAATAGATGAAATTGACGGTAAGCTATATCCTTCACGCCCCAAAATCCCAAATACAGAATGTTGCAAAAGAGAATATGGTTACAGAAGTACAAAACACATGTGGAAGAGCCTAACGTGTTTACTAATAGAGATATTTTTCGGGTTTTTCAGAATATTGAAAAACTAGAAAAAGAAAAACGTGTTTACCTGGAAAAAAATTGTTGGAAAACTAGAGAAAGAAGAACAGGAAAAATCAAAACAAAAAATGAGATACGTCTTTGCCTTCCTTAATGAATTGAAGAAGTAAGTTGTACTAGTTGGGAGAAAGATCAAAGAGACATGCTACATGTACATGCTCGGTTACACGACGGCTTACATGCCCAAGTGTAACTATCTGTGCACCATCAATTGATATAAATTTTAGTAAAGGAAAGTGTATGTGATCCCGACTTGTCTGTGCACAAACAATTCATTTTTTGGGGTCGCAGACACTTCCCTTTATTATAATTAAAAGTTAAAACCAATTGTCTGTGCATAAACAATTACACCTGGACGTGTAAGCCGGCATGTAACCGAGCATGCTCATGTAGCATTTCTCATGTACGCTTGGGCGTGTAAGCCGCCACCTACGGACTGCCCCTGTTGCCTAAGGAATTAGGATGCAATTGATTAATTAGAATAGGGGTATTAGGGGAAAATAATAATGTTTACTTCTATTTGAGGAAAATTAAGGGTTAATTTCTATTTAAGAAAAATGGTGTGTTTTACTCCTATTAAGGGCAATTACTTTTTATATTTTATTTTTTAAATTGGTAATGTCATAACACCTTGAATTCCAAATCGGTTGGTAGGTACTATTGAAATTCAACTAAACTTTAGATCAGTCACATTCCAAACATGACCTATAAAAGTACTCCACCGTCGCCAAATCTAGTCCGCAAAATACTTCTATGATCATCTCTATGAATGTTGTACCGTCGTTTAGAGTTAAACTATACTTTATACATGCTCCGTAATATAAATTCTATATTATGCTAATATTTCAAAAATATATACTCCGTAATATTCATTTATAATTTTGGAAAAGTAAGGATATTAGTTAAAAGAGTTAAACTCGGGATACACTTTTTGGTGCGTAGATTTTTTTTGTATGTACAAACAAAAGTTATTTTGACTTCTGTATGATAGATCTCCAAGATATTCAAAAGCATATTCGATGAATAAGAAAGCGTCAAATTTCTGACTTCTGTGTTGTGGTTGGTGAATGAAATATAATCGCACCAGAAGTCATCAATTTGGTGCCTAGTTGGTTTATAGCCTCCGGCACCAACCACCACATGGAAGAAGGGGATACGTTAACCACACATTAATTAAAAGAGAATGAGAGAAAATTGTGGATGTCTAAAATACAAGAAACAAAAAAAGAAACACAAAAAGACAAAGTAGGGAAATTGCTCTAAATAAGAGTAAAAACATTGTGGAATTTCAAAATAAGAATATCATATTTTTATTCTAAATAAGAATAATCACTTTTGATAGTATCAGATTTATTAAACATTACAGTATGTTTCAAACTTAATTCCCTTTGTCCCGTTAAAGGTTCACATTATGTCCCGTTGAAAGGTTCCCATTTTATTTTACAAAATTGTGTACCCTCTTCAATTACACCTCTATCCATCACTTGAGGACTGTTTGCTAAAGTTTTTAAAAAGTCGCTTTTCAGCTTTTGACTTAAAAAAGCTAAAAAGTGCGTTTTTAAATAAGAGCTCTTGCTTAAATTAATCACTTAAATGCTAAAAGCTGGAAACATGTGCAATGGTGCTTTAAATTCCTTTTCACTTTTTCTATTTCACAAAAAACACTTATTTTACCAAACATGACTGACTTTTATTTTTTCAGAATCATTTTTTCTCAAACACTACCAACTTTTATTATTAAGTATTTTCTCCAAAATCACTTTAAAAATCATTTTCTAAAGTAGAAGCAATCGCAAACACTCTCCTTCCCATGTGATGCTGACATCATATGTTTACTTTTACTTAATTTTTCTCTTACCTCTTTCTTTACCCAATTTAATTTATTTAACAATTTGTCTAAAACTTTGTCATATTTCTTTTTTTGGGACGTTCCGAAAAACTTTGTCACTTTCCCTTTAAATCAATTATTTTTTTGTTTCTGTTATTTCTCTCTCATCTGCACAAACCTCAACCACACAATTTTTACTTTATTATCTTCCGTGCCGATCAACTTTGACAAAATTTTAAGGGATGGAGGTAGTAATTACTCTTATTTAGATAATAAAGACATGACAAACCTTTTTTGAAAATTCATTTTTTTTAATTCCTATTTACATAACAAAATTGACAAAGTTTAAATGCTCGTAACATTTAAAACAAAATTGATTTTAGAAAGTAAATTTTAGAGGGTGTCATAAAAGAAATACTGAGGGACTTATTATAAAAAATAGAAAAAGTAAAAGCAATTGGAGTTTAAGAAAAAGCTTACCACAAAGGGATAATGTGGCAAAATATTTAAATGCATTCTAAATAGAAAATTGTACTACCTCTGTCCCTAATAAAATTTCCAAATGAGTTGGACACACAATTTAAGATAATATGTATTGTGTGGTGAAGAGTTGTGCAGTAGAGTGAGAAATGCATAAGAAATGTTGTGAACCACAAATTTTTTATCTAAAAGGGAAAATTGAAGTTTTAATTGGGATGAACGAAAATGGAAAGTTAGAAGTTTATTTAGGGACGGAGGGAGTAATAAACTTTAAAATTTGGAGTATAGTTTTTTCTTTATTTAACAAAATAATTTCTTACCCATAATTCAGATTTTGGCAACTTAACTATATTAAGTTTTTTTTTTACTGTTAATCGTCTATATTGATAGAGATAATCATGAAACTTACATTACACTTCAACTCAACTTCCACTTCCTTATCCCCGTGAGACTCGATATAAATTATAAACTGAAAGTCTGTCACTCCCTCATTAGAAATAGAAAAGAAGGTTCAAAATTGAACAAAACTTTTTGCCAACAATGTTTGAGCTTTGAAGATAAGCCGTAATAGAGGGCTGGGGTTGTTTACTTTTTATTCTATCAAGTCATGTCTAGATTAAAACATTTGTTTGAGTTAACATGTTTGTCTGAATTAAGTGATATTATGTATATGAGATTGTTTATTTTGTATACCGAATAAATAGTCTGAATTGAAAAAAACAATTAATTTAGTATTATTCTTAGATTATAATATTAATGAAAAACTTCATTTATTAGCATAAATCTATTCCACAATCATTTTGAAAAAATTGGCAGAAAAAAAAACGTCTTAATGGTAAGAAATGTTATTCTCCGGTTTAATAATTAAGTCAGTTTGGTGACGGAATGATTAAGTAAACATGACTTAATATCCGAATTATTAAATCCTCATTGCCATTAAGTCGAAAGTAAACTACCCTAAATTAACCTACAGTCCCTAGAGAGTATTTAAGAGCTACTTTTGAGGCTTTGAGCTTCTAAAAAATCGTGTAAAATCCTCAAGCTACCAACCCATCCTAGATGAGTCAATTGTGATCGGCACCTTGAGGTTCTCATGTAGAGCCCGTTGGATAGTTTTCAGTTTTCACATTCCCATTAATAATTTCTGGTGCGATTACTATTAAATTCGAAGTATAAACTAACATATTGATGAATTCAATATATAAATCACAGGCACTAATGGGAATGTGAAAATTTAATACTCCTCCGTATTTAAGTTGTGCCTGTGTTTACAATTACTTGAGTTAATAGGGCAATTGGATCCTAACCAGTATTGACTCCTGATTACTGAAGCACGTTAAGATTAACCGGTGTGGCATTCCTTCACAATTTTCTGAATTTTTGTAATAAACCATTCAAGGATCCAATGGTAAAGAGTGAAAACAAAGTGACCAACAAAGGCAAATGCCTTTTTCTTATACTTCCAATTCATACCTTCTAAGCTTTTACATGGAAAAACAACAGATAAGATAAACAAAACACATCATCAACCCCAGAACTGGGAAAACCAAAGAAACAAAAAGTTCTTCAATACCTTGAATCAAAATTGCAAAAATGGATATTGTTCAATATTGAATCATTCAATCAATCAACCATGCCTGGCCTGGAAATCCTTCATGAAAGCAACAAGCTTTTCAACTCCGGCCAATGGCATAGCATTGTAAATTGAAGCTCTCATTCCTCCAACTGACCTGTGTCCTTTAAGCTGCACCATCTTCTCAGCAGCCGCTTCCTTTATGAACTCTGCTTCCAACTCAGATTTCGCCAATGTGAAGGGCACATTCATCAATGACCTCACTGATTCCTCAACCGGGCATCTGTAGAACCCATTGCTTGAATCAATGGTCTCATACAGAATTCCAGCTTTCTTCTTGTTCTTCTTCTCCACTTCTCCCAACCCTCCCTGTCCCAATAGATCTTCGAAAACAAGCCCACACATGTAAATCCCGTAACATGGGGGAGTGTTGTACAGTGAATTGTTATCCGCGTGGATCTTGTAGTCCAGCATCACCGGTGTGGATGGTTGTGCATTTCCGATCAGATCTTTCCGGATTATTGCTATGGTGACGCCGGAAGGGCCAACATTCTTCTGAGCTCCGGCGTAGATGATCCCGAATTTGGAAACATCCACGGGTTTCGAACAGAAATTCGACGACATGTCAGCGATTAGAATGGTGCTAGGGTTTCCGGGAGTGGGGTAGTTTTTGAATTCCACGCCATGAATGGTCTCATTGGCGCATATATGCAAATACCTGGCGTTCGAGGATTGTTCTAGAGACTCGAAGCTCGGGATCTTGGTGTATTTCTCCGATTTGCCTGACCAGATCAGATTGGGCTTGCAGTACTTTCCGGCTTCCTTGAAAGCCTTGTCTCCCCACGATCCGGTGACTATATAATCGGTGGTGTCCTCAGGGGAGCAGAGATTGAGGGGAACGGCGGAGAATTGTGTGGTGGCGCCACCCTGGAGGAAGAGGACGGCGTATTCATCGGATATGCCGAGGAGAGCCCGCAGATCTGCCTCTGCTTTCTGGATAATGGATAGAAACTCCTTTCCACGGTGGCTCATCTCCATCACCGACATGCCGGAGCCGTTCCAATTGACGAGCTCAGCCTGTGCCTTCCTGAGCACGTTCTCCGGGAGAGTGGCAGGACCAGCCGCGAAGTTGAAGACCCGATCTGAAGAAACGGCGGAGGGCGGAGGAGTTTGGACATGTGCAACGGCGGCGTTGGCTGTTGAGTTACAAGAAATGGACGCCGGCTTAGTGGAAGAGGGGAGGGTGACGGTGGTGGGGAAGGTAGAGACATTTGTGACGGAATTCAGGCGGTGTTGATGGAAGGTGGCTCTTAGGGCGGTGGTAGTTGACATGGAAGCCATATTTCCTTCTTTAATGCACAGCTTCACCGTCGTCAGGGGATGTGCTTTCAGGGAGATAAATGAATGGTGATTTTATAATACCCCGTCTGGGTGAAATTTTGATCCGTATTTTCACGGGAATAATAATACAACCTTCGTCTCAAAATTAATTTCTCAGTTTAACTACACACAGATTAATAAAATAAATTTGATTTTATTGTGGAATGCATTATTTTGCACTGTTTAAATACTGTTTGTCACTGTTTGGACACTGTTTGACACTTTTTTTATGTAGATTATTTGCCAAATAAAGAAAATTTTGATGTGTGAAGTTAATTTCGGGACTGCCCAAGAAGGAAAGTGAGAAGTTAATTTTGGGACTGTGGGAGTAATATTGGAATGATAAAAGAATATTACCAATAGCTTTGGATTGGACAAAAATTGGGCTATATACTTCCTTAGTTCTTTTTTAGTTGTAACGGTCAAGATTTCATATTTGTCAAAGCATGTCTTTGACCGTAATTATATCTTAATATTTATTAGTAAAAAATAATTAAAAATCAGATTTTGAAAATTTATAATGAGATGAATTTAACAATATTTTTTTCAAAAAAAAAATTGTAAAATAATACCAAATCAAAGTAGAACGTGTGAATAGTGTAAAATTCAACATGTTGCGATTAAAAAACGGATGGATGATAGTATAAAACAATACAAAAACAGTTTTGAGGTTTTGATTTTAATATTATTAAAGAGTGGATAATAGACAAAGAATGACTTTTTTTTATATCTAAACATACAAAAATACGATTACTACACAATTAGGTTTACTTAATTATCATTAGCCATAGTCTCTATTGGACTACATCATCGTCTCATCCGTGACACCGAACACAGTGAAACCGTTACAGTTACACATTGACCACAATAACCCCATCAACGTCGGTCGCCACCAGTCCACCACCATCCCCATCTAACTAGCCCTAGGCCGCCGCCGACCCTGATCGGCGACCAGCCCTACTCCTAGCACTACCGTCAACTCTGCCCCAAGCCATCGGAATCCCCAACCAACTCCAACCCTAGCCGCTTCAATTTGGATCTTGATCGACTCCATATGACTCGCCACCGCAAATCCTAATCCAGAAATTAACTCTATAAATGTATAACAGCCCCCAAGTTTAACTACTTTTAGATAAATTATGTAATTGAACCTTGAGAATGGTTAATGAATACACGAGGTTATAATTTTTTCTTGTTACGTTTGTGTGTATAGCGAAATGCACGTGGGGCCCACACGGGAGCGGGGACCACCCGATATTTCAGGAACCCATATTATATTCATCTTGGTCTAGATAATATTTATATGTCGTTGTATATTCTCGATTGGGCCATTGAAACGATGTATAGTTGGTTGGTGGTCAGAGTGTCAGATGAGGCCCATATACAAGTATTGGTATGTTAACAAATATCGGTCCGTAATAAATTACAACGACTTTTAAATTAAAGTTGGGGAATGTGTATTCATCCTAAAAGCGCATAGTGATTGAGAATATGATATATATTTTATTTGACCGACAAAATAAAATATTTTTAAAATAGTCCGAGAAATACAACTTTCGGGGCCGAATGTACATTTTGGGACACATTGGGATGACTTCCCACATGAGTGATGGCTTTGTCATGTATTTGTGTGTAGGGCTGAGCAAAACCCGAACCGACCCGCAAAACCCGAAGTTTTTTCCGGATAATATCCGAACCGAAATGGATATCCGACCCGAAAAACCCGAAACCGAAAATCCAATTAGTATTGGGCCTAGATCGGGTGGCGGGTAGGGTTTATAAAATCTCAACCGACCCGCCCGAATATCCGAAATATATTAAATACTTTAGTGTGTACTTTGAATATGTTAAATTAATACTTGTATTCAATTATTTGTGTAATTATTTGTGCAATTTGTGTTAAATTATTTTTGTAATCTGAATGTGTAGTGCACTAGTGTGTACAATTTTTGTCAAAGTGACATTCCAACACTTTAATTATCCAATTATAATGTGTTTTAATATAAACGAAATATTCGAAATATATTAAATTATGTAGTGTGTACTTTGAATATGTTAAATTAATACTTGTGTTCAATTATTTGTGTAATTATTTATGCAATTTGTATTAAATTATTTGCATAATTTGAATGTTTAGTGCACTAGTTTGTAGAATTTTTGTCAAAGTGACATTCAAACACTTTAATTATCCAATTATATATATTTTTTTAATATAACCGAAATATCCGAAACCCAATCCGATATCCGATAATATCCGACTTACAAATATCCGAAAAACTCGATTTGAAATATCAAAGGGTCGGGCCTAGTATTTAACATAAAAAAATCCGAACGGGTTTAGGGTACGCATACCCAACCCGCCGGAACCCGGCACGTGCTCAACCCTATTTGTGTGTTCAAAGTTTACTTAAGGGGGCTGCACAATGTGGGAGTGTGGCGTAGGATGGTTGACAATGGTGGGTTGGTGTGAGAATGACCATAGGTGGACCTCTCTCCCTCAATCAACATGCAAGAGAGGCAAAGGAGTCCTCTCACACCTCCCCCACCCCCTATCATTTCGACCAAACAAGCCTATGAGACCATTTGGAGTGGTGCAAGAGGCTAAATGTCAAAAATGGACCCCGTCAATATGAAAACAGTGTTTTGACTCCTATTTCTTGCATTCCAGCACTGTCAATAAAATACACTCTGCATATTTTTTACATGTCAATTTAGTAAAACATTAATTAAATTACTATAAGTAATGTTTTCCTTTTAATTTTTTCTCTGATTAACTATAAAATAAAAAAGACACATTTCGATGTAAAAATAAATAAATTTCATTAATTCTTTTAACGTTCTTTATTAACAAAAAATGAACTTAGTTCAACTAAGTTCATTTTTGTAAAGGCTCTGTGAATTAAAAATTCGTGTTTCGTGTTTTTTGGCCTAAGAACTCCAGCATTAAAATTTTAGATTTTTTTTTTAATTTTTTTTATATATATATGCAATATTGGTGTCAAATGAAAGATCATAACATTTTATAAATTTCGATATATTTTTTGTAAAATTTGGAATATAAATAAAAAAGTTATCGGGCTTTAAATGAAAAAGGTTTTTTTTTGTATAAGATGAAGTCAAATTCATTTAAAAGAACAACACCATCCAGCACTCCAACAGCCACTGCGCACCCCCTCTCTCTCCCTTCTTCCTTTTTTGGCTGTCAATCCATCTTCTATATTTGAGACCTTCTCCCCCCCTTTCCATTTTTAATACCTTCAACTAGTCACCAATGTAAGAAATTAGGAGTCCAAAAGTTCCATCTTTAACATTTTGGACTCCTAATACCTAACCACTACAAATGGTCTGACAGAGAAGGAAGCTCTCAAACCACCATTCTCCATTGTTAGAAGCAAGTTCAACTAAAGGAAAGATCCAAAGAAGGAGTAGGAAAAGAGGAGAAAAACCTAAGCATCAAAGTAATGATATCTTAAGCTCCATTTCTCCTTGCATAAGAATATCATATGACTTATATATCATATAAAGGACCCCTAGGATT
Source organism: Cuscuta epithymum (assembly GCA_945859915.1). Taxonomy (NCBI): domain Eukaryota; kingdom Viridiplantae; phylum Streptophyta; class Magnoliopsida; order Solanales; family Convolvulaceae; genus Cuscuta; species Cuscuta epithymum. The sequence goes on along the minus strand of CAMAPF010001048.1, from coordinate 1,070,425 downwards.
ATTCTACATGTTTAGAAGTGTAGAATGAGAGGTTGGAAGGTGTTCCTAGATCCAAGAAGAGACTTAGAAGCCAAGGTGATCAGTTCGCTCGAAAATAACCTTTTAAGGTTATTTGTATTAATATGGATTTGGGATGTTAAAATCTTGTAAGGTGTTCGTAGAGCTTTCACGAAGTTGAAAGAGTTGTGGTAATTTTCACCGGAGTTTAACAAAGTTCGTCGGAGCTTCGCCAGAGTTCAACCAAAGAGGGTAGAACTTCTTAAAGCTTGTTCAAGATGAGTGAACAGTTTAATGTCTTATAACTTTTGGGCTAAGTATGAGATTACCTAAGTAAATGTTATATGTGTTCATAATGATGTTTAAAAGAGTTTAAACATGTGATTAGCCAAGATGATTAGACTTATATGAATTGAACTATAATGATATGCATGAAAAATGATATGATAATGTTTATAAAACATATGTGATGTTTTAAAAATCCAAAATGACATTTATTGATTGTTTAAACTTAATACATGTTGTGATTAAGTTTCGGATCAATCAGAGTCATTTCGGGCGGTCAACGGGCCGTAGACCGTGAAGAAGACAGTGGGCTGGTGCCGGTTTGGCCTATAACTGGTGCCGATCTGAGTACGGGATTCCCGGATTTATTATTTTAAATGGGAACCGGCGTCAATCAGGGCTTGAACCGATTAAAAAAGTTTGGTTTATGGCCCTGTGATTGCATAACCTTTTATTTTGTTTAATTATTGTTTAATAAGAATGATAAATATAGAGTAGTTAGTAATCATGGTTGTATTTCTTTTTGTTGAATTTGGTGAATGATTTTGTTTGGGATGAAAATTTCTGATTGGGTTTGCTATATTCAAGTATGGTCAGATCTGATTTGTTTAAATTTGGTGTAGTCCTATTTGTTAGTTTGACATATGTGTTTTTAGAGTTTTTATACTTTTAGTCCTCCGACTATTATGCGAATGACATTTTTGATGATGACTTTTAATTCTTCTATTTTTAGTCATTTGACTATTATGCAAAAGACGAGTTTGGCACCCATCTTTAAAATTTTGCATATTTATTCAATAGATTTTAATAAAAAAATGCAATTTTATCGATCATCCAACTATTATCATAGTGTTATTTGTTGTTTTTCACTAAATGAATAAAAATGTCACTTTGGCAATGATAAGGGGACCAAATGTGAGTAACTTTGATGTTCAAGATCCAAAGTTTTTCTAGCATAATAGTTGAAGGGCTCGAATCAATAAAAACATTATAAGACTTCGGTAAAAGTGAATTGATCTATGAAGTATAGAAAGCTACCAAATGTAAATGTTAATGTAATGTTTGAGTGAAGTTTTGGCTTTTGACCAAATAATACGAAGTAAGCCCCAGTCTGCATCTCAAACTCTCATAGTCCGTACTCCGTAGTGGGCAAGTACTCTCTTGTGGATAGGGCTGAGCACGGATCTGGGAATTCTCGTTCCGTACCGAAGAACCGTCCCGTGTCTTAACATGGTATAAGAGCCAAATCGATCCATGGTGTGGGACCCCTTGTGAATCGTGATGACACGATTATAAAAAATGACAATTACGGCCGGATGAAAAAACGGACCGATGAAAAAATGAATGATGACATGATCCAGACGAAGTGTCTGGTCGTGAGGAGGGGTGTTAAATGTCCCACACCGGAAAAGTTTGGACGAACAAAATGCTATATTAACACATGAGCTACTCCTCCTATCAGGTTGACCTTTTAGATGGAACCTCGTGTCTTAACATTATACCATATGCATTTATGAAGGAGATCACATAGACATAGAATAATCTGTTTTAAGTAGGGATGTAAAAAAAACGACCCGCAATGACCCGCCCCGGCCCAAGACATTTGGGACGGGTCCGCCCCACCCCGCCCCGCCTATACAATGAGGCGGGTCCGGATATTAGTATTGATTTGTGCCGCCCTGACCTGCCCCGACCCGACCCGACCCGCTCAATATATAAGTATACATACTTTTTTTAAAATTATACTTCAACATACATATGTGTGTATACAATAAATCAAAAAATGCTTTGATCTTATAATATATTAATATATATATATATATATATATATATATATATATATATATATATATATATATATATATATATATATTAGAATGAGATGAACGACGGATTATCAATGTCATCTTTATATATAGCATTTCAATACATATATTCAATTATTATTATAATTAAATAGATTAACTATTCAAGTTTGAGTAATTTTTCCTTAATTTTTGAAATTTTTAGCATATCATGAATTTGATTTAATATATTAAATTTTAAATTATTATTTAGAGATAAATTTTATATAGATTCAATTGGTAACAACTTCCCACAAATAAAAATACATACTAGCTAATTAGGTTACGACGGGGCGGACCCACCCCGCATGGGCGCGGATCATGGGTCAACAAGTTTGGACCCGTGCAGGTCACGGGGCGGGGTAGACCCGCCCCGCCAAGTCACAGAGCGGGTCCGATTCTTACAGTACCCACCCCGCCCCGACCCATTGTCATGCCTAGTTTTAAGTTAAAAGTTTCTTTTCCTTTAGAAACTGAATAGTTTGACATATATACATATAAATATGTGGGACGCTTGTTTATTTACGGTGTCCAAGTGTCTTTTAATTTGATGTTCATATACTAATTGCTATACAAAATTCCTATGATGCTTACACATGACATTTGAGTTGTTCTTTAGTAAATGTTGCCACGTGTCAAAATCCTAATAAAGAGTTTTGCCACATGTCAACTATTCTCCATAGGGTTGAACTAAGGGTTTGCTTTATTATATTATACGTAGTATATAGATATAGATTATAGCCAAGATAGAGAAAATTGCTCTTTAGGATGTTTTCAATTGCACACATTTTAAAATCCGGCCAAATCAGAACAAACTTAAATAGAAGAGGTCAGACCAAATAAACCAAACCAGACCAGATTAAACTGCATATACTAGACCTAACAATTCAAACTGCATATACCAGATCAAACTGCATATACTAATTAAAATGTAATATACATTTTAACAATTGTATATTACACACAGAAAAGACATATACTAGACCTAACAATTCAGATGAGACCAAACTACACGAAACTATAAAATTTAATCCAATTAAAAATATCCTTGTTATACTTACCGTCTAATAGTTACACTTCGTAATTTGTATTGAGGTATGGATGATATAATCCTATGTTTAAAAGAATAGTTTGAAATAGTGAAAATGCTATTAAAAAAAGTAGGGGAAATTCTGAAATACGAGTTAAAACGTTAGATAATTGTAGAATGTGAGTGTCGCTCGAATAATGTAATGCCATATTGTGACATTACTACTATTAAAGGACTTTAAGGACTAAAAGAACAACGGTTATATTTTGAAATGATCAAACATTTTTATTCTTATTTATAGCAATTCCTTTTCAAAATATTAGCCTAAAATGTTTAGCATTATCGTTCACGGTTTAGATATGGGCTGAAGGTTTTGCAAATTCCTTTTAAAGTTTAGAGGCTAGTTTACTGGCGACGTTCAGAGTTTTTGTGAGTATCCGGCAACATCCAAAGTTCTTTCGAGTGCCCGACGACGGTGGTTGACCGACGTCAAGTGACTCTCTGTCATCTGCCAGAAGTTCAATGACTTCCAAGCACTGATGAGGTCCGTTGGCAACTTTTGTGATAGTGGCTGCCGGTAGCCGTTGATTGTAGTATAGCTTTCATTCGGTGCAGGGCCGGTCCTGGTATAGGGGCAGCCTGGGCTGCTGCCCAGGGCCCACCAGGATTAGAGGCCCACAAATTATATAGTTCTAGTACATATATATGTATTTATATTAAATATATTAATACACAGTACTAAATTAGTCATATACTGATTATACTCTAATATTCCGTAGACTGATTGAGCGAGAGACAATTGGACTCTACGGATCTACCTTCCACACCAGAAGCCGAGACAACATTAATATTAATCCCGAATTCCCAATTATGGAATTAGTTCCCAAGCGTGGGATTCTTCCGCTTCCCTGGTAAAATCTCTATTAATCTCTTCAGTCTTTTCTACTCGAATACACGCTTCGCTCAGCCTTAGTTGTTCTCAAATCTCAATTCTCAAATCACTGGTTTTTTGGCTTTTTGCTTTTTTTCTCTCTGGACGATTGATCCTCTCAAAAGATTCAATGAGTAGCAGATGAGGACCACTGGATGAGTACTGCCGTCTAATTATTTTTTCTAATTATATAATTTGATTTGGTTATTCTTTAATTATTTGATAGAATCCGTACTTTTAATTAGAACTTTACAAGTGTATTTAGTTATGGCTGTTATAAATTCATTGAATTGAGTCGTGGAGGCCTATTTTTCAATTGATTCCTATTACTCTATTATGATTTATAACTTACAAGTTACAAACTTCATGTACTTGATGAATGTTTTTTCATTGTTTTGCTTTTTGCAGGGATTACATATTGCAAGTGTTGGATTGCAGGCATGTTAAATTAGGTTAATCTTGATAGTATTATTGATGATTTTGCTTCTAAGAATGCTTGAAGAAATTATTTTTTGCGATTTTTTTTTTGAATATTTTGTGTGACTTATGATACAGGGTTGTTCAATACTTCAATGAATAAAAACATTTACTTGTGTAATGAATTTTATTTTTGACAATTAAAATTTTATATTTCATTATTACAACATACGAGTACTATAGTAGTAGTAAAAAATTAGGGGCCTATTTTTCTCTTTTGCCCCGGGCCTATAAATTCTCGGGACCGGCCCTGATTCGGTGGAAGTTGTACAATAAATGAGCATTTCTAGCCATTGTTCGTCCCCATAAATAAACTTGTAATTTCACGAACTAATATTATTAATTCAAAGCATCATTTGCCAACTGGCAAGAAATACACTCGGCACTAGAAAAATAAATTTGGCTCCCATCTGCCTTATCCAGGGCATCCCTAGCAAGCTTGTGAACTACCCTGTTGGCTGATCTTCGGCAAAAACTGACTTCGAAACCCGCTTGATTAAGCAAAATGTGTCTGATATCTTTTATAATAACATCTATATAAGAATTTCTATCCATATAAAAACTGACTGCTGAGTCTGTTTCAACCTTCACCCTGGTCCAACCTTTCTGATTAGCCCATCAGAGAACCTCTCTAAGACCCAAAGCTTCCGTCATGGTACGTAGCGTTCCATCCTGTTGATGTCGAAGATCTACCACCCTCAATAAAATTTAGGGCCGGTCCTGGCATAGGGGCAGCCTGGGCTGCTGCCCAGGGCCCACCAGGATTAGAGGCCCACAAATTATATAGTTCTAGTACATATATATGTATTTATATTAAATATATTAATACACAGTACTAAATTAGTCATATACTGATTATACTCTAATATTCAGGAGACTGATTGAGCGAGAGACAATTGGACTCTACGGATCTACCTTCCACACCAGAAGCCGAGACAACATTAATATTAATCCCGAATTCCCAATTATGGAATTAGTTCCCAAGCGTGGGATTCTTCCGCTTCCCTGGTAAAATCTCTATTAATCTCTTCAGTCTTTTCTACTCGAATACACGCTTCGCTCAGCCTTAGTTGTTCTCAAATCTCAATTCTCAAATCACTGGTTTTTTGGCTTTTTGCTTTTTTTCTCTCTGGACGATTGATCCTCTCAAAAGATTCAATGAGTAGCAGATGAGGACCACTGGATGAGTACTGCCGTCTAATTATTTTTTCTAATTATATAATTTGATTTGGTTATTTTTTAATTATTTGATAGAATCCGTACTTTTAATTAGAACTTTACAAGTGTATTTAGTTATGGCTGTTATAAATTCATTCAATTGAGTCGTGGAGGCCTATTTTTCAATTGATTCCTATTACTCTATTATGATTTATAACTTACAAGTTACAAACTTCATGTGTTTGATGAATGTTTTTTCATTGCTTTGCTTTTTGCAGGGATTACATATTGCAAGTGTTGGATTGCAGGCATGTTAAATTAGGTTAATCTTGATAGTATTATTGATGATTTTGCTTCTAAGAATGCTTGAAGAAATTATTTTTTGCGATTTTTTTTTTGAATATTTTGTGTGACTTATGATACAGGGTTGTTCAATACTTCAATGAATAAAAACATTTACTTGTGTAATGAATTTTATTTTTGACAATTAAAATTTTATATTTCATTATTACAACATACGAGTACTATAGTAGTAGTAAAAAATTAGGGGCCTATTTTTCTCTTTTGCCCCGGGCCTATAAATTCTCGGGACCGGCCCTGATAAAATTGCCATAATGATCTCGAGCTACCCAGCCTCAGGCTCTTCTTGCCCGTATGTTGTCCAAAGCGGCATCCACGTTGACTTTTACTTCCTCCTCTACCGGCTTCTGCCAAAATCTCCCATCATTACTCGTCACGGCCTTCTGACGCCTGTCCTCTTGAGCTTTCCGCCATCCCTGTAGCATTGCCTCGCTGGAAATAAATACTTGTGTCCCGCAGAAACTGCCATTATTCCACACTACACCATTCCGGGCTTTCCAGATGCTCCACAGAGTGGTTATAATAAACTTGCACAAGTCCTCAACCTGCATGTTATCAAAAAAGTGCATGTTATCAAACTAAATCTGTTGTAAACTTAATAAATGAGAACGCTAAAGTTATATTTCAAGCACTAAATTTTGTAATACTTAAAATAAAATAAGGTGAAATGACTTATCTAGTTGAAATGGTAGTGATATTTTTTTTTAAAGTTTTTTTCATATAAGTTTTCTCTATTTTTTTAATAAAAAGTATTTTAATATAATTTGCTTAATAAAATAGATTCATACCATTTCAGTCATAAGTTTCAGTAATTCGATCAATTTCAAACTTAAAGACTAGACATTGTATTCCCACTATGAAAAACAAGTGCTGTTTATGCCTAATGAAAATATCCATTGGCACAAAATGTCTATACAGTTATACACCCCGGCCCCCGGCCCCTAGTTACCTGTGTGCACATGCATGCCGTTTAGAATTAAACAACAATTGTCTGTGAACACATGCGAGTGTATAAAATGTACACAAACATGTACACTCGGTAATTCTCTGTCTATAGGTGAGTGTCCCAAGTGTGTAAAAAGTATACACCAAGAACGATTGATTCTGAATGGACAAATTAAAAGGGCAGCCTAGAGACGTGTTTACTAGCTCCTCAACAAAAGCTTTGTGAAATATTGTGGATATCAAGTTTTTATTATTGTCTCAAAATTTGCTTCTCATATTGATTTGGCACATTTGTTAATAAAGTATTATGTATTAGAAAAAGAAAAATATATTATTCTGCTTAATGTAGAAAAAGTTGAAAATGTTAACACAAACCATTTTGCACAAGCTTACACATTATTGTGTAGTCTTCCGCACAAATGCACAATTACTAATCTCATTTGTTTATGTTTATACTTCTACATTATTGTGATCTTATGGCATGCCTAAATTAAATGTGTAATGGAATAATGGATGCATCGGAAAAGATTTTAACTGTCCACACAAAACCTTCCTTTCAGAAGCCGTCGTTTCAGATAGTTTTTGATGAAATTTTTTTGTGAAATTTTGTGGAAATATTATTCATCAAATGTAGATTATGTCTACAAAATATCAGCTTAAAATTCAATCGGGATGACAATTAAATAAATTACTAAAAAATACCGAGTTATTTATATATATACTGATATAGTGTTTTTCAATAATTTAGTTGTCTCGCTTCTTATTTGAATTTTAAACTGAAATTTTATGTGCATTAGGATATAATTTACCTTTCAGAAGAACATTCTCACAAAATTTTATCCAAAAATTCTTACCTGTAACCCCCTTAAACAGTGTGGCCGAATAGAATGTCCTGTCTCTTTGACTGACAAGATCATTCCTCACGGGTGCCTTAGCAACACTAAGGGCTTGTTTACTAACAGAGATATTTTCCAGTTTTCTAGAAAACTGGAAAATTGGAAAACAGAAAACAGGAAACGTGTTTACCAAAGAAATTCCTGGAAAACTGGAGAAAGGAAAAAAGAAAAACGCGTTTACCAAACCGTTTTCCAAAACGGAAAAAATGAGACATGTCTCTCTTTTCCTTAATGATTTGGAGAAGTGACTTTTACTAGTTTTCCAAATTTGGAAAACGCAGATGCTACGGTGCCGTTACTATGAATTTGCACACTTACACCTAGTGGTTAATCCGGTCCCGCTTCGATGTCGATTCCATTCCGGTACCTCCATCCTCGTACCTTACCCCTTACCCCTACCCTACCCTACCCGGACCCACCCACCGCCACCCCCCTACCACCTCGACCCCACCTCGACCCACCCTACCCTACCCCCACCCGTATATTACCTCTTACCCCTTACCACATGCCCCTACCTCGGCCCCACCCCACCCCATCCTACCCTCACCCTTCCGCCATCCGACCACCCTCCTACCCCCACCCTACCCTTCCCCTATCTCGGCCCCACCCTATCGCCATCATATCCCACTACCCCTACCTTAACCCAACCCCAACCCTACCCCCTACCCCCACCCCCTATCATGGAAAACAAAAAAATAGAAACAGAAAATTGGAGATAGAAAAACTGAAAAATAAAAACAGAAAATTGGAGAACGAAAAACAGAAGCAGAAAACAGGAAAATATCTCTGTTAGTAAACAGACCCTAATTTTTCTTGGAAAGTTGCTTTCAATTTTGAATTCTTAACAAATAGCTCAACTATTCGAACATAGGTAAAAAACAGCTTCTAAAGTTATCTAACCCAACAAAGGTAATACGGAGTATATGCATGATGAAAAGTTGAATGATGTGTGGGCTCATTCGACAGGTTTGTCGCTAATCATTGTTGGATTTGAAATCTCATCTTATACACAATTTTACCATGCATCAAATATGATGAAGAGCCTAAGTTGAAATGAAAGGATTTGAATTTGAAAGACAAACGATGAAGAGCCTAAGTGATATGACTCATGTTTGACCAGGAGTTCTCTCCGGCCACCTCGTTTTGATATGGATTCCAGTGGTATTTTATATTAAAATTTTGTTAACATGTTCATGAAGTGTAAATTATGTCCACTATATTTCAGCTAAAAATTCAATCCGGAAGACAGTCAAATACTATTTTGAAGATAACTGCGTCAAAATTTACATATAAAACATACTCCGTAGTTATTTTCAAAAATTTATTTGATTGCCTTCTCGATTTATTTTTTAGTTGAAATTTAGTGAACATAATCTACACTTCATGGGAAACATGTTCACAAAATTTCAGCAAAAAGAAGTGGCCGGACGGCACTCTAGGCCGGACAAAAATTGATTTTGTTAGTGTGTGGAGAGGGATAGGCAAAAGTGATAGAGACAATATTAAGGGAAAATGTGCAAATAGGTCCATGCAGTGGCGGAACCAGGACTCGTGACTCGCAGGGGCACAATAACAAAGAAATCATATACTACGTACTACTCTAAAAAAATCATATGCATCACGAATATCACAATAAACCAAACTATAAAATTTAAATAAAATAACTACTTAAAGAGTACCTTAATTTTGATTAGAACCTAACACGTCAAATGAAGGAGATTCATTGAGAGGCGGCAATCTTTGTCTTCGAGGGGCATATTCTGAAATCGCTTCATAATGACTTCATTCTCAATTTTAACAAATACATCTTTTTCAATGTAACACATCAAACAATCTGTCAAGTATTCTTCTCCCATCTTGTTGCGCAAATCACCAACAATATCATCATCGGACAATTCAACTTCTATTCGAGCCTTTTTAACATTATTGTCCTTGTTAGTAATGACATTATCTGATGAAGAAACTAAATTATTCGATGAAGAACCACCAATGCTTGGCTGTTTAGGTTCCCGTGTATAATATCGTAACATAGCAATATTTTGTCAAACAACCTAGGCCAATTACAATTGAAATAATATGAGTATAATTGTATAAATTACATTATAACAAATTAACAACATTAACTAAATAAATAAATACACAATTATAAATTTACAATATAATTAACATTTTAATGAGATTATCAGTTATCACAACATAATTGCCAAAAACTTCAACACTGTATTTGAATTCAACATATAAAAGTATTCAACAATTAACATTTTATTTGAATTAAACAAATACAATACAATACAATACAATACAATACAATACAATACAATACAATACAATACAATACAATACAATACAATACAATACAATACAATACAATACAATACAATACAATACAATACAATACAATACAATACAATACAATACAATACAATACAATACAATACAATACAATACAATACAATACAATACAATACAATACAATACAATACAATACAATACAATACAATACAATACAATACAATACAATACAATACAATACAATACAATACAATACAATACAATACAATACAATACAATACAATACAATACAATACAATACAATACAATACAATACAATACAATACAATACAATACAATACAATACAATACAATACAATACAATACAATACAATACAATACAATACAATACAATACAATACAATACAATACAATACAATACAATACAATACAATACAATACAATACAATACAATACAATACAATACAATACAATACAACAACATCCAAGCCTTAGTCCCAAAAGATATTGAGGTCGGCTAACATGTATCGATACATGATATCACCACCAAAAGGCTTCTAGTTCCTACTCGTTGTTGTGATTTGCTAACGTCGTAGCTTGAACGCAGTAGCTTGAAGTCTTGAACGTTGACTCACTTTCAGTTTCCGTCTTTGTAGCTCGAACTTAGCTATGCAGGGGCAGACCACTTGAGTTGGGACTTGGGGTCTTGGCGTTTTGGCTTTCGGGGAGTTGTGTTGTGGGCTGCCCCAGGAAAGGAATTTTGGGATTGGGCTGGCACAAGGGAAAGGGCTAAGGTAAAGGGCTTTTGGGATTAGGCTGCAGGGGCTCAACTAATTAAATATTAATATATGTATATGTATGTTATATATAAAAAAAAATCACTGCAGGGCACGAGCACCCCTGGGCACTAGGCTGGTTCCGCCCCTGGGTCCATGTACTAACAAAAAAAGGTTAAATAAGCCCTTATTTAGGAGGCTCTGTCCGACCGTCGCCATTTGGGGTGGTTCCCGGTGGAATTTTTTGATGAAATTTTTTTTAGCATCTTATTCATCAAGTCTAGTTTACTCATACCAAATTTCAGCTAAAACTTCAATCGGGAAGGCATTCAAATGAATTTTTGAAGATAACTGCGCTTCTAACTGCGCAATTATTTTCAAGAATTCATTTGAATGCCTTCCCGATTGAAGTTTAGCTGAAATTTGGTATGAGTAACTAGACTTGAAGAATAAGACGTTCAAAAAATTTCATCAAAAAATTCAACCGGGAACCACCCCAAATGGCGACGGCCGGACTGAGCCTCCTAAATAAAGGGCTTATTTGACCTTTTTTGGTTAGTAAATGGGCCTATTTGCACCTTTTCCCTATTACATATGTTCTTAAATAATTGCAATATTAGAAATTTTAAATTATTCATGCGCTCTAATTTGACTATACTTTATTTACTACCGCATTAAAATTTTAATTTTCTGAAAGTATAATTAAATTCTACTCATATGTGTTTTTTTTAATTTTTTTTTACAAATAGGGAATTAAATATATTAGTTTGTGTATTGACAAACGTGAAAGTGGAAACGTTGCAATTAAAAAAGAAGGAAGTATGTTGCAAGAAGTATTTTGATTTAGATAAGTGGGAAAATGAGGTTGAATAAATGAGAGGCTGGAGACTGGAGTTATTGGACCAGATAGGGGTATGTTGAGCAACTCATGTGGTGTAGCGCACTCCCTAATCAATAGAAAGAACTAAAAGTCTTTGGGAAAACTTTTAAGAGTAGACAAAATAAAAGTACTCAACAATACGAACTAAAAAAATTCTGAGAAGAAACTTCATTAATCAAATATCAATATTTCATTTGTTCAAATTTTAATAAAAAAAAAGAGGCAAAAGAACAGCTATTTGCACTTGGAGCAAAATAACCATACTCTCAGCCAATAAAAGAACAATATATAAATTTGATGGGGGCAACACAGATAGTTGCTTGCTAACAACTAACTTATTATTCTTCCCAGTTTACCCCCCAACCCCCTAACAACATCCAATAATCCTCATATTCATGTATAGTTAGAGTGCAATGTACATGCCTCCTTTCCCTCCTGCTCCACCCCTCCCCTCCCTTTCCTCCCCTTCCTGCTGTTATTGTTGTTGTGACTGTACAAGTAGCAGAAACTTGGCTGGCTCACATTTAGATGCACACCCAAATCTTGATGTACTGTACTTCCTATGTACTCCTGTTAGCTTCCCCTTTTCTGCCTTCTCATGATATCCCACCATCACTCTTGAACTTTCCCTATACAAAAGATTCAATCTTTAGAGAAAGACAATCAAAACAAGGAGCAGAATAATAGTGACTTGCTGCTACTTACAGGAGTTGATGTTCTGAGTAGCCAGAGTGCCACTCACAGGTTTTGCTCCACTGACTAACACCATAGAGAGTGCACTGAGCAGAGAAAATGGCTGCTGCCGCCAAAAAAGAGGGCGGGAATTTAAGCATCTCATACTCAACCAGGCAAAGCTCCATCAAGAAGAAGGACAAATGCTCAAGCTTTCTGTCCGATTGGGCAGCTTTCAGGAATCTCTTCATGAACACATATGGTGTGGGAACCGACATGTTGAACTGCAATGTGTTCAGCATCAAACTCTCCTGTCCCACCACCACCCACACCATAAAGGAAATGAATTAATGATCACCCTTTTTTAAGTTTTTTGCATTGATTATGAGGAGCTTCTTTTTTGTTGCAGAAAGTAAGAAACTTTTATATATTTACCATATCTAGGACTTCTTTTCTGGTATAAGCCTTGTCTGAGATGAAGATGAGATCATCTACGACAGGGACAGACACTTCCTCGTACTTGCAAGCCAGCAACAAGGCTACCAGACCGACAAGCTGCAATTTCTTCCTCACAACACCCTGCTTCTCTAAGAATCTGTCTATTAGGTTCACTGTTAAGAATAGAGTCTCTTCCCTGAGTTCAAACTTGTGGTGCACCTGCAAATTTTGATTAATTAACTTATTACTTCGTAGTAAATAAAAGTGATGAAAACTATACAGTCACTTAAAACTTTATCTTCTTTTTTACTTTAACCATTTACCTCAATGAGCCAGTCAATGAGAATAGCTCTCATCTTCTCATTGATGTCAAACTGCTGGGCCATGTAGTCTGGTGAAACACAGCTGCTACTCTGTCACCCAAAAAGCAACTGATATCTGTGAGAAACTGATCTAAATTACAATTACACCCTTTTAGTTAGAAAGACCTCCAATTAGTTTGAAACTATGAAATCACTTTCATATTTCAAAAGAAAGGGGAGAATCTTTTTTGAAGTGTTTTCCTTTATTGCTACGAGCTAAAAGTCAAAAACGTGAGATCCAGTGCACCCCATTAATAATCAGAGTTAATGGGATGTTTTAATATTAGTTGATTATGAAAAAGGCAAATTTGAACTTTGAATGTCTCCATATCTGCCCAACTTTTACTGTTGCTAGATTAATAAGGCGATGTTTTGAAATAAATAAAATGCTGAGGAATGTTAATCTCTTAATGTTTGGTATATTCCAAAAAATTGGAATGTGAAATATATTCACTAATTTAAATTAATTCGTTCATATGATTAGTATATATGGAATCGTGCAAATAAATAATAAATAAATAAATAAATAAATAAATAAAATTGAATTCAAACAAATATTAAAGTAATTAAACTCTTTCCATTTCCTATGTCCCAAATGTTCCCTCAAAATAAGCAAATTGTTTCCCATTTTTCAGATTGAAGTACCTCAGATTTTCTGTAGTAGGCATAGATATCACCCACATAGTCAGCAACTGCAAGATGATTGTTTTCTTCACCACTGTCAATATCTATTATAGCCTCTACTTCAAATATATCCTCCATCTCAACCTCCTACAAGAAGGGGGATTTCAGTTTATCTACTAATAAAAAGATGTAGGAATCAGAAGTTACTTGATAAGAACAGTTTATGTTTTAGACTTTTATTTACCACATGAGCTTTTTCATTGGAGACTGTTTCCGTCTGCTCTAAAGCCATGGGAACAGGCTGGTCTCTCCCCTCCTCTTCTTGTAATGGGACATCCTCCCATAGCTTGAATTCTTCTTCTGGTGCTGCTATTTTTGGTTTCTTGGTTTCCTGTTATTCAGATCCATCCAATATTTTATGTTAAGAGAGGTCAATCAACAAAAACTACAACTTTTTAATATTATGAATGCAGTCCTGAATGAATGTATATAGACTGCTTACCACATGACAATGTTGTTGGGAGCTAGCAATTTGGGCAGCAAACTTCCTTTAATCCAAAAAAAAGCATTAATGATTAATAATCCAAACTTAACAAGATTAAATTCACTCATAAAGGATTCGAAAGAAACAGTCAGAGATTCTATCTTCTTCACTTACCTAGTGATGGGTCTTTGCGCAGGAATTGCCGGATTATTGTTGCAGGCCCCATTATTACTAGTTCTACGAATATGGAAAAAAATTAAAGAGTTCAGAAACCCATAAAGATGATTCAAAGAAACCAGCAATGATTAATTTAAGTTTTCAAATGAGAGCTACCCAGATAGCCCTCTTTTGCTAACAACAATCGGGCATGGATGGGCTCCTAAACTCTGATTAATCACACCCAGTGCTCTCCTGTTGCTTCTTCTCTCCATTCCGAACTTTCTTCCACCATCCATCCCTTCCCCACCTTCGAATCAAACAAGAGCCTTTCCAAATAAGTTACCGCAAGAAATAAGAAAAAAAGACTGACATTTCAAAATTTGAATTAAAAAATCAAACTTTTGACACTGGACCCAGATTCTCCAACCGGATTTACCTTGGGCATTTCTCGATTTCATGTAAGCAACATTGTTCTCATCAGATGTAGCAGCCATGCTTCCAAGATCCATTCAGATTTCGGAGTTTATCAGCAAAGGAAAAACAAGAACCGTTATAAGCTCTCTTCTATTCAAACTCCCAGATCCGAATCTGAGAGCTCTGTAATTTAAAGGACCTGAGAACTGAATGAGAAGAAGAGAGACTGCCTGTATAAGAATACCCAAAACGGGGAGAGCAAAGAGAGAAATAGAGAGAGAGGGGCAGAGATTAATGGGGTCTTGTCCGCTGGTTTATCACACAGATAGAGGGGGAGATAGAAGGCCTTTATTCAAATCCAACGGCTATATAAGGAAATCTGGCCGTTCGATGAAATCTTGAGGCACAACGGTCACCATGTGGCATGTCCACGGGTATACGTTGGATTCAAAATCTCGCTGTCCTGATAATAAAAGTTTTGAAGATTTCTGCACCTTCCTAATTGGGTTTAATGTTTTTACTAAACGGGATATATTAAAATTATTACTCACCCTTAATCAATTTCTGAACAGGATTGATTAATTGTTTAGTAATAAATAATGGTGATGAATTGATTGGCTCTGATTTTTCTTAGGGGACCCCTTCACCCTTGGATTTCATGTCCATTATGTCTTTGTTGAATGTTGAGCCTTGTTTGGAAGGTTAATCATTATATTTGGCTCCTCTTACACTATGGGTGCGTTTGCTAAACCATGTTTTCAGCCTATATATGAGCCGTTTTTTACTTTATCAAATACTCGGTAGTCGGTATGCAGTTTTTTACTTTATCTTCACTTGCTGAATTTTGTAGTTACTAAAATATATAGGAAAAATTGATAGTAATAATCTTAACTATTGGCGGTCCGCTCATAATAATCTCAACTATCGATTATCTCAGAATAATTCCAACTTTAAGGACCATCTGCCAACAATGGTCCGACGTGACCGGCTATAAATAAATTCATATAGTTTCTAAAGTGGATGAGAGGAGATATAACAGGTAATCCCTATAAATAATCCCAATTTTTAATCTTTACGCTTAATTTCTATTTAAATTCGCCTCTTATAGCAGGTAATATCCGATCATGGGTCATTATTGGCGGACGGTCCATATAGTTGGGATTATACAAAAATAACCAATACTTGAGATTATTGTTAGCGGATCAGCAATAGTTGGGATTATTATTTTCAATTTTTCCAAATAAATAAGGTTGAAATTATTACATCCGTCACATTAACATAATGAGGTGACAGAGTTATTAAGAAAAGTGAATTTTTAGTATATGATTGATATTAAATTGATAAAGTGAAAATAAAGTATGAATGATTTATAATCACAAAATTTACCAAATTTGGTATGAGACAATCTTAGTAGGACCGATCGAAAAGAAAAGATGAGACGGTCTTAGCAGGGCGGAAGGAGTACTTTTCTGATGAAATAGGTTGAAATTACTTTAGAAGACAAATAGTAGCTATTTTAATGTTTTTTTGATAATCAAATATATTTTAAATAATTTTGTTAATAATTGGTTGGAAATATTGGTTAAAATGTAATGTGCCGTAATTGGAAAAGTTTATCATGTGGTTAGGGCTGGGTCCGAAAAACCGAAAACCAAAAACCGAATCAAATTAAACCGAACCGCGACCAAATAAAGCTGAACCGCTAAAAACCGAAACCGAATGTAAAAAAACGAACCGAACTGTAGTAGTTTGGTTCGGTTTTGGTTTTTACCCTTCAAAACCGAACCGAACAAACCGAACAAAAATAAAATATGAAATTTTATTTGTTAAATGTAAGCATTAATCTTAATATCATCAATAATCTTTGAATTTCTTGTGCTAGAGAAATAATGTTTATGCTATGTTTAGTTTAGTTTAGTTTATAAATGCATTTACGCATTCATTGCCCATAGTAATGTAGCTATATTGATCTATTATTTCTTTTATGTATGTATGTTGCAATTTGTTGCATGATTATATATTTTTACTGGTTATTAGTAGTAATTAACTTTTATTTTTATGTAAGTTTTTTTGTTTTGTAACTTAAATTTTTATATTGATAAAACAAATTAATATTCATCTCAGCTATATCACATAGGACATATGTATTCATGAACTTTTTTCAAACTAGTCACAAACAATGTAAATTAAGAATATATACACACTTTTATCTCTCCCGCATATTCATATAATTCAAGACATATTTGTTTATTATTATTTTCTTTATTTGTTCAAGTATGCTTGCATTTTTATGTAATATGTTTGATTCCTTCAACTTTTGTATCAATTTTAAATCAAATGACAAATTTTTAGTAAAAAACCGAAAAAACTGAAACCGCACCGAAACAAACCGAACCAATCAAACTGTGGTTCCAAGTTTTGGAGTGTAAAACCGAACCGAAACCAAAACGAACTTTTACTTTGGTTCCGTATTTGGTTTTAGGTCAAAACCTAACTGAAAGAACCGAACCCACCCACCCCTACATATATGGTTGTGCGGTATTTTTTTTTGTTATGTCAAACGAGATCTATAATATTGAATGGTTAGCATACAATGGGTCTACACACTAACAAGTAACACCATTTAATATCACTCATGTAGCGCAAATTTGGCTAATTTTTATGATGTGGTGGGCTATTTTCCATTTTGAGTCATGCGCGTGTCACCCTAATACACATCCGTCGTGTAATAAATTTTCTAAAAAGCTATTTCAAGAAAAAATAATATTTTTTGAAAATTAAATAATTAAAATGAAATTTTGGGGGGAAAATGAAATTTTGGTGATTGGCAGCAATCATTGGCCTATATTTTTATTGATTTTTATTAAGTGAGTTTAAATTTTGCACCACATGCCAGATTTAATGTTGTTAGTTTATATGGTTTTCAATTTTTTTCACAAAATCATTTTCATTAATGAAAATTTCAAAAGAAAATCATTGATTACTTTTTTAAAATTGATAGCTTTCCAATAAACTCTAGCGGTATTAGAGAGAGAAAGGAGAGCTAAAATTTTAGAGAAAGAAAGAGCTTGATTCTAATGAGAATTGAATCCTTTACTACTGCCCCCAAGAGGATATTTATAGTAGTAATAAATGAAACGGTGCATTAAATGCACTACACGTGTCGATTGTCTCTTGTTCTATGGGCGAGAGCCCTGGGGAGCAACAGATCTTAACGCGTGTCATTTCCTGACCGGCTTATGGCTAAGTATCTTTTGTGTGTCGAGGTGATTATGGCCAAGGTGAAGGGATACAATCCGGGTCGGATTCTGTCTTTACTCCTAAGCAGATGTCTGGGATCTGTGGCTGAAGAGACAGCCCCGATGTGATGAGCCCCGAGGTGACTATAGGGACAGAGAGTTGTTTTCTTCATTTTGGATCGGGCTTGTTTGAGAGCTCTCTAGTGGTGCGGTGGGCTTGGACCATTGTGTATATAACTAGTTGTACGACGCGCGTTGCGCGACGGGAAAATGCCCAATGGATTGTTGTAGCTATAATATTAGAATATGTTGATAGATTACACAAGGGAAACATTGAATAGTTATATACTATTGTAAAATTTAAAAGGATGCATACAAAATTGTTGATGCAAACTCTATACGTTACAATCCTCTACCAAAACAATACCAAAGGCAAAATTAGCCACTCATGTATCGTAGGTACGGACACGCCCGGCTCTAGCCCCCGACCTGGTGGTCCTGTAAAAAAACATAATAAAACTTATGACTTTATTTTATGTATTCCCAAGGCCACAACGGGTAGAGGAGGTAGGCTAGAGCCACACAATCATTATGATTTCCTTTTTTTTTTATAATGACGACAATGAATATCCAATCATATTTACATAGTTTATAAAAACCATCAAATTCTGAAGCGAAAGATAACTTTGAAATCACTTACAGTCTTACAGACCAAGCAAATAAGCATCTACAATTGATGAGTGTTAAAGTCAATTAACAAGGCGCACACACAAATACCATAAGTAAATTCACCAAACTGACACTATATAGTCCGTATAAGACACATGCAGTTTAAATTACATCACATTAATCAATTTGTTACTATTTTTTCTTTTCCAGACAAATAAAAATAATTTTTAGCAGAATACATACATATCGTCTTATTATTACAAGACTACTAACTTTCTATTTGTATCCATTGATTTATAAAGTTGTACACTGCATCTGAGTCAGGTCATTTGAGTCACCCATTTGATAATCCACTAGTACTTACATAGTGAAAATTATAGGGCCTAGTCCAGTGTCCAGCTAAACAAGCTTTATTTGCATTTATATACAAACAAATGGTAATTAAAGAATGAGTTCTTTCCTATTTACAGGGCCTAGTCCAAAGTTATATTTAGGTAGTGAAATTTGATATAAGCTCATCAACACATAACCAATGACATTTTCTACTCAAACTTTAATCCAAACTATCAAAGCTTACCTGGTTTAGTGGGCTTCGGGTCTTCCGAATCAATTCAACCTTAAAAAAATATGTGATAAAAACAAGATAAATAACGACAATTAGAGTAATTCAATATACCAAACTTGGCATCCTTGAATATTACTCTGATGGAGAAGCAAAAAACGGTACCAGCCTTACACGCAACAACAGTAGTAAACTATTATAGTATAAAACAACTGATCGAGTAGACAAAAAACAACATATCCGTCCAGAATAGAAACGGCCAAAAGCGTATATTGTATGCCAAAACAGGACGGGAATGGTTGGACACCACATTTCCTACCTACGGAGCATGGATAAAATCTCCAAGGGAACATGCATTAGTTAAATAGTAGTTTTCTGAGTGTGAAGCTATTTTTTCATTAAAAAAACACAGTGTAGGTGACTCAAGATTAAAAAAATGCAACCTGAACTTTTTCTACTTGATCACAAAGGGATTATGTTTGACTTATAGAAGTCATGTATGCATCAATCCTGCCAAAAGAAAGCAATAGGTAGGAATTTTTTATTAAAAAAATCACACTAATTGACATGGATTAACTAATTTGTTGTATAAAAAAGTTACAAATGTATTTGTTATAATAGACAAAATTAGAAAAAGTGTAATGTTGAATAAAGCGGTAGCTAACCTTGATTTCAACTTAACAACAACAAAAACCTTTTTCCATCAACAAAATCATAGAAATATCTATGTAGTTCCTAAAAAAGACATCCATTGCTTATTCTGAAATAGGAATATGTCCCATGGGAAAATTAAAACTAACTACTAAGAGTTCAACATAAATAATTTTAATTAGACTAACAACAAAAATCATATAAAGCTGTAGCTATGAAGTATTACTTTGTTAGGCGTTAGCCTAAGTTTTGTCTAAACTACTAAATCTTAGAACGCTTCCACTATAACATAAAATATGGAAACACAGAATACTACGGTATAATTTTTCTGTTTGCACAATTAACATCACAACCTTAAAAGTAAATAGAATTGAAATAAGAGAAGAAAAGCTTTTATAAATAGTCTTTCACAATTTCATCTAAATTTTAGAGTAACTTCAACCAACTCAATGTTTGGACTGTCTCAGGGGGAGGTAGTAACTTAGAGTTTTATTAGCTCTCATGTCAAACACATAATTGGTTAGCAAGAATGTAATTAGTAATCCGGAGCTCCAAGGGGAACTCAACCTCCATATCATGGTCAAAAACTTCTTTCATCGCAGACCCCAGGCACTTTAACTTTAACTATTGAACTATCGAAGTATTAAAAGTACTAAAAGAGTGTCATGTTGACATTTCAGCAAACATGCAGCTATCAAACTATCCCCTAAATATGTGTGCCAGATTCATGAATTGAAAATGTTATTCCTTTTTTGGGCTGTAATTATCCACAAAGGGAATATTACAAAGTTACAAAATAGAATAAGCTTCGATTAAGCAATGCATAATCCCCCAGAAGGCTAAACAAGCAAACAGTTCTTTAAAATGATGGCTAAAATTTTGAATCCCAATTGACTTTATATGTCAAAATAATTATGTCACCCAAAGCCTTCTTGTACTAAAATATCACGCAAGCAGCCAACAATAGCATATTCAAAATCTGAATAAGAAAAGAAAAGATAAGCTAAGCTGTAATCACTAAAATGGAAATGATTTGAAAATGTTTTTTTCATAGAAAGTGCTAAAAGAAAAGCATCTAAAATGAAACTTTAGACAAAAAATAGTATAGAGTTATTTGTCAAACCCTTATAATTGTCAAAAAGAGTACATTACAAAGGCAGAGAAGATTAGGAGAAAGAAGCCTGCTGCGGAACTCTGGTGCGGGTGTCCTCTGATCCCGACGGGGTGGGTTGTGAGCGGCATTCCGAGTAACCCTAATTCTTAATCTATTGAAGGGTCAGGGGCGTAGTAGAGAAAGCTGAGGGGAGTGACTCGGAGGCTAACTAACGAAAGGGTGCGAACGGTTTGTTCCAGAATGCAAACAAAAGAAACATGGTGCAATACTTTAATCACAGAGTATACCTTTTTATAGCTGTGAAGTTACACCAACAAATTTTTAATACCTAAATTAATCTTACCCTTATTAACATTTATAATTTTGTAAAGATATCCAAACTTAGCTAAGCAATGCCAGAAAGGATTTACTACTATATTTGCCAAGCAATGGTCTCTCGTACACTCTTGTGATCATTATCCAAAATAATAATTATAAGAATAATAAGTTCTCTGGTTTGGAACTACACGTAGGATAGAATCTGATATTCTTCCTGGGAGTTTTGCTTTACACATTCTGAGGCTAACAAATTAGGTAATACTGTAGAACTTTACTACTCCTGGGCTTAAAAATTTTGAGCAGGGATGAAGCACGTTACTGCCCATTTTTACAATCTCCTCATTATCAAAGCAGAAATAGAAAATACTCCGTATACTAATAAACTAATACAGACTAAAATTTTACCAATCAATAAAGCCCCCTTAAAAGAAAAGAAATTTCACTACAATATTATGAACGGATTGTGAAGGCTCAAGTGACTCCACTTCGGGTGCAGCAACAAACCCCCCAGCCTAAACGAATAACCTACTAACAGCCCTCCTAAATAAAACCATCTTTCTTTTAATGAGAACAAAAGCTGCTGTGATGAGTAGAAGAGTAGCTGAGAAACCGCAAGAGGCAAAAATCTGATTTGTAAGAGCACTATGTAAAATTGTTTATCTTTTAAATTAAGACCAGTGAATATTTGGTCTACCTATTGGAATTCCTCAAGGTTAAAATATAAACAACCACCTTGGGTTTAAAAAACAGTAGCAACAAAGTTAGTTTTGTCTTTAATTCCAAATGCCAAAATTCCAAATCGGACAGAAAGTTTGAAGACTAAATCAATGTGCTCCTAGGACAATCACTTTTGTTTTTGTAAACGCACATGAAATCATTGAAACCAAAAACTTAATTGTAATGTTTAAATGTACTGTTAGTCTATTACAATGAAAACCATAGCAGCCAAATGTTAACACCTTAGCTCAAATCTCTAGACAGAAGGCTACATTTAGCTCAAGAACATCTAGAATATAAGAAACTTCATTGTAGTACGGACACCAACTGAATTAAAATAGCGTAAAAAAGGCCTATATCAGCGTGTTGTGCAACCTGTGTAAAAAAAGGGAAAACAAGAACAAACAAGGAAGAAGACGCACCTGGAGAAGTGTGAGGTTGCGGGAAAAATCGTCTGCTAACGGAACAACACGGATTTATACAGCCAGGGGAGAGGAGTGAAGATGACCGTGTCCATTGGATTTCCATAACTTCCTCTGGAGAGGAGAAGGATCGATGTGCTGAAATTAAACGGGTTAATAACTGCGAGGGTTATGATCAAATGAGGGAAAAAAACTCACAGACAAAATGCCAAAGAAGAGGAAAGGACTGAGCGGGATGTGCAGACCAAGAGGGAGGCTGAGCGTGTGTCGGCGAAGCGAAGATCATGATTCGAACACATGGGCCTATTGGGGCGGTTGGGCTAAAGAGGAAGACGAATACAGAAACGAGGCTGGTGCTTAAAATATTAACGGACATTAACGGGAAACAAACGGAGTGTTGGGAGACAAAGCCAATTGAAAATAAAAGTTTACAAGCATTTAAACACCATGTACATGTCAACTGAGCTTAGAATACCACCAACAATTTTTTTATACCCACAATACTCTAACCTTCATTCAAGTTTATTACATTGTATAGATAGATATACCATATACCATACCATATAAAAAATAAACAATTTTGTCACCTTACACGACTTAGCTTGATGCACGACATAAACCAAACACATGGTGTACTAATTTTTAATTTTTTTTGAAAACAAATAACTTAATTATTATTGATCATTATGAAGAAACATAACAATCAAGAGTCGAAACATTACAATCATAGCGTTCAAAGCTACACTCTGGTGAGACAAAGAATAAAAAAAGACCTTTTATAAAGGCATTCATCGTATAGATAGAACTGAAAGTAGTGATTAATCGAATCTTTTTTCATAATTGAAGTCAAGAGAATTGAAGGAAGAGAAGAGAAGAAAAGGGGGAGGAGGAGGCCAGAGTTTCCCTCTCCGCTCCTCTCTCTAAATCGCAAGATGGTACACTAATGTTGATTGTTATTGGTGAGCTAGAAATCTTATGTTTTCGCATATTAATTTATAGTAAGCATTTTTTAATGATTTTTTAAAATTGATTTTGTGATAAAATTTAAAATGAATAAAACTAACACTATTAAGTGAGGCTTGTGTGGTGCAAGATTTAAAGACAAAGAATAAAATCAATAGAAATTTACATCATACAACCATTGCCAGCCACCAAAACTTTAGTCTAAACTTTTTTCAAATTTTAATTTAAATTAATTAATTTTCATAAGTATATTAGTTTTCATTAACAACTTTTCAAAGAAAGGGTAATATTAAGCGTCGTTAGTGCGTAGACCTCTCTTATGCTGCAAGGTCACAAACCTCATTTTGACGAAAAATAAAATATCGACTCTTAAATAAAAACACGCACAATCACATGGTACTGTTGTAAACTTTTTTCTGAGAGCATCTCCAATGCTATAATGTCCACGTTGCATATGTGGCATAAGTGATAACCACATACTCCCTCCGTCCCTAATAACTTTGCCAAATTTGACCGGCACGTGGATTAATAAAGTAAAAAATGTGTGGTTGAGGTTTGTGCAGAGGAGAGAGAATTAACTGGAACCACAAATTCTTTACTTAAATAGGAAAATGGCAAAGTTAACGGGACATCCAAAAAAGGAAAGTTGGCAAAATTATAAGGGACGGAGGGAGTAAATATTAGCAAATAAATTATTTCTCTTCTTATTTGAATGATTTTATACAATTTTGGTAAGTTTTTCCCTGCAATGTCAACATCTAGACGGTCTCCTTGACAATGTGGAGAAAAACTTACCAAAATTGTATAAAATCATTCAAATAAGGAGAGAAAGAATTTATTTACTAATATTTATGTGGCTATTTCTCATACCACGTGTGCACCGTGCACATTTTACCATTGGAGATGCAATGATATGAAAAGCTTTATTTATTTTATGAAACATTGACTAAAATGTTCTCATCTTTCATCAGTTTTCTCATAATAATATCACATTACTTAATCTCATAATAATCTCACATTTCCAACTCATCTTCTTTCACTAGTTCTTGACTGGTTGATGGCCTGGAATAACAAATCTTTTACACTTTGTTTGGAAATATTACATCAATAATTCAATCTTCCACAAATCTTCTAAAAACAGTCTCGTGTTTCAGTTTTTGATTTTTTTCCTACATGATACTTTCCTCTATTTGTTTTTATCCCTGGACATTTTTATTCCTTTTTTCGTATTTCTTTTTCATGTTTATGTATTATGTGTTTCGCTCCATTAGGATATTTTTTTTTGTAAAATTTCCTTCCTGGGTAGATATTTTTGCAATTTCTTCTTTCCATAATTGTTTTCATTTCCCTTTTTATGTATATCTCTTCTAAATCATTTCCATTTATAAAAGATCCTTTTCTCACTCTAGTTTTGTTATATTTCATTTTCTACACACACAACACAACACACACACACACACACATACACACACACACGCACACACGCACACACACATATATAATTACCTAGATAAATCACCAAAGTGCGTGTGTGTTTTAAATCAAATAAAAATCACTCTTAACGTGAAAACTGTAAACCATCCACCTTTTATCCAATGTGATGCACTTAAAGAGTTATATGTTGTTGCACATATTCAAAGAGTGCATCAAATTGGGTAAAAAGTTAATGGTTTACTGTTTTTGTTGTGAACAATGATTTTTATTTGATCTGCACCCTAAAAATCAATTTTAATCATCATTAAAAGCCGAGGGTGCACCAGTCTCTCTCTAGGGTTGCCGCTCGGGCTCTAGGAGTAGTTTTAGCTTTCCGTTTTCATTGAGACACAAGGGGTGTCAATCAAAGAGATAGACGATAAGAGGTATTTGTTTACTTTTTATCATATTGTGGATATGAATCATGTTCTGGAAGATGGTCCTTGGTTGTTTGAGAGGAATTTATTATTGCTTAAGGTGGTTGGTCCAGATGATATTCTACATAAGATGAATCTGTTTGAAACTTAATTTTGGGTGCAAGTACACAATGTTCCTTATAGCTTTATGAATATAGGTACTGCTAGAAGAGTGTGTAACTATATAGGGGAGTTTATTAGGTTTGATGAGAGCCTTTTAAGGAAAAGTGGGAGTCTTATTTGAGAATTAGGGTGAGATTAGATGTGAGAAAGCCCATAAAGAAGGGTCCTACCGTCATGGGAGGGGGTATTGGACATTGGGTGGATTTTAAGTATGAAAAATTACCTAATTTATGTCTCATGTGTGGGGTGATTCGACATTCGGAGAAATTCTGTCCCTTGAAATATGAGGAGGATATAGTGTTGGAAAAATCATTTGGGGTAGATCTTCGAGCAGGTGGAGGGGGGAGGCTAGCCCAATAGGGGGTAATAAGTGGCTAGTGAAAAAACCGTCAGGTTCAAGACAATAGAGGAGGACAGATCAGGCAGGTGAAGGTACTGGGGAACAGGGATGAAGAGAGGCTACAACTGGTACAGAAAAAAGTGTTACCAAAGAAGAAGGTAGCGGAAGTGCTGAGGAGGTCCCAGTGGACTAGAAACGTAGAAGAATATGGGAGGAACAGGCACAAGAGGACACAACAGGCGAGAAGATGGTTCTGGAGAAAACAAAAATCAGGGAGGCGGCGGGTCCGGGCTTCTAGACCCGCCGGTCATGCGAGTGATGCTTTTGCTGAAGAAGACAAACTTTGGCTTATATTTTATTTTATTGCTGTTTTGCATTTTAATTTCCACGCTGGGATTGTTGTTTTTGGTTTTCATTTTATTTGGTGTTGTAAGACTTTTGTATTAGGTAACCGTCTATGGCTCAATTATGCCCAATTTAGGATCAACGAGTTGTATTGCTTTTGTCAAAGGTGATTAACTCTGAGTCTGGCCCAAGGGCGGATGATTACATATGGTTCTTTTGTTATTTTAACCCCTATCTGAATGTTGTGATATCAATCTAAGCCCTCTTCTTCAAAAAAAAACCGTCATTATTGCGCTAGTGCGCAAATAAGACTAAATGAAAACAAAATTGCAACAATAGGAGCTTAAACTTTAACTTTCCAAATTGGACTAATCCTTCCTATTCTACCCTTTCCATTGTCTTTCTTAATAGAATTTTTTAAATAATGAGAATAGAAAACATAAAAAAACTGAAAACTAAAATAAAAAACGTAAAATATAAATAAAAAAATATGCACGCCTCAACCACCTCAGCCACCTTCCAGTATTGCCACCTCCGGTCTCCGGAAAAGAATGCAAAGGTGAAAAAATGTCATCGTGATGATAATTTTGAAAATAAAGCTAGATATTTTTCAAAGAGTAAAAATGTCATCTTCATGGCATATTCAGAGGAATGTGAAATAATTTACACAAGATGGAATTTTTAATGGTGATCGGGGCTGGTGGTGATGGGATGTGAAGGATAAGATGCAATGAGCTACACATTTTTTATTATTAATTTATAAATATTTTTGTTATTTTTATTATAAATAAAATTATGATATTATTATTAATCAAATTAATCTATTAGAAAATAGAAATTATAGGAAGGGGGTCGAATAGGACAAAGGGACATATATTACTCCTATTTTGAAAATTAAAAATTATAATTCTATATTGCATTTAGGGTTACTTTTAGTCCTACTTAAGTCCAATAGTCCTTAAGTTAATTACATTTATAATGATTAAAATTTATCTAAGTGATTGTCACGTTCTAAGACAAACAACTAACTAACTAGATTAATTTGTTTGCTATTATTGTGATGAGAAATGACTACCTACAACAACAACAACAAAATCAAAGTCTTAATCCCAAAAGTTTTTTGGGTCGGCTAAAATGAATCGGACAATGATATCGGTGCCAAAAAGAGAAAACAGACAATAAAAAAATAAAAGAAGAAGAAATAAAGTAAGATAAAACGGATAAGATAAAGATAAATATAAGATAACAATAAGAAAGATAAAAGACATTAAGATAATAGAGCATAAAAAGATAGAAGATAAAAATAACATAAGAATATAAAAAGATAAAGAAGATGAACGATAAAAGAAAAAGAGAAAGGAAAGATAGAAAAGAGATCAATCGTCCATATGAATGTGCACCCTCCACTTTGCTCTCTCCAAACTCATACTCTCGTCCAACCCAAGAAGATGCATATCAGTTCTGATTCATTTAATTCGAGCCTGTTTGGGTCTTCCCCTCCCTCTCCTCCTTGCATCTTCTCCCCACTTCTCAAGTCTTCTAATAGGTGCATCATCCGGTCTTCTGTGCACATGACCAAACCACCGCAAACGAGACTCCTGCATCATATCTTCTATAGGTGTTACTCACACCTTTTGTCTGAGTATCTCATTCCTCAAGCGATCTTTTATGGTATGTCCACTCATCTAACGCAACATACACATCTCTGAAACACTCATCTTTTGAATGTGACATTGGTTCACCGCCCAACACTCTACGTCATACATTAATGCAAGTCTAATTGATGTTAGATAAAATTTTCCTTTCGGTATAGTCGACATACCTCGATCACATAGAATTTCTGATGCACTCTTCCATTTCATCCACCCAACTCTGATTCCATGAGATACATCTCCATCTAATTTACCATCTTTCTGAATTAGGGAGCCCAAGTGACGGAGCATATCACACAACGATATCATGTGATGTGACTGAATGATAATGTTGGTCGTCACACGCCTACCACAACACCCTCCTCCTTTATCCTGATGGGACAGACATGATACCAAAAATAATATCATGATACCAAAAATGATACCTAATTAGATTAATTTGTTTACTTATAGTATCATGCATGTATCTCAAGAGGTAAAAAGATGTATCATTTTTTAATAATTCTAAACTAACTAGACTATCAGTTGAAACTAATTGCCAAACAACTTCAATATAGTTATGTATATGCGGCTAAAAGTGTAAGAGAACTTATATGAAGTATTTAATAAGTTATTGGAATATATTTCCTTAAGTTTATTTAGATATGAATATTTAATAAATCTTATTGTTGGGGCATATGGTCCATCATGGGGCAGTCCCACATACTCCAAGTGACCCAACAGGCCCAACAACTAGATAAGCTGACCCAAAACTAGGCGGCATGGGCCGGGCGGGACAGACTCTTTGAAGAATCACTGGATTGCTATCGATGGGCACCTAATTTACTCACCTAGAAGAATTGGTGGGAAGATAACGAAATGGTGGGAAGCGCATTTAATGCACTAGGTATAGAAGATCTTATGATTGGGGTTAGCCACTCAGGGCTCACCACATCACCACAACCTTCTCTTACCTTGTAGTGTAAATACACACATGTATTTTATTGTAAAGAGTTGGCAACTTGCATTCAATAGCTTAGCTTCTCTCTCTAGTTTTTTTGTATTCTCCCAGTGTAGAGTATAAGGTCGGGGCTTGGGCTCGATACTTGATTCCTCTACAAGAAATCGAGAGGTGTGGGTGATACCTATCTCAACTTTGGCTAGTCGGTCGGTGGTGAGGTACGCCACTATGTGAGAGACGTCACCCGTGCTCCAAGACAGTGATATCCTTCACCAGCTCGTCTGAGACATGGGTCTCCTTCACCTTGGGCGGGTAACCGTTCCATTAGGTTAGAAGCTAGCTGTCAGGGACCTGGAGAAAGACAGATCAGTGCTTCTGACCCTTGATGGATGACTTGTTCTTTTGAAGATTTTCCGACCATTGCGACTATTAATCGTCAGGTACTGGCGTGCACTTTGTCGTGATGTACATTCAAAATAAAAATCAATACAACAAATATACGTACTATATTGAAGTAAGGTTCGTATCCACAGGGAAAGGAATACTTCTATTTTTATATAACTAGTAATAAATAACAAGGGTTTTTTTAGATTGTTTGGTGAATTTAAATTATATTTAAACACTAAGATGAACGACTTATGTGGTTTACTTAATATAGATGAAGACTTGGCTTTGCTTTTATCCACATAATGAAATGTTCGTCGATCCCGGTTATATCTTTAACTATCTTCCTCTCGAATACTCAATCGAGGAGTATATCGAGTTCATCGAGGGTAGTTATTAATAACGAGACGCGTTCATTAATAAAACTTACTACCGAGTCAATATAGAACACGCGCCGTATATTAACCCGATAGTAGCAATAAAATCAAAATGAAAACGAATGAGATTGATAACCTCAACACAAGCGGTTTATTGGTTTAATCAATATAATTAATTCCCTTTAGGTTATTAATCATGAGACACGTGCATTAATAACTCAAGTTTACTACCGTGAAAGGACCGAACGATTAACAAGCGTATTCGTCGATCGATTCTAGTAATAATTAATATATGAAACAAAACTAGTTGGTCCCTTAAGTAATGTTCAAAATATTAATATGAAATATGAATAGGAATTAATTAATATTCAAGGAAGAGGATTAAATTTGTAGTTGCTATAGAGATCTTATGCTTGTTAATGATGAGGAAGTTTGGGGGGGCTGAAAAGACGTTTGGGGGATGAAAATTCCACCAAAGATAAAATATTTTGTTTGGCAGGTGCTTGATGGATCATTACCATCGTTGACTAATTTGAAAAAACGTGGTGTTGCTTTGAACACTTTGTGTAAATCTTGTTTGCAGGACGAAGAGACTACAAACCATGCCCTTCGGTTATGTCCTAGAACATCGGAGGTGTGGACTGCGGCGGGGACTATCGGGAATGGAGATATTACTTTGAAGAGTTGGCTGCAAAATCTTCTCTCTGGGCCGGACAAGTTGTAAGGTGGCAATGTTGCTATGGGGTGTTTGGAAGAGGCGGAACTCGTTTGTGTGGGATGATGACTGGCAGCAAACTGCCGGGCTGCTTAACGGCTGTGCAAGTGTTCTACGCGCATGGCGCGATGCATAGCAGCATGTCGCGCGAGTTGGGTTAAACCGCAAACAGGGGGAATTAAGGTAAACGTGGACGCTGCACTGGACCTGACAAAGGATATTTGATCTTGGAGTTGGGTGGTAAGGAACGATCAAGGAGAGTTTGTCAAGGCAGGGGGAGGTTCGTGCGCAGCATGCTGGTCTCCAGAAGAGGCCGAAGCCTATGGCATCGTGAGGCCATCCGCACAGCTATAAAGGAAGATTGGAACCTTGTTGATTTCGAATCTGATGCTCAGGTGGTAGTACGGGGACTTAACAAGAGAGTAGGATTGGCATACATGGATTTAATACTTGATGATATCCGCTTCTTGTTACACACAAAGAGGTCTTTTGGTATCTCTTATTGTAAAAGGTCTGCGAATCGTGTGGCTCACGCCTTGGCGAGATCACATGTTAGCATCTCAGATCATATTTTTAGTTATGAGAGTATTCCGAATAATATTGTAAGCCTGATGGCAAATGATCTTTTATTAATATAATGGTGGTTGGTTGATGTTTTGCAAAAAAAAAGGAAGAGGATTAAAGAAAATAACTCACAACTTACAATTCATTAAGCTTCAAAGTAGCCAAAACTAAGATGGAAGAGTTTACCTCCTCATTTGGAGACTACATGCTAGAAATATAAAGAAAATACTTGTCTAAACTGAGCTTAGAAGTATGTGTGAATTGGTGATTTCAATGTGAAGGAAAAGGAGTGTATTTATAGCAAAATGGAGGTGGCAGGGTTCTGTACACGATCCAGTATATGGGATACTGGATCGAGTAGGCAGTTTCCAGGAAATTGTGAAAAATAGGCATACTCGACCGAGTATTGCCAATACTGGACCGAGTATGAGACAAGATTTTCATCAAATATTCAGCCACGTTCTTTTGCTCCCAGATTTGATTTTGAGAAGCCTATGGCATCGTGAGGCCATCCGCACAGCTAATGTACCCACACCCCGAAACATCAGAATGGGGGACTTGTGTTGGGGTATATGGGCATATGGCCCAACATAGGGCATGCCCACATACCCCCTGTAGGACAACGGGCCCAACAAGCAGATAAGGTAACTTTGACCCTGGCGGCATGGGTTGGACGGGACAGGATCCTTGAAGAACCATTAGATTGCTATCGATGGGCACCTAGCGTAGTCACCTTGAAGAATTGGTGGGAAGGCAAAGAAATTGCGCGAAGCAAATTCAATGTAGAAAGATTTTATGGTCAAGGGTTAGCCACTAGGGCTCGCCACGTCACCATCACCGACCACTACCTTTTAGTATAAATATATGCATTTATTTCATTGTAAAGGTTTACAAATTGCATTCAATAGCTTAGCTTCTGTGTTTGGTTCTTCTGTATTCTCTGAGTGTGAGGGCTCGGGCTCGGTAAGTGCGCGTTGTAATGGTTCCAAGTATATTAATAGAACTTGATCCACTTTACCTCCTACTCTTCTTGCTATTGCTTATGCCTTCATACTCATTTAATCTACTCACAAAAAAGATACACTATCCATCAAAGCTCCAACGAATGCTCAAAGGAACATGCATGTCGGGCATTTGAACCACGACGAATAGACCTCAACACTTATGTATGTACATTTTTCAATATTCCAATACTTCAATTACTAGGCATATATATAGAGAGTGTGTATCTCTTTGAACATTTCTTAAAATAAATAAATACATAAGTTTATATTCGTAATATATATAGTGTAGCATCAAGTTAAGCTTTTATTTGTAAATGTTGTGAACATTGTTTCATTTTCTTTGTTACTGATTTTTTTGTTGTTGATGGTAAATAAATTAAAATGACTTATTCTACTTTCTTTATAGACAAAGGTATATGGAGTATATGCTCTAAAGTTTCCCGTTTTGTCTTAGTTGTTTAAATATATAGTTGAATAATATATATGTTATCTAAGGTATATGTTGTATAACTTAGATCAGGAAAAACTTCCGGTAAGGTATACCTTACCGGAGCCGTCGTGCGGCCTCCACGTTTTGAGGGCCTTCCCAGTGGAATTTTTTGATGAAATTTTTTGTACATGTTCTTTATCAAATCTATTACATCCATACCAAATTTCAACAAAAAATGCAATCGGGAAGGCAGTCAAACGATTTTTGGAAGATAACTGCGTTTTATATGTATATAAAGGTTGCAGTTATCTTCCAAAAATCATTTGACTGCCTTCCCGATTGAATTTTTTGGTGAAATTTGGTATGGATGTATTAGACTTGATGAAGAACATGATCAAAAAATTTCATCGAAAAATTCCACCGGGAAGACCCTCAAAACGTGGAGGCCGCACGGCGGCTCCGGTAAGGTATACCTTACCGGAAGAGTAATACATATTGAAAACAATTTTTGGGCCGCACTTAGATCAATACATATTTCTTTGCAAACAATTTTTTGTATAAAAATCAATAAATGTAACTAATTATATATTGAAAAAACTAACTTCAAGTAAAGAATTGAAGTAAGTTACTGTTTAAAACCACAATATGTCATTATTATAGCAAGAAACTAAAAAACTGATTTACTTAGTTAAAACATAAATATAAAATATGAATATCTTAAAAATCATAATAAATCTAGTACTAAACATCAACCTTCTAGGTTTTTTTTTAAAGTAAATCGTCAAACTATATTAATTCAAAGAGTCATTAGTCAATTGGCCAAGAATACAAGAAGGCGTTAACTCATACAAAATTCTACCATTCGACTTAGAAAAGGTAGCTTTGGTTAAACCATGAGCTACACGATTCGCGGATCGTGTACAATAGTAAACCAACATACAAGCTTCATCGCAAAGCAAATGTTTGATATCTTCCACAATAAGGTACATAGGAATCCCCCACCTCATTTGCTAAGAAAGTGTTATACTTAATGATTAATAAATAAACTACCATATACTATAATATGTTTGAAATTTTAATAAAAAATAGCATGTGTTAAAAAGTTTGATTTGTTCGGTTCAGTTTGTAGAGGTAAAAACAAAAAATAAAACTACACACTTAGAATTAAGTTTAATATGAGGAAGCGGTCCAGTCCAGCTGGTCGCCGACTCACTTTCCCTTATGGGAGGTCTCGGGTTCGAAACTCAATGGAGTGAGTTTCAGACTAGATAATTCTAGGCTCCCCCAGAAGCCCCTGGAGTTAAAAAAAAAGAAAAAAGAATTGCGTTTAATATTTTGAGTTCGATTTGAGTTTTCTTACGGTCTTGATTTATTTTCATTTTTGCTTGTGTTTCCGGTTTTATCAATTCGGTTTGCGGTTTTTGACTTTTTGGTTCATCTACCCATGACCCACTCACCCGCCCCTTTACATCTCTGTCAAAGTCGGGTCGTCTAGATTGATCCGTAACTTGAATTCGCATCTTTCTCTTTCGATTCCTGTTTGCTCGAATTAGAATTGTAGCAGAAAGTCCCAACTTGGTTGAGTTGAGTATGGGCGGCGGCGGCGATGCTGATGTTGCGGCGAACATCGATGGGGACAATTCGAAGAAAAACGAGGATAGCTTGACGGACGTCCCCGGGTCTGATAGCAGCGGGGCTGTGACAATTAACATCCGCTGCTCCAATGGCTCTAAGTTCTCTGTGCAGGTCAACCTCACTTCTTCCGTTGGATCCTTTAAGTCCCTCCTCTCCCAGCGATGCGACATCCCCGCTGAGCAGCAGCGGTTGATCTACAAAGGCCGGATCCTGAAGGATGAGCAAACCCTAGATAGCTATGGTAAGTCAATAATAATCCCTTTCTTCAAATTTTCATAAGATTCCATTATCTTTCCTAAGATTCAGTTAATATATGGATTGTTGAATCATAAACACGTGTTCTTGCTATGTGTGTTTGTAGATATGTGAGATTTATAAATCTTGAATCAGGAGGGTGTATTGCAGCTTTCATTTGATATTTTCACTTGATTGATTGTAGCTTTGGGACTTAGGGCAAAATGGCACAGTGTAAATCATGCTTGTAACCATTACAGACAAATTATTTATCTATAGATTTGAGAAGTGAGAATTAGGTGCAATGTTGAAGGCTTATTAGGCTTTAGTATCGCACTTTCTCTTAAATATTGACATTTATATGTGCAAGGATCTAGGTGTGTCTCAGCGTAAATCATGCTTGTCACCATGATGAATGAATTAACTTTTTATCGATTTGAGAAGTGAGAATTGGGGGCAAAGTTTTTGCGTCTTTTTAGATTTTGTTCGTAAAAAATATGATTTTGAACCATTTTTAGAATTAAAGTTACATCATGGAGTTGACGCGTAGTTTCTGTGATGCATGGAAAGTCAAGTTACGTTGGTAGTACATTATTGTGTGATAGCCTAACACTAAAGTTAGCAATTTGGGATGTTATATTTGGACTGATTCAGTCCCAGAACAGAACATACCAAACTTAAACAGACCCGACTTAAATAGTTGTAAAATACACAGATGCCAGGACAGGACATCAACTGGACTAAACCAGACCAAACTTAACCACACCAAATCAAGAAATTTCTGTCCAAGTAAGAACATCCTTAGAAGCATGTCGGTTGTTCTAGAAGCTTTTTGAAATGTAAAAGTACTACATCAATATTTAATAGCTTCAACCAATCTTCTTATCTCTATTTTATACGGAGTATTATAATTTTTTATCATACCTTATCTTTTTTTCTTTCTTATCATTTTTTCCCTTTTGGCTCTGATATCATGTATTGATTCCTGTAAGCCGACCCCAAAATTTTTTGGGACTAAGGTTTGGATGTTGTTGTAGCCTTTAAAAAAGTTCAAATATATTCGCAACTAACATGACCAGTTGTATATATACAAATTGAGGGTTGAAAAATTTGGAAGATGGTGATTTTTTATTTGCATTTTTTTCATATAAAGGAACCAAAGTAGCCTGAAAAATCAGCAAGGGTTACAATATAATCGATCTTCAGTGCCATATTCCTGTCCTTTGTTCTGGCCCTTGTTTTCGTAGATTCCATCACATAGTGGGTAAAAGTAACTATTGAAGCTCTGTATATGTAATTACGTCTCCCTAATGATAATAAATGAATGCAGGTCACTTGCCCAGAATGATTAAATAATAGTCAATACAAAAAATCTTTTGCATTCTGCTTCTGTATGCTACAGACCTACTTTTAAATGTCTATTTATAAGTTTATATGACAATGTACTGACTAATGAATCATTAATCAATTTTTGCGTGCTTGGTAGGTTTGGTGGCAGATCACACTGTTCATATGGTTCGTGGCTTTGCTCCAGCTCCCTCTACAAATAATGCTGGTGCAGCTAATCCTGGAGTTCCAAATGCTAACCAAAATGCACCTAGGGATACTGGTCCTGGTGCAGCATTAGGAGGTCCTGGTCTTGGAGCTTCACTATTTCCTGGGCTAAATTTAAATGGACTTGGAAGTGGTGGTGGTGTTGGTGGTGGTTTATTTGGAGCTGGACTTCCAGATTTTGAACAAGTACAGCAACAGTTGAATCAAAACCCCAACATGATGAGAGATATATTGAACATGCCTCTCGTTCAGAACTTAATGAATAATCCAGAAGTCATCCGGAACTTGATCATGAACAATCCTCAGATGCGGGAGATCATGGACCGAAACCCAGAGCTTGCCCACATTCTAAATGATCCTGCCACTCTACGGCAAACCATGGAGGCTGCACGAAACCCTGAGCTCATGCGGGAGATGATGCGTAATACTGACAGGGCAATGAGCAATATTGAATCTTCCCCAGAGGGATTTAACATGCTCAGGCGCATGTATGAAACTGTCCAAGAACCATTCCTGAATGCAACAACCATGGCCGGGGACACAAGAAATGATGCGGGGTCAAACCCTTTTGCTGCACTCTTGGGTGTTCAGGGTGGCGGGCAAGGCAGGGATCAATTAAATAATTCTTCAGGAGGTGGTTCTGAAACCACTACTAACCCTCCTGTTCCAAATATTAATCCACTTCCTAATCCTTGGGCATCTGCTAGCAGTAAGCATCTGCTCTTTTAGTTATAATCGAATATTCATATTAAAGTTTTCATTACCATAATAAGTTTGCATGGTTAGTGTCTGGCACGTAGGCAGTAGGCCTGACTGCTATTTTTTGCATTAGAAGCTGGGATAGACTATCAGCATTTATAAATGTGATGCTGTTGGTGTATCTGTCAAACCTTGATTAGTCTCCAGTTGAAAATTCAACTGGAGATGCTGACTTGGTTGAAGCATTATTAATGAATTCCATGTAAATTATTTTAGTTAGGAAGTCTGGAGATCCGGAAACAGTCTCTCTGTGCTTTAGTACAGGGGTAAGACTGCGTACATCCGACCCCCCCTACCCCACCGTAGGTGGGAGCCTTTGCGGCACTGGGGTAAATGAAAATGAAAATGAGGAAGTCTGGAGATCTATTGCTGCTGGGAACAGTTCTAGATAGTTACTTATGCTCTTGTAAGGTCTCATGGTTTGTCTTTTTACCTCATATTTTCTGTTTTTCTGTACTTTGCAGCTGGAACTGAACAGACTAATGCAGCTGCTAGGTCAAATCCAGCTGCGGAGTCTAGGACAGCTCCACTTGGTGGCCTAGGTGGACTTGGTTTACCAGATCTTTTAGGTGGTATGCCAGATCCCAATGCAGTAAATCAGATGATGCAGAATCCTGCTATCTCACAGATGATGCAGTCTCTGCTCTCCAATCCTCAGTACATGAATCAGGTATCCTTTTTGTGCCATGCTGATTGGTCTTTTTTGGCATTTCATGTTCACTTTTCTCTTTGTTCCAAAGATACGTAATCGTGTTTGTTTGTTTAAAAGATTTATGTTGCAAATTTTAGATTCTTGGCCTCAACCCACAATTACGGAGCATGCTTGATTCCAATTCCCAAATTAGGGAGATGATGCAAAACCCTGACTTCATTCGCCAATTGACTTCCCCTGAGATGATGCAGGTACATTGTTGCCATATCTCTTTAATCAGAATGACCTTTTTCATTCAAGAAGTATGCTCTGGCAGTGAGATTCATTGAAATCTAGAACATTAATTCCAGTTCACTTAACATTCAGCTGCATCCCCATTTCCTGATGACATCTAAAAGGAGTAAAAATGAAAGACTAACAACGTGTTTAGAATGAGGGGGGGATTGAAGAGGAGGAAGGCTATTAGATGAGAGAAAGCAAGGGTATTATGAAGGGGAGGAAATCATGTTTATAAGACCTACCGCAGAGCAGATAATAAGGGATTATGAATTTCCCTCTGGATTACAAGGGAAATGATTTGGAGTGACCTGTGTCTATTGCATACTCCGTATTATGCTATTTTCTTACTGTAGTTTTATCCAGGAATGATTATTATTAGTTTTCATAAAAGATTGTACTTCCCTCTCCTGTTTGGGGAATTGACATATGAGGGAATGGGAAGGTCTGGTAGCATCTATCCATTAACTTGTACTCCCTCCGTGCCATAAAACTTAGCCAACTTTGAGTTGCATGTGAAGTAATCAAGTATAAATTGTGGGATGATATTTGTGTAAAGGAGAGAGAAATAGCTCGAACAGTCGAACCACAGATTTCTTACATCAAATGGAATTGCCAAACTTTCTTGGGACGGCTAAATGAGGAAATTTGGCAAAGTTTTTGTGGGATGGGAGTATAAAATAGTCGATAAGTAAGCATGAAAAATATCAAGTACAGTAATTTAGTACGAACCGATCAATGAAATTGTAGTTTGAGTTTGAGTTGCATTTTTTACAGCTGGTGAAACCTTAAAGAAAAAATGCCTTGGCATTTCAACTGCATTTACTACCTCCCATTTGACATGGTTGGAAACACAATATTTTGCATTTAGTGCAAATTGTTGATCTTTCTGTGTTATGCTGATTTGTAGTTTTCCGTTATTACTTTTTATTTCCTTTAACCAGTTTGTGTACAGAGGTGCATGTACTTTCTGTGCACAATTTAGAAATGAACGTATTTATGGTGTATTAAAACTTGTCTTTTGCCTTTGTTCAAGCTACCTAGGTTGTGTAACCTCTTTGCTGCCTGGTAATTACATCTACTATTTTTTTTATGTTTTATTTTGTTTCAGCAAATGTTGGCATTTCAACAATCCCTTACGTCTCAATTTGGACGACAGCAGACAAACCAGTAAGCTTAAAGCATTTTAGATTAGATTTTTTTTGGGGGGGGGGGTGCTATTTTGCAACCACCATTACTCCAAACTATTCATCAACATGTTTGTTGAGGTTATCTCATCCTATTTCTATTTATTAAAAAGGAAAGATCTTTTCATCCTTGGGACTTGACATCTGTTTTGCTGTGTATAAGAATTTACTCTCTAATTTGCTCACTAGTTATTACACTGTTTACTGTGCAGAGAAACAGGTCTAAACAGCGGAAGAGCAGGTAACTTACTAACTTCGTATGTTCTTTAATTCAGTTGGAAATTTGGAACCACTGTGCTGTGTGACAGCAATTTCGAAGGAGAAGATCATGCTTGAAATATGAAGAGCCTGTATGGGAATGGGCAAGTTTTGCTGAATATGCTGAAAAATGTGATCATGCAGAATCCAAAGACATTAAAAATACGTTTTCTTAATTAATCAAAGAAAATAACATCTAAAACGTTACGTGATTGTAGTTTTCTTTCATCTCAACTTCAGCCTAATAGTCAGCACCTTCAACAAATACTCTACTATCTTTTTCATTGTAAACCAATTCAGCTTAGGTATTCAAATACTGAAGTAAGTTGACTTATTGTAGGAAAATCTAGTTGAAAAGGTTGATATGCAGGAAAGGGCACTAATTGTAACACTACTTTAGTACATATTACAGAACACTCCATATTTTGATGCATATGATGCACAATTCAGTTATGTCTGTTGGCGATTATTAATTCATCTTGAGGTATCACAGGTGCACCTGACAATATGGGATTAGACATGCTGATGAACATGTTTGGTGGACTTGGTGCAGGTGGCTTGGGAGTTCCCAATAGATCTAATGGTTCGTATGTAGCGTTTTCTTCATCATCTTCCATTCTTTTGCTATCTATTTTTATTAATCAATTGTTGTTTTTAATCACAGTCCCTCCAGAGGAACTATATGCCTCCCAGCTGGCACAATTGCAAGAGATGGGCTTCTTTGACACCCAAGAAAACATCAGGGCACTCACAGCTACTTCTGGGAATGTTAATGCGGCGGTGGATCGCCTTCTGGGAAATAATAACGGTCAATAGGCTCTGTCCCTGCCGGTGTATTGTGTTAAAGCACTATTCATATACAGCTTCCTCCTGTCGTTGGAGGATTGGACATACTTGCATATCGAGTCTTAGTTTTTTTTTTTTAAATAATAATAATATTTCTTTTTTATAACTCATTTCAGCCTTTAAGGTAGTGACTTCCCCTACTGTGTTTTTCATAGATGGTATGACTATATGGCGGAGCACAGGCTCTTGATTATCTTGTACATGAGATGCTGAAGGTTCTGTTCACCCATTTGTTAGCTTGTGACTTTGAACACGGTTAAAGTTCCTTCTGAATTGTTATCATTTTAGTATATATATTTCTACTATTGCTGTTATTGTAACAATAATATAATAATAATTATTAGTAATAAGGCTTACCAGTCTTATCAAGGCGTAGAATATGTTTTCACAATTTATCTATTAATTTGTTGCATTGAATAAACAAAGATGCTTCAAGGGGTCAAGCCGTCAAGGGATGCATCAACGTCATTTGCTTTTGAACATTTTCTTTTGTAGACCTTATTAGTAATACAACTAGAGATTATTAAGTAAAAATTAGTTCCTTTGGGACCAATAATTAACCAAGAAAATGTGGCTACAAAGTATTTAAACTCTTA
Organism: Cuscuta epithymum; assembly: GCA_945859915.1. Lineage (NCBI taxonomy): Eukaryota > Viridiplantae > Streptophyta > Magnoliopsida > Solanales > Convolvulaceae > Cuscuta > Cuscuta epithymum. The sequence goes on along the minus strand of CAMAPF010001048.1, from coordinate 1,029,986 downwards.
TCAATAAATATAGTTTATGGATAAATACTTGAGACAACGTGCAACCATCAACTTAATTCTATTTGAATCATAAATTTGATTAGCGCCAATCAATATTTGAAAAAGAGTAACAATACTTATATATGAAGAAGGTCACGTGCAACCATCAACTTAATTCTATTTTTGCTTAGATTATACATACTTGTATAGTATAATTAGTTAAATAATAACAATTGCAATAATATATGTAATCAAATACATGATTGTTGTTGTTCAATTAACAATTTATACATCATGCATCCTTTCAAAAAAATTAACAATTTATACATACACACATATTATGTATGCATGATGGGAGAGTGAAATTATGGGATACATTTCTCCAAAAAAACGCCCGCCTTACAACTTTTGTCAGAATGTCCACTACATTTTTCCTCTGAGGGAACCAATAGCGGATCTTGCGATCAAAATTTGGGTGTTCAAATTTGTTTTATGATTAAAATGTTGAATAATATTGTTCGATCCAACGATTGATCAAGTTAGGTAACTTTTTCAAAAATAAAGAACTAGTGAATAAGATTCGATGTAAGAAATATTAAATAAAAATAATACACTATATAAATTACTATAATAATAAATGAACATGTATTTTTACATTTTATTTTTGAAATTATGCGTGTTCACATGAACCCTTATGAATAAAAGGGTCCGAATCCGCCTTGGAAGGAACCTCGCCTGAATGGCTTGTTTTTTAGAACCACGGAATATCCTGAATGGTTGAGGCCAAGGTAAGGGTGGCGTGATTGACAAGGCCCTACCTTACCCCAAATTTGAGAAATACTTATATTTTATGTTCAAAATACTATTTGTAAAAATCTATTAAGAAAACTTTTGTATCGAGTCACTCCAACTTTTACTTCTGGCGATGCCGATGATCATTTCCAGAGTCAAATTTCATTGGGAATTGGAAGCGACTAGAACCCGATCAGTACTAAACCAACTGGATCAAAAAATTAAAACCTACATTAATGCTCACGAGACTATAACGTTCGAGCATCTTCAATGCTACAATGTGCACGGTGCACATGTGACATGAGAGATATAGACACAAAATATTGATTTTATGACATTTCTCTCTCCTTCTTTCCACGGTCTTATGTGTTTTTGGTAAGTTTTTGCCTGCAATGTCAACCACAATGTCTACATCTAGACACTGTGCTTGACATTGTGAAGAAAAACTTACCAAAATGATATAAGATCCTTTAAATAAGGAGAGATATATTCTATTTATTATTTTTTAATTGGTTATTTCTCATGCCACGTATGCACCGTTAACGTTTTAGCATTGAAGATGCTCTTCTATTTAGTTAGGGCTTGTCTGTAGTCTATCTTAGTTGTCGCAAGGCATGCAATGTAACCTGTGGCAACTTATTAATTAAGGCTTAAAGATAATCTTAATTTTTTTTTTTTGTATATATATTTTGTATATTTTTAATCAGTTGGTATGCGTTAATGGGTGATGCAAATATTCCACCCTATGCATGTCAACTAGCGAGAACACATACATCATGCATAGTAAATGTCTATTTGAAATTTACTCGTAGCCAAGAGAGATATAGATGTGCACTGAAGATGCATTAGGATAGATAAAGGAGTAATTACCTTATGGATTCTGGGGTTAGTGGGGAGGAAGGGAGTAGTATTAAAAGACGAATTAATTAGAGTTGATTGGAAATTTACTAGTTGTACTCGTGATAAGTATCCGTAATAAATGTTATTCTTAATTAAGTAGTACATATGAATAAATTAAATGACCTTTATCCTCAGAGTACTCCGTAAGTCAACTCGTGATGCATAATCGCAACCAGGGTGAGATAATGTATTGTTTGACATCACTAGCTATAGATAAGACGTTTTTTGAACTTAAAAAAGAATATTTTAAAAAAGAATATTTTAAATATATTTGGTTAAATATTTTTTTTATAACATAGATTAAGATATACTTACGGTCAAATGTGTGCGTTGGCAAATGTGCAAAGATTGACTGTTGCAACTAAAAAAGAACGGAGGAAGTATGTCAAACCTTTCCAACACGAGGGTAGTAAAAAATATGGAGTACATCACAAAAACAAAAAGAAAATATACAGTCATATAGAGGATTTGATATCAATATTGCTAAAATAAAATTTTGGACAAAAATAAGACTACTTTTAAAAATATTCGAAAGAGTAAATTTCAGGTTTTTATACTCCTCGCCTATTGATACTCACCACCAGAGCCACCAATGACTATGGCAAACAAGGCGTAGCCGAGGGAGGCCCCATCATCCCCAACAAATACTTGTATTTTATAGGTAAACATTTGTGTGAAAAAAATATGTATACTGGCCAACTCTAACTTATGCTTCTTGCTATGCCCCTAACCGCCGAAGGCCGAAGCCGACCAATGACCACCGCCCCCTCTGACAGTGACCATCACCGGTCAGTGACCAGTACCATTGGCCAGTGATCTCTGTCGACCACAATGAGCATTGTTGTACAGTGACTGGGGATTGGGAATGGGCAACTTTAAAAAAGAATATTTTAAATATATCTGATTAATTATACTCCCTCCGTCCCGAAAACAACCTCCCGGTTTGACTTTCACACACTTTTAGAAAATAAATTTGACTTTACTGCAGAGTGCACTGTTTAGCACTGTTCAAACACTGTTTGGCACTGTTTAAACACTGTTTGGCACTGTTTAAACACTGTTTGGCACTGTTTAAACACTGTTTGGCACTGTTTAAACACTGTTCGGCACTGTTTATCACTTTTTTGATGTAGATAATTTGCCAAATAAGGAAAGTATTGAAGTGTGAAGTTAATTTTGGGACATCCATTTAAGGAAAGTGGGAAGTTGTTTTTGGGACGGAGGGAGTATAAAGAAATAATGTTATGAATTTGAGTATTCCATGAATACAATGTGGTGCAAAGTCAAAGTTTTTAAAAAATGAAGTGCAAAGTCTAATATCATCCAAGCATCAACAACAATAATTAATCATCATCATCATCATCACCATCACCATCACCATCACCATCACCATCACCATCACCATCATCATCACCATCATCACCCTACTCCCGCAAATTAAAGCCTTCCACCTATAGTGCGGTAAGGGGGGTTCGCATGCACGTAGTCTTACCTTTGTACTAAAGAATAAAGAGTCTGTTTCTGGATGATCCATATAATAATAATTAGTAATAATAATAATAATAATAATAATAATAATAATAATAATAATAATTAGTAATAATGCTCAGTAGTCTTATCAAGATGTGGCATATGTTTTCACAATTGATCTACGGAGTATTAAGGAGTGTTTGAGTTTGCTTAAAAAAAGCGCTTTTCAGCTTTTGGCTTAAAAAAAGTTGAAAAGAGTGTTTTCAAATGACAGCTTCTGCTTAAATTAATCACTTAAAAGCTAAAAGCTGGAAGCAGGTAGAAGGGTGCTTTAAACTGCTTCTCACTTTTTCTATTACACAAAAAGTACTTATTTTACCAAACACTACCAACTTTTACTTTTCCAGAATCACTTTTTTCTCAAACACTACCAACTTTTACTATTAATCACTTTTCCCAAAATCACTTTAAAAAATCACTTTTTTAAAGTTGAAGCAATTGCAAACACTCCCTTAATTTGTTGCATTGAATAAAAAAAATCCACGCTTCAAGGAGATGGATGCATCACCGTCGTATGCATTTTTTACATTTTCTTCTTGCGGAGTCTAAGAGCATATCCAATGCTACAATGTGCACGGTGCACATGTGGCATTAGAGATACACAAAAAATTGAATTTATGACATTTCACTCTCATTCTTTCCACGGTTTTATGTGTTTTTGGTAAGTTTTCCTCTGCAATGTCAATCACAATGTCTACATCTAGACATTGTGTTTGACATTGTGAAGAAAAACATACCAAAACGATACAAGATCCTTCAAATAAGGAGATAGATATTCTATTTATTATTTTGTAGTTGGCTATCTCTCATTCCACGTATGCACCGTTCACGTTTTAGCATTGGAGATGCTCTAATAAGCGAAATTAGTCCATGTGTAATTCAATTAACATCCCCAAACTTACTTATGACAGTATTTAAAAACAACAGTATGTACCTTTATACCTATGTTGTAAAAACCGGACCGGAGAGGGACCCGGCCACATGACTGGGTCACGGGTCAATCCGGACCCGGTGGGTCAACCCGGTCAACGCCGGAAAACCGGTCAATGATTATACGTCTATATAATAATAGTAAACATATAATTATATATAAAATTATAATAAAAATTAGTTATTAAACGGTCGGAATGGTGCAATCATTCATTTTTTTAAACGGTCCATTTTTTTCATCCGACCGTTTTTATAATCGTGTCATCATTTTTCATAAGGGGTCCCCACATCATGGATCGATTTGTCTCTGATACCATGTTAAGACTCGGGGTTCCATCCTGAAAGATCAACTTGATAGGAGGAGTAGCCCGTGTGTTAATATAGCACTTTATTCATCCAAACGTATCTGATGTGGGACATTTAACATATATTCTTTTCGATGAAAAAAAGTCTACTTTAGTACGAAACATCACTGGGTTATTCATTACTCTTTTTGCATTGTAAGAACTTTTAACCTACCAACTTTTAAATTTAGGGAAAACTAGCTAATCAACGCTCGAGCTAACTTAAAAAGTGCAAATCACCCCTTATAAAGGAGAGGCTCTGTCCGGTCGTTGCCATTTGGGTAATTCCCGATGGAATTTTTAGATGAAATTGTTTGAGAATCTTCTTCATTAAGTCTAGTTTACCCATACCAAATTTAAGCTAAAAATTCAACCGAGAACACATTCAAATGATTTTCTGAAATATACTGCGTTGTTTAACTGCGCAGTTATCTTTAAAAATTCATTTGACTACCTTCCCGATTGAATATGTAGCTGAAATTTGGTATGAGAAACTAGACTTAAAATATTATATGCATCTATATTTTGGAAGATGAAATGTGATTTTTATTTTAGTTTTGAACAAGTGTTGCTAACCTTTACATTTCTTTTCATTTTAATTTAATTTCTATTCAACTATATATCCACCTTTGTTCCACTGTTGCAGTGTTGCCTCTAGCAACAACTGTCAGCTGTCAACGGCGGCCGCCGGAGGCTAGAAAGCTTCCTGGAAAATTTCAGAATTTTTTTCCAGTACTTTTTGTTAATATTTGGTGGAAAAAGTCGCAATAATTTTTTTGAGAGGTGATGCCGGTGACATATACCAAACTAATAGTGACATTATGAATTTCCAATTTTATTACATTTTTGCCCATGCATAAAATAGTCGCATTTTATCATATTTTTGAAATTTAACTTCAATATAATACTCCCTCCGTCCCCATTGAAAGATTCTCATTTTACTTATTAGGGTGTCATATTTAAAGGTTCTCATTCCATTTTAGGGAAAAAAATTTACTCCCTTTAATTATATATTTATGGGAAAATTCCCGAAATAGGACTAAAACAGTTTGAAAATTCCAAAATAGGACTGTCATGTTTTTTATTCCCAAAATAGGAGTAATTACTGTCAAGTTTGGAAAATACTGCCATGTTTGAAGTCTGGTACTGCCAAAACATGACAGTAATTAGTCATATTTTGGGAATAAAAACATGGCAGTTCTATTTTGGAATTTTCAAACCTTTTTAGTCCTATTTCGGGTAATATCTCTATATTTATTCAAATTTCTCTTTCGTAACTCACCCCCTTTAATTACTTTAGCTTTATATGTTTACTTTTTCTAAGAAGACGTTTGGTAACACTGTTTTTTGGCTTATCAGGTTTATCAGCCAATTTTTCACCGAACACGTAACTTTTGTTTTCGCACGTTGAATTGTGTAATAATAAGGAAATTAAAAGTAAGGCTAGAGTTACTTTTATGATTGTATTGGCCGAAGTTACTGGGGAGGTTGGGGTGGAGCAAAAGGTATCGGTAACCACGATATAGAGCGACAACGATCACCAGCAAAAAGGGCCGGGGCGAAGCTCACAAAATTAGGTAGAGTGCTGGACATTTACTAATGATGACAACATATTTGTAACAGTAACTGGACGACGGTGATCACCGCGACCGATGGTGGGTACTGGCTAGCGTGGTGATTATGGTTGACAATGGTCATTGTGGCCAACGGCAGTCACTGTACAACAATGCTCATTGTGATCGACAGAGATCACTGGCCAGCGGTACTGGTCACTGACCGGTGATGGTCACTATCGGAGGGGGCAGTGGTCATTGGTCGGCTTCGGCGGTTAGGGGCATAGCAAGAAGCATAAGTTAGACTTGGCCAGTATACAGAATTTTTTTCACACAAATGTTTACCTATAAAATACAAGTATTTGTTGGGGATGAGGGGGCCTCCCTCGGCTATGCCCTGTTTGCAATAGCCATTGGTGGCTCCGGTGGTGAGTATCAATAGACAAGGAGTATATAAGCTTGAAATTTACTCTTTCGAATATTTTTAAAAGTAGTCTTATTTTTGTCCAAAATTTTATTTTAGCAATATTGATATCAAATCCTCTATATGACTGTATATTTTCTTTTTGTTTTTGGGATGTACTCCATTTTTATTACTACCCTCGTGTCGGAAAGTTTTGACATACTTCCTCCGTTCTTTTTTAGTTACAACAGTCAACCTTTGCACATTTGCCAACGCATACATTTTACCGTAAGTACTTCCTCCGTTCTTAAATAAGTGCAACGGTCAACATTTCACATTTGCTGAGACACAACTTTGACCATTAATATATATAATTCTCTATTAGTAAAAAATTAAAAAAAATTAGATTTTGAAAATTTACAATGAGACAAATTTAGTAATATTTATTTCAAAAAAATATATTAATACATCAATAAATAAAATGTAGTCAAAATAGAACATGTGAATAGTGTAAATTTAGAATGTTGCACTTATTTAAGAATGGAGGTAGTATATCTTAATCTCTATTATAAAAAAATATTAAAAATCAGATTTTGAAAATTTGTAATGAGATGAATTGCAATTTTTTTTTTAAAAATAATTTCCATAAAATAATAGTGCAAAATGTAGTCAAAGTAGATCATGTGAACAATGCAAAAAGTCAACATGTTACGATTAAAAAATGGAGAATAATATTAATTTTTCTTTGTCAATGATGACAAGTTTTGAACAATGATTTTAATTATTATATTTGTATTATTGTATACGGAGTATGAATAATTTAGGAAAGTATGTTGAATAATTTAGTGTTCAAACAAGTGATTGAATCCGATAAATATATTCTGTCCAAGTGTGGTGTGTTTGTTGGTTTTGGATATTTATCAAATCACATGTTTCGTTTGAATGCTGTGTGAATAAATTAATTTCTAGTGATAATTCTGTTTTTGTGACATCTTCCATGAATGATTATATGATTTGGCATATATGCTAGACTAGCTCACAAACTCACATATTATAAATTTTATACTTTTATGAAAATACTTTGAATAAGAAGCATTTTGATATAATTTTCATATTCAAAATAATTATGTATCAAAAAATATCATCGATTAGAGTTGATTGTCAGCATTGACCAAGGAAAACCAATTTGGCCAACCTTTTTGAGTTTTTGAGAGATAAGGGAGTATAATATGTGTTGTATTATACGTAATAATATACACTAACATGATAACATCGTTGAATGGATGTGATTCGAATTACAACTTTTCTTTGAGTTTCATAATAATGGCAGGTTATATCGTACTGCCGGTTTTACGGTGCTCACCTTACAATCAGATATTTTACATTAAAAGAAATCAGTTTATAACGTTTAAAAAAAAGAGAATTTAGTATTCAATTATAAAATTAACAAAATAAATATTTTGATGATAATACAATGATAATACGATAATATATTACATGTTGGTCATGATACTCAATTGAATGTTTCTAATACTCAATTGTGCTACAAATAGAGTGACTTAATATTAATACTCATTTCTTTTAACATAATGTTTTCTTTTGGAATGTTTTCAGTCCCAAATCACACCAGATCAAGCCGATCAGATTTTGGTAGTTATACAATACACATAGACCAAACTTTTACTAGACCAAACCTGACTAATTTAGATTAGACCATATCAGACAACATACAACCCAAAAGAAAACATAAAAAATAGGGAGTACTAAAATATAAATGAAGCGTGGAATTCCGGCTCCGACGTTGACCAGAATTGACCCCGGTCGAGTCTTGTCGTCGATGATGATTATTATAATAATAATAATTATAATAAAAATAACTAGGAGTCTTTTGTACTCTGAGTGTATTTTAGGATTTTAGGGTATGCTTTGTTAAGTATGCCCTTATAATAATAATCTGCTTTGTTTTTTTGCCTGCAATTTAACATTGATTTGCTATTTCTTGCCAAAACCCAAAACATAATTTTTGTCAAAGCCCTTTCGCCATGAGCTATTGGTACATAACCTTGTCAAAATTATATTTTTCTGTGACAAGCTCGATTAATCTGTGGGTATTCTGTGCAAATTCCGTGCAAATTTATATTGTTACTTTTGGTAGTGCGTGGTATTCTATAGGACAACTTTGGGTTCCATTTCCAATAAATTCCATGAAAAATCTTAGTGAACCGGATATGTATCAGTTGAAAATGGATATGTGTTCTGATCTGCCTGCATGAAAGAACTTTAACTCAGAATTCAGGATTGAATTGAAGTTGCCTATAACTATGGGATCATTTTTATTTTCTTTATTTTGAATAATAGAATTAATATGATGTGTAAACGTATAAACCTGAAGTCATCATAATTAGTACGGAGTGTTTTTTAACATAATATACCATTTAGTTTTAGATAAATTCAGAAAGTCTGAAAGCCAATAATCTTCCTTAAGCCAATAATATACCATTTAGTTTTAGATATATATGTTCTCCATATGCATAAATTAAATCACATCGATGCTTAAGCACTTGCGAAGCAAAACTCGAGTATCTTTTATTAATTCATCACTTTATTTTATCTTGTACGGATTTAAATTTTTTAATGTAATCCGACTTGATTTACATTTTTCACCATATACTATTTGTTAACAATTAAGTTTTTTTTTTATTTGTCCCGTATCACTGTCCAAGCTAGCTAGACTCCTAAGCAAGTTTATACTCCTCTCCACCCAAAAAACATTACTCCCAATTCATGTTTTCAATATTGTGGTTCATAACATGAACATGCCAGTATATTAATTAGTTGTTCAAAGTTATTGATTTAGGGTTTTGAATTTTAGTAATTGTTCTAAACAGTACCAAAAGTTAACCAAAGTGTGTTAACAGTACAAGATTATATGCCTATAATTCCTTAAATAATATAACGTATTTGATCCTATTAAAAATACTTTGTATAAATCTTCCTTAATTCAAAGTGAATAAATATTATTTGGGAAAGAAAACGACGTGTTTTGTTTCTGCACTTTGTCTATGTTCTAGTTCTATTTAAGAAACTTTTTGTATGATATCAGGGAGCGGAATTGACTGTGACTATTTCATGACTAAATGGTCTTCACCTACCGGCCGTTGACTTCTTATAAAGGTTTTTGTGAACACCCCAAGCATATAAATGTTTTTGCGTCATTGTGCCCTGAAGTTCATTTTTATCCTCTAGAATAGCCATAGTGGTCCAAAATGTGTGCTTTTTAGCATTTTCTATTAATTAAGGGAAAAAACATTTACATGAATTTTATGAAAAACAATTAGCATGTTATACGGAGTACTCTCTTCATCCCATTTAAAAGTTTTTATGCAATTTACGATGTTTGACTGACTATAAAGTTAACTGATCTCTCTCAATAATAAAATTGTTTTTCATGAATAGCAACAATATATGTAATTATATACATTATTGTCATCCAAAAAAAATATACATTATTGTTATTTTTGTTGTTCAATTAACAATTTATACATCCTTTCAAAAATTCATAAACAATTTATACGTACACTCATATATTATGTATGCATGATGAGAGAGTGAAATTACGGGATAAATTTCTCCACAAAAAATTGTCCGCCCTACCACATTTGTCAGAATGTCCACCACATTTTCCTCCGAGGGAGCCAATGGCGGATCTTATGATTAAAATCTGGTTGTTCAAAATTAATTTATGATTAAACTGTTGAACAATAATTTTGTTGTTGAAAAAGTTATAACTTTTTCAACAACAAAAAACTAGTGAATAAGATTAGATATAAGAAATATTATCTAAAGTTACACTATATAAATTTCAAAAAAATTACGTACGTACATATATATTTCTAAATTTTATTAACAAAATTATATGTGTGTTCACATGAATCCTTTTAAACAAAGGGGCATGGATCCGCCACGGAAGGTAACCCTCATGCACCCCATCGACACGTACCCTTAGGCAGGGCTTGCTTTTTATAACGATGGAATATCTGGAATGGTGACTTGGCGAGTCCAAGGTAGGGTGGCTTGATCGAGTAGGCCCTACATTTCCTCAAATTTGAGAAACATTTATAACATATTTTAAAGTTCAAAAAAGTATTTGTAAAAATTAAATCTCATGATTTTTTTGGTATTGAACACTCGCTCCTACTTTTACTTCTCGCTATGCCCATGATCATTTCTAAAGTCAAATTTCATTGGTAAATGGTAGTGACCGGAACCTGATCAGTACTAAACAAACTCGTTCAAGAAATTAAAAGCTACTAATGCACACGAGACTATAACGTTCTACATAGTTAGAGTTGTCTACTTAATTAGGGTTGTCTGTAGTTGATCTTAGTTGTCGCGAGGCATGCAATGTAACATGTGGCAACTAATTAAGGCTTAAAAATAATATTAAATATTTTTTCTTTTATATATATATATATATATATATATTGTTATATTCTTAATTAGTTGATATGGGTTAATGGGTGATGCAAATATTCCATACTATACATGTCAACTAGCTAGAACGCATACATCATGGATAGTAAATGTCTATATTGAAATTTACTCTAGTCAAAGAGAGAGATAGATGTGCATTGAAGATGAATTAGGATAGAGGAAGGAGTAATTACCTTATGGATTTTGGGGTTAGTGGGGAGGAAGAGAGTAATATTAATTTAATAAGACGAATTGATTAGAGTAGGTTGGAGGTATTCTAGTTCTACTCGTTAATTAAGATCACTAAGAACATCTCTAGCGGTTAGTTAATCATCCTCATAGCTTGACTATCCATATAAGCATTTGCATCAAATTAAAATCTAGTATGATGGTTAGCTATAACTTCCCCCCCTCATTTATTATTAATAATGCTATATTTGATAAATCTCTTTGTTCAAGATGCTAGTAGCTCATTTTTGGCTAATTAGCTTTGTCAAGCCAAAGGGAAAACAATGCTCCAATGATAAGTTATTTGTTTTAAAATTGCAAGCAAGTCATCAAAAGAAACCATCGGAGATAGTCTAAAAAAAAATTAAATGAGCATTATCCTTAGAGGACGTAAAATATACTCCTTAAGTCAACTCGTGATGACAAATACTTCGTCCGTCCATTAAAACTTTGTAACTTTTCTTTATTGGTTGTTACACTAATTTTGTCACTCCCTTTTAAGTAAAGAATTTATGATTGCAGTTAATTTTTTCTCCCCTGCACAAATCTCAACCTCACAATTTTTATTTTATTAATTCATGTGCCTGTGAAACAATTGGCAAAATTTTAAGGGACAAAGGGAGTAGCAACCAGGGTAAGGTAATGTATATTTGACATTACTCACTAGATAAGACATTTTTTAAACTTTTTAGTAACATAGCAGCTACGTAAGCTCTATAGTAACATAGAGCTTGATAATATCCAAATCAGTTGCAGGGGCTGATCTTGCTGAAATTTATGAAGTTATGACCGAAAAAACGGGCTACCAAAGTGGCTCCTAATGTATGTTTGAGAGATAATATAAATCACTTTTGTGTAGCTTTTGTAACATTTGCAAAATATCTATACTCTTAACTACGTAGTACGTAGTTCCTTTCAATTTAGTACCTAGTAGACTAGTACTAGTATATGTTTATAACGCTTACTTTTAGTAGTTGTTTTAAATTTGTAAGATTTTTTTAATTTAAGCTACATAATTTGATTAATGAACTTCTAAGAGAAATGAATTTATATATACACTTAACTTGTAAGAACAATTGTAATCTTTTTATTTTAAAATTTATTTAAAGATTAAATGCTAGCAACTACTAGAAAGCTCAATAAATTATATTTTCATCCAATTGTGCCCAACGCCTCAACACACACACACATACTAGGAAAAAGTATGGAAAATGTACTTGTGATGAGGTCCTTTTTCAGATAGGGTCACTTGTTTCATTATTTATCAAAGTGGTTCATGTGTTTGAATTATGTTATCACAAGAGAGTCATGCCGTTAAAAATGTCTGAGATAGACGGTTAATATTAACTCCGAATTTCAAAAGTACCCGAAAAATTAAAAAAAAAAATATCAGAAGGTGCGCCTATTGTTAATATCAACAAGACGATCGTTAGGCCATCTTTTTTGTTTCCAACCACTGCACCCTTATCATCGTAAAGTCCACCGGAAAAAGTGTTTTTAGCGAAATCATTTTTAAAAAATAATTCAAACAAATCTGAAAAGTCCAAAGATGAGGTGGTTTAGAGGTCATCTTGATGAGGTGTATATATTGATTATGTTTTTCATGTTATTCATGAAAAACATAATTTGTCCAACTTCATGAACACCTCGGTATGGTGTTCTGGTCGCGTTCTGAACCGTTACTGCAATAAATGCCCAACGTTCTTATCTTTTAATGCAGCGTTAAATGGACAGTTCATGGACGATTCAATGCCTAACAGACTGGTCATTGATGTCCAACGTTCAGGTCCATTAATTCACCATTTACACACAATAAATCCTCCTATATAAAGGCTGACAGGTGGTTTGCAACAACACACGTTTTTACACGTTCTTGCTTACACGAGCTCACGTATTTCTTCAGCTAAAAACACCTCCAGTCTCTCTGAAAAATTCCTGAGTGTTCAGTCTTTGTTCACGTTCGCTGGAACTCTTGTTTGTGTGCTCAAACATTAGTTCGTAGTCATCGTATCCTGGGAAACTATTGTTGCAACGCTCCTAGCACCGTGGGAGGCAACAAATACGTTTTAAGGACATCGTGTGTAGCACGAGCTTTGACTAATTCTGCTTCATCTCCTTTCTTGTTTTTCTCTAGTCATTTTAATTAATTTATTTTGATTAATTTTTCTTTATTTTCCGAAACACACCCAACGGTTACTTTTGGTAGTGCGTGGTATTCTATATGACAACTTTGGGTTCCATTTCCAATAAATTCCATGAAAAATCTTAGTGAACCGGATATGTATCAGTTGAAAATGGATATGTTGTTCTGATCTGCCTGCATGAAAGAACTTTAACTCAGAATTCAGGACTGAAGTTGCCTATAACTATGGGATCCTTTTTATTTTCTTTATTTTGAATAATAGAATTAATATGATGTGTAAACGTATAAACCTGAAGTCATCATCATTAGTATGGAGTATTTTTTAACATAATATACCATTTAGTTTTAGATAAATTCAAAAAGTCTGCAAGCCAATAATCTTCCTTAGCTTGATCATATATATATATTCTCCATATGCATAAATTAAATCACATCGATGCTTAAGCACTTGCGAAGCAAAAATCGAGTATCTTTTATTAATTCATCACTTTATTTTATCTTGTACGGATTTAATTTTTTTAATGTAATCCGACTTGATTTACATTTTTCACCATATACTATTTGTTAACAATTAAGTTTTTTCAGTGGAGGACCTAGGGGGTCCTAGGGGGGCAAGTGCTCCCGCTTCCGATCCCGAACTTTTATTAGTATTTAGGATAAAAATATATAGTGCCCCACCTAGCTATCCGGATAAAAAATATTATGTATGACTATTAAATGAGGTAATAATCCCTTCAAAGAGTATGGAAATCGTTATAAGCCATTTAAACGACTATGAAATTATGATGAAAGGATTGCTTACGGTTAGACACGATCCTAATTGAAAAATGTAAATTTCAATTCTTTATAATATGAAAATTATAAACAATGCAAGGATAATTACGTTGTAATCCATGTCATGTCTTTCTTTTAAAAAACTGAATATTATTGTTTACAATTATTTTAATAGGTTAAAGTTAGACATATAAATCACAAGTGTACATTCCTTGGAACCGACATTGAATAAACTATTTTTCTTTAAAAAAATTATCTGCACGAGATAGAATAGACCAATCTCACACCCGACGTGACCAGACCCGACCCATTTCTATCCATTTTGCGGTGCCCCTCCTTAACAAAAGTTCTGGGTCCGCCACTGGTTTTTCTTATTTGTCCCGTATCACTGTCCAAGCTAGCTAGACTCCTAAGCAAGTTTATACTCCTCTCCACCCAAAAAACATTACTCCCAATTCATGTTTTCAATATTGTGGTTCATAACATGAACATGCCAGTATATTAATTAGTTGTTCAAAGTTATTGATTTAGGGTTTTGAATTTTAGTAATTGTTCTAAACAGTACCAAAAGTTAACCAAAGTGTGTTAACAGTACAAGATTATATGCCTATAATTCCTTAAATTATATAACATATTTGATCCTATTAAAAATATAAATCTTCCTTAATTCAAAGTGAATAAATATTATTTGGGAAAGAAAACGACGTGTTCTGTTATGTTTATGCACTTTGTCTATGTTCTAGTTCTATTTAAGAAACTTTTTGTATGATATCAGGGAGCGGAATTGACTGTGACTATTTCATGACTAAATGGTCTTCACCTACCCGTTGACTTCTGTTGGTCCCGGTTCAGCAGACTAACGATCAGCTAGATGAGCATCATCGATAGACAGAAGAGAAAGATTTCATATAATGATATAAGCTTTATCGAGAACAGTGAAACCTTCTTTCTGTAGTATCGAGAAGTAAATTTGGCAGCGTAAGGCTAATGTGTATTGATCGATTTCGGTACCTGTACACAAGGCGCGTATTTATAGGCGCTGTACAGGTTACCGATTTAGGTAAACCTTGGAAGTTGGGCCAAGGCCTTTTTGGGCCTTATTCCCTTTACCTTATTTGCTACATAATAAATACTAATCTAATACCATAAATGGTATAACTAGTCTACTTTATTTAAACAAGACATTACAGACAAACTTGACCCACAATAAAAGTTCTAACAATCTCCCCCTTTGTGGTCAAGTGCCGTCTTGCTGGGTTTCTTCACTTCTGAGCTTTGTAATAGTTCTTTCTGAGATTAAGTGCGTGCTCATAGTTTCTGAGTGAGTTTCTTTTATCAAGTTGTTTCTGGATAGCCTGTAGAATTCTGTCTATTCTGTGTGCTTCCTTTAATTCGGCATCTGTCGCATCTGCATACTGTTGCTGTCTTTCTTTGAATGCTTCTCTGATCGGTTGCAGCTTTTCTTTCACAACCTTCAGGGTTCCGTCACAGTACTTGTTGATTTCATCAATGAATAGCATACGTTTCTCACCATTATGATTTAGATAGATAAGCGTGATTGGTCTATCAAAAATGTAATACTCAGGGAAGTCCTCAAGTTCTTGTCCATACAGCTTTGGTTTTGTGAGATTTGTCTTTGGCATGTTTGTTTCAAGCGCCATCTGAAGATCATGAGAGGCAAAGAATTTGATTTGTCTGAGCATAAAGCGCTTGAGTGCATCCAGCCCATTTTGTGTAGTTGTGTCACGAGTGCCCGGAATCTCTTGAAATGCAAGATACATCTGATATATGTCATCCATTTTTAGCATATAGAGATCATTTTCCTTGCACGTGAATTCTGTTCCGTCAGACCGTTGTAGATGGTAGACAGAGAGTTTGATGTCTTGGGAGTTTGTTTCACCCACGTTGAGAATAGCCCAGACTGGGTCTTTGGCAGTTTGAAGTTCGTGTTGCCAGACTTCTCTCTGTTGTCCCATATAGTGATGACTGAGTAGAAATAGTTGTCCGCCCTTGTTTTGTCCTCGTAGATGGTTAAGACCACAGATCTTCAGTTCATCCAATTCTCTGACCTTATCCTCTTTTCGCTAGATGTTTTCTCTGATTTCTTCTTGGAAGGGGGCGTTGATGTCGATCTTTTCCCAGGGCTTCTCATTTCTGGGCATTTGAGCCGCTGTTTGTCTAATGATCGACTCAAGCTCCTTGGGTGGTGTCTCGTAGTTTTCTCCCTCCTTGAGTTCGTTTTGATCAAGTAGAATCACGTCAGTAGCACAGTTGACTAAGAGATCTCTGAGGTATGTTCTTCGCTGTGCTTCATCTACATCTGTCCAGAGTTCAGACCATTTGTTATGCACCAACATTTCCTCAAGTTCATCATGCATTTGATCATTGTAGTAGCTAGAGGAAGCCTGTTGCTGCTGTGGCGACACGTCTGGCGTAGCATCGGGATCCTGGTGAGACTTGCAGGGATCCTCAATTATCTCAACACGATGCTCTTGCGCAGAGACCAGACCTCTATACTTCGTTACATGCGGCCAATCCTCCCTTGGCTGAGAAAGTGAAACACCGGGATCCTCAGGATTGCCCGTTGACATCAGTTTCGAACTAGGTTCTAACTGATGGCCTGAGTAAGAAGATGTACTCATGGTAGCATCATCAGGACTTCCATTCCGTCCTTGGTTAACATCTATAGGAGATGCACCTCGGGATGTTATGTCTAGCTCGACCATGCTAGAGAGAGTGGCTAGGGATTTATGGCTAGCTGAAGTAGTGGGTTGCTCATTGGTAGAGGTAGAGGGTTGGT
The DNA here is from genome assembly GCA_945859915.1 of Cuscuta epithymum. Taxonomy (NCBI): domain Eukaryota; kingdom Viridiplantae; phylum Streptophyta; class Magnoliopsida; order Solanales; family Convolvulaceae; genus Cuscuta; species Cuscuta epithymum. The sequence continues at coordinate 1,013,137 of CAMAPF010001048.1, read as the reverse complement.
TTGGCTTTGAGGGTTGGCTAGTAGAAGCAACATGCTCAAGTATCCGCTGGCGCTTGTTCTCCCCCTCATGAGAATCCGAATCATCAGGATCCTCATGTGAACGTTTAGCGCCACGGAGACTGTCACGGCAAGTGTTCTGTGTATCTAGAGCATGGAGAAGGGCTTTTTGAAGAGGGGTGAGGTTGCCTTCTTCCACGTCTAGTATACGGTCGTAGATCTCAGCTACAAGATCCTCGAAGGGTACAGTTGTTAGGTTAGGTTTGGTCGTTGTAGGGGAGAATACTAGTTCTGTATCCTGGGTTCCCCTTGATGTGGATGGTTGTTGGTTTTCTATGGTTAAGGGTTTGGAAACAGGTATGGAAATGGTTGGGGGCTGTGTTGTCTGGGGTTTGGATGGTATATTCTGAACAACTGGGGTACTTCCAGAGTCTTGTGCATTAGCGGTTATTGCTTCATGCACCCATGGCTTAATGGTAGACTCTAGAAAGCTGTTCAGATATACGAGAATGTCTTCGAGGATAATGGTACCAGTTACAGGGGTTGTAACTGTTGTCACAGCATCAGTGAAGACAGCTGATGTGTGGCCTGCGTTCAATGATTGAGGCATTGTTGGCGTAGCAGGGCTTCCGACCATCATAGTTTGCACTCCGGTCGTTGCATTCAGGGTGAGTGCACCTGTATGTGCAGTGAATAGTGTAGGTGTCCTAGAAAAATTCAAAAATGTAGGAATGGTGACACCTAGACTCGATGTGATAGAACGAATGGGGGTAGTGGTCCGGAGCTGTTGGCCACTAAGTCTCTCAACTGATTCGGAAGGAACCAGTGAGGTCGGTATGAATTCCCCTTGGGTTATTGAAACTCCAGCCTGTTGAGAGGCTGGAGAGTGGATGGGAGATGGCTGTGCATGCGCAGTTGAACCAGATGCTGCGACTTCTACCCGGGAACTGACAAGGTCAGCTCCTGCTCCTAGGGGCGTGGTTCGGTCTATGGTGACAAAGGTGTCGCAGTCATCGTATAGTGCCAGCTCCTCCTCCACTGCACTCTTCTTTCTTAGCCTCTTCTTAGGCTGTGATGATGCAGATTTGTCGCTGTTGTGTTTGGAGCGCTGCTCACTGATGACAATGCCCTTAAGTGGTCGGGACATGTGAGCAGCCTCTTCATTGTCCGATGAGGAGTCGGAGTCTATCGGAATGGCTCTCTTTCCGGCTCTTTTCCTGTTGCTGATCAGAACTCCCTCCATGTCATCATCATCATCTGCATCATCATCATCATCATCATTATTCTCCTTTCCCTTGGCCATGCTATCGGAGGCCTCACCACCAGCCTTATTAGAAGGGGCCTGGCTTGATGGTTCATCGGCAGTGTCCTCAGCATTAGGGTGGCCCTCAGCAGTCTGGGTCCTCTCGGAAGAGTTAGCAGACTGATCATCATTAGGCTGGGTTGCCACTGGTTTCTGTGGCGGGGCTCTCTTCTTCTTACCCTCACTTTCTCTCGGCTTGGTTCCCGGGGAAGGTCCAGCTGGGTTTTGCTGAACCATAGGGACCGTTCTCTTCAGCGACTCTTTGTAGTCAATGACTGCCTTATCCCTAGGGTTTGCTAAGTCAAGCAGGGAGTTCGGAATAGGCAGTGCTTCAGCTTTATTGCTGTCTCTCTGAAAGTACTTGAGCTTGGGCGCAGTGAAATGCTTGTCCTCCTTACGCTTTGGCATTGAAGGGGTGGCTTCCAACATATTGTGGATCATCAGCGCCAGCCACCGAGTATAAGGGATCGTGTTGCCCTTGTTGTTCTCCTTCATCTTGACCTGGTCCATCAGCTCTGTCCAGAAGAGCTGTGCCATGTCGTACTGTTTGTCAAATGCGATCCCATGGAAGATTTGTAGGATCTGCTTGTTGCACTTGTCATGTCCGGCGTGCTTAGGAGACAAGCATTTGTTGACCAGGCCGAACAGACTCTTCCATGGGTGGGGCAGATTAGAGATAGTGAAGTTTGACAGCAGGGGCAGTGGGCTGTCGTATCCAAGATCTTTCATCCCCTTGATCAGCTCTTCGTTTGAGGGGAGTGATGCATAGTTTTTGAGCACTGGGAGCTTCAGTGTCTCCCTGATTGTGGAGGGTGTCAGCACCACTCTCACATCATTTAGCTTGGTCATTATCTTCGACCTGTCCTTTTCTGAGGCTGTGTGCATCAGACCCCAGAACTGTTGTAGATATACCTCTGGCACTGGTTTGGCTTCGTTGAATGCAGACCAGAGGTAATGCTTCTGTAGAATTGAAAGTATCACTGGATCCTGGCATTTGAAGAGTTTGAGGTCCAGTTGAAAGTTGTTGTCGTGCAGTGGGACCCACTTTTCCTTCGGGTATACTGCATTGCTAGGCTGTGCAGTTCTGTCTGTTCCTGACATTTTTAACTGAAAGAATTGGGTCAGCACAAATGTACATTTGAAAATTTTATTTGTTCAGATTTGCAATTTTTCAGATCAGGTGTGTACAGGTGGGACATCGAAATTATTCTAAGTGTAAACCACGAGAACCAACTTCTCGAGGTTTGAACATCGAGAAGTAGGTTCTCGAGGTTTAAATACCGAGAAGCTCTTCTCGATACTCAAATATCGAGAACTTGGTTCTCGATATGGAAGTATCGAAAAGTCCTTCTCGAGATTTAAACATCGAGAACCATCTTCTCGAGGTTTAGTATCGAGAACCTCTTCTCGGTATTTCCAACTTCGAGAAGTAGGTTCTCGGTATTAAACATCGAAAAGTATCTTTTCGAGGTTTAACATCGAGAACTGTCCCTCGAAATTCAAAGTATCGAGAAGTTGATCTCGAGTTCTAAACATCGAGAAAATTGATTTCTCGAGTTCGCACTCAGAAGATACGTCGAGAACCACCTGTAATTTCACATAATCATAATGAAAATTAATAACCACTTTTCGATTCCAAACTTTCGGTTCGAGAAAAAGGAGTTCTCGATATTCAATCTTTGAAAAAAAATCTTGGTTTGATATCGAGAACCGTTTCATTACATGCGAAAACCATTTGAAGTTCATTCGAGAACCAAATTACTACCTTTTGTCTGATTCGAGAAGAGTGAGTGCGAGAGAGAGAGTGCGTTTTGCGAGAAAGCTTGAGATCTGGACTTCGAGAACTGAGAATGCGAGAAAATGAGTTCTCTAGTTCTCGAGGTGCCTTTTATACGTGAAAACATGGGCCTTTCGAGAAGTATACTGGGCCCAGAAGTAGAGCTGGGCCCTGTCTTTGTTAGAAAATGATTTTGGGCCCCAAAGAAAATTTATTTATGTGTGAAAATTGAACTCCCCCTCGAACAGTACATGAAAAAAATGAAAAACACACACACACACACTCTTTTTCTGATTTTCTTATTTTCTCACACACACACACACTCTTTTTCTGATTTTCTTATTTTCTCACACACACACACACACTCTTTTTCTGATTTTCTTATTTTCTCACACACACACACACTCTTTTTCTTTTTCTGATTTTCTTATTTTCTCCCCCTCAAAGTATTCCTCTCTCTTTTATTTTCTCCCTTTTCTCCCCCTCAACACATGCAACGCACACCACGCACACTCACACATTTTATTCAGACCATGGAGATAACACAATTACATAGGATCGAGATTCAACATGCCTAACTTAGATACTAGGAACTGGAATCTCTTGTCATCCAGTGCCTTAGTAAATATGTCAGCCAGTTGAAGCTCAGTGCTTACAAAGTACAGATCAACATCTCCTTTCTCCACATGGTCCTTGATGAAGTGATAGCGCAAATCGATGTGCTTGGTGCGCGAGTGGTGAACGGGGTTGCTGGTTATGGCGATTGCACTCTGGGAGTCACTGTAGATGGGAATATGGTTGAATAGGAAGCCATAGTCTCTGAGTTGTGTCCTCATCCATAGGATTTGTGAACAGCAACTAGCAGCCGCAACGTATTCTGCCTCGGCTGTAGAAGTTGACACGCAGTTCTGCTTCTTGGAGGACCAACAGACTAGCTTCTCTCCCAGAAATTGAGCACCACCGGATGTACTTTTTCGATCTAACTTGCACCCTGCAAAATCAGCATCTGAGTAACCAACAAGGTCAAAACCCGTGTCCTTGGGATACCAAAGTCCCAAGTTGACTGTTCCTTTCAGGTATCTCAGGATTCTCTTTACTGCATTCAGATGTGATTCCTTTGGATTTGCTTGAAAGCGAGCGCAAAGACAAGTTGCAAAGACAATATCCGGTCTACTAGATGTCAGGTACAGCAAGGAACCGATGATAGCCCGATAGTTGGTAGCATCGACGGAAGTCCCAGAAGGGTCAGAGTCGAGCTTTTGTGAGGGAGACATGGGGGTTTTCATGGTTGACTTGCTGTCCATCTTGAATCTCTTGAGCATTTCATGGATGTATTTTGACTGGCTGATGAAAATTCCGTCTGGCATTTGCTTGATCTGTAGCCCTAGAAAGAAGTTCAACTCTCCCATCATACTCATTTCAAACTCAGTGTGCATCAATTTGCTGAATTCTTCGCAGAAGTTCGGATTGGACGAGGCGAATATGATGTCATCTACATAGATTTGTATCAACATGATGTCACTGTTCTCTCGCTTGATGAAAAGAGTTGGATCTATCTTTCCCTTCGAGTAGCCTGAGTGTACAAGAAAATCAGATAGTGCATCATACCAGGCTCTCGGTGCCTGTTTTAGTCCATACAGAGCTTTCTTCAGCTTGTAGACATAGTGTGGGCGTTCAGGGTCAACAAAGCCTTCTGGTTGTGCCACGTAAACTTCTTCTTTCAGTTCTCCATTCAGAAACGCAGTCTTTACATCCATTTGATAGATGGTGAAACTCTTATGAGCAGCATAGGCAAGGAACAACCTTATTGCTTCAATTCTGGCCACTGGTGCAAAGGTTTCATCATAGTCAATTCCTTCTTGTTGGTTGTACCCTTTTGCAACCAGTCGGGCTTTGTTCCTTATAATCACACCGTCTTCATCTTTCTTGTTCTTGAAGACCCACTTGGTGCCAATTATTGTTTTCTTTGGGGGTCTTGGCACCAGGGTCCATACATCCAATCTTTCAAACTGATTGATCTCCTCCTGCATTGCTATCACCCAATCTGGATCTGTTAGAGCTTCAGAAACTTTGGTTGGTTCAGATTGGCTGATGAAGCAAGAGAAGAGACATTCATTTGCTGTGGCTGTTCTTGTACAAACTCCACGACTTGGATCTCCAATAATTTGTTCTGCAGGATGTGCTTTCGTCCATTTCCGCTCATGAGTTAGAGGGATTGGAGTTATGATGGGGTGATCCGGGTCCTCAAAAGTAGTAGATGTGGTTTGTTGAGGAGTGGAGTGCACAGGGGTCGATTCAGATTCTGTGTCTGCTTGAGCTGGTATTTCTGAAACTTGTGCTGGTGAAGTTGCTTGTGTTGCTGCCGTGCCATGATCCTCAGTATTTTCGTGATCTGATGTATGAGGTGAGTCAGCTTCTTCCTCACTGAGGTCAGGCATGAATGGTGGTTGTGCAGCTTCTATTGGTAACTGTGGGTTGGCGGTGCGTGCATTTTCATAGAAATGTTCAAAGAGAGAGTCGAGAATTTCACTGTCAGCCGTTGTTTGCTTCGTTGCTTCAGCTCCATCAGGTTGCTTCCTTTGAGCAGAGAGTGTGTGTTCTATCAAGAAATGTTCAGAAGCAAAGTCAGCCATTTCATAGAATGCAACGTTGACACTCTCAATGACTGTTCTGCGATCACGTAGATAGACCCGATACGCCTTTGATTGCGTGGAGTACCCAATGAATACTCCTTCGACGGCTTTCGGATCCATCTTGCTTCTTTCATTTCTGTCATTTAGAACAAAGCACTTGCAGCCAAACACTCTGAAGAATGAGATGTCAGGTGTTCTGTTGAAGAGTATTTCATAGGGGGTCTTGTTGAAGCGCTTGTGAATTGATGTTCTGTTCTGAGTGAAACACGCTGTGTTGATTGCTTCAGCCCACATGAAATGGGGAAGCTTTGACTGAATAAGCATGGTGCGTGCTGCTTCAACAAGAGTTCTATTCTTTCTTTCAACGACCCCGTTTTGTTGTGGTGTCTTTGCTGCAGAGAATTGCTGTGTGATACCCTGAGTTTCATAGAACTCAGCAAGAGACTGGTTCTTGAACTCGGTACCATTATCTGTTCTGATGATCTCCACACTCTTTTGTAGAAAATTTTGGATTGTCCTGATGAAGGTTATGATGGTTGCAGCTGTTTCATCCTTTGTCCTCAGAAATTTGGTCCATGTGTACCGAGAGAAGTCATCCACAATGACCAGTGTATACTTGCGTCCATTGATGCTTTGGACTCTCATTGGTCCACACAGATCCATGTGTATTAGTTGAAGCAGTCGTGAGGAGGATGGAACAGATTTTAACTTGTGAGAGCTCCTTTTCATCTTGCCTAGTCTGCAGGCATCACAATGAGTGTCAGCGGAAGTCTTCAAAGGAGGCAGCCCTTTCACAAGTTTCTTGGAGGATAGAGTTGTGAGGTATTTGAAGTTAAGATGTGAGAGGCGTCTATGCCATAGACTGTTTTGTTCAGAGGAAGCTTTGGACAGCAGGCAGATGGAAGAAGGTAATTGTACGCTCTTCAGATCAATGGTGTACAGGTTGGAAGTTCTCGTGCAGGTCAATAACACCTTCCCAAACCTGTCCAGCACACAACATTGTCTGGCTATGAACTTCACTTCCATGCCACTATCGCAGAACTGTCCAATGCTTAGCAGATTATGCTTCAGTCCTTTCACATATGACACAGCCTTGATGGTGACACTTGCACAGATGACATCCCCATATCCTAGGATTGGAGAAGCCGCGTTGTTTCCAAATCTCACATTTCCTCCGTAGCATTTGGTGTAGTTGCTCAACAGCTCCTTTATTCCGGTCATGTGGGTTGAGCAGCCAGAATCTAAATGCCACACATGACCGTCCTGCAAAACAGATTAAGGACTTTTAGGTACCCACCGCAGGATGGGTCCTTCCTTATCAATTGAGAATATCTTTTTGAATTTTTCTTTCAGCTGTGATCCACGGTCAACAGCCTTTTCAGATAATGTTCTTTGTTTTTCAAGTTCAGTTTTTGGTATCCATTTTTGTTTGATTTTAGGAGCGGAGGAGACAGAGTCATTGTTTCTATGTGTGAATGGCTGGTTCGTGAGATAAGGTTTGAAAATTTCTTCTTTAGAGAGACGTTGTAAATGTTTCTTCGAATGAACTCTAAGAGGATATCTTAAATTTGGAAGATTATAGGTACCCTCTACAGTTCTATTCTCAGACTGTTTTCTTTGTTTGCGCTCTCCTTTTTCTTTCTCACGTACAGCATTTACATCATGATCAGAACCAAAAGTATCATTGCAAGGATTCACAAACCCAGAAGTAAACAACTTTTCATTGAGAATGAAAGTATCAGATTTAAACTTAGAGTGATTCAGCTTGGGACACAAGACTGAACTAGAACTACATGACTGTGACATAGAACTAGATCTACGCTTATTTGAATAGAAAACAGCATTTGAACACGTCTTTTTATTCTCAGAAAACATCTTCTTCTTTCCTTCAGCTATCTCAGCTCTCTTTAACTTCCACTCTCTTCTCCTCTCCACTCTCCGACTTACTTCATTTCCTGTTTTCAAAGGAGAGTTGGAGTGAGTGGGTGTCCTTTTGAAAAGGTTAGTTTTGTTCAGAATTGGTTGAGATGTATCAGTATCGCTAGGTGATTGAGAAGTTGTGCCAGATTGGGAAGTTTCTTTTAAAATGGTCAGTTCTCTCAACAGCCTCTCCCTCTCACTTTCGAATTCTTTTCTCTCTTCTTCAAAACTTTTTCTTTGATTTTCTAAAGAGATGTGTAAGTTTTCAAGTTTCCTGATTAGTGGAGGGATGTAGGGTTCTTCTCCATTTGAACCTGAGGTTGAAGGGGTTTCAGGTTCTGACACAACTTCCTTCTCAGAAGGATAGAGATTCACACTCTCGTCAGTTGACAAAACAGGTTCAGCGTTTTCATAGCTTTCGTTCAGGGAATCATAACTGAAAGGAATTTCGGCTTTTGAAGGATTTGACCGCTTTACCTCTTCTTCTTCTGCGGTTTCCTTTCCGTAGGTAAAAGCCATCAACTTGGTCAATCCTAACCCCATGTACTTTATGTTGTAAAGTTGGAGACAATCAATCTTTTTCAGATTGTTGGGGTTAGTAAATCCAAGACCTTCCTTTGAGTTATAAAACCGAGTGTCCCTGTTTTGGTTTAAGAAGATTGTTTGTTCAGTTTGTCCTCTTTTGACCAGCAGGTCTTCTAATTCTTTGATTTTTGTGTAAAGAGCACATCTTTGTTTGCGTAGAAAATCATTTTCTGCTTTCGCAACATTTCGTTCGAGTTCTGTGTCACTGACCTTCTTAGTTAGTTCAGTTAATTTTTGTGTAAGCTTCTCTGCTTCTAAATTTTGTTTCTGAACTCTTTCTTTCTCATTTTCTAGTTGCAACTTCAGAGAGTGACTCTTATCTAGAGTGTCAAGTGCAACTTTGTAGTTATGATCTAACCTGCCCTTTAACTCCTTTATGGTGTTATCCTTTTCTTGTGAGGAATGAACTTTGCAAGTACAGGAGCAAGAAGGTTCAGAAGTACTTACAGTGGTGTTTGAGCTTGAACTTTGACCTCTTCCGGGGATCGCAGCATCACCCTTGTCTTTTCCTTCTTCTTCTACAAACGCCATCAGGGCCAGATTCTCTTCTTCTTCATCATCGGAACTCTCCTCCTGCCATGGATCATTCTCAGTAGGAGTTGCAGCACTATCATCATCTTGCTTGGCCATGAACATCTTCTGCTTGTTCCACAGCATCTTTTGCTTGTAATAGTTGAAGTCCCTCTTCTTTGGTAAGCGACAGTCCTTGATAACATGTCCAGCTTTTCCACAGTTAAAGCATTTGAGGGGGTCTTCGGCTGCAACTACTCTACTAGAAGAGTTTTGATCATTGGTTTTTGTTTTGTAGTTGGCTGAGGAGGTTCGGAGCTTGTTTGATGAACTTCCTTTCTTGGCAAACCTTTTGTTGAACTGATTGGTAAGTAGTGCCATCTTCTTCTGTAGATCGGCCAGCTCGGATTCAACATCCATTTCTTCTTCACTCTCTTCTTCTTCTGACTCTATCTTGACTGCCTTCTTCTTCTTCGGACCCTTAGATGAATTCTTTGATTTAGCTTCAATCATTAGTGCTAGAGGATTAGCGGAGAAGCTTCCTTCCATCTCAGCAGTGTCATTAACAAACTGCTGTAGATGTTCATGGACAGTGCAGAGGTCAAGTTCATCCAAGTCTAGGTGCTGTCGTAGATTCTTGACAGTTCTTCTCCATTCTGGCGGCAGGCTCGACAAGAAACGTATGTTCATTTCCATATTAGATTTGACAACTTTGATCTTCCTCATCTCATTGATCAGTTGTACGAATCTGTTATACGTCTCATGGAGCGCCTCACCAGGTAGGGCTTTAAAAGCGTCATAGGCGGTCAAGATGTTCGCTTTCTTTGTCTTCAAACCAAGATCAGTTCCAATCATTAATTTCTTCACCTCATCCCACATTTCCTTTGCTGTCTCCATGCTGTCTATCAGAATGTAGATATCATTGGGGATAGCCTGCAGCAGGTAAGTTTTTGCCATGAGATCAGCTTTGATTCTCAACTTGTCAGCCTCAGTGTATTCGCCTTTTGTCTTCAATCTTTTCACATAGTTGACAGGGGGGTTGTTTACATTTGAGGTATCTACTTCAGTATAGATCTCAGCAGGACCTTGTGTAAGTGATTCAAGCATGGCAGATGAATTGTCTTTCCCTTCCAGAAAGTTCAAGAATCTTGTCTTCCACATCTGATATTCTCCTTTTCTGAGGATGGGTGGTCTGTTGTCATTTCCAAGTGCTAATGCTTCCATCTTTGCTGATTGAGCCTTAACAGATCGGTCGAGTGTTTTGATCAGAAAAAAAAATTTAAGATGCAGAATGTCGAAAACCTAATTCAAGAAAAAAATTCGAAAACTAGGGTTCGAGAAGTTCTATCGAGAACCAGTTTTCGATAGTGAATATCGAGAAACTGTTTATCGAGAAGCAGGATTCGAGAAGCTGTATCGAGAACTTCAGTATCGAGAAGCTAAGTTCGAGAACTTAGTTTCGAGAACTGAGTGTCGAGAAGCTGTATCGAGAACCTGCAATTCGAAAAAACAGAGTTTTAGATATTTAGTATCGAAAACTGAGTGTCGAGAAAGCAATCTCGAGAACTCAGTTCGAGAACTTGTATCGAGAACGTAGTATCGAAATCCTGCAAATCAAAATTTCAGATTAAAACAGTTTAAACAACTTTTCTGTGAAGTTTTCGATCTCGAGAGTCTTCCTGTATAGTTATCGTCCTGAAAAACCTGCTTAAAAGTCGATAACCCTGCTTTTCGAACTCATACTATCGAGAAATCAAAAATACCGAATCTACTGAAATCGAAAAGTAAGATATACCCTTGGTTCGTTTCTGAATGGCGAATCCAATGATATAACTTTTACAGTTTATCGATCAGAAACAAGATTACAGTGATTACAAAGAAATATATCGAAAAGTATGAAAACAGAGAAACTTCGAAAACTTTTCTTCGACGATCACACTCGAGCAGGCTCTGATACCAGTTGTTGGTCCCGGTTCAGCAGACTAACGATCAGCTAGATGAGCATCATCGATAGACAGAAGAGAAAGATTTCATATAATGATATAAGCTTTATCGAGAACAGTGAAACCTTCTTTCTGTAGTATCGAGAAGTAAATTTGGCAGCGTAAGGCTAATGTGTATTGATCGATTTCGGTACCTGTAAACAAGGCGCGTATTTATAGGCGCTGTACAGGTTACCGATTTAGGTAAACCTTGGAAGTTGGGCCAAGGCCTTTTTGGGCCTTATTCCCTTTACCTTATTTGCTACATAATAAATACTAATCTAATACCATAAATGGTATAACTAGTCTACTTTATTTAAACAAGACATTACAGACAAACTTGACCCACAATAAAAGTTCTAACAACTTCTTATAAAGGTTTTTGTGAACACCCCAAGCATATAAAGGTTTTTGCGTCATTGTGCCCTAAAGTTCATTTTTATCCTCTAGAATAGCCATAGTGGTGCAAAATGTGTGCTTTTTAGCATTTTTCTATTAACTAAGGGAAAAAAACATTTACATGAATTTTACGAAAAGCAATTAGCATGTCATACGGAGTACTCTCTTCATCCCATTTAAAAGTTTTTATGCAATTTACGATATTTGACTGACTATAAAGTTAACTAATCTCTCTCAATAATAAAATTGTTTTTCATGAATAATTGCAACAATATATGTAATTAAATACATTATTGTTGTTTTTGTTGTTCAATTAACAATTTATACATCCTTTGAGAAATTCATAATCAATTTATACATACACTCATATATTATGTATGCATGTTGAGAGAGTGAAATTACGGGATAAATTTCTCCACAAAAAATTGTCCGCCCTACCACATTTGTCAGAATGTCCACCACATTCTTCCTCCGAGGGAGCCAATGGCGGATCTTGCGATTAAAATCTGGTTGTTCAAAATTAATTTATGATTAAAATGTTGAACAATAATTTTGTTCGATCGAACAACTGAAGTTATGTAACTTTTTCAACAACAAAAAACTAGTGAATAAGATTATATATAAGAAATATTATCTAAAGTTACACTATATGAATTTCTAAAAAATTACGTATGTACATACATATTTCTAAATTTTATTAACAAAATTATATGTGTGTTCACATGAATCCTTTTAAACAAAGGGGCATGAATCCGCCACGGAAGGGAACCCTCATGCACCCCATCCACTACAAAAAAACAACAATTTCGGCACGGATTTGGCACGGAGCTTTGGCACGGATATGCCAAAATTCGTAGGGTATTTGACACGAATTTGGCACGGATGCGTTAAATCCGTGCCAAAGTCGTTTTGTCTCCAGCTATTTGGCACGGTGTTGTGCCAAAAATAAGTTACAGTCCGTGCCAAACTCGCCCAATCCGTGCCAAGTTCGTCCTTATTTCGATGTTTTTTGTAGTCATCGACACGTACCCTTAGGCAGGGCTTGCTTTTTATAACGATGGAATATCCGGAATGGTGAGTCCAAGGTAGGGTGGCTTGATCGACTAGGCCCTACATTTCCTCAAGTTTGAGAAACATTTATATATAATTAACATATTTTAAAGTTCAAAAAAGTATTTGTAAAAATTAAATCTCATGATTTTTTTGGTATTGAACACTCGCTCCTACTTTTACTTCTCGCTATGCCCATGATCATTTCTAAAGTCGAATTTCATTGGTAAATGGTAGTGACCGGAACCTGATCAGTACTAAACAAACTCGTTCAAGAAATTAAAAGCTACTAATGCACACGAGACTATAACGTTCTACATAGTTAGAGTTGTCTACTTAGTTAGGGTTGTCTGTAGTTGATCTTAGTTGTCGCGAGGCATGCAATGTAACATGTGGCAACTAATTAAGGCTTAAAAATAATATTAAATATTTTTTCTTTTATATATATATATATATTGTTATATTCTTAATTAGTTGATATGCGTTAATGGGTGATGCAAATATTCCATACTATACATGTCAACTAGCTAGAACGCATACATCATGGATAGTAAATGTCTATATTGAAATTTACTCTAGTCAAAGAGAGAGATATATAGATGTGCATTGAAGATGAATTAGGATAGAGGAAGGAGTAATTACCTTATGGATTTTGGGGTTAGTGGGGAGGAAGGGAGTAATATTAATTTAATAAGACGAATTAATTAGAGTAGGTTGGAGGTATTCTAGTTCTACTCGTTAATTAAGATCACTAAGAGCATCTCTAGCGGTTAGTTAATCATCCTCATAGCTTGACTATCCATATAAACATTTGCATCAAATTAAAATCTAGTATGATGGTTAGCTATAACTTCCCCCCCTCATTTATTATTAATAATGCTATATTTGATAAATCTCTTTGTTCAAGATGCTAGTAGCTCATTTTTGGCTAATTAGCTTTGTCAAGCCAAAGGGAAAACAATGCTCCAATGATAAGTTATTTGTTTTAAAATTGCAAGCAAGTCATCAAAAGAAACCATCGGAGATAGTCTAAAAAAAAAATTAAATGAGCATTATCCTTAGAGGACGTAAAATATACTCCTTAAGTCAACTCGTGATGACAAATACTTCGTCCGTCCATTAAAACTTTGTAACTTTTCTTTATTGGTTGTTACACTAATTTTGTCACTCCCTTTTAAGTAAAGAATTTATGATTCCAATTAATTTTTTCTCCCCTGCACAAATCTCAACCTCACAATTTTTACTTTATTAATTCATGTGCCTGTGAAACAATTGGCAAAATTTTAAGGGACAAAGGGAGTAGCAACCAGGGTAAGGTAATGTATATTTGACATTACTCACTAGATAAGACATTTTTTAAACTTTTTAGTAACATAGCAGCTACGTAAGCTCTATAGTAACATAGAGCTTGATAATATCCAAATCAGTTGCAGGGGCTGATCTTGCTGAAATTTATGAAGTTATGACCGAAAAAACGGGCTACCAAAGTGGCTCCTAATGTATGTTTGAGAGATATAAATCACTTTTGTGTAGCTTTTGTAACATTTGCAAAATATCTATACTCTTAACTACGTAGTACGTAGTTCCGTTCAATTTAGTACCAAGTAGACTAGTACTAGTATATGTTTATAACGCTTACTTTTAGTAGTTGTTTTAAATTTGTAAGATTTTTTTAATTTAAGCTACATAATTTGATTAATGAACTTCTAAGAGAAATGAATTTATATATACACTTAACTTGTAAGAACAATTGTAATCTTTTTATTTTAAAATTTATTTAAAGATTAAATGCTAGCAACTACTAGCTAGAAAGCTCAATAAATTATATTTTCATCCAATTGTGCCCAACGCCTCAACACACACACATACTAGGAAAAAGTATGGAAAATGTACTTGTGATGAGGTCCTTTTTCAGATAGGGTCACTTGTTTCATTATTTATCAAAGTGGTTCATGTGTTTGAATTATGTTATCACAAGAGAGTCAGGCCGTTAAAAATGTCTGAGATAGACGGTTAATATTAACTCCGAATTTCAAAAGTACCCGAAAAATTAAAAAAAAATATCGGAAGGTGCGCCTCAACAAGACGATCGTTAGGCCATCTTTTTTGTTTCCAACCACCCTTATCATCGTAAAGTCCACCGGAAAAAGTGTTTTTAGCGAAATCATTTTTAAAAAATAATTCAAACAAATATGAAAAGTCCAAAGATGAGGTGGTTTAGAGGTCATCTTGATGAGGTGTATATATTGATTATGTTTTTCATGTTATTCATGAAAAATATAATTTGTCCAACTTCATGAACACCTCGGTATGGTGTTCTGGTCGCGTTCTGAACCGTTACAGCAATAAATGCCCAACGTTCTTATCTTTTAATGCAGCGTTAAATGGACAGTTCATGGACGATTCAATGCCTAACAGACTGGTCATTGATGTCCAACGTTCAGGTCCATTAATTCACCATTTACACACAATAAATCCTCCTATATAAAGGCTGACAGGTGGTTTGCAACAACACACGTTTTTACACGTTCTTGCTTACACGAGCTCACGTATTTCTTCAGCTAAAAACACCTCCAGTCTCTCTGAAAAATTCCTGAGTGTTCAGTCTTTGTTCACGTTCGCTGGAACTCTTGTTTGTGTGCTCAAACATTAGTTCGTAGTCATCGTATCCTGGGAAACTATTGTTGCAACGCTCCTAGCACCGTGGGAGACAACAAATACGTTTTAAGGACATCGTGTGTAGCACGAGCTTTGACTAATTCTGCTTCATCTCCTTTCTTGTTTTTCTCTAGTCATTTTAATTAATTTATTTTGATTAATTTTTCTTTATTTTCCGAAACACACCCAACGGTTACTTTTGGTAGTGCGTGGTATTCTATATGACAACTTTGGGTTCCATTTCCAATAAATTCCATGAAAAATCTTAGTGAACCGGATATGTATCAGTTGAAAATGGATATGTTGTTCTGATCTGCCTGCATGAAAGAACTTTAACTCAGAATTCAGGACTGAAGTTGCCTATAACTATGGGATCCTTTTTATTTTCTTTATTTTGAATAATAGAATTAATATGATGTGTAAACGAATAAACCTGAAGTCATCATCATTAGTATGGAGTATTTTTTAACATAATATACCATTTAGTTTTAGATAAATTCAAAAAGTCTGCAAGCCAATAATCTTCCTTAGCTTGATCATATATATATTCTCCATATGCATAAATTAAATCACATCGATGCTTAAGCACTTGCGAAGCAAAAATCGAGTATCTTTTATTAATTCATCACTTTATTTTATCTTGTACGGATTTAATTTTTTTTAATGTAATCCGACTTGATTTACATTTTTCACCATATACTATTTGTTAACAATTAAGTTTTTTCAGTGGAGGACCTAGGGGGTCCTAGGGGGGCAAGTGCTCCCGCTTCCGATCCCGAACTTTTATTAGTATTTAGGATAAAAATATATAGTGCCCCACCTAGCTATCCGGATAAAAAATATTATGTATGACTATTAAATGAGGTAATAATCCCTTCAAAGAGTATGGAAATCGTTATAAGCCATTTAAACGACTATGAAATTATGATGAAAGGATTGCTTACGGTTAGACACGATCCTAATTGAAAAATGTAAATTTCAATTCTTTATAATATGAAAATTATAAACAATAATGCAAGGATAATTACGTTGTAATCCATGTCATGTCTTTCTTTTAAAAAACTGAATATTATTGTTTACAATTATTTTAATAGGTTAAAGTTAGACATATAAATCACAAGTGTACATTCCTTGGAACCGACATTGAATAAACTATTTTTCTTTAAAAAAATTATCTGCACGAGATAGAATAGACCAATCTCACACCCGACGTGACCAGACCCGACCCATTTCTATCCATTTTGCGGTGCCCCTCCTTAACAAAAGTTCTGGGTCCGCCACTGGTTTTTCTTATTTGTCCCGTATCACTGTCCAAGCTAGCTAGACTCCTAAGCAAGTTTATACTCCTCTCCACCCAAAAAACATTACTCCCAATTCATGTTTTCAATATTGTGGTTCATAACATGAACATGCCAGTATATTAATTAGTTGTTCAAAGTTATTGATTTAGGGTTTTGAATTTTAGTAATTGTTCTAAACAGTACCAAAAGTTAACCAAAGTGTGTTAACAGTACAAGATTATATGCCTATAATTCCTTAAATTATATAACATATTTGATCCTATTAAAAATATAAATCTTCCTTAATTCAAAGTGAATAAATATTATTTGGGAAAGAAAACGACGTGTTCTGTTATGTTTATGCACTTTGTCTATGTTCTAGTTCTATTTAAGAAACTTTTTGTATGATATCAGGGAGCGGAATTGACTGTGACTATTTCATGACTAAATGGTCTTCACCTACCCGTTGACTTCTTATAAAGGTTTTTGTGAACACCCCAAGCATATAAAGGTTTTTGCGTCATTGTGCCCTAAAGTTCATTTTTATCCTCTAGAATAGCCATAGTGGTGCAAAATGTGTGCTTTTTAGCATTTTTCTATTAACTAAGGGAAAAAAACATTTACATGAATTTTACGAAAAGCAATTAGCATGTCATACGGAGTACTCTCTTCATCCCATTTAAAAGTTTTTATGCAATTTACGATATTTGACTGACTATAAAGTTAACTAATCTCTCTCAATAATAAAATTGTTTTTCATGAATAATTGCAACAATATATGTAATTAAATACATTATTGTTGTTTTTGTTGTTCAATTAACAATTTATACATCCTTTGAGAAATTCATAATCAATTTATACATACACTCATATATTATGTATGCATGTTGAGAGAGTGAAATTACGGGATAAATTTCTCCACAAAAAATTGTCCGCCCTACCACATTTGTCAGAATGTCCACCACATTTTTCCTCCGAGGGAGCCAATGGCGGATCTTGCGATTAAAATCTGGTTGTTCAAAATTAATTTATGATTAAAATGTTGAACAATAATTTTGTTCGATCGAACAACTGAAGTTATGTAACTTTTTCAACAACAAAAAACTAGTGAATAAGATTATATATAAGAAATATTATCTAAAGTTACACTATATGAATTTCTAAAAAATTACGTATGTACATACATATTTCTAAATTTTATTAACAAAATTATATGTGTGTTCACATGAATCCTTTTAAACAAAGGGGCATGAATCCGCCACGGAAGGGAACCCTCATGCACCCCATCCACTACAAAAAAACAACAATTTCGGCACGGATTTGGCACGGAGCTTTGGCACGGATATGCCAAAATTCGTAGGGTATTTGACACGAATTTGGCACGGATGCGTTAAATCCGTGCCAAAGTCGTTTTGTCTCCAGCTATTTGGCACGGTGTTGTGCCAAAAATAAGTTACAGTCCGTGCCAAACTCGCCCAATCCGTGCCAAGTTCGTCCTTATTTCGATGTTTTTTGTAGTCATCGACACGTACCCTTAGGCAGGGCTTGCTTTTTATAACGATGGAATATCCGGAATGGTGAGTCCAAGGTAGGGTGGCTTGATCGACTAGGCCCTACATTTCCTCAAGTTTGAGAAACATTTATATATAATTAACATATTTTAAAGTTCAAAAAAGTATTTGTAAAAATTAAATCTCATGATTTTTTTGGTATTGAACACTCGCTCCTACTTTTACTTCTCGCTATGCCCATGATCATTTCTAAAGTCGAATTTCATTGGTAAATGGTAGTGACCGGAACCTGATCAGTACTAAACAAACTCGTTCAAGAAATTAAAAGCTACTAATGCACACGAGACTATAACGTTCTACATAGTTAGAGTTGTCTACTTAGTTAGGGTTGTCTGTAGTTGATCTTAGTTGTCGCGAGGCATGCAATGTAACATGTG
Source organism: Cuscuta epithymum (assembly GCA_945859915.1). NCBI lineage: Eukaryota > Viridiplantae > Streptophyta > Magnoliopsida > Solanales > Convolvulaceae > Cuscuta > Cuscuta epithymum. Next base: position 995,095 of record CAMAPF010001048.1, on the reverse strand, counting down.
GCAACTAATTAAGGCTTAAAAATAATATTAAATATTTTTTCTTTTATATATATATATATATATTGTTATATTCTTAATTAGTTGATATGCGTTAATGGGTGATGCAAATATTCCATACTATACATGTCAACTAGCTAGAACGCATACATCATGGATAGTAAATGTCTATATTGAAATTTACTCTAGTCAAAGAGAGAGAGATATAGATGTGCATTGAAGATGAATTAGGATAGAGGAAGGAGTAATTACCTTATGGATTTTGGGGTTAGTGGGGAGGAAGGGAGTAATATTAATTTAATAAGACGAATTAATTAGAGTAGGTTGGAGGTATTCTAGTTCTACTCGTTAATTAAGATCACTAAGAGCATCTCTAGCGGTTAGTTAATCATCCTCATAGCTTGACTATCCATATAAACATTTGCATCAAATTAAAATCTAGTATGATGGTTAGCTATAACTTCCCCCCCTCATTTATTATTAATAATGCTATATTTGATAAATCTCTTTGTTCAAGATGCTAGTAGCTCATTTTTGGCTAATTAGCTTTGTCAAGCCAAAGGGAAAACAATGCTCCAATGATAAGTTATTTGTTTTAAAATTGCAAGCAAGTCATCAAAAGAAACCATCGGAGATAGTCTAAAAAAAAAATTAAATGAGCATTATCCTTAGAGGACGTAAAATATACTCCTTAAGTCAACTCGTGATGACAAATACTTCGTCCGTCCATTAAAACTTTGTAACTTTTCTTTATTGGTTGTTACACTAATTTTGTCACTCCCTTTTAAGTAAAGAATTTATGATTCCAATTAATTTTTTCTCCCCTGCACAAATCTCAACCTCACAATTTTTACTTTATTAATTCATGTGCCTGTGAAACAATTGGCAAAATTTTAAGGGACAAAGGGAGTAGCAACCAGGGTAAGGTAATGTATATTTGACATTACTCACTAGATAAGACATTTTTTAAACTTTTTAGTAACATAGCAGCTACGTAAGCTCTATAGTAACATAGAGCTTGATAATATCCAAATCAGTTGCAGGGGCTGATCTTGCTGAAATTTATGAAGTTATGACCGAAAAAACGGGCTACCAAAGTGGCTCCTAATGTATGTTTGAGAGATATAAATCACTTTTGTGTAGCTTTTGTAACATTTGCAAAATATCTATACTCTTAACTACGTAGTACGTAGTTCCGTTCAATTTAGTACCAAGTAGACTAGTACTAGTATATGTTTATAACGCTTACTTTTAGTAGTTGTTTTAAATTTGTAAGATTTTTTTAATTTAAGCTACATAATTTGATTAATGAACTTCTAAGAGAAATGAATTTATATATACACTTAACTTGTAAGAACAATTGTAATCTTTTTATTTTAAAATTTATTTAAAGATTAAATGCTAGCAACTACTAGCTAGAAAGCTCAATAAATTATATTTTCATCCAATTGTGCCCAACGCCTCAACACACACACATACTAGGAAAAAGTATGGAAAATGTACTTGTGATGAGGTCCTATTTCAGATAGGGTCACTTGTTTCATTATTTATCAAAGTGGTTCATGTGTTTGAATTATGTTATCACAAGAGAGTCAGGCCGTTAAAAATGTCTGAGATAGACGGTTAATATTAACTCCGAATTTCAAAAGTACCCGAAAAATTTAAAAAAAATATCGGAAGGTGCGCCTCAACAAGACGATCGTTAGGCCATCTTTTTTGTTTCCAACCACCCTTATCATCGTAAAGTCCACCGGAAAAAGTGTTTTTAGCGAAATCATTTTTAAAAAATAATTCAAACAAATATGAAAAGTCCAAAGATGAGGTGGTTTAGAGGTCATCTTGATGAGGTGTATATATTGATTATGTTTTTCATGTTATTCATGAAAAACATAATTTGTCCAACTTCATGAACACCTCGGTATGGTGTTCTGGTCGCGTTCTGAACCGTTACAGCAATAAATGCCCAACGTTCTTATCTTTTAATGCAGCGTTAAATGGACAGTTCATGGACGATTCAATGCCTAACAGACTGGTCATTGATGTCCAACGTTCAGGTCCATTAATTCACCATTTACACACAATAAATCCTCCTATATAAAGGCTGACAGGTGGTTTGCAACAACACACGTTTTTACACGTTCTTGCTTACACGAGCTCACGTATTTCTTCAGCTAAAAACACCTCCAGTCTCTCTGAAAAATTCCTGAGTGTTCAGTCTTTGTTCACGTTCGCTGGAACTCTTGTTTGTGTGCTCAAACATTAGTTCGTAGTCATCGTATCCTGGGAAACTATTGTTGCAACGCTCCTAGCACCGTGGGAGACAACAAATACGTTTTAAGGACATCGTGTGTAGCACGAGCTTTGACTAATTCTGCTTCATCTCCTTTCTTGTTTTTCTCTAGTCATTTTAATTAATTTATTTTGATTAATTTTTCTTTATTTTCCGAAACACACCCAACGGTTACTTTTGGTAGTGCGTGGTATTCTATATGACAACTTTGGGTTCCATTTCCAATAAATTCCATGAAAATTCTTAGTGAACCGGATATGTATCAGTTGAAAATGGATATGTTGTTCTGATCTGCCTGCATGAAAGAACTTTAACTCAGAATTCAGGACTGAAGTTGCCTATAACTATGGGATCCTTTTTATTTTCTTTATTTTGAATAATAGAATTAATATGATGTGTAAACGTATAAACCTGAAGTCATCATCATTAGTATGGAGTATTTTTTAACATAATATACCATTTAGTTTTAGATAAATTCAAAAAGTCTGCAAGCCAATAATCTTCCTTAGCTTGATCATATATATATTCTCCATATGCATAAATTAAATCACATCGATGCTTAAGCACTTGCGAAGCAAAAATCGAGTATCTTTTATTAATTCATCACTTTATTTTATCTTGTACGGATTTAATTTTTTTTAATGTAATCCGACTTGATTTACATTTTTCACCATATACTATTTGTTAACAATTAAGTTTTTTCAGTGGAGGACCTAGGGGGTCCTAGGGGGGCAAGTGCTCCCGCTTCCGATCCCGAACTTTTATTAGTATTTAGGATAAAAATATATAGTGCCCCACCTAGCTATCCGGATAAAAAATATTATGTATGACTATTAAATGAGGTAATAATCCCTTCAAAGAGTATGGAAATCGTTATAAGCCATTTAAACGACTATGAAATTATGATGAAAGGATTGCTTACGGTTAGACACGATCCTAATTGAAAAATGTAAATTTCAATTCTTTATAATATGAAAATTATAAACAATAATGCAAGGATAATTACGTTGTAATCCATGTCATGTCTTTCTTTTAAAAAACTGAATATTATTGTTTACAATTATTTTAATAGGTTAAAGTTAGACATATAAATCACAAGTGTACATTCCTTGGAACCGACATTGAATAAACTATTTTTCTTTAAAAAAATTATTTGCACGAGATAGAATAGACCAATCTCACACCCGACGTGACCAGACCCGACCCATTTCTATCCATTTTGCGGTGCCCCTCCTTAACAAAAGTTCTGGGTCCGCCACTGGTTTTTCTTATTTGTCCCGTATCACTGTCCAAGCTAGCTAGACTCCTAAGCAAGTTTATACTCCTCTCCACCCAAAAAACATTACTCCCAATTCATGTTTTCAATATTGTGGTTCATAACATGAACATGCCAGTATATTAATTAGTTGTTCAAAGTTATTGATTTAGGGTTTTGAATTTTAGTAATTGTTCTAAACAGTACCAAAAGTTAACCAAAGTGTGTTAACAGTACAAGATTATATGCCTATAATTCCTTAAATTATATAACATATTTGATCCTATTAAAAATATAAATCTTCCTTAATTCAAAGTGAATAAATATTATTTGGGAAAGAAAACGACGTGTTCTGTTATGTTTATGCACTTTGTCTATGTTCTAGTTCTATTTAAGAAACTTTTTGTATGATATCAGGGAGCGGAATTGACTGTGACTATTTCATGACTAAATGGTCTTCACCTACCCGTTGACTTCTTATAAAGGTTTTTGTGAACACCCCAAGCATATAAAGGTTTTTGCGTCATTGTGCCCTAAAGTTCATTTTTATCCTCTAGAATAGCCATAGTGGTGCAAAATGTGTGCTTTTTAGCATTTTTCTATTAACTAAGGGAAAAAAACATTTACATGAATTTTACGAAAAGCAATTAGCATGTCATACGGAGTACTCTCTTCATCCCATTTAAAAGTTTTTATGCAATTTACGATATTTGACTGACTATAAAGTTAACTAATCTCTCTCAATAATAAAATTGTTTTTCATGAATAATTGCAACAATATATGTAATTAAATACATTATTGTTGTTTTTGTTGTTCAATTAACAATTTATACATCCTTTGAGAAATTCATAATCAATTTATACATACACTCATATATTATGTATGCATGTTGAGAGAGTGAAATTACGGGATAAATTTCTCCACAAAAAATTGTCCGCCCTACCACATTTGTCAGAATTGTGAAAGTGGGAGAAGCAGGCGGACTGGGTAAAGATAAAGGCGTTCCTCACGAGGTAATGACATAATCCATGATCACTTAAGCAGTAGAAGAAGTCGAGACTGCAGCGGAAGAAGAAGGCTCGCTCGAGGAAGACATGGCGGGCTGCGGCGTTCGTAAGGAGAGAGACGAACGAAAAAAAATAGGTTTTTAGAGTGTTCTTGATACCATGTTGTTGAGGTTTGTTCCTTCAACCCTTGGACCCAACACGTAAGCCCAAAGATTTCGAATGGAGGAGGTGTATGAATATCTAGCCCAACAACTATCAGATGGATCAGGAAACAAAGGAAATAGCAGGCAATGTAAATAGGTATTATTAACTTCGTAATAACTCCCCTAAGTACAATCTACTTGCTAAAAAGGGCACGTCGGCCGTTCGTCTTACAAGGCAGTAGAAATGCTCTCAGTAAGAATATAATAGCTAGATGCTAAGAATAGAAAGTTGCCAACCCTTTACAATGAAATAAATGCTTCTATTTATACCCGCCAATGGGCAGGTGGCTGTGTTGACGTGGCAGCCTGTGGACCGCTGGTGCCCCAACTACCAAATCTTCAGCATTAAATGCGCTTCCCGCCAGAATCTAGGCTTCCCGCCTAATCGGAGGGGACGTTCGTCCGCCCGGGAAGCGAGTTGGATCGCTCCAAGTGATCATCAAGAGATACCGGCCGTACGTCTTCTGGCCTTGGACTGGATTTCCTCTGATGACTACAGGCTTCCTCTGGAGACGTTCGTCGTCATCCCCGGCGGCCCGTAGTCCTGCTCATTGTCTTAGTATAGACGTTCGTCGTCGAGGAGACATTGGGCCTAAACCCCCAAACTCCGGACGTTCGTCCCTCTCTTAAGAACCATGGGCCTGCGGGCCAGCGTTGTCCTTTCACTGGATGTGCGTCTGGACAACTAGAGTTAATGGGCCGGGCCTCGGCTTGGGCCCTTAACCCAACACAAGTCCCCCACTTCTGATGTTCTGAGCATGCGCAGGACATAAGGAAGTATGAGCTCCCTCGAAGTAGACGTTCGTGTCTTGATACTTGCGCTTGTTGCCTTTGGTGTAGGTGTACGTTCGTGGTCATGGTGCTTGACAGCTGTCGACGGTTCAGGAAACGAGGTGACGGCTGATGTTGCGGCGGTGCATTTTCCCGAGGAAATGTCATCATTACGCTCTCGCCCACGCACAGCGCGTGAGCCGGAGTATGCTCCTCGCCACGTGTCAGCCCTTCGTTGGTTCCCCCATCGGCGTTCCTCCTATAAATGCCGGGTTTCCCCTCTGGATTAGGGTTCCCATTTCCTGCCCTCTTGCTTTCGAATTCCTGCAGCTCTTCGAGTCTTCTCTCCCGCTTCCGAGTTCGGCTAAACCCCTTGTAAGGTAATTTCCCCCCTCTGCTTCTTTTCTTTGTTCTGATTCCAAGGCGAGATGACTTCGATGGAGATCTCGTCAAGTTCCGATTCCGGTTCGTCGGGTTCCTCCTCGGGCTCCTCTTCTGACGATGTGAATGCGCGCTCCCCGGGTAAGGCCAGCGTTTCTGGGACCTCTGGTTCGGCCACGACGGTGGGGACCATCCGGGCTGATGGTGAGCCGGATGATGCCTCCCGAGGTAGTGGGAGTGGCGCCGGGGACGGGAACGCCGATGGGGCAGTAGACGTTATCGATGCAGTCCCCCTGAATGAGCGCCCCGCCGACTATGATTCTGGAGAAGAGGCCGATTCCGGTTCTGATATGGAGGTGTATGACCTGGGCATCCCTACGGATACGGAGCGCCACATTTGTCCAATCAGAAGCGCCCTTGACCATGATCAAGTCCTCTCCCGTGTGGCTCTTAACAAAATCCGCACCTTCTTCCCCCCGCCGTTCGTCTGGAGCGTGAGGGGCGCAGAGCATGTGATGAGGAGACGTCCGGGGATGATCATGCTTCATTTGGACTCCGTGGAAGCCGGGCTGCGGTTGCCACTTCATGCGTTTTATGTGGAGTTCTTCCACTGCTTCCAGGTGGCCCCGGCGCAATTCATGCCAAACTCTTACAGGTTCATCTCGGCCTTCTTGGTGCGCTGCAAGCTTGCCGGGGTCGATGCCACCTTGGATCTGTTCCATTATTTCTACCGCGTCACTCCCCAGAACGCTGACGGGTATCTGAGCGTGGCCGCACGTCCTGGGAGACGATTGTTCAAGAGCTATCCTTCGTCCATCCACGACTGGAAGAACCGCTTCTTCTTCCTTAGATACGACGGGCCCCCTCTCCCCATTCGGTGGAATGGCTATCCCCCAAAGATCGAGTCACCGGAGCCGACTGACGATCTGCTTCGGGACGTGGAGAAGGTGTTGGAGGGCGGCGTCCGTCCCATAGCCGGATATCTGACCTTCGAGGCGCTCTCCGGGGCAGGCATAGGTACCGCCCGTGTCCCTGGACTCTTTTCACGCTTCGACGCTCGTCTCGGGGCACCGGGCGGTCCTGTCCTTCGAGGTGAGTGTCTTATTGTACTCCCCGCTCGTCTTTTGACCCTTTGTTGTTTCTTGCAGGTTCACCGCCAGATAGAGATCAGATGAATCACGCCGAGTGCCTGAAGACAAGGAAAGCCAAGGTGGCTGCGGCTAAAGCTGCGATGGCGAAAGCCAAGAATGCCCCTGCCTCGGATTCCAACTCCTCGGCTTCTGATGCTGCCCGGCGAACTGCTGAGGGTGAGCAGCACTTGATCGCCACCGTGCTGGCTCAGGGTTCCGGGGCCCCTGCCCTTGAAGCTGCCCTTCCACCGCCGACCGTCCCCACGAAGGCGGCCCCTCAGAAGGGGACGGAGAAGGTCCCTGAGAAGAAACAGAAAAGGGGTCGGGAGGCAGGCTCCGCTGCCCCCCTGCTTGAAGATGCCAGCCCCCTGCCGTTGAGCTGCCCGGTGGAGGAGCTTTGGAGGGAGATGGCCCTCAAGGCCGGTCTCGAGCTGCCCCGCCGTTCGTCGTCGGAGGCGACCAGCGCTGCCCTGGCCACCGCCCTTCAGGTATCCCTTTTTTACCAGATCCGAGTACCTCTTTCCTTTGATGTTCATCTTCTGACCATTGCCTTTATTTTTCTGTCCGTTATCCAGTCTGGGCTTCTAGTCCTTCAAGCTGAGGCTGCCAGGGAGGCTGACCTGAGGGAGGTCAAGTCCAAGGCCGACGCGGCCGTCGCTACGGCCCGGGAGGCTGCTGCTACGGCCCGGGAGGCCGCCCGTCGAGCTGAGGCGGAGGCTGCGGCCAAGGGGAGGGAGATAGCACCCCTGCAGGCTGAATCCCGCTGCCAGCTGGCCAGCCTTGCCAAAGCTGGCTTTAAGCTCGTTCCGGTGCACCCCGTTGCGAAGGACGCGAGTCCGGAGTGGCTGGTCGACACCTCCGGCTACCGGAACACTGGGGAGTTTATGGACTCCGCCAAGGATTACTGCGCCGGGGTCTTCGCTGATTTGTTCGCTGCAGCTTTGGAGAAGATACCGCCCCGCCAGCGCCTGGCCCGTGGCGTTCGGATTCTTGAGGGCTCTCCCCTGTCCCGCAAGTTCCTATATGAGGTCGGCGACAGCACCTTCGCCGCCGGCTACAATGAAGGAGTAAAGGCCACCCTCCCTACATTCGCCAAGCTGCTCGGGCCCGATTTCGACTTGGCCGCGAACACGGATGACGATCTTCTGGTCCAAGCGCTGGGGAAGCTGAGGAGGGACCAGCGCCGGGAGGAGGCCAAGGCCAGGGGGGAGATCCCAGAACCGCCGACCCCGGAACCTGAAGAGGAGGAGGAGCCGAACCAGGGCGGTGGCCGCCCGGGATCCCCCTTCTTTGTATAATGTAATTTACATTTTTCCATTCCAACTCTTGTAATGTCCGGCCGTAAGTGCCGAAGAATATAGACGTCTTTTTGCCCATAATTGTCCTATGTTCATGATTTCGGCCTTGTTATTTCCATTTCCTTTGTCTTTTGTTGCATGGAAATTCCTTTCGTGCCTCGATATACTCTGTTGCAAAGTAGTCTGTGAGGACGTTCGTCTCTGTTCCCCATTTGGTTTAGGGGCAGGGGCGTCTCCTTGCCCCCTCGGCAACAGCATTCTGACGGTGAGATGATGTTCGTCGCCTTTCAAGTTTGCTGATGACGTTCGTCCATTGTTGTGTGGTAGGAGTATTCAAGCTTCGAGCGAGGACGTCCGTCGGCCTTACATGTTCAACATGGCATGGTGTGGAAAGACGAACATGGCCCGTCGATGCGTGCGTACTCCACCGATAGCTAAGGACATGACCTTTACTTCATCCCTTTGTGCCCTTCATTGTTTGTAGTACGGAAAATCCCTCCGGCGTCTCGACGCGTCCTGTCGCACGGCGTCCTCCCCCCGAAGCCGGCCTGCCGTCCACACGGTATTCTGACAATGGGAAGACGTCCGTCGGTAATTGCCTCGATAGTACAGTTCTCAAGTGTGGACATATGGTCGTACTTCCCTGAATCAGCGTCAGGTGACGACGTTCGTCCACCGTTGCGTGTTACGACAAATCGGTGATCGGCGAGACTAACGTAGCCGGTTGATGTGTGTGTCCTCATCAGTCGCCGATGTTATGGACGGCCGAGGAACTGTGAAGATATGGAAAGTTGAAATGTCTCCAAACCCCTCCGAGCCGGTAAGCCCTCCTGCGGGGACGTTCGTGGCATGGGTCCGGATATCTTCATGGTGGTTATGTGGTGACGAAATCGAGGTGCCTTAAATACCGTGGTAGGTACCGGTATCCAGGCACCACGTGTCCTGCTTCGGTTGGCGCAATTCCGCGGTGCTGCCTATAAGTACCCAGAGTCCATGTGATTCATCCATATTTCTCCTTACGCTGCGCAATTGCCTTCTCTCTCTAGACTTCCCTCAAGCCATATCGGAAAAGGTCCTGTTCGTTGCCATGTCTTCCGAAAATCGTTTCGACGATGGTTGTTCTTCTGGTGATGACTTGGAATATTATGAGCGGGGGATGCCGCCCTGGCCTCCCCGTTATAGCCTCAGCTTTTCGTACGTTCGACGTCAAGCCCAACGCCTGACGAATGCTGACAAGCGTCTGATCAGCCAATGGTTCTATCCTCCAAGGACCTATGATGATCGACGTCTGCGCAACCCCATGCGCCATCTGCCTGGCTATGCGGTGGTCCACTTGGATTCGGTGATAGCCGGGCTGAACTTTCCCTTACATAGCTTCCACTTGGAGCTTTTCAGGGCCCTTGAGATAGTGCCTGCGCAGTTCGTCCCTGCCGCCTATCGGATAATTGCTGGCTTCATCATTAGATGCCACAACGTCGGTGTGACCCCCACCGTGGACCTGCTGCACCATTTCTTCCGGCTGTCCCCATTCGGACGCACGGGGTATTTGACCCTGATCGCCCGTCCGTCCATGGTCCTATTCTCGAACAATGCTGGGAATCCGGATGGTTGGGAAGAGCGCTTCTTCCTGGCCGGAGTAGGCTCACCGATGCCATTCTCTGACCGGTGGAATGCTTACCCGGTGAAGACGGTCTCGCCGCCCATGACGGACGAGGAGCTCGGATATGCCAAGCGCATAGCCGAACTTGGCATCCAGAACCTCCGGTTGCTGGTGGCCGAGCCTTTTAAAGCTCGGGCTGGGTTAGGTGCGTCCGTTTGTACTTGTATTGTTTTAACCTCTCTCCACTGTTATGGCTCTGAACGTCTTGGTTTCCTTTGTGCAGGAATTTTCCCATCCGCGCCTATCATGAGCCGAGTCCACACTACTTCGACAGCCGCCGGCCGTGAGCGCAGGGGGCATGACAAGCCCGGGAAGCCGCTCGTCCCCAAGGTCGAACCTCGGGTGACCAGGGCACGAGCTGATGACGCTTCGGGGGCCGGCGCCTCCAAGAGGTCACGTGTTGAGGGTACCTCCTCCAAGGCCATCATATTGGCCGATGATTCTGACGGCGAGCCCGGGAGTCCCCTTAAACGGAAACCCACTTCTCGGGACAAGTCCTGTCCTTCTCCCCCGCGGAATTCTGATGTCCGTCGTCTCCGGGATGATGATGCTCAGATTGCCAAGAATTCTGACGACGCACGTCCAAACCCTCCCTCAGGAGCCGGTGAGTCTTCTCTCGGCTTGATTGAATTCTCCGGGGTTGCTCCCCGCAAGGAGTCGATGATGCTCTTTGGTCAAACGGCGTCCTCTATATGGTGCGGCCTGAATCTCAAGGTCCCGCAGGATTTTGCTGCTCAGGAGGCACTCGAAGATCTTTTGGAGTGTGGTCAGAGCACTCTGGACAAGGCCGGGCTTTACTTTCACAGGGCTCGGATGGCCTTTGAGCATCAGGGCAGGGAGATGGCCAGGGTGCGGGCCGAATGTGACGCCCTTCTGAGGAACGCAAAAGGCAGGGCCGGAACTCTTCAAGAGAAAGCCGATGCCTATGATAAGCTCGTCCAGGAGAATGCCTCTCAGAAGGAGCTCCTCAAGAAGCAGGAGGCCGAGCTCGTGGGTCTCCGCAGCCGGATGTGGGCCGTAGAGCAGGCCAAAGTGGAGCTTCGCCAGACGGGCATGGACAACCATGTCCCTATTTACGAGGCCGATGTTGCCAAAATCAGGGAGTCTGGTTCCATTGCCTTCCAGAAATCCAAAGCTTACACTGGTGCCATCCACACCATGGCCATGAAGTTTCTCCCGAGGCTCGTCGGAGAATTTCTAGCCACCTGCCCGGACGCCTACCTGGATGGGGTCAAATTGCTTCAGGCCACCCCCACCGGACGGCGTTTTCTTGACGACCTCGCCGACGATACCTACCGCAAGGGTATGGTTGGGCTGGTAGCGGAGAACCTCCCGACGTTCGAGCGTCACTTCGGGGCTCCTTTTGACCCGGAGGCGGCCGGCTTTGACGTCCTGATGGCAGATGCCCATGCGGGGGCCCTTGAGCTGCTGAAGGAGCAAAAGGAGACCGAAGCTCGGGAAAAAACCAAGCAGACTCCGGACGTCGATCGGCGGTGATTCTCCGTTCATCACCTTATACTCGTACGATTGTTTCCATTCTTTGCATTGTATTTTCGCACATTGTAATTTCCCGGCCAGTAGTGCCGAAGAATAAAATCATTATTTGCTCCGTGCTCTTCTGGCATCTTTTTTTTTTTTTTTTTTTTTTTTTTTTTGGAGTCTTTTAGTGTTCGTCCGTCCTTGGTCCTACCGGCGTCCCTGCTTCGAGGAGACGTTCGGTATCCGTAGACATCGCAAGGAAGAACAGGTATATCTACATCGAGATTCCCCCCTTTTTTCGTTCGTCCTTGGTCCTACCGGCGTCCCTGCTTCGAGGAGACGTTCGGTATCCGTAGACATCGCAAGGAAGAGCAGGTATATCTACATCGAGATTCCACCTTTTTTCGTTCGTCCGTGGTCCTTTTAGTCTTACCGGCGTCTCTTGCTTCGAAGAGGACGTTCGGTACCCAAGGAACTCGCAGGGACGAACAGGTTTACCCTCACGGGTTCCCGACTTTGTTATCCCACGTCCATCGATCCATGGTCATTTGTGGGATAAACAGGTTTATCTTGGCAGGCTCCCTTGGTTCGTCTAGCCCCCTCCGCGTCTCTACTAACCTCTACATCGAGAGGCGTTCGCCTTCGGCGGTGGGAGAAGATCTGGCATGCCCGGGCAAGATTCCCTTCCGCATAGGAGCTACTCTCCTCTTCTCCCCATCTTTTTTTTTTTTTTTTTTTTTTTTGAGGGAGGCAATCATAGTCTTCGTCCGTCATTGGTCCTTGGTCCTACCGACGTTCTTACATCGAAGAGACGTTCGGTATCCGCGGACATCACAATGAGGAACAGGTTTATCTGCATCGAGATTCCCCGGTGCTTCGTTCGTCCTTGGTCCTTGGTTCTACCGGCGCCCCTACTTCGAGGAGACGTTCGGTATCCGTAGACATCGCAAGGAGGAACAGGTTTATCTGCATCGAGATTCCCTTCTTTACGGTTGTTGGCAAGAAACAGAAGTGATGAAACACGGGGGGCCTTATTATTGACGACGTCCGGTCTTTTTACATGGGAGTGGGAATACAACAAGGACAACAGCCTTTAACTATTGATAGAACTTCTTCAGGTGTTCTACGTTCCACATCCCGGCATGGTTCCCCTCCAGGGTATGGAGGAGGAACGTCCCCTGGTTGTATCTTCTGATGACCTGGTAAGGTCCGTCCCAGTTCTTCGCCATCTTGCCACCTTCGAGCGGCTTGCTCTTCTCCCTTTTCCTGAGTACGAGGTCCCCGGCCTCTATTTCGCGGAATTTCACGGCCTTGTTGAAGTATCTCTGGGTGGCCCTGTGATACTCTTCCATGCGACGAGCCGCTAGGTCCCTCCGTTCCTCAATGAAATGGAGCTCCGCTCGTAGGTTGGTCTCGTTGTCCTCCGGCTGGAAGTGCTTGGTGCGATGTGTAGGTACCAACACCTCCGTCGGCACCTTAGCTTGGAACCCATAAGCCAAGGCAAAAGGGGTTTCCCCAGTCGCCGTTCTTGGCGTTGTCCTATACGTCCACAAGACATAATTCAGCTGCTCCGGCCAAGTGGAGGTGTAGTCTTCCAACTTCTTTTTGATCCCATCCATGATGGTCCGGTTCATGTTCTCCACTTGGCCGTTGGCTTGCGGGTAGGCCACCGAGGCCTTAGAGTGCCTGATGCCCCACCTCGCCAAGTATGCCTCAAACCCTCTGCCGACGAACTGCCGGCCGTTGTCGGTGATGATCTGCTCCGGGATCCCGAAGCGGCAAATGATGTTCTGCCAGACGAACTTCTGGCACTGGAATTCAGTGATGGAAGCCAATGGTTCGGCCTCTACCCACTTGGTGAAATAATCAATCGCCACGATGACGAACTTCCTCCCACTAGCAGCCGTGGGCAAAGGGCCCAGCAGATCTACGCCCCACCTGGCAAAAGGTAGTGCGATGGTCATCGGGGTGTAGAAACTCGCCGGACGTCCGGGGACAGGTGCATACTGCTGGCATACTGCGCATTTCCGAGTATGGTTGAAGCAATCTTGCTGTATGGTCGGCCAGTAATAGCCCTGCAGGATGATTTTCCTGGCTAGGGTTCGGGGGCCTTGGTGGCTGGAACAGATCCCTTCATGTATCTCTTCGATCACCGCCGCTGCCAGGCTCGGCGGGAGGCACCTGAGATAGGGCCCGCCGAACGTCTTCTTATAAAGCTGCCCATCGATGAGTTCAAAATTAGGGGCACGCCTTTTTATCCATGCCGCTCTTCTTGTGCTGCCATCCTCGTCGGGCTCCGGGAGTGTTCCGTCTCTGAGGTAATCGGCTATCTCCTTTGCCCAGTTAGGTTCGGCGATGGAGATGACCTCCACCTGGATGACGTCCGTCGCTGGTGCTGGAAACACTTCCTGCCTGACGAACCCTCTGACGTGGCGGGGGATGCTTGACGCCGGATCATCGGCCGGGGGGTTGCTCAGTTTTGATAGTATATCCGCCTCTGCATTCTCCACCCGCGATACCTGCTCAAGGATCACCTGTTCAAATTGCGCGGTCTGCTCCTCCGCCAGCTCTTTGTAGACCTTCATTCTCTCTTCCCTGGTTTCTGCGGTGCCGTTCATCTGGGTTACCACCAGCTGGCTGTCCATCCTCACCTTCAGACGAGCTGCTCCGAGGGCTTTCGCGCATTTCAGCCCCGCGATTAGCGCCTCGTACTCAGCCTCGTTGTTGGTGACCTTGAACTCGAATTTCATAGAGTAGTAGGCTTTGAAACCTTCGGGGGAAGTGATCACTGCGCCTCCGCCGCAGCCCCGCGCACTCGAGGCCCCATCGGTGTACATCTCCCACCAATTGTCAAAGGCGTCGCTGTCATGGGATTCACCCTCGGTGCGCGCGGTGCATTCCGCAATGAAGTCCGCCAGTGCCTGTCCTTTGATCGTTGGCCTTGGCTTGAAGTCCACGTCATACTGGCCGATCATCAAGGACCACTTGGTTATCCTTCCGCTTGCCATTGGATTCCTGAGGACTGTGGCGAGGGGTTGTGTCGTGTAGACGGTCACCGGGTGTGCTTGGAAATACGGCGCCAGACGCTTGATGGATGCAATCAGGGCGAGGACCGTCTTCTCCATCAGTGTGTATCTCGTCTCGGGGCCGTTTAGCGCTTTACTTACGAAGTATATTGGCCGCTGAACGCCTTCAGACTCCTTCAGCAGCACGGTACTCACGGCCAGATCGGCTACTGCCAAATACATGTACAATCTCTCCCCGGGATCTGCTTTGGTGAGGACGAGCGGAGAGGAGAGATATGCTTTGAAATCTTCGAAAGCAGCCTGGCACTCCGGGGTCCATTGAAAGGGATTGGCCTTCTTCATGATCTGGAAAAAGGGAATCGCCTTATCAGCCAGTTTGGATAAGAACCTGCTCAGGGCCGCCAGACGCCCGGTGAGCCGCTGCACGTCTTTTAGGTTCTTTGGGGCCTCCATGTCCATGATTGCCTTCACCTTCTCCGGGTTAGGCTCGATCCCCCGCTCGCTCATCATGTAGCCGAGGAACTTGCCGCCCCTGACAGCGAAGGCACACTTCTTCGGGTTGAGCCTCATGTTGGCCCTCTCCATGATACCGAAGACCCTCTCCATGTCCTGGACATGGTCCTCCTTTTTCTTGCTCTTGATCAGGATGTCATCCACGTAAGCTTCCATTGTCTTCCCCAGTACGTCTTTGAACAACATCCCAATCATCCTCTGAAAAGTAGCCATGGCGTTCCGCAGGCCGAACGGCATGACGATGTAGCAGTACACGCCGTCCGCCGTAACGAATGCCGTTTTCTCGGCATCATCAGGGTGCATGAACACCTGATGGTAGCCCCTGAATGCGTCCATGAAGCTGAGCAGTTCGCAGCCTGCCGTCTCATCCACCAGCAAGTCGATCCTCGGAACAGGGTAAGGATCCATCGGACAAGCTTTGTTGAGGTCCGAGTAATCGACACACATCCGCCAAGTGTCGCCCTTCGGGGCTAGTACCACGTTGGCCAACCACTCCACGTGGATGACCGGCCGGATGTGTTTAATGCTGAGGAGAGTTGCTGTCTCCTTCCTGATGAAGTCGCGTCGGTCGGCCGCCATGTACCTTTTCTTTTGTTGCACGGGCTTGGCGTCCGACCGCACGGCGAGTCTATGGCATATGAGGTTGGGGTCGATGCCCGGCATGTCCTCCGGCCCTCTGGCGAACAAGATGCTGAACCTTCGGAGGACGGCTATGACCCCCGCCCTGATTTCCGGCTCTAGACCTGCACCGATGGACACCCTCCTGTCCGTCTGGTCGTCGAGCTCGATTTCTTCCAGCAGAGTTGCTGGTTCCAGATGAGCGTCCAAGTCGGCTTGCTTGGCCTTCTCGGAGATGCTGTTGACCCGAGCCTCCCGCTCGTTGAGCTTCTCCATGGCCTTTGTGTAGCAGGCTCTGGCCATATGCGGGTCCGTACGTGCCACTCCCACTCCAGTGTCGGTGGGGAATTTGATGCATGAGTGCCGTACGGAGCATATGGCCCCCAAGTCTTCCAGGCCGGGTCGGCCCAAAATGGCGTTGTGGGCGCACTTCAGGCGGACCACGACGAACGTCATCCCGATCCGGGCGGTGTGAGGGCCGTCGCCGATCTCTACCGGCAAGTTGATGGTGCCCTCAGCGTCAATGCAATCCCCGGTGAAGCCGGACAGCGGGGTGCGCAGAGGGTGCAGCATGTCCTTCCTGAGCTTCATTCCCTCGAAAGCCTCCCAGTAGAGGACGTTCACACTGCTCCCGGTGTCCACAAGGACGCGGCGGACGATGGCATCGTTCACGTCCATGCTGATCACCAGCTCGTCTCTGTGCGGTGCTGGTGACATTGGCAGATCGGCGGGGCCGAAGGTGATTGCCTCGATCTTGTTGCGCTTGGTGGGGGGTGCTGATACGGAACCCACATAGAGTGATCTTTCAAATTTCTTCCGCTCGGCGGGTGTATCCCCCGTCTCAGCGCCCCCGAAGATCACTTTGATCTCCAGCTTCTTCTTTTTGCCCTTCGGGCCAAGGGACCCCTCCGGACGTTTATCCGCACTTCGGTAATCCACATCCTGGGGCTCTGCCTCGCGCCGGTCGTCGCGGCGCCACGTTCGGGGCCTTGGGTTCGGCTTTTGCTGGCTGTTTTTGTTAAGCAGCTGAGTGAACTCGCCCAAGTACCCCTGGCGGATCAGCTCGTCGATTGCTTTCTTTAGTTGGCTGCAGTTGTCCGTCAGGTGACCGACCCTCTGATGGTATTCGCAGTAGGCCGATTGGTCAAGCCCCATATACTTCTTCATATCTTGGGGTTCCATCAGGAGGCTCTTGTCCTTGATGGCTTCAAAGATTTGGCTCACCGGATAGGCCAATGGGACATAGCGGTCGTCCGGTCGTGCTTGAATACCCCCGGACGGAGCCTTCCAGGGGACCATCGCCCCGTCCGTCCTCTTCTTTTTGTTTGGAGGGGAGGGCCCAGGCCCCGGTCCGGGTCCAAGTCTGTCCGCCATCTTCCGCGGGTGGGCCGTGGGAACTCCGTCCCGCTGCCTGATCTCCTCCTCAATGGAGGCATACTTCTGGGCCCGAGCCAGAACCTCGGTGTAGCTGGTGCCGGGATTCCTTCTTAGGTCCCGGTATAGATCCCCTGTGGCCAGCGCACTGGTGAACATGTTAGTGGCCAGACGTTCGTCCAGATCGTCGACCTGCAGGACCTCGTCCCTCCACCTTACCAGGAACCTAGCCAGCGGTTCGTCCCGCCCTTGCTTGATGTGGGCGAGAGCCGTGACGTCCTTCCTGGGGGTGGTACTGGCAGCAAACTGCGCCATGAACTGCTGGGAGAGCTGTTCATATGAGTCGATGGTGCCTGGCCTCAACTGGCCGAACCATTCTTGCGCCGGCCCCCTGAGGGTGCTGAAGAACAATCTGCAGATGGCCTCGTCTGATGCTCCCAGCATGGACAGGTTCCCTTGGTAGCTTATCAAATGGCCTTTGGGATCGCCAGCCCCATTGTACACCAAGTTACCCGGGGGCCTGCAGTCCCGGGGAATCTCGACGCTCATCACCCGTGGAGTGAAGGGTGATGTGAGAGAGAAAGAGGGTGTGGCCGAGCCAACGTCCGCCCGTCTATTCATCTCGGCTATCTGCCGTTCCATCGCCTCCATCCTTGCCTCCTGTGCGGCCCTTCCGGGGGACACAGGGGGCGCGGCTTCGGGGACGGCGTTCTGCTGAGCGGCCACAGCTTCGTGCGGCCGCCTAAAGATCTGCGCGCCTCGCCGTTGGAAACGTCGTCCGACGGTGTTAAACCTTGGGGTTTCGTCTCCCCGCGGGACTTGGCGGGGAATCGATGGCGTGCGAGCTCTAGATGCAGCGATGCTGACCCTGGTCCGCCCTCCCGTTTCACGGGAGCCTGAACCTCCGCCTAGCCGCTCATGGACTGAGGGCCGGTGGTCGCTGGATCCCGTCGTATCATCGTACGACTGCATGCGGCGAATGGGAGAAAGGGGCGTTCGCTGGGTGCTTGCCGAGTACACCTGCTCTCGGGCTTCCCGTTCGTCCGCCAAACGACGCACGGTGTCAGCGAGTTCCCGCATGAGGCGGGGATCCTGCCTGGCCTCAAGGGGAATGAGGTCAGTGATACCCCCGTTTCCCCCGGAGGTCCATATTGTTGCGGACCGTTCCGAATTCTGGCCGCGGTTCCGGCGGCTTGACTCCAGACGTTCGGAGAGATCACGCTGGTCATTGCTTCCTGACATTGTGTTTGCTGTGGGTAGATTTAGTAGCTGCTTGGGAGAGTTTCTGGAAACTTTTTGCTCAGTTTCCCACAGACGGCGCCAGTGTTGAGGTTTGTTCCTTCAACCCTTGGACCCAACACGTAAGCCCAAAGATTTCGAATGGAGGAGGTGTATGAATATCTAGCCCAACAACTATCAGATGGATCAGGAAACAAAGGAAATAGCAGGCAATGTAAATAGGTATTATTAACTTCGTAATAACTCCCCTAAGTACAATCTACTTGCTAAAAAGGGCACGTCGGCCGTTCGTCTTACAAGGCAGTAGAAATGCTCTCAGTAAGAATATAATAGCTAGATGCTAAGAATAGAAAGTTGCCAACCCTTTACAATGAAATAAATGCTTCTATTTATACCCGCCAATGGGCAGGTGGCTGTGTTGACGTGGCAGCCTGTGGACCGCTGGTGCCCCAACTACCAAATCTTCAGCATTAAATGCGCTTCCCGCCAGAATCTAGGCTTCCCGCCTAATCGGAGGGGACGTTCGTCCGCCCGGGAAGCGAGTTGGATCGCTCCAAGTGATCATCAAGAGATACCGGCCGTACGTCTTCTGGCCTTGGACTGGATTTCCTCTGATGACTACAGGCTTCCTCTGGAGACGTTCGTCGTCATCCCCGGCGGCCCGTAGTCCTGCTCATTGTCTTAGTATAGACGTTCGTCGTCGAGGAGACATTGGGCCTAAACCCCCAAACTCCGGACGTTCGTCCCTCTCTTAAGAACCATGGGCCTGCGGGCCAGCGTTGTCCTTTCACTGGATGTGCGTCTGGACAACTAGAGTTAATGGGCCGGGCCTCGGCTTGGGCCCTTAACCCAACACATGTGAAATAATGGAACAGGCTACCCTCAAAGGAGCCCTGGCAGATATATTTATAGTAGAGAGTTTTAAATGTAAAAATACAGAAATATCCTTATTTAATTATTCTATTAAGAATGTCCACCACATTTTTCCTCCGAGGGAGCCAATGGCAGATCTTGCGATTAAAATCTGGTTGTTCAAAATTAATTTATGATTAAAATGTTGAACAATAATTTTGTTCGATCGAACAACTGAAGTTATGTAACTTTTTCAACAACAAAAAACTAGTGAATAAGATTATATATAAGAAATATTATCTAAAGTTACACTATATGAATTTCTAAAAAATTACGTATGTACATACATATTTCTAAATTTTATTAACAAAATTATATGTGTGTTCACATGAATCCTTTTAAACAAAGGGGCATGAATCCGCCACGGAAGGGAACCCTCATGCACCCCATCCACTACAAAAAAACAACAATTTCGGCACGGATTTGGCACGGAGCTTTGGCACGGATATGCCAAAATTCGTAGGGTATTTGACACGAATTTGGCACGGATGCGTTAAATCCGTGCCAAAGTCGTTTTGTCTCCAGCTATTTGGCACGGTGTTGTGCCAAAAATAAGTTACAGTCCGTGCCAAACTCGCCCAATCCGTGCCAAGTTCGTCCTTATTTCGATGTTTTTTGTAGTCATCGACACGTACCCTTAGGCAGGGCTTGCTTTTTATAACGATGGAATATCCGGAATGGTGAGTCCAAGGTAGGGTGGCTTGATCGACTAGGCCCTACATTTCCTCAAGTTTGAGAAACATTTATATATAATTAACATATTTTAAAGTTCAAAAAAGTATTTGTAAAAATTAAATCTCATGATTTTTTTGGTATTGAACACTCGCTCCTACTTTTACTTCTCGCTATGCCCATGATCATTTCTAAAGTCGAATTTCATTGGTAAATGGTAGTGACCGGAACCTGATCAGTACTAAACAAACTCGTTCAAGAAATTAAAAGCTACTAATGCACACGAGACTATAGCGTTCTACATAGTTAGAGTTGTCTACTTAGTTAGGGTTGTCTGTAGTTGATCTTAGTTGTCGCGAGGCATGCAATGTAACATGTGGCAACTAATTAAGGCTTAAAAATAATATTAAATATTTTTTCTTTTATGTGTGTGTGTGTGTGTGTGTATATATATATATATATATATATATCTTGTTATATTCTTAATTAGTTGGTATGGGTTAATGGGTGATGCAAATATTCCATACTATACATGTCAACTAGCTAGAACGCATACTATAAATGTAACTTTAGCTTTATTTATTTTTGATCTTACCCAATGAAGCGCGCGAAATTGAAAGTTACATATTTAATGAAAAAGTTGATTGATAAAGCTGTTATTAAACTGAAAAACAGAATCACTTTATTTTTTTAGAGGAATACTTTCTTATTTCTTGTAAATGGAATGAACTTATTTATGCTACCCAACAAGACCCAGCAACAATTTTCCGTCAAACCTTAATAAGCTAGTCTTGACTGAACAACGCTGACCTTTTGTAATCTCAACTTTTAATTTTTGCGCTTAATTTCTATTTAAAATTCACTTTTATAGAAGGTAATATTTGATCATGGACCATTATTGGCGGATGGTCCATATAGTTGGGATTATACAAAAATAATCAATAGTTGAGATTATTGTTAGCGGACCGGCAATAGTTAGGATTATTATTTTCAATTTTTCCTAACTTTTTTTTAAAGTAAAAGCAATCACAAACACTCCGGTGACGTTAGAAATATTTTTATTCCCTAAATAGAAGTAAGTCAAAAATAGGAGTAAAAGAGTTTTAGAATTATAAAATAGGAATGCACTATGAGTGGTAATCTTACGGAAATCACCTTAATATGATATGTGACGTTAAAACTTTTGCGCCTATATATATATATATATATATATATATATATATATATATATATATATATATATATATATATATATATATATATTTGTTATATTCTTAATTAGTTGGTATGGGTTAATGGGTGATGCAAATATTCCATACTATACATGTCAACTAGCTAGAACGCATACATCATGGATAGTAAATGTCTATATTGAAATTTACTCTAGTCAAAGAGAGATATAGAGCCCATTTGGAGACCTCTTTGTTCGGCTTATCAGGCTTATCAGCCAGCTTTTTCACCAAACACGTAACTTTTACTTTTGTGTGCTGAATTGTGTAATAAGCAGAAAAAGTAAGGTTGGAGTTACTTTTCTGGCTGTATTGGCTGAAGTTACTGTAGAGGACTATTTAGCTATTTTTACATGTAATTTTTTCTATAATTTATTAATATTTTTTTTTTAAATATTTTTTTCTTGAATCAGCAGAATCAGCCAAAACAGCCACTTCAGCTAGAATTTCATAAATTTCAGCAGAATCAGCCAAAACAGCCGATTTTCGTGTTACCAAACGGGCTCATAGATGTGCATTGAAGATGAATTAGGATAGAGCAAGGAGTAATTACCTTATGGATTCTGGGGTTAGTGGGGAGGAAGGAAGTAATATTAATTTAATAAGACGAATTAATTAGAGTAGGTTGGAGGTTTTCTAGTTCTACTCGTGAGAAAGATCACTAAGAGCATCTCTAGGGGTTAGTTAATCATCCTCATAGCTTGACTATCCACCTAAGTATTTGCATCAAAATTAAAATCTAGTATGATGGTTAGCTATAACTCCCCCCCTTCATTTATTATTAATAATGCTATATTTGATAATTCTCTATGTTCAAGAAGCTAGTAGCTCATTTGGCTAATTAGCTTTGTCAAGCCAAAGGAAAAGCAATGCTCTAATGGTAAGTTATTTGTTTTAAAATTGCAAGCAAGTCTTCAAAAGAAACCATTGGAGATAGTCTAAAAAAAATGAGCATTATCCTTAGAGGACGTAAAATATACTCCTTAAGTCAACTCGTGATGACAAATACTTCGTCCGTCCATTAAAACTTTGTAACTTTTCTTTATTGGTTGTCCCCCCTAATTTTGTCACTCTCTATTAAGTAAAGAATTTATGATTCCAGTTAATTTTTTCTCCTGTGCACAAATCTCAACCACACATATTTTACTTTTTTAATTCATGTGCCTGTGAAACAATTGGCAAAATTTTAAGCGACAAAGGGAGTAGCAACCAAGGTAAGGAAATGTATGTTTGACATTACTCACTAGATAAGACATTTTTTGAACTTTTTAGTAACATAGCACCTACTCTATAGAGCTTTGGTAAAATCCAAATCAGTTGCAGTGACTGATCTTGCTGAAATTTATGAAGTTATGGCAAAAAAACGGGCCACCAAAAGGCCTCCTAATGTATGTTTGAGAGATATAAATCACTTTTGTGTAGCTTTTGTAACATTTGCAAAATATCTATACTCTTAACTACGCAGTACGTAGTTGATAGTTCCTTTCAATTTAGTACGATAGTACATAGTAGACTAGTACTAGTATATGTTTATAACGCTTACTTTTAGTAGTTGTTTTAAATTTGTCAGATTTTCTTAATTTAAGCTACATAATTTGATTAATGAACTTCTAAGAGAAAGGAATTTATATATACACTTAACTTGTAAGAACAATTGTAATCTTTTTATTTTAAAATTTATTTAAAGATTAAATGCTAGCAACTACTAGAAAGCTCAATAAATGATCTTTTCATCCAGTTGTGTCCAACGCCCCAACACACACACACTAGGGAAAAGTATGGAAAATGTACTTGTGATTGAGTCCATTTTCAGATAGGGTCACATGTTTCATTTCTTATCAAAGCGGTTCATGTGTTTGAATTCCGTTATCACAAGAGGGTCATGCCGTTAAAAACGTCTGAGATAGACGGTTAATATTAACTCTGAATTTCAAAAGTACCCGAAAAATTAAAAGAAAAATATCGGAAGGTGTGGCTCAACAAGACGATCGTTAGGCCATCTTTTTTGTTTCCAACCACCCTTATCACCGTAAAGTCCACCGGAAAAAGTGTTATTAGCGAAATCATTTTTAAAAAATCCGAATAGTCCAAAGATGAGGTGGTTTGGATGTCATCTTGATGAGGCGCACCTTTAAGCAATTTTCTTTTAATTTCTGGGCACTTTTGAAAATCGGAGTTACTATTGATCGTTTTTCTCAGGCGTTTTAATGGTGTGACCCTCTTGTGATAACAGAATTCAAACACATGAACCACTTTGATAAAAAATGAAACACATGACCCTATCTGAAAACGAACCTAACCACAAGTATCTTTTTTGTACTTTTCCCTATATATTATTAGCAACTCAAAAGTTATGAAAAGTAAAATATTGTAATTAATTGTTGGAAAAAATGAGTATTTAATGTAGTAGTGTTTTGTATAATAAATGATTGTAATTTTTGGCCAATAAGCTAGAAATAACACACTCTTTTTTTAAGAGTTACTTACATTTTTTTTAAATCAAATAACTAATTTATTATTAAAAGATAGCAAAGAGACAAGAGAATGAATAGTCTAAAGCTACAATGAGATGAGACATAGAATGTGAACGATCCAATGAATTCTTCCAGATCGCTAATCCCACAATCAGGGGCGGACCATACTTCACTATAAGGGCCCGCCGAAATGTAATACATGCATTGAAATGTAAAGAAAAATTTGCAATTTTGGTCCCATAAACTTACTATGTGCTCGTTTAATTTTTAGTTCTGATACTTCACTTACTCTCAAATTTGGTTATGCAACTAATAATTGTTTGCAATTTAAGTACTTACCCCCAGGAAAGTACATTTTTCTACAGATAATTCGCCGCAAAATATGCCGTCAATGTCAATTTTTTTGTCAAAAAAGTACTTTCACGTAAAAAATTACAGGACTAAAATTGCAAATCTCCCAATTGCCATCATAATTTATTTGGGGGGGGGGGGGGGGGAGGGGGGATGGCCCCCTTAACCCACTACATAACTCCATCCCTGCGCACAATAATGTTATCTAGTCTAACAGTGTTGTTGCTCTTCTTGCTACTCCAAAGAGAAAATAGAAAATTACAACTAAAAGATCCGGCTTCACCAATCACCGCAAATGGAAAATTGGTTTGACCATCAACGAACAAAGGAACTCAATTGAGAAGAAATTTTCTAGATCATCAGTTTGACCAGACACATAAAAGGAGATCCTGCTGATCGCTAATTTATTTTATCAATTTAAAGTAAATGAGAGTAAATTTGTTTCTTTATAAGAAAATGAAGGTCTTTTTTGCACATTTTAAGAGTTCAGGGGTACATATTTCAAGAGTATATTTGTTCCGAAAAATAGACAAAAAAGAGGTATATTTGTTCCCACATACCATAATACAGAGGTATATTTCTACATTTTCCCTTAAATGAATAAGTTGATTGATATATAATATATATATTACTCCCTCCGTTCCCAAAAATACTTCCCACTTTCCTTTTTGGGCCGTTCCCAAAAATTCTTCCCACTTTCCCTTTTTGGACAATTTGTGTGGCTCACATTCATTTTACCTTTTTCTTACACAACCACAACCACACATTTCCACTTTATTCCACTTTCTTAATAAGCGTGCCAATTCAAACCGGGAAGAATTTTTAGGAACGGAGGTAGTACATGTTTTTAATGATACTCAATTGCATGAATCTAATACTCAGTTGTGCTACAAATGGAGTGACCTAATACTAGAGTCAATTAACTAAATATGAATAATGTACTCTTGTAGCTTTTGAATTAATAATACAATCATTAAAAAATTAAAAAATTGAAAACGTTAATAAAAATCGTAAAAAACAACAAAAATTTAATAAAATATTTTAAAAATAAAAATTTAAAAAAATAAAAAAAGTATTAAAAAAATTTAAAAAATTAAAAGCGTAAAAAAATGACACCCCGGCACCACCAGCTCCCATCACCGGAGAAAGTTCAGCCAACATTTTAAATAATGACATAATGATGGCAGATTCAATGAAAATTTTAGCATAGTGAAGAGTAATTATGCCATTTTCTTGGCATTTTCGAAAAAAGATATATGGCATTTGTTTTTACAAATTAAAAAAGCGCAAAAATTTCACCGTTCGGAGGTGGTGGTACTG
The DNA here is from genome assembly GCA_945859915.1 of Cuscuta epithymum. NCBI lineage: Eukaryota > Viridiplantae > Streptophyta > Magnoliopsida > Solanales > Convolvulaceae > Cuscuta > Cuscuta epithymum. The sequence continues at coordinate 969,895 of CAMAPF010001048.1, read as the reverse complement.
GGAGGCAGTTGGAAAGGTATCCATATCTTTTATGGGTTTTACCATTTCTTATTATTTTAAAAAAAAATCAAAAAAAATATTTTTGAGATTTTCAATTTATAAATAATTTATTTATTTTTATACGATTTTTTTAAGATTTTATTATGAAATAAAACATTTCATTGTGAATTAATACCCTTAGGTATTTATGGTACAAAAACAATGTTTAATCTAGGGAATTTAAAAAGTAGTAATCCTACTTTTAAGGACTCATTTCTACCTCCTATTTATCACCATTTCTGTTAATACTACTCACAAAAAATACTTGAATATACTGTTACACTCTCCCTAATACTAAGCTCGTTTGGTAGCACAAAAATTAGCTGTTTTGGTTGATTCTGCTGAAATTTATGAAGTTCTGGCTGAAGTGGCTGCATTGGCTGATTCTGTTGATTTGAGAAAAAATTAATTTTAAAATATATTTTACTAATAAAATAAAGAAAAAATTATGTGTAAAATTAAATGGTTATCTACAGTAAATTCAGCCAATACAGTCAGAAAAATAACTTCAACCTTACTTTTTCTGCTTATTATAAAATTCAGCGCGCGAAAGCAAAAAGTTACGTGTATGGTGAAAAAGTTGGTTGATAAGCCTCATGAGCCGAATAACAGGTAGCCAAAGCCTCATTGCCATCTAATAGAACGTACGTAATACTTGGTTGACCCCGATACAATTTTATTTTTAAAAATAATTTGTTGTACGTCAAAAAAAGAAAAAAGAAATCAGCCATCGATCAGCACTATATATAGCCTGACAGCGACTCGCAAGAACTCCAACAGATCAGATAATAACCCAGCAGCTAGGCTATTAAGTTAAATCAATTCAGCATGGGAAGCAATGCACCGTCACGGCCGGTAGCGGAGGAAAACCTTCTCGACGACGGCGGCATGTCAATTGGTGCGGTTGCGGCGAATCCATCACCACCGCCGCTGCCGTACGACGGACATGTCTGCGAGACTTGCGGGGCGGTGTTCCCGACGGAGAGAGCGATGTTCGGGCACCTGCGGTGCCACAGGGATCGCGGGTGGCGTGGGGCCTACCGCCCGCCGACTTTCAGCATGGATGAGTTCGCCGAGTACAAGCACCTTCTCGTGAAGTCCGAGGAGGAGCAGATGCGTGAAATCGAGGCCGAAAGAGCCCTTGCCGCCGGTCTGGTTCTCGACCGTCAGTCGCCGCCGGCAAGTGAGGAGGTGGCGCCGCCGCCGAAGAAGAAGAAAGCCGTCCTGGACTGGGACTGGGATTTGAATGTGCCACCGCCGTTTGAAGAAAGTGACACCGATGATGAAGCGTGGGATTCCGGCTCCGACGTTGACCAGAATTGACCCCGATCGGGTCTTGTCGGAGTATTACTAGTATAATAATAAAAACAACTCTGAGTCTTTGGTACTCCGAGTGTACGTATTTTAGGATTTCGGGGTATATATATGCTTTGTTAACTATACCCTAATGATAATACTCCGTAATAATAATCTGCTTTGTTTTTAACTAGCTAGATTTGTGTCAAAGCCGTTAGCCGTTTCTGACTTTCTTCATGAGTTATATTTTTATCCGTGGCAATGTCGATTAATCTGTGCGTATTCCGTGCGCATTATGTGTCAATTTATACTGTTACTTTTTGTAATGCATGGTATTCTATGGCCCGGGACAATTTTGGGTTCTAATAAGTTCCTTGAAAAATATTAGTGAACCGGAAATGTATCAGTTGGAAATGGTACCCAATCTGCCTTCATGAAAGAACTGTATAACTCAGAATTGAGAATTGAAGTTGCCTATAACTATGGGATCCTTTTTATTTTCTGTATTTCAAATAGTAAAATTCATATGATGTGTAAACCTATAAACATCAAAACCATGCACGAGGTGATCATAGTTAGTACTCACTATGTTCTAATTTGACTTTTCTTAGTTAATGATAATCAACTCTGACCAATGGTATTTTTTAATACGAAATTATTTAGAATATGAAAATTATATCAAAATGCTCCTTATTCAAATTAAAATATTTTTTTTACAATTATAAAATTTATAAATTATATATAAATATAATAATTAAAATCATTGTCCAAGGTTTGTCATCATTGACCAAGAGAAGTCAAAATGATGAATCTTCTCGGAATGGAGGTAGTAATTTTTTAACATAATATACCAATTCAGTTTTCTATAGATTCACAAAGTCTGAAAGCCAATAATCCTCCTTAATAATATATATGTTCTCCATATTTATAAATTAAATCACATCGATGCTTAAGCACGTACTTGCAATGCAAAAATTGGCGTATATTTTATCCATCATCACTTTATTTTATCTTGTACAGATTTAACAATATTAATATAATTAATCTGACTTGATTTACATTTTCCACCATATACTATATGTTAACTATTAAGATTTTTTTTTGTAAATATATATTTTGTATATTCTTAATTAGTTGGTATGCCATAATGTGTGATGCAAATATTCCACACTATGCATGTCAACTAGCTAGAACACATACATCATTCATAGTAAATGTCTATATTGAAACTTACTCGTAGCCAAAGAGAGATATAGATGTGCATTGAAGATGCATTAGGATAGAGGAAGGAGTAATTACCTTATGAATTCTGGGTTAGTGAGGAGGGAGAAATATCAATACGATGCAGTAATTAGAGTGGGTGGGAGATTTACTAGTTGCACTCGTGATAAAGATCACTAATAAATGTTATTCTAAATTAAGTAGTATATATGAATAAATAAAATTTGCTTTATCCTTTGAGTACGTAAATTATTTGGAGTACTCCGTAAGTCAACTCATGATGCCAAATCGCAACCAGGGTGATGTAATTGTTTGACATCACTAGCTAGATAAGACATTTTTTGAAATTTTGAGAAACATTGCAGCTGTTTTAGAGCCTGTTTGGTAATATCCAAATCGATTGTATTTGCTAATTCTGTTAAAATTTTTGAAATTTTGATTGAAGTGGTTGGATGTTGATTCTGTTGAAATATGGAAAAAAATATTTAAAATATACTTCCTCCATTCTTTAATTCTTGCAACATTGTGTTTTTTGCACTATTCACAGACCTTACTTTCACCACGATTTTCTACTAATATACATATTCTAATTATTATGTATAAAATGTTATTGAATTCCTATCAATGTGAATTTCCAAAAAATTAACCTTTTATAATGTTTACTAATACATAATTAAATATAATTACAATCAAAGTTATGCATCGACAAACGTGAAAGTCAAACTGTTGCAAGAATTAAAGAATGGAGGATAGTATTTGATTAATTAAATTAAGAAAAAAATTATGCATTTGAGTATTCCATGAAAAATTAGTTAGAACATTGTTCAATTTTGACATTATTTTACATCATAACTTTATCATTAATTATTTTTATTAAAATAAAATTATTATTAGTTGAGATTAGTAAAGTAAATAGACAAGACCTTCTAAAACTAATAAGAAAAAAAGACTTTATTTAAACACATTTAAGGAAATATGTAGTTATTTAAGATATAGAGGTAGAGGTCAGGGAGTATTAGATAATTACTTTTGGTAATTTCAATATATCTTTAGCACTTAAAGATCGATCATTAAAAGCCAAAGTCTCATTTGATGAAATTATTAGAGTATTTTTGTACTTTAAAAAAATATAAGAGGAGCTTAGCTATAGGTACATGAAGATAGAATTTGACCTTTTTCATCTATAAATGATCATGATGTAGTGCAGCTAAAAGAGCACGTGAAATGAGTGTCTATATCAGATTATTAGATACAATTGCATAATATTGAAAATAATTTTTAATAATATCAAATATTTGAGTATAAAATAAAAATAATATGAAGTCACTTTTCAACAAGAAATTATGTCACTTATGAAATTAAACACTAATAAAAATTTATCAAATAAATGATATTTGAAAATACAATCATTTATTTGATATTTTGATACTAGTTTTTGATGAATTAAATAATTAACTTTTCATTGAAAAATTGTTTAATATCACTTTTGGTCTATATTTGAATAGTTGGTATTATTAAAATTATGTTCCCTATCATTTATGTAATTTTCTGTAACATTTCTTCAATTTATGAGTAAATAATGGTCATTCGTCCATTTACCTTCAGTATCTTTTGTATCTTTTGTTCGCTCTACCAAACTTATCTGGTATCAAATAGAAAAAGATTGCAACATATTAATATCAATTACATAAATTCACTTTTTATATTAATTATTGGATCATCACTTTTTATGTCTAAATCTTATTAGGTGGACGAAGATATTATATTTCCTGCTCAGTTTTCATTATGTATGATAGTCGTTTAATTATATAAGTAGCTCTTTTGCATTTTCACAAAAAAAAAAATCATTTAACGAAAAATAAAATCAGTGTTTACGTACCTAAACATGATAATGTAGATGTATTAAAATATTACATCTACATTTTGGAAGATGAAATATGATTTACTTTTATTTTTGAACGGGTGTTAGTGTTACTAACCTTTACGTACATTTCTTTTAATTTTAATTTCTAATCAACTATGTATGCACCCTTGTTCCACTCTTGCCCCTAAAAAAGTAAAAATAGCTATCCGCGGTCACAAAAAGGTTCCTGGAAAATTTCAGAATTTTTTTCCAATACTATTTTGTGAATATTTGGTGGAATAAGTCACAATTTTTTGAGCAGTGATATTGGTGGCATATACCAAACTAGTAGTGACATTATGAATTTCCAATTTTATTACATTTTTGTCCATGCATAAAATAGTCAGGTTTTATCATATTTCTTTAAATTTAACTTCAATATAATACTCCCTCCGTCATGTTGAAAGATTCTCATTTTCATTATTAGGGTGTCCCGTTTAAAGGTTATCATTCCATTTTAGGAAAAAAGTTTTTCTCTTTACTTATATCTTAATTCAAATTTCTCTTCCTAACTCATCTCCCTTTAATTACATTTACTTTATATGTTTTCAATTTCTAAATTTTCTCTTTCCTCCCTTTTTTTTTACCCAAATTAGTTTATTTAACTATTAAATCGTGCGGCCATTTACCAACGGGAACTTTCCAACAGGAAGGAGGGAATAATATTTATGGGAAACCCCATACATACATATATACAAACTACGTTACAGAGTATATATATGACATAGAAAAATATTACTCATGAGTTTTGAGTAGAAAAATATAGAAATTGAAACCCTAAAACTGATGTGATCACGACATTGGGCCGGGGTTAGGCATTGGGAGATGTGGCCAATGCTAGGTTTGTCGGGGGTGACAGTTTCACTGATTATGTATGATGGTGCAAGCAAAATTTGGGTGGCATTTAGGTTTCTTGTGTAAGGTGCGACAATTGGGGACGCTGGGAGGGGGCTAGGGCTAGGGAGCTGTGGAGCGCGGATGGGGATGGATCATGAGGAGTCTGGTTATTGGGGGTGGGGGGGTGGGGTGGGGTGGGGGGTTAATGAGGCGGTCATGTGGATGTGGAGGTTGGTGTGGAGCAAAACGTATCGGCAACCACATACAGGATGGAGCAACGACGACGATCACAAGCAAAAAGGGCTGGGGTGATGCTCACAAAATTAGGCAGAGTGCGGGACATTGACTAACAATGACCATTTCTTTTTAACAGTAATTAATTGGACGACGGTGGTCACTGCTACTGGCGGTGCGTACTTGCTTGCCTGGTGATGGGGATTGTGGTTGACAGTGGTCATGCATTGTGGCCAATGACCGTCAGTGTAGAACAATGCTCATTGTGGTCGACAAGATCACTGGCGGAGGTAGTTACTGGGGGCAGTGGTCATTGGTCGGCTTTGGCGGTTAAATAGGGGCATAGCGAGGAGCATAAGTTAGACTTGGCCGGTATAAAGATTTTTTCACACACATGTTTACCTATAAAATACAAGTATTTGATGGCGGTGATGGGGCCCGTCCAGGTCCTCCCTTAGCTACATCCTATTGGCAATAGTCATTGGTGGCTCAGGTGGTGAGTATCAATAGGCGAGGAGTACAAAAGCCCTGAAATTTACTTTTTTTTAATATTTTTAAAAGAAGTCTTATTTTTGTCTAAATTTTTCTTTTAGAAATATTGATATCAAATCCTCTATATGACTATATATTTTATTTTTAATTTTAGGATGTACTCCATATCTATTAGTACCCCCGTCTTGAAAAGGTTTGACATATTGATTTTTCTTGGTCAATGATGACAAGTTTTGAACAATGATTTTAATTACTCCGTATTATATTTGTATTATCGTATACGGAGTATAATTTATAAATTTATACTTTTATGAAAATGCTTTGGATAAGGAGAATTTTGATATAATTTTCATATTCAAAATAATTATGTACTACGTATTATTTTACTACGTAAAAATATCATTGGTTATAGTTGATTGTCAGCATTGATCAAGAAAAACCATTTTTGCAAACCTTTTTAAGTTTTTGAGATAGAGGGAGTATAATATATGTATGTTGTATGATACTTAATAATGTATAATTGTTCACTAACATCTTTGATTGAGATGCGATTTGAATTACAACTCTCAATTCTCATTTGAGAGTTTTATAATAATGGCAAGCTAAGTTATACCGTGCAAGAAGTACAGCCGGTTGTACATTGGTCACCGTACAATTGGGTATTTTACATTAAAAGTAATGAGTTTATAACGTTTAAAAGACAAAAAAATTACTATCAGCTTCTTCTTATACATAAATATGACTGGTTTTTTATCTAGACAAAAATATGGTCGTGTAAATACAATGACAAAAACCTGAAACCCTAAAATCAACTCCACTCCTGATCCGAGCGTCTCTTCCTGCGCAGGTGTAACACCCCCAAATTTCCCACCCAAAAATACATTTGAATAATGATTTATTCAAAGTAAATAATGATTTATTCGAAAACATCAGAGTCTTGCGGCGGAAAATCAGAGGGAAACAGGGGCGTTACCGCCACACTCGGTTCTCACATAACCGAGTGCACAGGCTATCCACCACCAAAATTAAAATTTCTCGTAATTAGTTGTTCAACTACAATTGTTTAAAATTAAGACTAAAATAAATTACTCAATCACTTTAGTCTATGTGTTCTAGCGGAAGCTCTCGAAATCAACTTCAATATGATCCTCAATTCCTGCACAAATAAAGTACAGAAAGAAAAACACAAAGAAACAAAAATTAGCTGGAAATGCTAAGTAAGGCCCACCCAACCCTGTAAAATAATCATGTTTGATACATATATATCATTTTGTGAAAACATTTGGGAGGAAACCTCATGAAACATTTTATACAAACTTCTCATCACAAAATCACATGTAAAATAATAATATTCCAAATATAGGTACATATTTCCAAATCATAATAGTTCTAAAAGGTCAATATACATAAACCACCAAAATCCTCGTAATTATATTCCAAAACATAAATCATATGTAAAGCCCAAATATTCATCTCAAAATACTTCCAAATACTCATAATCAATATTCAACATAACCATATCAAATCAAATTAATGAGTATTACTTTGAAAGTCTACAAATAATTTAATAATCTCAACCACATCAAATTCAATCCAATCCAAACAAATATAACCCACTCAAATAATCCAATATAATGTAGTTCAATTCATCTCCATCAAGTCCAACCAAATAATCCAAATCATCTCAAGTTCAATCATTCAAACTCAACCAAATCCAATGGAAGCCGAACTCCTACCTTAAGTGTGCACACCCCCTAAAAGAGATTCCAAGCTCTCCGGGTAGTAAAAAGTCCGAGTAGTCGGGATTTTTCTACCGACTACTACAATTAAGCTGGGATGCTCCGCTTTTGGGAGATCCCTGGTGGAATTAGACTTATAGTCATTACCACTCACCAAATCCACATTTCTCCGGGTACTCACAAAATCATAATTCAACCTCAAAGTTCAAGTATCATAACCTCAATCAAAATGGATATGAAATTCGAATTCCACAAAATTATTCACAATAAAATTATTAACTCCAACTCATCATACTCAAATATACCATCAATAGTCCAAAATATAGGATACTTCATAAATAACTCAAATCTCAAATCTCAATCAAATAACAATTCATATGTAAATTCAAATGCTCAAAATATCACCCAATATAAAATACTAAAATCTCAAATATATATAATTCACAATCACAATTGATACGTAAAATCTCATTAACTATCATATACTCAAATGATCTCAAATAACTAGTCACAAATATATTTATATGGGAAAAGCATGAAATTTGGTTGACATAGTACTTACCTCGAATTGTGATAATTCCTAACCGAAGCTTTAACCTCGATCTTCACCAAAATTCACCTTCTAAAACATTAAAATTCTAAAATCAATATCTATCAAATTTATAGTTATACTCCTCCACCCTTTATAAGTTCTGGCCACCCCTTGTAATTTAACTACTTCCAGTAAATAGTTTCTATAATGGTCGGTAATAACTTACACATCCATTTTGTTATGGTCTAATTATTATAGACAATTTATTGAAATGACAAATTAATCTAAAAGATTACAAATTTATAGAGCTATCAATATTTCATTAGACCATATGGTCATTTTAATCTCGGCCAGCCCGATTCCAGTTACCATAGTTTAGCCCCAACATGTTATTATTATTATTAATATATAGTTATTGTTAATCTCATTATTTTTCATTTAGCTCAGGCCATTTTCTTATTCCTTGAACTATTGTGAGGGTTGAACAGTAACACAAACAGCCCATCCTAAACCTTCTAATTTCTCCTTCATTCCTTAATCAAACAGTTCGGCTCATTTAAGTTAATTACTTTCAGCCCCGATTAATAAAATTTCAGCCTGTCAAAATTAATACGGAGTAATATGATTTGCGTACAATAGGCGGTACCTCCGGTGACTCGTTCTCCGTCGTGGGAACGGTCTGGTCGGCAGCGACCCACCGGTGTGTCCTCTTCCCCGGCGACGTCGAGAGGGATGCTCAGATAGTAGTTTGGTCTGGCAGTTAGTTCCCTGGTGCAGCAGCTCCTCCCGTTATAATGGCGGCACGTTCAAAGCTTATTCTCCGGCGAACTCCGGCCAGCTTTTTCCTCCCTCTTTTGACGATCGTTTCTCTCTTTCTCACTTTCTTTTGTTTAGTTGCAGAACGTGAATATATATCCTTCAGACGTATATTTATATGTCGATGGCCTTAGTTTGTATATGTAAGCGCTTTTCAGTTTTTGGCTTAAAAAAAGTTGAAAAGAGTGTTTTCAAATGACAGCTTCTGCTTAAATTAATCACTTAAAAGCTAAAAGCTGGAAGCAGGTAGAAGGGTGCTTTAAACTGCTTCTCACTTTTTCTATTACACAAAAAGTACTTATTTTACCAAACACTACCAACTTTTACTTTTCCAGAATCACTTTTTTCTCAAACACTACAAACTTTTACTATTAATCACTTTTCCCAAAATCACTTTAAAAAATCACTTTTTTAAAGTTGAAGCAATTGCAAACACTCCCTTAATTTGTTGCATTGAATAAAAAAAATTCACGCTTCAAGGAGATGGATGCATCACCGTCAGAGTGATATACGTAGTAACGATGAAGAAAAGAGCACAAATATTTGGAGTCAAAAAAATTGAAATTACAACAACACAATTACTCGCTGTCAGAATCGTTATTTTCTACATATACAACGTCTTCTTCTGTATCAGAACCGTCTATCGATTCTCCTTCTTCCTGATATTGAGTAGATCGTTGTTCTTCATGCATTTGAACAATTTCGTGCTCAGATGGAGGTGTTAGGTCCAGAAGGTGCGTTTCTGGCATGAATTCAAACAGTAATTCTAGTAAAACGGTAAGATTT